>JACWFN010000009.1:0-1200000 GCA_019775635.1 Cladosporium sp. VS III D KN 1
AGGTGATTCCATTCCTCATATTGGTTAGGTGGCTGACACTTATCCGCTACTTATATATTCTGCAACGGAGGTACTAGAACATTTCCAAAACTCGCTCGTGGTAGAACCACCGGACCTGCGTAGCCTGCGCGACCTTGACCTCCAACCGTTGATTTACCTCACTTGTCGAGGCAAACCCCAGCTCCAAGAGAAGTTATCTGGGCATCATCGACGCTGTAGCTCACTATTGTTCCTGGCGATGCTGCAAAATCGGAAGAAATTGGTTGAAGCCATTCTCGCGACCATGGTCACTCTTCCTCAGTCCCGCGACAACGAGAGCGTTTCGAAATTGAACATGTATGATTGCAATCTTCCACCAAGTCAAAAAGACCTAAATACGGTGTTTATGCATCCTTGGTTGAGTTTGTTGACAATGTCCCGCACAACATGTCCGGGGATTACAGAGCTTCTGATAAACCATGGTGCCGATGTTGACGTCAGCGAAGGCGAACCCTTGAGCACGGCAGTGAAAGACTCTGATTGGGGGGCTGTCAAACTACTTCTGCGTCATGGAGCACGTGCTGAAGTCAAAGACAAGTACTCAGACTTGACGCTATTGTCTACCGTGATACGATGCTCCACACCAGATATCACTGAGCTATTCCTAAACTGTGGGGCTGATGCAAATGGCTCCACTCTTCTCGCAGTCTCGAGTCCTTTGCTTGAAGCGCTCGAATTACCTTTTGACGAGAGCAGACCGATCTTCGAATTGACGGAATACTGTGATCATCATGATTTAGGCCTCAGTGGCGATCACATTGTCGATTGCAGCTGCAGAAGGAATCATGAGTGCGATCTTTGTTGTTGGGCACAGTGCAAGCAAAACATTCATGCACTACTGGCTCACGGCGGAGATTTCAACCTGAAGGCCGGGCCTCGATCAATCTCACCCTTCGACTATGCTGTAGAGCGATACGGCAAGTTCGTTGTTGGCTCACTCCTGGAACGAAGCCTTTCGACGACAAATCCATTAAACGACTTGCTTATCTATGCAGCCGGGAAGCTCAATGTCGAAGTGGTAGAATACTGTTTGCAGAAAAACCCAGGCGGCGGAGCCAAAATGCAAGCTCTCGATGCTGCACTGGTTTCCGAAGACCACGAAATTTCTCGCTGGACAACCATGCCTTTGTTCATGAGTGCTGGACTCGCTTGCTTGCATATTGTTCAGTTATTGAGGGACGCTAATGTAGACCTGAGCGAGATAAGTGACAACTTCAGAGCACGAGTTCTCGATGCCTTGATGCGATGGAAAGACTGGTACTTTTGCTATGAGGACTGTGAGATGATGACATCAGGGGCGGCAAAATTGATCGCCATTCGACTGTCACTGGAGCTTGGTGGTGAGATGGATGACATGAATTTTGATAAAATTGAAGGGGATTGTGAGACGGCTTTGATCGCGGCGTCTGCTACGGGACAGGCCAACCTGGTCAGACTTCTACTTGAGCATGGTGCGGATCCGCTTCATTCAAGTTCTCTCTATGGAACTGCATTAGATATTGCACTGTCGATGGGTCACACAGATGTCGTCAAATGCCTGGAGACGGCATCTACAGCGAAAACTTCTGGACATGGCAACCTCACACCATGATTGGAGGCGCCAACCAGATTCGCTCTTCACCTGCTTTGATCATTTCGATTGAGTGTTGCATGTTCCTGAAGATATTTGAGTCAGATGTTCAGTGTTGGTAAGCTTGTATGGGTTGAATCGATTGTTCGTACATCATTGATTGCTACGAAGGTATGACATGCCCCTTATGATCAAGAGACCTTGTTGTTGAGCTCTAGGGTTGTCCATCTCAATGATCAAACTCTCCCTTCTCCGCCATAATAATAGCTCGTCTGGTCGCTCCATCTACATCCTCGCTCAGAAGTGCCAACGCCTTGTTCGCCAATTGAGCTTCAAGATCCGCCGCGCCATCAGGATAGAACAGACGTGCATACAAGGCGATGCCGAAACCCCAGAAATTACCCTCCGCAAGCATCTTATTTCCGCGAGCGTAGCGCTCCTTGACAGGCTCGTTTTTGACACTCCAGTCCGACTCGCTCGTACCAGTCGATCGAAGGATGGAAGCGAAGATCTCTTTTTGCGACACATGAAATGAACCGATGAAGGCGCTCTTGTTACGGAAATGTGAAAGCGTGGTCTGGTCTTGTTGGTCGTCTTCTGGGATGATCGGCAGTGCCAGTAGTGCTGCGCTCGCTCGCCCACACTGCGGCCAGGTAGATGTGGTCACTTTCGTGGCACCATCATCGTAAAAGGTCGCTTCACGCTTCTTCAGGTCGAAGCCAAACCTGGTCTCTCCACCACCCAAAGAGAACTCGTACCAGATACCGCACGACAAAGCGATGAAGTTGAGTCCAGCATCAATGATGGTCTGTCGAATGGCCAGGGCTGGCGGACCAAGTTTCGTCTCAGCACCAACATCTGGACGTCCGGCATGATCGGTACCATACTCGCTAGGCATGATCCATTGGACTCCAGCATCCTTGGCTGCCAAGATAAGTTTCTCCTGTGTATCGGGAGGAGCTTGGACAGAGAGAATGATGATCAGGAATTGTTGACCACGCAATGCATTCACCAGCGAGTCGTGCGAGCTGTAATCCACAGGTCGTCTGTGCACGGCATCGGGAAAGGTTGCAGCGCTGCCATCGCGGGTAATTGCTGTGACCGTGTGTTTGCCTCCTGCTAATAGAGCATCGACGATGTATGATCCAAGATTGCCGGCACCCTGTAACCCGTCTTAGAACACATTTCGGGAGCATGTATCTTCTCTGACAGATCTCAAACTTACACCGACGATTGCAACGCGCTCGATCTTGTTCTCGCTGTTTAGGAGATTGGCAGTACGAGACTGACTAGGTGCAGAAGTTGTTGACATTGCTGGCAATCTAGCTTGAGGTCTAAGGTGGGCGCAGATGTGCTTCGAGGTGAAGACAGCGATGGGAATGAGATTGAAGGTAATTTGCTTGTCGATATCCTCTCCACTCCATTGGCAAAGACAACGATACTTATACCAACCTGCAAGGCCTCCAGCCAACCCATCACTAAGCCATGCGCCCAGTGGATCTCGCTTGCTCGCCGATCGGCCAGAATCTGATACGGAACAATTTAAGCTTAGCTCCATGTCTAAATTCCCGATCCTAAAATCCGCATCTCGCGAGGTTCGCCAAAAGCGGTTAAGCCCACGTGGCTTCAGCCAATAGGCATCTATAGCGAGCGCCTCTATACACAAAGCCGCAGCAGCCAAGCGACCCAAGATGGCAATACGGACGAGCTGAGCGGAGGAATGGCGTTAGCGACATGCAAGCAATGCCAATGTGTGTTGTAAGCAAGACCAGGCCTATGCAATTCACTGACAAACTATGGCAGACGACCACTGACGTACCATCATTGTCGATGTGGTTTTTGGAACTTATCTCCGAAAGTCGAGATGGATGCGGAATACTTAAAGGTAGTTGAACGTGCGATGGTTGTCTACCTGCTCAAACAATCATTCATCAGATACTTGCATACATCAACGACTCAACCATCACCATTTCTAAGCCAACTCAACCTCTTAACACATACACAAACACTTCCCACCGCCAAAAATGGAGTCAACCAGAGTGACCCTCGATGAACTTGACCAGTTCACAAACCCTGATCGATTCGCCGGAAAGCTAGATGGCAAAGTGGTACGTTGACTCGAGGATGCAACACTACATCTCCATACTGACCAATTCTCCAAGGCTGTCATCACTGGCACCTCCGCCGGAATCGGAAGATCCATCGCCAAAGCCTTCGCGTCTGCAGGAGCCCGCGTGGCCTGTATTGCCCGCCGTCAAGCAGATCTCGACAGCCTGATCTCCGAGATCGAAAGTGCTGGAGGCAAGGCCTTCGCCATCGCCGCCGATGTAGCCCAACCAGGAGTAGCCAGCAAGATCGTTTCCGAAGTCGAGCAGAAATTTGGACCCGTCGACATCCTGATCAACAACGCCGGTATCTCGCGAATCAGCCCTCTGGTCTCCGAAGACCCCAGCATCGACATCTGGTGGCGCATCTACGAAGTCAACGTCCGGGCTCCAGTCGCTCTGATCCGAGCTGTTCTGCCCTCCATGATCGAGCGAGGCAGCGGAGTGGTGATGACGACCAGCTCGCAAGTAGCGACCATGGCGCTGCCTGTCATGACGGCATATGCTTCGTCCAAAGCGGCCATCAGCAAGTTTCACGAGAGCATTGTGTCAGAGCTTGCAGGCACTGGCGTGCTCTCTTTTGCCATCAACCCGGGCATGGTGGCTACTGAGCTGGGCAAGCCGGAGCATGCTATCAACAAAGAAGCGATCAACCACCCAGCTATGCAGGCTTTCATTGGTTCCGTCGGAAGTGCCAGGAAGCTGCAGAAGCCGGAGTCGTGCGCCAATACGATGCTCACACTCGCTGCTGATGAGAGGTGCAAGGTCTTGAACGGCCGTCACCTGAATGCTGACCAGGTGTTGGAGCCTGTCCTGCTCGAAGCGGAGAAAGAGGGTCTTGGTAGAGTGGGCAAGGAGAAGCTGTACCTGGTGAACATCGGTGAGCTCTAATCAGAGCTCATGTTGTCTACTTTGTTGGCCATGGACGGTTCCGCTCGGATGTCAGATGTTAGTCGCGACGGCGTAGTTTAATGGGTAGAGATGGTATATTCGGTGATTTTTCAAGTACCTCAAAGTCTCAGTAACGAATCCTTCTACATATTCAAACCAACTGGGTGACTTTTGTTCTTCATGCGATTGGGGTTCAGATATACGTATACGTCTAATGCTACCAAAAGTTCACAAGACCGATCAGATGCTAACAGTTCTCACAATAATTGCAACTTATCACCCTTTGAGGATCCCGCTGCCCTTGATCAGTCAGCTATGAGCGACAATCCAAAGCCGGCCATAAGCATTGTACTATTCCACTGGAGGACTTTGATTACGCAGGTTTGCAGGCGTACTGATATCGATTGTCGAAGAGTATCAGAAGTCGATGGTCGTCGAGTAGCGTCCTTCCGAGGCTTCGAGAGCTACGTGTCATGCTGATCAGAAACGCAATCGATGAGTGATGTCTCTTCGAAGAACCTGATTCATAAATGAGCAAGGAGTTGAGTGATGATACTGAGACACATATTCGAAATCATCTTGAGGTGTGATCGACCCATTCTCGGCGCAACGTTTAGGCTATGTGAAGACAATTACGCATTTAGGCCTCCATCGATAGCATTGGTGGTTTAGTGGTAAAATTAGCCGTTGCCATTCGAGAAATCACATCTCAATGATTCGGCTAGCCCCGGGTTCGATTCCCGGCCGATGCATTGTTTTGTCTTTTTGGCCGATCGCTGCAGCAGTAGGCTCGGTGGGTTGCACAAGAGACATGGAGGACTAGTCCGATCTCACGGATACACCTGTAGCGTGCGAGGCTCGTTACAGGCTTTAGGTAGGACTTGACTAGTGCCTGCGGCTGTCTGCGCTTTCGTTGTTCTTCGCCAAGTGTGAGGTCTCAATCCAACGACTACATCTTTACGTTTGTCGTCCAGATTTGCAGATTTGCATTGAATTTGAGGAGTTCACGCCCTATGATCTGCCTATTTGGCCTTTGTGCAGAGAGATGGACTCGGCATCGATACCGTAGCGTGGTCGGACTCGCATCCGACTGAGCCGATACGATGGAGCCCGCAATAGCCGAGCACTCTGTCTAGCCGACATCGGTAAATGCTACCATCAACCACGTTGACAACACTACTGATATAGAACTATAGAGTACACAACCGCTTGTGCTTGGATATATCGAGATTCCCAATCAATTCACAGAATATCTACACCACTTCCGGCGTTCTTGGAGATACATTACAGCATTACAACACATTCCCATACACATTCCCATCAATATCATTATCAAGACCACCAACACCCACCAGCAACACTTCACAATGTCCACCAACGGCGCCACCAACACTTCCAAACCCGCTCTCCCGCCTTCCGGAATTTGGGCTCCCGCTCTGACCTTCTTCGACCACTCAACCGACACCCTCGACCTCGCCGCCCAAAAGCAATACTTCAGCTATCTGTCGAAACACCTCACCGGCCTCGTAATCCTCGGCACAAACGCCGAAACCTTCCTTTTAACCCGTGAAGAGCGCGCCTCGCTCCTGAAATGTGCCCGCGAAGCTGTCGGGCCTGACTACCCTCTCATGGCCGGCGTGGGCGGACACAGCACGAAGCAGGTTCAGGAGTTCATCTCTGATGCTGCGGACGCGGGCATGGATTATGTGCTTGTGCTGCCTTGTGCGTACTTTGGCAAGGCGACGACGGGCAAGGTCGTGGGTAAATTCTACGATGAGATTGCGAGGACGAGTAAGCTGCCGATTGTGCTTTACAATTTCCCTGGAGTGACCAATGGCGTCGATCTGGATTCGGATGTCATTGCCAATCTGGCGAAGAAGCACCCTGGCAAGATCACGGGTGTGAAATTGACTTGTGCGAGCGTGGGCAAGATCACACGACTCGCGGCGCAGGTTTCACAGGACGAGTTTGCGGTCTTTGGCGGCCAGTCGGACTTTTTGATTGCGGGCTTGAGCGTGGGCAGTGCGGGCTGTATTGCTGCGTTTGCGAACGTGTTCCCTAAGGTCGTTATGCGGATCTATGAGCTTTGGAAGAAAGGTGAGACCCAGGAGGCGCTCAAGCTGCATCAGAAGGCTGCGCTGGCGGAGAGGGCTTGCAAGGGTGGTATTGCTGGTACTAAGTATGCGGCTGCTTTGACGAGCGCGAAGGCTGCGGGTATTGAGGGTGCGGTGGAGAAGTTGGGTCCTAGAGCGCCGTATGAGCCGATTGGTGAGGCTGAGAGGGAGAGCATTAGGGGGTTGGTGGAGGAGTTGAGCAAGATTGAGGAGTCGCTGTAGGTGACTTCTGGATTCTATGATTTATGATTGCGTTTGTGTATAGACTTTGCCTATCAATCCATGTCGTCTAGCTCGCTTTGACCTTCGTGCTCGCCGACTAGGATGCCAACAACACAGCTACCCATCATGCCCTCCCAGTTCACCCAGGGATGCACTTCCATAAACAGCTTCCCTCCGTCTCTGCCAGCGGCTTTCATCAATTCTGGCTCGCCGCCTGGGTGGAATGGCAAGTATGGTGTGATATTGTAAACTTTGCCCATATAGCTGGACCAGGCAGGCTTGCCTTTGCGACCAGTCATGGACTTAAGCTGCGATGGTGTGACACGCTGTAAAGTTGGGACTCCTGCCAAATTGCTGTTGCGTGACAGAGCCGCCCAGTCCATAGGGCTATGGCCCGGAGATAAGAGAATTTTGCCGCGGCCGTTGTTGGAACTGCCTGCGCGTTGTTGACTGTTGGCGGGTGGGCCACGATTTGGCAGTGGTCCAGTGGTTGGGACACGGAGAGAAGGCGCTGGGTTGCGATTCGGTAGAGGATTTGGACGGCCAGGGGGAGGCATAAGAGTGCTAGGCTTCGGAGCGGGAGGCGGCATTAATGATGAAGATGCTTGTCTGGCTGGTGGCAACATCGATGGTACAGGTGGCGCAGAGCGAGTAATGAGCGTTGGTGGCGCACCCATAGGTTTCTGTTCGTGCAATGCTCTATTCACGGTGTCTTTCTGGTTCTGCATGCTTTCGTCCCGGTCGTTGCTGAGTGAGAACGAGGGTACAGCCTCCTTTGGTTGCGTTGCGGCAGATTTCGGCGTAGCCTCGTCTTGTTGGACATCTACGGAGTCCGACACCTGGAGCGACGGAGCTTGGTCCCTTTTCTTGGTTGCAGAATCTTCCTCATCTGCTTTTAGCTGCTTATCAGCGTGCAGCGTGTTCTGTATCTTGTGGCGGAGCCATGGTGGCAAAGCGTTGCGTGTCGCTTCCGGGTTTTTATAGGCCAGGAATGAGATCGAGACCACCAGTAGAGCGAGACTCCAGTATGCCATTGTTTCTATCGCAGCTGAGATACGGGATCTGCGTTCTGGGTTCCTCACAAAGGTTGTCGTGAGGACTTAGCTGGAGTGAAACGTTGTGTCACAGCTGAGGCAAGATCCTTTATGGCTTTCAACTAGACATTTTTGACGCAAAAGTTCACGCCATACTCGAGTATAGAAGAGGTGTAAAGCTGGCTTGCGAATTCCTGGCCCTGTGCGTAGTGTGGTGTAGTGTTTGTTCTCCGAGCGGATTTATACCAATTCACATGCTCATGTTCACATGCATGTCCGAAAATGGCAGTCGCCGCAATTCCCGACGTCATTGCTCTCAGTCCCGACCTCAAGCACCTTCCAATACTCGTCCCAAAACATTGAACAATCCAACTCCACCCGCCTCTACAGAAGGACCATCTATCTCCCATATACACCTAGCAGACAACAACATAACTCCATTCCACAACCATGCTCCCCCGCGCCATCGCCCAGCGCGCCCTGCGCCTCGCCTCGCAATCATCACCCAGAACCCTCCGCACAAGTACTATACTCCTGCGCCCACAACCCACATCCTCAGCACGCTTCGCCTCGCACATCCACCAACCTCCCGTCATGGGCAGCCGCAACCTGTCGTCAGCGAGCTCCGGTACATCAGCCGCCGACGAGCGAATCGAGGAGATCACAGAGCTCTACGCAACGGCTCAAGACGAATTCGAGATCGCCATGGAAGAGACCGAGAAGCAGACCGTGTATGCGCAAGATGATCGCGACGCTGCGCGTGAGGAGTTGGAGAAGGTTCTTGTAGCTTACAAGAACGCGATCGAGGGCGAGGATCGCGAGCTGGCGGAGGAGGTGAAGAGGAGGATTGGGCACAGGGTTAGAGAGTTGGAGATGGGTGTCAAGAGGATGGAGGAGATGGCCATGGAGCATGATTAGAAGAGACGTTTAGTTTGAGAGCCGGGTGGCATTTGTATATATATGGGAAAGCGGTCGTCCGCACATAATACCCGGTATACACATCACCGCTTTGTGATGAACAACATCATTCTGACATCGGATTTCAGTGCGAATCTGTCTCGTGTTGAGCGTATTCGCGCCTTCATGCTGCGCGCTTAAGCAACTAGTCAAGATATCTGTCATGTCTGCTGGCCGCGTCTGCCTCCCGCGCCGTGACAGTACTGTAGCCCGCCGGGCAGCGGGTCGTCAGGAATGGTGACAGCACAATTCAATGCAGCCTTATTTTGGAAAAATTACCCAGATGCAAGCACGGCAACGAAGAACCTAGAATGAGCCTCGCCAATTCTAGATTGGTCAAAGAATATCCCGGTCCATGTCAATGAGGGGTACGGCTGGTGGGTCCGGTCCGGCTATCAGCCAAGGTGCCGACATGCAAGTATGGATCAATGGACTGAACCAAGTCGACATGATCAACCTTGGCCTTGGTCTGGCTGTTCGATCAGGTATATAAGTATAAAGACGTTGTTAATCAGGGTTTGAAGGTTGTACAACTCCGACCAGTTCGACCGGCACGAGTCAATTCCAATTTTCTCAAATCGCTTTTTCTCGGCTCGTCAACCAAATCGTCAAATACATCTCGCTGACAATGCGGTCCATCGTACAGAAATTGTGGATCATGTCCGTTCTGCCAGGCAGCATAGCAGCCTCCTGCATCCAATACAACAAGCCCACAATCATCACCAACGAGGACCGCAACGCGCAGCCGATCGAGTCGTTTCCTCCCGACTCAGGCCTCGGAGACGTCACATGGAAGACTTTGATCTCAGCGCCAGACACTCCTACCCACAGCATCACCGCAGGATGGGCAACCCTCGCTGCTGGCGGCGGACATCTGACTCCGCACAAGCACGAGCCGCCAGAGCTTTATTACATCACCAAGGGAGAGGGACGGATGACTATCGGAGGCAAGGAGCGAGATGTGGCTGCGGGCGATGTGATTTACATTCCTGGGATGGTGGAGCATGGGATTCGGACGTTTGAGAATTCGACTGGGGAGTTGGAGTGGTTTTATGTGTATGCTTTGGATGGGTTTGGGCAGGTTGAGTATGTGAAGTGAGAGGTGGTGGTGGGGGTTATGGATTTGTCTTTTTGGATGGGCTGGGAAGGTTTTTTTCTTTCTGATTAATTATGGAGAATAGATGGTTGGGTATGCATTTGACTGCTGCCGAGTGATGTTACTTTGGTTTGATGTTTGACGATCTGATGACTTGTGCCTGATCGAATTTGATGGAGAGCGCGTCAGCAATGTCTCACAGAAGGGACGCCACGACGAGAGAAACAAAATTGACATTCATCGCGAAGTACAAGCCTAACGATCTGCTGCCGCTAGTCAGGAGACAGAATTGAATCTTTCGAAAGACCAGATTCTGTTGACAATATCTGTCCAAGAAGGCCGACGCAACAGCCTCGCCACACGCGCTGCGGGGTCACAGTCAGGGCCAGAAACTGCTGCAGACCTCTCCACTGCTACACTTTACTACGGACTTACACATCCCATATTCTCAATGCTGCATCCCTAATGACTTCACCAACTCCTGCAGGATTTCCCGCCTATTTCCCTGTGCAGCGGGTCGCCCAGGCTTGTCGCGCGTGTCGGTAGGTGCCGTATGCGTCATGTGATGTCTCCCGACATTGAAGTCGATGGCTGATGCTTTTGTCAGGCGCCGGAAGTGTCGCTGCACTGGCGAACGCCCTGTATGCGAAGGCTGCAGTCGCCGTGGTCTAGGTGAGATGATAGATCCGCGAAATTGTGGTGGCAACAACAATGGCTGATGCACATGGTCTGTAGCGTGCGTCTACGACGAGGAAACGGGAGTACAACGTAATAATGGCAGTCAACAGCCGAGAGAGGCCGGCGCCGGCGCCTCTCTGAACGCTTCCAAAGTGAGTTTCGATCTTGAAAGGACGATGAGCGGTGCTACCGTGTTGGTCATTAGTCTGACGTGTCAGAGCCCTGTTGAAGACCGATTGGCATTCTTAGAAGACAAGATAAGTAGCATCGGGCCTCAGCTTTCACGGTAAATTGGACATTGGAGTATAGAGGCAGTGGGATGGGTAATTGACAGATGGACTACAGCATCGAACAGTATCTGTCGGTTATAGCCAGCCGCGACCAGTCACACTTCTCTAGCCCCGCCGCACCCATTGCCACCACCAACTCGTACAGAGAGGCGACTACCATTGGAAACACGGGACCAGATATAGAGCACAGCGAGCCTGTCCCGTCGCAGGCTCCAGACGTCTCTCCTGAGGTTCTATCGGCACTGGTCGACACCTTCTTCGGCTGTTGCCACAATCAGCCGTATTCCTTCTTCCATGAAGGTACATTTCGCCGACGACTGGCCGAGGGTGTCATCCCGACACATCTCATCTTAGCTGTGATGGCCAGCGCTGTGCGCTTCTGCAACCATCCTCAATTCCCTGGGTGCTCGACTGAGGCGTCCGTGGCTTATGCCGATCGATCTTGGAGACTAATCCTGGCCGACGGCTTGACTGGTGGGAGAGTGGCTCAAGTCTCTACCGTGCAGACTATCGCTCTGCTTGGTCTGTTCGATTTTACAGGTTGGGTTTATCATCATCTTGGGGAGGTTGACGCACTCACTTACTGACTCCGCACAGCCGGCAAATCACGCCATGGATCGGCTTGGGTTAAGGTAGGAATATCCGTGAGGGTTGCACAGGACTGCAGACTAATGCTAGACCCTCCTGTGGATCTGCCAGTAACCGAGCAAGAGGAAAGGCGACGAGTGTTCTGGTCTGTTTATCTCCTTGACCGATTGGTTTCTTGCGGTCGGGGACGGCCACCCGCTATAGTCGACGCCTCTTGCCACCTGCAGCTCCCCTGTGAAGACGATGTCTGGGAGCGCGGGATCTGGAAGAAGACTCTGTCGCTAGATCAGATGACAGATCGCACGCTGGTGATGCCGGAGAAGCAAGGCAAATTCGCTCGCTTGATAGCCATGGCTCACATCATGGGCAGATGCGCACAGTACATGATGCAGGAGTTCAACATCAGGAGTCCTCATCCGCTCTGGGAGTCTGGCTCTGACTTTGCAGCGATCGAATCCGACCTGTTGCATGCCGAGAATTACCTGGAATTGCAGACACCACTGAAGTACATGCTCGCGGCGCACCCCACGGCAGAAGGTGCTGTAGACCACCAAAAGACAGGTCCGATCATCTATTCCCGGGCAATCTTCCATCTATGCCACTGCTTGCTGCATCATCCATTCCTCCTCAGGCGGCGCCTCGAAGCGTGCCTCAATCCGCCTCCCGCCAGCTTTCTCGCGCGCGCTTTCAGAACGAGCTGGCAGCATGCTCAGCAAATGGCACAGCTCATACACGATACTCGGAGCTGTGGCGGGCTCTTCAACTCTTCTTTCGGCGGGTATTGTCTCACCGTAGCCGGATCCGTTCTGGCTCTTTGGTCGCATCGTGCTCAAGCCGACGAGCATCTCTTGGCTTGTTCCCTTCTCGAGAAGACAATCTCCTACGTCGACGATATCGGTCACTATTGGCCGAATGTCAAAGAAATGGTACGTGTTTGATATTTCTGCTCGATATCCCTACGAATTCTTTCTTACTGATCGTCGCTCATCAGGCATCCTTACTCCGAAGCGTAGCGAACCAGACTCACCAGCTCGGTAACCTCTGCGACTCGCAGCAAGTGAGTGTAGCTCTGTCTCCCATTGAAGTTGACTTGATATGGTCTATCGTCGATTACAGTACTATGTCCAACGGCTCTGCTGTGGACCTGAGCCACCCGGGCATTTTCGCCGAGGACAACGTCTGGCCAGATTCTTGGATTGCTCTCTTCGGGCTGGAGCATGATCAAGATGCGATGAGGTTCCCGCTTTAAGCATGATGGGTATTTTAGGGTTTCTGGAAGGTAATATAGTATGGCAGGCGAGTGAACATAAGAATAATGCAACACCTCTCCGGAGTTGGCTAGAGACGGCGCAGAGGAATGCGCTAGCTCGCTGATGTCAGTCAGTCTCCTGCAACATAGGCTTACTTTGGTATAGCTGGCATTGGTAGCGCACAAATGATTAATTGGTCGCAGCTACATTGCGAATCTGGATACTCTACCGCAAGAACCCCAAACTTGTCCGCCTATCTGGCTTTCCACCCAAATTTGGTACTGGGCGGATTGCAACAACGAATCAAATGTTCTCTACGCTACAAAATTCTTCGGCGGCAATGTATGGACTTGTCCAGCCAAAGACATTATCGCTACAAGCCCTCGCTTCCTGCTTGTAATCAACGAACACCAGGAAGTGCATCATCTATTTCATGGTCGGCATATTCATCGACGACTCCGAGGCCGCCGCATCCTCCGCCTTCCACAACGACGTCACAGTCTTCCATTGTGTGTAGAATCTCAGCCCGTCTTTTCCATAGAAGTTGAGCTGCCCAGTACCGGCGATCGACGCCTTATTTCCAGTGAAAGAAAACATCGGTAGAGGCACTGGGATCGGAACATTGATGCCCAGCTGTCCGGACTCTATCCTCTTTTGGAACTGCGAAGCTGCGGCGCCGGATTTTGTGAAGACTGCTGCGCCGTTGCCGTACTGGTTGCTGTTGATGAGCTCGATTGCTTCGTCGAGGGTGTCGACTTCGAGACACACGAGCACTGGGCCGAAGATCTCTTCGGTGTAGCACTTCATGTGCGGCTTGACGCCGGTGATGATTGTGGGGCCGACCTTTTCGACTCGTTAGTCTCTCTTCATCGAGATGAATGCGTGCTCTGACTTACCCAGTTTCCGTCCGGGTACTTGGCAGGCTTTTGTCCTCTGCCGTCGAGTAGGACAGTGGCGCCTTCTTGCTCAGCGCTGGCAATCAGGTCTTCAACTCTCTTCTTGCTCTCAGGGCTGATCAGTGGTCCGAGATCCGCGTCAGCTTCGAAGCCGCCATTGATCTTGAGAGCCTTGGCTTTGTCCACCAACTCGTGCAACCAGTCTTTTGCGCCTCCCACCGACACCAAGGTGCTCAATGCCATGCATCGCTGGCCCGCTGCTCCGAAAGCGGCTCCTGCTATGCTGTTCAGCGCGTGCTGCTTGTTCGCGTCGGGAAGCAGAGCGGCATGGTTTTTCGCGCCGAGGTTGGCCTGCACTCTCTTTCCATTCGCGGACGCACGGTCGTAGATGTATTCGCCGATGCGGTTCGACCCCACGAACGATAGCGCTTTTATTCTCGGTTCGTCAATGATGAAGTCCACTGCTTTAGGACCGCCGTGAATAACGTTCACCACTCCTTCGGGGAAGCCTGCTTTGGCGCAGAGCTCGGCGATGATCATTGCTGCGCCTGGATCTCTTTCTGAGGGCTTGAGCACTATGGTGTTGCCGGTCACTGCTGCGATCGGAATTGACCATAGAGGGATCATGGCGGGGAAGTTGAAGGGACAGATCGCGGCTACCACGCCTAGAGGCTCTCGGTACGAGCGAGTTTCCATGTCCTTCGCCACTTCGAGAACCTCACCGGGCATCTGAGTAGTGATACCGCAGGCCGTCTCGACGACTTGTAAGCCGCGGAGCACATCTCCTTTGGCATCGGCGAATGTCTTGCCTTGCTCTAGCACAATATTTGCGGCCAGTCGATCCATGTTCTCCCGGATGAGAGCGGTCAGTTTGAAGATCACTTGTTGTCTGCTCATGATGCTTGTGCTCTTCCAGGAATGGAATGCTTTCTCAGCCGACTCAACGGCTGCTTTCATCTCTTCGGAGGTGCTTTGGGGTACTCTTGTTACTAGTCTGTTGGTCGCTGGGTCTTTCAAGTCGATCCATTGTGATGTGGCTGAGGCGACGAATTCGTTATTTAGGAAGTTCGTGATGTTCTTTGGGTTCTCGATGGGATCGTGGGAGAGGTGGTACCCGAGATCGACGCTGGGAGTCTTGAGTACTGTGGTTGCGTGCATCGTTCTTGTCATGCTGAACGGGTTCAGGGATGAATTTAATCTTTGGATTGACGATCGGCTAGGAGAGTTTGTTGTTCTCAATGTGTGCTTTGAAAGATGACTTGCGATAGAACGACGACAGACTTGGCCGGGCACAATCATGATGTTTTGTATTGTTGCTTGTATGGCACGCAGACTGTCTTTCTCCCTAATGCTGTAGAGTAACAGATTATATAATGACGGCCGGATCTATTGCGCCGCAGTGGTTAGCATGTCCGAAGCACCGGAGCCTCTCCGCTCATGCGAGATTATTACATGCGACAGTGGTCCGCAGAGTCGCCATCTGGTATGCCACGGGACGATGGCGGTGGAGACGGTCCGGTCAGTAACTCCAGCCATGTATGGAGACTCCGCGTGGGGATGCAGGCTTTAGCTCGAACTAAGGAAGAAACATTGGGGATCTTGAGTCGTATGCGCACCGGAACCCTGACCGGACCGACGGTACATGAGTCTCGGACATTGTGTACAATGTTCTGTTCATTGTATATCTGCTGCGGAACCACTTGTCAGAGTGCAATCGATTAGCCACTTCTACATTCCGAATCATATTGTATCAACGCCACAATGCGCAATTCTTTGTCTCCCTGTGTTTTCCAGCTATCCCGCTTGTCGAGAACTGTCAATCCCCAAGTAATGAAAGCTTCAAGAGCTCTTTCCAGCCAAACCTTCTCTGTGGCTTCAGCTCGTCAGCATCAGACAATACAGAAGTCTCTCATCAAGAGAGATCAACGTTTAGCGCACACAATTGCGTCTCCGGATCGGACCAACACTGTGGGCTTCATCGGCCTGGGCGCCATGGGAAATCACATGGTATTAGCTCCCACAGGAAACGTTCAAGAGGTCGAAGTCACTAATCCGTTGGTGGCACAGCTCAACAACTTGATCAACAGAACGCTTACAGAGACCGGCAAGGCAAAGTACAACTTTGCTGTTTTCGATGTCAACGATGAAACCATGGATCGAGTCATCAAACACCATCAATCGAAGAACCCTGAGACTAAGCTCATCAAGTGCTCCTGTAAGAGAACTCTTTCCTCTCAATGTCAATGATCGAAGCTCATATTATCGCAGCACCTGCCGAGATCGCCCAACATGCTTCGACAATCATCAGCATGGTTCCCACTGGAAAGCATGTACGGGAGGTCTACTTGGGCGACAGCAGCGTGATGACCACATTGAACGCCCTCACCCAGAAACATCGCGCAGAGACTCTATGCCTTGATCAATCAACGATCGAACAAAGTGTCAGCAAAGATGTGGCTCTGGCGATGAGGGCAGTAGGTGCTGATATGCTGGACGCTCCAGTGTCTGGAGGTAAGGCTGATAAACCAAACACCAAGAACTAAATACCTCATTGATAGATGAGCTAACAGTCATAGGTGTCGTGGGCGCCGAGAAAGGCACACTAGCCATTATGGTTGGAGGTAGCGGTCCATCTTTCCAACGATCACTTGACGTCCTGCAGCCCATGGCACGCGAGGTTACTCACTGTGGAGATCTTGGTACTGGGCTGGCCGCAAAGATCGCTAACAAGTGAGTTCGCCAGTCAAGGTCATCTGTGATTTTTGCTAACACTATGACAGCATGTTACTCGGAATTACCATGGCCGGTCTTAGTGAGGCTATGCTGCTAGGAAAGCGACTTGGCGTTGAGCCACAAGTGCTTGCAAACATCATCAATAAGTCGACCGGTCGCTGCTGGTCCAGCGAGGTTAGTAACACAATTGTTTATTGCTGCTTCTCAAGATACTAACACTTTGTGATAGATCAACATGCCCGTTCCCGAGGTCAAGGTTGGAGATGCCAGCCCTCCCGCTCACCGTGGCTACAAGGGCGGTTTCGTCACTAAGCTTGCGCACAAAGATTTGGCTCTTGCTGTCACTGCCGCTGATACAGTGGGCTCTCCTCTGATAGTTGGAAAGTGCGTCGAAGAGACATATCGACCGCTGTCAAAGGATGACGACTGGGGCAATCGTGACTTCAGTGTCATGTATGAGGCACTTGATAGCTCTTATTTCAAAGCATAGGGAAGCCGGTTGTCCGAAGATCCATTAGTGTATATACCATGAACCGTTGTTAGATCACCACGATCGATTGTTCATCGATGAGAACCAGAACATATTTAGCTTACGTGACGACAGCATAGAGGCATCCGTCGGTCGTTGTGGATGCCACGACGGCACTGCTATGCTTGTGTTTTGACAATCTCTTCCACATCGATGAGCACATATCAGTCCCATCTGGTTGCTTTGCAGTCTTGGTCACGCAGAAGCAACTGGGCCGGTAGAAAAGGCCTTTCGGCCATAATCGCCCTTACAAACGATTCGAAGTTGGGTGTCTCCTAAACAATGATACACAACCAGAGATTTGCCGAAGCAAGTCTTCCGTAATAGTGTAGTTGTACATGCGATGATCGACCCCATTTGAACGTCTGCTTTCTGATTCGCAGGCAGCTATATATGATCGTAGTCTTCCTCCATGGTTGCATCTGAGAAGCCAGTGTCGATTTTATCCATCGCTTTCCCTATGGACCGCGATTCATGAAGTTCTTGCTAATCTGTTACGACACCTGCGAGCCAAGAAACTTGTCCACTAGGCCTCCCGAAGATTTGGTGTTTGAGCTGCAGGGCGGAATGCGGCTTCATGGCGGGTGTTGTAACGATGTGATGCCCTGAATAATGAACAGACGAGATTCAAGTCGCATGATACCTCCGGTGATGGCTGATCGCTCACCACTATTTCGATCTTCAACGTCACGTGCGCCGATCACATCCCCCGGACCGCCGGACCGGCTCCATCTGCACAGCTCCCCAGTCTCACTCCACGCCACCGCACATAGCCGGGTGCGGACCGTAGACAGGATAGCTACACCTGCTCCAAATGTTTGACTCCACAGGTTGAAACGGGCTCCGTTCCTCCATTGCCCTCGGCCGAGGCTCTTTTGGAAAGGTTTAAGAGACCTGGGTGTAGAAATGGCGTCTCCTCCACAGCCTGTCCTTCTTGCGATCAGCTCCAACTGCATAATTCCTTTACTTCTTCCCCATGGTTAACATTGTTTCCGCAGACGAGACCTATGGCCCTGGCTCATGGGTCGATACTGATGCGCCTCCGGTCCCCGATGACTCTCGTCGAGTCTTCGAGCTGTTGGCTGCGGCCACGCCTGGTTTCACCAATGATCGCAAAATCCTCGATGCCGTCTCGTTTGACGGCTCAGCACAAACCATCGTTCCTGGCCCTCTAAAATCCGGAGTGGTCGCGGCAGCCTTGCACGCCATGTGTGGCGTCGTCGCCAACGAGATTCTCGCGTTGCGAGATGGCACCGAATCAAAAGCAGTGTCAGTCAACACAGATCACGCTGCCTTCTGGCTCGGCAGTGTCGGAATGCCTCAGAGAAATGGCCGCACAGTCCGTGAGATTGCCAAAGCAGGGGAACTGGCATCTATCTTCGACAAAGACTTGGAGAAGGGCACTTTTGCCACACCATTGAGACTCCGTGCCACTGCCAGCTATCCCACCAAAGACCCTAAGGTCTGGTACCAACTTCACGGATCTCTGAATGCAGATCCTGTGCTCCGCCTAATTGGTCTTGATCCCGACCAGCCGTGCAAGAGCAACGATGAGGCCTACCGCATCATCAGCGAACGGGTGCAGCAGTATGACGCCAATCAACTGGAAATGATGAATGTCGCAGCCGGACTCTGCGGCAGCATCTGTTATACCCCAGAGCAATGGTCACAGACACGAATGAGCCAGGACCTCTCGAGGCATCCATTGATTAACTATTCCCAAGAGACATACGCCGTGCCCACACCTGCAGTTCCTATTCCCAAGGCAATGTCTGACAAGCGACCCTTGGCAGGCATCAAGGTGGTGGAACTGGTCCGTATCATTGCTGGCCCAGTGATCGGGACGACTTTGGCTGCGCTTGGAGCGGACGTCATACGTATCAACGGTAGCGCGCTGCCTGATTTCAACGTGAGTACTCCCATGCTTGAAGTGTCCATTCCGACCGGGGCCAATTACTGCGCAATTTGAACTATTTAGCTGACCATTCTTCAATCACAGTCACTCCAACTATCTCTCAACGCAGGCGTTCGCACGGCCGACGCCGATCTTCGCAACAAAGACGACCTCGCCAACGTGCTGAAGCTCATCGACGAAGCCGACATCTTCATCCAAGGCTACCGTCCAGGTGTACTGGCGAGAAAGGGTCTGAGCCTCCATGCTCTCCTAGAAAGAGCCGCCAAGAGAGGCAAGGGCCTAGTCTATGTGGAGGAGAACTGCTACGGTCCCGACGGACCTATGAACGAGCGTCCTGGCTGGCAGCAGGTTGCCGACGCTGCGTCGGGCTGTTCTTACGTGACCGGGCGGGCGCTCGGATATAACGACGGCACTTCCATCCTGCCTACGTTGCCTGTGCCTGACATGATGACTGGCATGATTGGCGCTATTGGTGCTCTGCTAGCCATCCGTGACCGCGCTCAAAAGGGCGGATCATATCACGTCCAAGCCGCGCTCATGGCAGCGGCAGCGTACCCATTGCACAAAGAGGTCGGCCTATACTCTCCAGAAGTGGTCAAACAGTGCGATGACAAGTTCCAATGGGACAAGTCGGGACCTGATCAGTTCGTGCTGGAGCTGCTGGACATCGCTTTGAAGGGGTGGAAGGATGTCTACCCTGACAAATTCGGCGCCCAGTCGCCACTCTTCAATGAGATGATCGGTGACTGGGGCACTTTTAGAGTTCTCAAGCCTGTTGTGCAGTTGGCGGACGAAAACGTGTCTCCGCACTACACGTCGGCACCAGAGCCCAATTGCAAGAGGGATGTTGGGCAGATATCATGGGCACGATAGCAGGCGAAGATGGATGAGTAGCGCGAGAGTCCTCCACAGCATTTCAGACTACGACGCTCTATCAAATCAGATGTTAAGAATCACCACCATCGTTATTGCAGCTTAGTTCAAGAGTGATGCGGATCGAGTTGGCCTCGATCTTGATGGAGAAAGAGTTCCTGGTCGCTCATTCGCATTTTTCAGACCCGGCACTGACAAAAGAAGCAGTCCTGCCGGAGTCGGGAAGCAAGGCACAATGCGACGGTCTGCGTTCGGTCCAGCTAGTTGCGACCACCGTCTTATGACCATCGTCGTAGCGGTACATGCAGCAACAATAGTCGATATCGCTACAGCAAAGTGATCAAACTACTACTGTCGCCGCAATTGTTGAGGGAAACGATTGTCACGTGACCTCGGGCAAGTCGCCGATAAGATTGTCGATCCTTGTTGCAATCCATCACGTGACGAGCTGAAGGTCCGATGCACTTGGTGGCCTCATGACGGTGAAGGCCTCATTGGCATGGCAATTTCCTTCCAATCTCGTATTGCTGCTCCAAGTAAGCCGCCATGGTTAACGTGGGCGGGCCGAGCAAAGGCTGCATAACGTGCATCAGGCGAAAGATCCGGGTGTGTCGGCCTCCTTCGCCGCGGTCGCCAACTCTAAAACTGACAACTGAGACGACAGTGCGACCAAGAGCAGCCATCATGCGGCCGATGTAAGAAGAGTCATCGGGAATGCGAAGGATATCGCAATGTCATCGACGTGGTGTTTCGAGATCAGACTCGGGCATTAGCTGCGAAGCACGCCCCATCAACAGAGAGCAGCAACGATAGTACTGCTGTGTCTCCCACTAGGCGGCCTTCGCCGCCTCATACAGGGCAATGGTCAGCCCTCGATAGTGGATTGCTGGTATTCTTCGAAAGCCCAAAGCTCAAAGAAGACACAGGACTGATTGACTTCTTCACCAACAATTTCACTTGCACTGGCACGTTAAGCAGCAGAAGCAATCTGTTCTGGGTCCCAGGCAACTTCGATGATCTACTCAAGCATGATACCGCTCGATTCAGCGTACTAGCCGTTGGCGCCATGGCTCTTGCGCGCTTGCAGCGCTCGCCGCACTACCTTCGCGAAGCTCAGAAGATGTACAGTACTGCTGCCTTGAGTTTGACCGACAGCTGGAAAAATATTCAATTCGAGAGCAAAGAAGCTATCTACATAGCTGTCTCGTTCCTGTCGTTCTTCGAAGTTCTGGCGCTGTACGATCCATCTTCCCGCCAATCCTGGATGACACATCTTCAAGGCATCGGCGGACTCTTGCAGTCGAAAGAAGGTCGTCCTGTGCCTACTGACTTCACTGTACACATGCTTCTGCAAAGCCGAAGTCAGGTCATTATGTATGCCTTGCAGAACAAGACTCCTGTCAGGGGCATTTTCGCAAGCGGCGACTTGCCCATACTGAGAGTAATACCGCCACGCTTGAGAGCATCGGACGATTTGGATTCTCTTCTGATACGCCTGGCAGGACTTCAAGCGCAAGCACAGTCGCCTCAAATCGGCGAATCTATCGTCAACAGCTTGAAGACATTGCAGCTTGATCTTGTCCAATGGTCGCAGAATGTACCAACCTTCTGGTCTTTCTCGCGGAGAGATTGCTTGCCATCGGGACTGTACTGGTGGGAGCAGCGTTGTGACGTCTATCCCACGGGCGTCGTAGCGAACGTGTGGAACAAGTACAGAGTGGCGCGCATCATCATACATGATCTGCTCGCAGCTGTAAGTTCGGAAACCACACAGGCGACGCTCCATCGCTTCCGAACCCACACTGCCACCACTCCAACTCCAAGTTCAGAGATTCAACAGCTCGCCACAGACGTCTGCGCCACAATACCAATGTACTATCGACCTCCACACCATCATGCCAGATGGGCGCGTGAAAGCCAAGATCAACCGCTACTCGGGACCACGTATTGGTTGCTCTGGGTTTTGCAAGTTGTGGGATCCATGAAGGAAGCTCCCGCCGAGCTGACTTTATGGATCCAGAAGTGTTTAGAGCGGATCTTCAATTGCACGGGGATCATGGTGGCCCAAAGAGTTGCTGCTGGGCTGCAATTGAGACTTGCTAGCTTACGACAGGAAGTATAACACATGCGGAAGAGATCACTCTGAACTGTGACGGTGAGCTCTATCAAGTTGATAGACAAGAGCAAAAGCGGGTCAGGCGGGACAGTGTAATCCCAGAAACCCCGCTTCATCACGGGGCCCAAACGCTCGAACACGTGGATGCTGTTCTCGCCTCCGCCCAGATTTGCCAATGGTTGTGTCGTTGCAAGCAATGATATGTTGGCTACCTGCAGCACATATTTGCCGGTCTCAGAGATACAAACTCTGTCGAAGCAAAGGGAGCTCAAACTTCCAGTGAAGGATTTCGGGCTCCATCGAAGTCTCGCTGAAAGTAAAGAGTCTTGTATCGCCGATTGATATGATAAATCTACCCTGCAACAATAATATAACGATCTCGGGCGTGTGACACAGTGGACAATCGGGGTCCTTTCGGCAACCCCACACAGGCGGAGCTGAAGACGACACAGACACAAAGTTCACAAACACAAAGCTGCTTTGAGTTAGCCTTGCGAAGGAAGCGGGACTCGCACAGCCCTCACGCCTCACAGACCATAGCTGATCCACAATTTGCTCGATGTCCAGCAACAGACTTCAAAGGTGAAGATCCATGCTTTGTTCAGTTAGCCATGCGACGAACCCAGGGAATGTTGGCTGATCATTGACCTCAGCCATGAAACGGCGCGCAATGTATACAATGCTTTCCAACTTGCCCATATTCCTGGTAGTGTGTCGGTCGACAAACGGCATGCTTTGCAAACACGCACGGTCAGTCTTAGACAACGATCTCGATATATAAGTTTTGGTTGCACTCTGTGTTTGTTCCTTTGCGAAACCATCCACCATACCAACAACACTACTTCGAGCCATGGCCTTCCTTCTCCTTTCAACTCTTCTCCTCTCGTGCATCGGAGCCATCGCATCGGCATCGCCCTCATCAACGGGCTATCCCATTCACAATCTCACTCGCTTCGATACCCTCAAGATCGAAAACCTGGCCATTCGCCCCAACGGCCTGATCCTCGCGACAGTCGCAGCACCATCTGCACAGCTTCTACAAATCGACCCGCTCGGCATCGTTCCTCCAACAACTGTTCTCAACTTCCCCGAAGCCGCAGGCGCTTTCGGCATCACGGAGGGTCAAAGCGACAAGTTCTACGTCGCCACTGGCAATTTCTCCATCAAGACGTTCCAGGGCGTTCCGAACAGCTTCAGCGTCTTTGAAGTGGACATGTGCGAATTCGAGACCGCGCCGAATGGAACTCGCACTCGTGCACCGGCGTTCCGCAAGCTTGCTGACCTTCCTAATGCCAAGCTCGTCAATGGCATGGCCACTGTGAATGATCACGTTGTTCTTGTCGCAGACTCGATCGCCGGGCTCGTGTGGAGAGTTGACACAACCAATGGGTCTGTGAGCATCGCCGCCGAAGACCCGACTCTCAAAGGCCCTACTGCGCAAGTTGCCGGAGTGAACGGCATTAAAGTGTTCAACGGGTCGCTCTATTGGACCAACTCCGGTCTGCAAGGTCTATACCGCATGCCGATCTCACACGACGGCGTGTCTCAGGGAAGCGCGGAACTCGTCGCGGGCCATGTGTTCGGCGATGATTTCCTGATTACCAACACCGGCGCATATGTTGCGAGTCCTGCCAATGCGATCTTGCGCGTAGCCGATGGCAAGCAGGAGGTTATCGCAGGCGTGTTCAATTCTACCTCAAGTGGCATTGTCGGTCCGACAGCATTGCGCTTCGGAAGACTGGCGACGGATAAGAGCAGCTTATACATCTCGACGAATGGTGGCGTTAAGACGCTGGTCAGAGGCACACCTGGCGTGTCGAGGATTGATCTGGGCATTGAGGTTTCTGAGATTAGCACCTAGATAGACGCATGTTGGCACACAATTCGTGGACGGGCTAGCCTTGTGGTGTAGTAACACATCGAATAGAATTGCATTACATTACCCGAATGCAAAAATTCACATTAATAACACCGCAGTCGATCCGTCAGTACCGCCGCCTCAGGAGGATGCCTTGCGACGCTCCGCCTCCTTCTTCACGTCTTCGTTGAAAGCCATGAATCCCTTATGGTTATCATGACCCGACTTCTTCTCCGTCTTCATGGTGAACGACAAAAGTCCGCTGAAATCCTCATACTGCACAAGAGTGGTGCCACCTGGCGTGGTCTTGGAAGGTCGGAATTCGAAAACATGGTCACCGGTGAAGATGAGCGGCAAACTGCCTCGCCACTTGAGCCTTTCGCTGCTGTTTTCCTGGAGACAGTATCAGTATTGCTAGTTCCACAGCCCCGATGTAGGACGATGCTCCATACCAGGATGGCTGGGCTGAAGCTCATGCCCGCTGCAAGTGCGACTGAGAGCTTGTCGCCTTGTTTGAGATCTTTGGGCGCTTTGTTGCCTTGCACTGCGATGGATTTGAACTGCTCTTTGTGCCAGGACGAGTAGCTTGGGAAGTCCAAGACCTTGAGCTGTCAGAAATTGTTATGGGCTGGAAGACATGGCATACTGACCACTTCCCGCACAAGTTCTGGAGGTGCCGCGATTTCGACAGGTGGTGGCTCTACGTGAACTGTCATGGTGCTGCTTGGCTGATATGGTTGGATAGGAGTGCTTCAAAGTCGTGGTGTGTCAAACGCGTAGCTCCCAAAAATGTGCGAGAGAGCGGCTCAAAATATATACATCATGCGGCATCCTACAGGGGCCTGAAACTGTGTCTGGTAGCCAGATAAGCTATGTCAGCTGCACATGATCCTTGATATGCATCGTGAAAGGCATATGTTCACAAAGTCGGAGCCTCGCACCGCAAGCGCCGACTTCTCGCTTTCCAAGGTGGCGGAGCGAGCAGTGTTTGAGACCGCGATTGGAGGACGCAGAAGCCACGGAAGAAGCCTTGACAGCTGAGAAGAAGCTACAGGTGCCTTGAGCACAAAAGATACACCTTGCCTCATCCGGGCTGCCAATCTTTGCTTGGGAGTGGTTAGTGAGTCAGGGAATCCGCCCCAGAATCCTTCCACTACGGCCGTGCCACAGCACGTGTCCGCGCATTCGCAACGCCAACCTTGCCTGGCGACTAAATTACCCCGACTCGTATGAGATACTCGACAAGTCGCACAGCAGTATCGGAGTCTGCGTTAACTCCCAAGATCGTTCAGACCGTTCAGACCGAGTGATACGGGGTGAGGACTCCCAACTGTGCCTTGATCGCTGTGGCTGTCCGCAGCTTGCCTGCTGCCTTTCAATACATGCCCAGGTCAAGAGTGTTACAACGAGAACGTTGTTGAAATCTTCTTGCTAGATAATTCCTGACTGGCGCGGGCTGTACAACTCTTGTTCTAACCAAGAGACAAACCCTCTGCGAGAGTTCCTGGCGAAGGTTGTGACTAGTGATGACAGCCCAAAAGAGAGAAATAGATTTACAAAAAGTAGCAAAAGGCCAATTCTTCCTCCGCCTCGTCTCTCCACATGCAGGCGACGGGCAACGAGAGGATGGCAAAAGAAACAGCTCCAGGGAGCTCAGTCATGCATCGGCCGGGAATCGAACCCGGGGCTAGCCGAATCATTGAGATTGGAGATCTCGAATGGCAACGGCTAATTTTACCACTAAACCACCAATGCTGTTGATGTGCTATGCTCTGAGTTTACAACACATGTCGCTAAAATTTTGAGTCGACGAAGCCGAACGACGTCAATCAAACAATTGATCAACTCGAAATCCGAATGATTCTACAGGTCTTTTCAATTCCTAAGGAACTAACTCGGAATTTAAATCGCTTTTGATCGATCAAGGTCCTATGTGTGATGCTGTGAACTGTGACATTTGATTTTAAAGACCTGGGCCTTGGGCCTGTCTATCCAGAGCCTTCAAAAAAACCATGAAACCGTAGCACACCCATTTCTCCTAGCGAGTACTAGAAACAGACGTACATCTCCTTCACTCACTGTCTGTTCAGTTCAATGTTCTCATATGTACATGTACATGTACATCGCACACATGCATGGAGGCACATGTCGACATTGGAGTGATGTGTGTCGTCTGGTGGCAATGATGCTTAAAGCACTAACCCTAATCTAATCTCTAATCTCGCACGCTAAAAGCTTCTCGAAGGGCGGCAAGTGGATCCGTCCCCTTTCGCCAGACTGCGTGAGAGGCGAATCCTTGAGGTCGTGTGCTTTGCCTCGCCAGAGTTTTGTTCCAATCCACCTCCACCACCCTCCTCATCGCCCTTCCGCCATTCCTCATCTCCCTTCTCCAGCGTGGTGACCGGCGTGTTATTTCCGATACCCCTTCCGACAATTGTACTCTACATCCTAATATCCATCATACACACCCACGCGCGACTCGCATGATGCTCCTTCGCTCTGCTGGCCGGAGACAGCAGCGTCATACATCCAGCCTACTCGCCTCCTCCTTCGCACAGCTCAACCTACCATGGCTCGCTCCAGCGCAGCTACGATGGAGCGCCTCCCACACAGCCTCGTCGCAGCCCGCGCCTCGGCCTCGCAAACAATTCGACTCGAACGTATCACAGCAAGCGAGAGCTCAAATACGGCAGCTGGCCACCTCTGCAGAACAATACAGTTTGCGACATGAAACCTCATATCCGCCAGATGGCGCCAACTCATCACAAGACACAAGAACGCCTTGGGAGTTCTCGAAACGTGCGGAGCCGAGTGTGTCAAATCTGCGGCCTTACGCAGACCCGATCATCATCAATAACACCACTGCGAAACCAGAGGACCTTATTAAAGTTCACAGTGGCGTGACAGGTACCTCTATGGATCTGCTGCAGCACCTGTACACCACCCTGCGCGTGGGTCGCATGTCACGAGCAGAGACCATCATTCAAAGACTCGCCGAATCGAGCCCGCCCGACTCACCGGAAGTTATCCACGCACATACCGCATACTTGGAGGAGCTCCTACGTCATCTAGCAGCTGCGGATCCCGACATGCGTCCTTCTTACCAATTGAAAATGCAAAAGTGGTTTGAGGTGGAGGTGTACAGGAACAATATCCAGCCGGATGAGAAAATGCTCGTAATCATGATCAGAGCCGCTATCCGTGGATTGCAAGGATCACAACGAGACAGGGCAATTCGCAGGTACGCGGAGATGGGCAGCCAGCTTGGCGATATGGAGTATGACGAGGTGCTGTCCTCGGAGGATTACGATGACAACGAATTCACTATCCTCGGAGCCGCCACCTCGGAGTTTTATGAAGAACCTGAAGAAGTAATCCAAGAAGAACAAGGCGCAGTCCCAGAGCTTGACATGACAAAATTCCGCAGACTGGACACCATCGCTGCGGAGGATCTACCAGATATTGTCTCGGTCGAACAAAAGGGAGAGGGTCTGGAATCTATTAAAAAGGCACTTGAGGCTTTCACACGACTTCCGGCTCTGCCAGCAGATGCTCCCATGGAGGCTCAACGTCAGCGCGCCTACGAAAGGCAGCGAATCATGGAAGAGACTTCAGTGGATGTAGCAATCGACAGATGGCGTAAAGAGGATGAGTCGCTGAAGAAGATCGGCATCTCTTCAGCGCTCCAGACCAAGCCCATGGGTGCTCTGTTGTGGCAGTGGTATTCTGCCTTGTTACCAGTCATTGAAGAAGAAATAGCACTCTGCGAAAAGGCTCAGCTTCCAAACAGAGGAAAGCTCCGTCAGGGTGATACGGACCGACTGGCTTATGCACCATACCTCGAACTTCTACCGGCCCGCAAGATTGCCGCCAACACTGTTTTGTATACGATGACTGTCATCACCAGAGGTGGCTCCCGCGCCGACCCAAAGAACAGTACCACCGTTCAGAACGACCACGAAGTAAAACTTGCCCAGATCATCATTGGTTTGGGAAAGGCGATTGAAGAAGAGTGTGCAATCGAGTCGTCAAAGCGAAAACGGGCAGACAAGGCGCGCAGGGCTGCCGGAGCAAGCAGACGCCGTGCTGCTCAAGCGGAGGCACTCGAGGGACTTCAAGCGACAGAAGCCGCGAAGAATGAGACTGGAATCCAGGACGTGGCTGCTACCCAAGATGTGTCCGAGCAGCCTGTAAGGCCGAAGAAAGCAAATATCAAGACATTTATGGCTTGGCCCCTCGATGTCAAGACCAAGTTGGGCGCAATGCTTGCCTCCAAGCTCATAGAGACAGCACAATTTCCTGTGACAAGGGAGCATCCTCGAACGAAGGAGAAAATCACACAGTTGCAGCCAGCCTTCATGCATCGCATGAAGTACATTCATGGCAAGAAGATTGGCATTGTGCAGCCGAACATGGCACTAATCAAGAAGATCGAGAGCGAACCGCTTGGCGCCCTTCTGGCAAAGCGGATGCCCATGATCGTTGAGCCCAGGCCTTGGACGAGCTGGAATGAGGGAGGATATCTTCAGTATCCCACCCCAGTCGTCAGATTGCCGATCTCGGACAGGAGTAGTAAAGACTACTTCATGGCGGCCGACATGAAGGGCGATACCAAGCAGGTTTTCGCAGGCTTGACTGCCTTGTCCAAGGTTGCTTGGAAGATTAATCACGATGTTTTGAAGGTCCAGCTGAGCGCCTGGAACTCAGGTGAACAAATTGCAAACCTCGCGCCTCTCAACCCAACATACAAAATGCCTGCAGAGCCTGAACCTTCGGCGGATCCTGCACCAAGACGCAGATGGCTGACTGAGGTCCGCGATCTGGAGAACAAAAGAATCGGCAATCACTCGCAACGATGCTTCCAGAATTTCCAGCTCGAGATTGCCAAAGCTGTCGTCAACGAAACCCTATACTTCCCTCATAACATGGACTTCCGTGGACGCGCATACCCCATCCCCCCGTATCTCAACCACATGGGCGCCGATAATGCAAGAGGTGTACTGGTCTTCAATGAAGGAAAGGAACTTGGTGTAGCAGGTCTCCGCTGGCTGAAGATTCATCTCGCTAACGTTGCCGGCTACGACAAAGCTAGCTTGCAAGAGCGCGAAGACTACACCATGGAGCACCTCGACGACATCTACGATTCTGTGCGCAACCCACTCGATGGTCGACGATGGTGGCTGAAGAGTGACGACGCATGGCAGACGCTCGCGGCTTGCTTCGAACTCACAAAAGCCCTGGATTCACCTGACCCCACCAAATACGTTTCCCACCTCCCAACTCACCAGGACGGTACTTGCAACGGTCTGCAACACTATGCTGCTCTTGGTGGTGACAGTGTCGGCGCCGCCCAGGTCAACCTTGAACCGAGTGACCGACCGGCAGATATTTACACTGCGGTCGCAAACGCTGTGAAGGAAGAAGTTGATCGCGACTCGGCTGCCGGTAATGAAATCGCAAAGACTTTGCAAGGACATATTACCCGCAAGGTCGTCAAGCAGCCAGTGATGACCAACGTCTACGGTGTCACTTTCTTCGGAGCCAGAGAGCAGGTTCGAAAGCAGATTGAAGAGATCTTCCCTGATCTGGGTCGCTTTGATGCAGTCAACGCTAGCAATATCTCTCATTACATTGCCACAAAGATCTTCAAATCTCTAGGATCCATGTTCACAGGCGCGCAGAACATTCAAGTCTGGCTTGGGATATGTGCGGACCGCATTTCTACCTGCTTGAGTCCGGAACAGATCAAGCAAGTGACTTCTGAGCTCCAGGCCAATGCCGATGCCAAGGAACACGCAAAGGAAGAGGCAAAGGCTCGCAGAAAGGCGACTCGCGCAAAGAAAGAGACCGCCGTGATGGACGAGGGTAAGACTCGTAGGAGACAAGCCTCGAACCGTGATAAAACCATGGCGGTGTCGAAGCCACTCTTCAAGTCTACCGTGACGTGGACGACACCTCTCCGCATGCCTGTGGTGCAGCCTTATCGATCTGCAAGCTCGCGCACTGTCACGACCAACCTCCAGAGCATCACGCTGCAAGAGCCACAGGTGTGGGATCCGATCTCGCGACGCAAACAGCTGCAAGCTTTCCCGCCCAACTTCATCCATTCTCTCGACGCAACTCACATGATGCTCAGTGCGCTCAAGTGCAACGAAGTCGGCCTCACCTTCGCCAGTATCCACGATTCCTTCTGGACACACGCATGCGACATTGAGAAGATGAGCGAGGTTCTTCGCGACGCGTTCGTGGCCATGCACTCCGAAGACATCATCGGTCGTTTGAGAGAAGAGTTCACCTTGCGCTACAAGGACCACATGTATCTCGCCTCCGTCTTCGCCAACAGCAAAGTCGGCAAGCAGATCGTCGCTCTGCGCAGGGAGATGAAGGGCAAGGGCCAGACATCCGAGCTAGCTATCGAGAAGCAACGCCTGGACCTTCTCGCCAGCGAAGATCCCGCCGAGCGCGAACAGGGCGCCGCGATGGTTACTCCCGCCAGCATCATGGGCTCCGAAGCCGACGAGTCAGCCTTCGTCGTGCCGCCCGAGATGAAAGCAAACACCCTAGGCGAGATTCCCGAGGACGCCGGCGCAACCGAGGACGGTTTCCTGGCCGACGACAGCGTCTCCGCCGTCGACCCCGATGCCGCCGACGACTCCCTCAACGCGGCCGACATCACCGGCGAGACTCTCCTGAAGCAGCGGGCCGTCGCCGCCAACAGGGCGAGGGTCACGCGCAAGCTCTACGTGTGGCTTCCCTTGGAATTCCCCGACGTTCCGGCCAAGGGCGACTTTGACGTGAAGCGACTCAAGTTGAGCAAGTATTTCTTCCACTAGATGACTGTGCTGGTCCGATGCTTTAAAAAGCACTGGATCAGGATCTCATTGAACAGTCGGGATTTTGTACAGAAAAAAGGAAATGTTAGATATAGAAAATTTTGCAGACGATACAGCGGGGCGTTTTTGGGGTCTTCTCATGTGGTGGGTGAGACGGACGGGAAAAACAAAATCTTGTACGAGCATAGCGGCGGTTTAGTCATTTTACACATTTTGAGCGTTTTGGGGCGTTGCTGAGAGACCTATCTGGGTCGGGTCACCCTTCGACTGTACGATAACCTTTAAATATGACACTTTACTACGGAGGAAAAGATGTACATTCAAATCAACACACATGTTGCAATTGAATTCCAAACCTCCAAGTCATTCAACCGTTGACGATCTCGCGTGCCCAGCTGGTATCAATTTGACGGCTGTCGAGGGCGTTGGCGCCCTCCGAGCTTTTTCTCCGGCAGGCTCAAGACCACTGCGTCTACGTGCACATGCAGTTACGTATATGTACATGTATGTAAAACTTGCTTTTCATCAACTCGCTCTGGCAAGTGCCTCGAGCGCAACATTGACATTGAGTACATGTATGTATGTAGAAATCTCGGCCATGTCACCTAACCCTACTTACCATACATGATACATGTACATGTAGTGAATGCTAAAATCTTCGAGTGGTCTTAGCGACGCTGTGGCATATTGTACTGTACATGTATATGTATCTACTGTATGGGATCTCTAGGCATGCAGCAGATGCCACTTGTGAGATGGCGGGAAGTCCGCCAATAGCGCCGCTGGCCGGACGTGGGTTGAAGACGTCGGGTTGGTTTCGCCAGACAGCACATCACACTGTGGCACTTCACAGGTGTGAGCAACTCAGTTTTTGGTGTTGCTTACGCTACATATCCATGATGTATTTGATTTGCAAGGAGGTGCTGATGCTTTAGCGCTTGTGAAGGCAAGTACCACTACACACACTCACCCTGAGTCTACATGTGTTCAAAAAAAGCATTTTCTTGGTTGAAAACACGTCGTTCCACGCGACCACTTTCGATAAAAATTTACATATTGCTACATAGGTCAAAAGTCCGCGTTTGCTTCTGCATCGCATCATGCCTGTTCGGCGGATATAGGCATAGGCGCCAGTTCACGTCTCATACTCGGGAACACTCAGGCCTTTCTCAGGTGCTGGGGAAGTTCTACCTGCAGCATTATTTTTATGGTACGATAGCAGCGTCCGCTGAGATGCCATGCGCAAAGTTGTGAGTGACAACTGTAGTAACGTCGCATAGTGGGACTCACAACTGGCAGACGCTCTTTGTTTGGAACGGATGTCAGCAGGAAACAGTCCAGACGTCTTCTGCGGTCAGCTTTCGAGATTGGACTTTCAATAGTCGCTCTCAACACGATGTGCTTCGTGCCAATCAGCACCGATATCGAGCAGCGTCCGGCAATACGGCCGCTACATGTATACATGTACAATCGAATGCAAGTGTGCAGGCTGCTTCGGGATCAGGCACCAGGAACAGCGTGCGTCGTCGTTCGATGCCCAGGCCGATAAAGGTTGCGCGGACGGCAAGCCGGCAGTGGCTTTATTGCCCATGGTTCGAGCTGACGGTAGGTTCATTCCTCTCGGAAAGCATGCTCGCATGTGACGGTGTATAAGCAGAGACACGCTTGATGTGTGTACAGACGTCAGGTGAGCTACGCACCGCCTTTCGGAGCGGGAGACTGCGATGGCAGTGCAGTGGATGAGGGTGTAGTCTTCATCTCCATAGTCGGCCATGGACGCGGTCCAGAACGGCGTGTTGGATGCGCTAGAGGCGAGCTGGCGGAGATTGAAGCGCGCCCGAAAGGGGAAAGAGCTAATGAGGCAGGTCTGTGCTGGCCAATACTATACAAGTCATGCTCATGCAGGCGAGCTTCAACACCACGCCCACGCAGGATCGCTCCGCACTGCTAGCCAGAGCATCCGGCTCCGCATGCCCTCCCCTTGTTCGCTATGCCCACTGCCGCCTCGAGCGCCTGCTCGTCTGCCAGCCGAACGGAGTGCGCGCGCCCTGTCATCCTTAGAAGGTAGCACTATCGCTTTCCGCTGGCGTCTTCCTTCGCTGGCGCACATGCTGAGCTGCAGCCAACAGCGCCAATACCGATGCGTGGCGCACACTATCGCGCCATCTAGTGGAATGGCGTCGGGTGAGTTCAGCTATCACCACCTCTGTTTGTTACCCGTGCATGAACCAAACCTTCTCATCCCACTACCCTTTATACTACTATATCGCTGCGCATCGTCATTTCTTTCCTCCTTGTCTGCCCTCAAGCACCTTTTGACTGCCCAAGTATACTTTCCAACGACTATCCCCAGGATTCCTGTAGACCAAGTGATCAACACACGGGCCGCTGCCGACCGTTCGCCTCGTGCTGCAAGGGATTCACTTCTGCCTCTCCAAGCATCTGGATCGAAAGGATCGGCACTGTTCAGACATCGCTTTAAATCTGCAACAAACAGGGCGGGATACACCCCACTGAGTCGGCAAAACTCAGGCATCCTACGCTCTTTGAGAAGAAGTAGTCACAGCAGTCCTGGACTTCTCCTCCACCATCTGTCATGTGCCAGACACGCCAGACACACGAGCTGGTAGTGCCATGACACCTCCAACGTTTTGCACGCCTCAACATGAGCCCAACAGCTGCACGTCCACACGAGTCTCACCCGCTGTCGTGCGACAGCCCGACCCAAGCGCGGGGATAACTCCCGACCGGAATGTGCATACGAACGCCTTGTGTGACAAACGAAGACCTCTGCCAGTGTGGCGGCGTGATCCATTATCCGACTGTCTCAGCCAACGAAGACTGACCAGCTCATCATGGTCGCAAGCTCGCAGCTTAATATTCGCTCTACTTTGCGGCTTGCTGTTCTTTTGCCAGAGCGTCCAGGCGAGTGTACATGGGTCAAGCATCTTTGACCGTGAACTCGTGTACGACCGCCGACCTGCGCCAAAGCCCCGCATGGGTATCTATGCCAGGCAGGATGACTCCAGTAGCTCGTCTGCCGCAAATGCAACAGGATCTTCAGGGATCCTTGCCTCTTCTTCGACCTCTTCCGTTCCGGAGTCAATTCAAACAGCCGCGCCCATATCGACTTCGTTACCACGACCTTTCGATTCCAGTATCGGCAACAACTTTACCCAACAGTCTTGTCCACAATTCTTCAACGATTTCTTATCAAACGCGACTTTTCAAGAATGCCTTCCATTTTCAATGCTCCTTCAGGTATGCAAAACTCATCGAAAGTTTTCTCTTTCCTTATCGACGATATATGTTAACTTCACGTCAACATAGACATCCAGCTCCTTCTTCGCAACGCTAAAATCACCACTATCTCTCATTCGCACACTCGATGCAACCTGCCACCTCCCCTCCTACCCAGCTTGCAGCAGCTTGATGTCATCTCTCGCCACAGAGCTCTCCACCTCAGCCTGCAAAAACGACCTATCTCTCCAAAATCCAGTGGCCACCCAAGGCTACGCCGGCCTCGTGGCTTACGACACCCTCTACGCAGCGTCTTGCCTCACCTCTTCAACGACAGGAAACTACTGCTATGCCGAAGCAGTTTCCAATACATCAGCACCAACTTCATCCTACATCTACTATCTACCACTAGGAATGTCTCTACCAGGTGGCGCAAGACCAGCATGCACCGCATGTCTCCAAGACACCATGTCCATATTCGCCGCGGCAGCAGGGAGTAAACGGAACGGCTTCCAAAACAACTACGCCCAAGCGGCACAGCTTGTTGATCTGACCTGCGGACCTGGCTTCGTCGAAGCTGGCGTCGCGTCAAGCAGTGGAGCGGAGATCTATCAGGGAAATGGCCTGATCATTGGATTGGCTGCCATGCTGGCGATTTTCATTAATTTGTTCTTTTGATTTGTTTGCTTGGCCGGGGTTTTCTGGTGTGGAATTTCTCGGACAACAGAAGTCAAGTGCTGACTCTGTTTTTTGGTCCCTTCTTAGATGCGTACTACACTTTTATATCCTTCTACACAAAGAGCCTACAGAATCAATTCAAAGTATCTAATTGTAATTAAACCAAAAACTATCACGTGTCGGCTCTGGCGGCTACGAAAGCCGTCCCAGCTTCCACGGAAAACCCAAGAAGTACCTCGCCTTGTCGGCGACAAGCAGATGATTGTTTCCGTGGGTGAAGGATGCACGTCAGCGTCTGCATGGCCAGTTATATTACTATACTGGGCCTGGCTTCAGCTGGGACCGCCAGCACTTTATCTGATTCCGCATCAGTATCGGAAGCATGTGCATGTTGCGTACGGCTGAGATGCAAATCCTGCCTACACGCTTCGGAATTTTGAAACTTTGCTTTGAATTGTGCATGGTACGGTCGTCGTAGCGCAATGTAATCGACAGAGGCTGATAATCGAATATATCGGGACCGGACTGTTGTTGAGCAGACGTCTTGAGAATTCGACGGCCATGCGTGAGCTCCTACCAACCGTGTGACTTTCGTCACGGCAAGTGGCGCCAACGCATGTCTAGGAGAGCTTCAGAATCTTTTTTTGCCTTTGCTCTACACAATTGTCCGCGGCCCTCGCTGGTTAGTGGTGGCCGTGTAGTGCTGGGATGGCAGAAGGTCGTAGAGCAATAACTTTAAGTAGCGTCACTCGATGAGGTGTGCTGAGCTGAGGAAGATGTGTTTCTTGATTCGTTGTGTATCGTTATGTACGTTTGCCGAACTACGTGTCCTGCTCCACCAGTGGAGCAAGTAGTCTATGTATGTTTTAAGCTTCGATCGGACTTTTCAAAGCTTATGCCTTCCAGTCGTACTGCTCTTGCTTTTCCTGGCGCCGTCAGTCAGTACCCTGCTGTGGCGTGTGAATGCTAGACAGAAATGGCTTACTACTTGGTAAGGTACTTCGCCGCATGCTCGACGTGATCCGCCGCGAAAGTCGAAATGAAGAAGTACGAGTGGTCGTAACCGTCCTGGTACCGCACCTTCACGCCCTTGCCTGCATCCTTGGCCGCCTTCTCGAGGTTCTCAGGCAAGAGCTGGCCCTGCTTGTAGAAGTTGTCGCCGGTGCCAACGTCGATCAGGATGTCTGTGTCGTTCGGGAACTTGGGGAGAAGCTCTGTGGCATCGTGCGCGGCCCACTGATCCTTCTTGTCCTCGCCAAAGTAGCCGCCGAAAGCCTTCTCGCCCCAAGGGCACTTGCTTGGGTTGGAGATTGGCGCGAAAGCAGAGACCGACTTGTACATGCCCGGGTTCTTGAGGAAGAGGGTCAGCGCGCCGTGGCCGCCCATTGAGTGGCCGGTGATGGACACGCGAGAGCCGTCGAGCTCTTTGAACTGCGAGAAGAGCGCTTTGGGAAGCTCGTCGGTGATGTAGCTGTACATCTTGTAGCCCTTGTTGTAGGGTTCTTTAGTCGCGTCGACGTAGAAGCCGGCGCCGGAGCCGAAGTCGTAGCTGTCATCTTCACCCTGGATGCTTAGACCGCGCGGTGAGGTATCGGGGTAGACGACGGCGATGTTGTGTTTTGCGGCGGCAGCTTGGAAGAAGCCCTTCTCGGCGCCGTTGTCGCCAGTGCATGTGAGGCCGGCGAGGTAGAAGAGAACTGGTGCAGGCTTGGATGAAGAGGCGGTTCCGGGGACGAAGAGGTTCAGTTTCATCTGGGTGGTGGTCACTTTTGACTGGAAGTTTGTTGGGTTAGCACTTTGTCGCATCTATCATTACGGTGCTCATGGAGGTGAATATTACCTGGTGAGCAAGCTTAAGCAGCTTGCCGCCAAAGTTGGCGATGGTTGCTGTGGTCTCGAACGACATGTTGGCTTTATGAAGTATCTTGTGGTATATGAGACGGAGAGTTCTGCGACAAGAGGAGGAAGAAAGTGTCTTATCGGGTTCAGAGCTGTGTCGGCAGTGTTTGTTCGCTTATTACGAGCATTGACATGAGGCGGGGATTGACGTAGAGAAGTGGGCGCTTGGTGGGGTACGGCACTGAAGAATGGCAGGGTTCAACCGCTTGAATGGGCAATTATTCCCGGTATTTCAATGAGGCAATACGGATACCATGGTGGTCGTTGTTTTATTTGTACAGATAGACGTTCGGCTAATTCTAACCTGACCTGTTAATTTTGTGGTATGACAGGCGTGAGCCATTGGTAGTGACCAGGAAGACATCAGCCTCTCGAACGACCATGTCTCGTCTGGCGTGGCATGTCAAGACATTACCATTGGCATACACTCGAGAAGATAGACTTGACGAACAACGATTGAGCAGCCTTGTTTTTCCAACAGCAAGCCGCAATTTTCTGTTTCAAGTCGTCAATTGATCATGCATATGCTAGTACAGTCGGAGGCGCAGCTCTTGCGGCGCGCCTATCATTAACGCCGAACGCCTCGCTTTCTCCTTTCCGCTTCTTCTCCGAATGGTCTAGAGATGTTTTTGTGTTTTTGATTTGCCAAAGCGCAATTCCCTGGTCAGATGTGTGGCTTTCAAGCCGGAGTATTGTTGTCTCAAAGAAGCTCCTCACATGTCCAGTCCTCGTAGCTAAAATAATGGTCAGTTTGAGTTTGCAAGCAGAATTGCAATTTACTGGTACTTACAAGCCATCGGGCAAGTAGCGTCGTACAACTAGAGGAATCTTCTTCTCCCTCAATTCCTTGATGGCGATTTGAAGCGGATCGGTCTCGCCTTCGACGTCAACGAGCACGGGCGCGTTCATACTGTAAAGGAAGATCAGTACCAGTGTTAAATCATGAAGATCACTTCGCGCTTGAGCGAGACAGCTTGTGCGCCTTGCGATCTGACATACCTGATCTGCAACGCGCGAGTTCCGAGCACACGCGCTCTCTCATACTTTGTCATGTATGGTGTGGTGGTGCGGTTCTCGGTCGCGATCTTCTTATCCTTGACACCCTTAACTGTGTTCAGAGATTTTGCCGCCCTCTCCTGTGCTGAGATGTCTCCGCTCGTGACAATGTTGTTCATGTCGTCTCCATCCATGTCGCCATTGACCTTGCCCTCGTCGTCGGGACCATCGAAGTCCTGCTCTATCAGATCGTTCTCGTCGATGAGGTTGTCGTCGTTGTCCCTGTTCTATCGTCAGTCCTAAAGGCCTTGCGACAGTGTAGTTGCTGGTGATGCGCACTCTCCCATGCCATAGTCCATGGGCTCGTCATCGCCGCCGTAGTCAGACATGTTGGGCTAGTTGTTCCTTTGCTGGTGACCTGCAGGATAATTTTGGGGTGACGGTAGCGATAATCCTTTAGAGTAATTGGTATAGACGGGCGTGATGTTCAAAGTTCTCGGTGGGTGCTTCGCACGTGAAAGCCTGAGAGCAACATTTCTCGACGCGCGACCTGCAGCCTAGCGGATCTCGGGCCGCAAGGCGCGCGCCTTCTCCACGTTTGAGAAATAGTTAACAGGGTCTATAGATCTCGTCTACAAAAGTTCCATGATCGAATCTCCCAGAGGCTTGCCTCCACTCGACGAGTTTCACATGTTTGCTCGATATGGCGTCTGCGGCGGTCATGTCGAAAAAGCGCGCGGCAGCCGCAGAGCTGGATGCTTTGTCGCTGAAGAAGCCGCGTTTTGACGACGGTCAGTTCCTTACTGCTGCCGCCGTTGCACACCGTACTGATAGCCAGATAGCCGATGGGGTGTGGAATACCAGATCACCAGCCGATAATACCGCCACACCATCACTGGACAGCCCATCATCATCACAAGAGTCACCGACTGTTACCGAGCGTGCTGAGTCCATCGCCGAGTCGTCCATCACATCCGCATCCAGCTCCAAGCGGCCGAAGAATTATATTTGCAACTATGAGGAATGCGGCAAAGCATTCGATCGTCCAATTCGTCTACAGATGCACATCAGATCTCATACCAACGAGCGTCCCTTTCCGTGCACCGAAGAAGGATGTGACAAGAGTTTCTTGCGTAACGAACACCTGAAAGCCCACATCAAGGCCAAGCACAACGACGACCGCAGCTATGTCTGTACATACAAAATTCACAACACCGAGAATGGACTGGATGAGGAATGCGGTAAAGGTTTCCATACCGCGACAAGACTACGCAGACATGTCGCGATGCACGAAGAGAAGGAACAAACTCGATGCCAGGACTGTGGAAAGGAATTCAGGAAACAGGAGACACTGCAGCGTCACATCAAATCAGTTCATTTGAACGAGAAAGCCTTCAGATGCACCCATGTCGAGGCCGGTACAATGGACGAAGAGTGTGGAGAAACATTCTCGAACCCAAGACAGCTCAAAGCACATGAGGCTCGCAGCCATTCTGGAGCTCGATATTTCTGCCACATCTGTGTGCCTGCAGAGACGGATGACACCGCGATGGACGAAGGCGATGATAATGCGTCTTTACATACTTCGCAAGTCGGGTTTCCGTCTTATGCCGAGCTGCAAGCCCACATCAAAATCGTACACCCTCCAACATGCGCCACCTGCGGCAAGGCGTGCGAAACGAATAAAGCATTGATGGCTCACATGGATATCGAACACTCTTCGCTGACCGACCGTCAACGCTTTGAGTGCACCGAGCCAGGATGTGGACGAAAGTTCACCAAAGCTGGTAACATGAAAGTGCATGTGCAAACCGTACACGCAAAAACGAAAAAGTTCATTTGCGGCGAGTTCGATCTTACCAAAAGTAAGAAGGTCGAAGGCTGGCAGGGCCCTGGTTGTGGCTATAGCTTTGGTACGAAAGCGAACCTCGAAGAACACGTCCGTACACAGCACTTAAACATGCCTGGTACCACAAGGCCCAGCCAGATGAATGCATCGAGGTCGAATAGCCGACTTAATTCGCCTGCCCTCAAGAGGACAGACGATGCTGCTGCATCCCTCCTCACAGGCTATGGCTACGAAAAGGATCGCCCAATTGCCTGCCTGGAGCAAAGCTGTCCTCAGCGATTCATGCGCAACTGCGATCTCGAGACTCACATGGACATGGTCCACCAATGGATCATCGATGACATCGAGGAGGCTATTCGCGAGAGGGAGGCTCGCGAGGGTGGCAAGTTCTGGATCGGTGGTGGCGAGGAACTTGAGGCGGAGGAAGATCGAGAGTTCAGGCGCCTTTTGGTCGAAGGCCTGCAACTCGGAAACCAATCGATGCCAGTGGCTGGAAACGGGCTTAGTAACTTCCTGCAGGGAGCAGGCACCGATGGTATGGATACGAGTGGTGGCCATGCGATTGACCCCGCGCTATCTGGGCTCTGAGAGTGATAGGTTTCGACGAGGCGCACTTTTGCTTTGCTGTATAGATACCCTTTTAGCGATGTGATTTAGCGGCAAGAGAAACGTCAATGCTACACAGGACGGGTAGCTGCATGGCGAGCTGCTCAAATCAGCATGCCAATACGATATGGCCCGTTGCACGTGACACTGTTCCTTGAAGAAACTCATTCATGATATTTGCCAGCACGATGCATCGCAACGCTTGATACTTCTACAACGACGAAGAGTGTGAAGATCTTGTACATAAGTTTATGTACGTCAGGTCGCTGCCATTACGGTTGGTACACGGGGAACACTTGATGATCAGTACATGAAACGCCACATTGCTTTCAACGATAACGTACAAACCATTTCTCTAGCAGTCAAAATCTCCTTGTGACTTGACGTCTGATGGGAAAGAATCGTGCCCGCCATTGAGGCACAGTCGTATGCAGACCGATGACATAGCACTCCACTTTAGCGACAGGGTTCCCTGCCCACACAGATGCAACTCGCCGCTGGCGGGGTGTCTGGTGTCTTCTGAACTTTTGCGCTTAGGCACGAGACACCTTGCTTGCATTCACGGATCCACACCACAACCTCTCACACACTACTGCACCGATCACAAGTCACTTCCGTATACTTCACAATCGATTGCAGAATCCTCTCGGCCAAACTCTTGCATTCGACAATCGCGCGACTGGATTCTGTGCCTTGACTCACCGCTTGAACCGACAATACTACATTTGAAAAGAGCAGGAAGCCATGTCCCAGTAAAGGTCTGCCGACGAAGGCAGCGTGGAAAGGCGCGCTGCCAAGGCATTGAATGAAATTATACACAACTAGACGAACAACGACCCAGCACACATACGACACACTCACCCAAAAATGGACTCTCAAATCGAGAATGCGGTCGAAATCGCATTCAACCCACACACCGAACACACACTCAAAAGCCAAGCCTATGATTTCCTCAATCAGCTTCGCCAGGATCCGAACAGCTGGCAAGCCTGCCTCCCACTCTTCGTCCGCCCTGTCGCTCCCTCAGAAGTAGTTCGGGTGGTCGCATTGGAGATTCTGAACAATGCTGTGCAGACGCAGCAGCTGGATCAGCAGAGCTTGGTGTACATTCGCGACGGATTGCTAGGATATGTCCGTCAGCGCTACGCTGTTGGCCAACAGCAGGTGGACAGCCCAGGCATTCAGAACAAGCTCACACAGACCTTCACATATCTATTCACATATCTGTACGCCTCGGAATGGACGAGCTTCTTCGACGACTTCAGATCGCTTGCCGGCGAAGGCTCAGACATAGGGACAGCAAACCCTAACGCGACCATCCTCTATCTTCGTATTGTGGGCTCCGTTCACGACGAAATCGCCGACCAGCTTATTCCACGTACTCCTGAAGAGGCAAAGCGAAGCAACGACCTTAAGGATCTTGTACGAGCAAGAGATGTCAACAAAATTGCCACCACTTGGCAGGATATTTTGTCTAGATGGCAGGAGATTGACCTCGGGATCGTGGAGGCGTGCCTCAGGACTGTTGCCAAGTGGGTTAGCTGGATTGATATCTGGCTTGTGATCAACCAGAACATTCAAAGTGCTTTGCTGCAACTTGCTGGCCAACAAGGAGGCTTCAAGGGAGACAGCAAAGAGGCCAAGGCGAGAGACGCGGCCATCGACACCTTCACTGAGACTGTCGGAAAGAAGATGGGTGCCGGAGACAAGATCGAGCTCATCCGATACCTCAACTTGGGCACCATCGTTGGCCAGCTCATCGCAAGCCCTGCGCTTTCAGATCTCCGGACAACGCCAGATTATGATACGGATCTGGCCGAAACGGTCGCGAAACTTGTGAACAACGTTGTGATGGACATTGTACGAGTTCTTGACAATGAGTCAGTCGATGCCGAGACTCGCTCGAAAGCCGATGTGGAAGTTCAGAATTTCATGCCTTGTCTGCTTCGCTTTTTCGCCGACGAGTACGACGAGATCTGCTCAGCGGTCATTCCATCGTTGACCGATCTCCTTACTATGTTCAGAAAGATTGTCAAGTCAAAAGGCGGCTTGCCAAGTCATTATAGCGCAATGCTCCCTGCCATTCTCGAGCCCATCGTTTCAAAGATGAAATATGATGAGACAGCTACGTGGGGCGACGAGGACGAGGCAACAGATGAAGCAGAATTCCAGGAACTCAGGAAACGTTTACATGTGCTGCAACAGACTGTCGCTGCGGTGGATGAATCACTTACCATCGACATGCTTAGCAAGGTTGTCGGCGAGACTCTCAGCCGTGTTGAAACTGCAGACAAGCCGAACTGGAGGGACCTCGATCTAGCGATGCACGAGATGTACCTGTTCGGTGAACTAGCCGTCAAGAATGGGGGTTTATACGCCAAGAGCGTTCCATCATCTATCGCTTCTCAAAGGCTGCTAGAGATGATGGACAAGATGGTCAACTCTGGGCTCGCGAGCTATCCACACCCAGCAATCCAGCTGCAGTACATGGAGATCTGCGTACGCTATGTGCAGTACTTCGAACAAAACCCTGGTCTCATCCACAAGGTACTCGAGAGCTTTGTTGCGTTTGTCCACAGCGACCACGCCAAGGTCCGTCTACGATCATGGTACCTCTTCCACCGCTTCGTACGTCATCTGCGCAACCAGATGGGCGATGTAGCGCAGACTATTATCCAGGCTATCGGCAGTCTGCTCAAGATTAAGGCAGAGCTGCCCGAGGACCGCGAAGAGGAAGATATGTCGAGTGATGAGAACGATCAATCTTCCAACGCTGTCTTCGAGGCTCAGCTCTACTTGTTCGAAGCCGTCGGTTCTGCCGCCTCTTCCAACGCTGTTTCCTCCGAAACCAAGGTTTCTGTCGCCAGCTATGTGATAACTCCACTAGTGGCCGAGATGAGCAACAGCGTCGTTGCTGCAAAGGCTGGTGACAAGCGCGCAACGCTTCAAGTCCACCACATTATCAAGGCTTTCGGAACGCTCGCCAGTGGTTTCTCGGACTGGACGCCAGGCTCGCACAAGGGTGGACCTCCTGATAGTGCTGTTTCCGATGTCTTTGGTCAAGCTAGCGAAGGTGTGCTTACCGCTGTTGGAGAGCTCAAAGACCATCTGGAAATTCGCACTGCTGCGAGGTATTCTTTCTCGCGCTTTATGGGAGTACTTGGTGCCCGCATTCTTCCCCAACTCCCCCGATGGATTGAAGGACTCCTGTCATCCGCGTCTTCCAATGACGAGATGGCCATGTTCTTGAGACTACTCGCGCAGGTTGTCTACGGATTCAAAGCTGAGATTTTCGACATTCTCGATCAGCTGCTGTCTCCACTCCTACAAAAGGTCTTCGCCAGCTTGTCGGCCCCTGTCTCTGGCACTGACGATGAAATTCAGCTGAGGGAGCTCAAGCAGCAATACCTCAACTTCATCCTCGTCATCCTCAACAACGAGCTCGGAACTGTGCTCGTAAGCCCTGCCAACCAAGGCACGTTCGACACTTTCCTGAACACAATCACACACTTCTCCCAAGACCCTACAGACCCGCCAACTGCCCGCCTTGCCCTCGGCGTGCTCACTCGCATGACCGCGATCTGGGGCGGCCCAGACGTGGCTCCCACTTCCACCGCTCCCGCGAACCCAGCACTACCAGGCTTCGACGCTTTCGTCCTGTCCACTTTCGCACCGATGCCATGGGCGCTCATCTCCGCTCCCGGTTTCAGCGCGCGTGACGCTCAGATCCGCAGTGTTCTACAAGAAGCCGCGGCGCTCCAGTGGACCATCCTACGCAAGACTGGCAACGTCTACCGCGAACAGCTGCAGACCGAGCTCCGCAACCTCGGAGCAGGCGAAGCAGGTGTGATGGAATTCATCAAACACATTGAAGGCGATGATGTGCTTGGTTTCAAGAAGTTTTTTGCGGGCTTTGTGCAAGGCGCAAAGGGCTAGTACCTCGAATGATTAAAAAAAAGAAAAGAAATGCATTTCATGATTGTCATGCGATTTTGACAATGTCTGTGAGCGTTGCATTCATTGCGGCAGGCTATTCTGCTTCTCCTCTTCCTCCCACTTTCTTATCTTGCATTTGGGCGTATCTAACATGATGATGCCGGAGGAACAATGGAGCAAATACCCCCAGGTACGAGAAAATCTTTTGAAGATTGAAATTGCTTAACGTGTTGGTCACCCTTCGATTCTTTTTGAGATGTGAACAGTCTCGCGCGGCTAGGCGCATGTACACGCATGCAGTAGTGCCGACGCCCCATGCATGTCCCGTTTGCACCGCCCTCGCCAACCAATCCTTTTGAATCCCGCCATACAAGGGTCCGAAACAGACCTCACTCTCCATCCGATTGATAGTTACGACCGCAAGTTCGGTAATGTACCACCCTGCTTAAGCACACTTCACCTTTCCTCCATCACTAGTACAATATTCGTAGAGATACCTTCACGGTCGCAGCGGAAGACTTGCAGCCTTCACTTGATATCTGCCTGGTTGCCTGATCCATGCTGCGCCTTCTGCTGCAAGCCTCGTTGCCGCCTTGGGACGCCGCGCGCGCATATCTCACCACTGCGACTTTTGTTTTGACCGCAGCGTTTGTTTTCACGACTGTACGACTGTGATACACTAAACTTCTTCAAATTCGTTCCTCCTCCACACTGAGCAATCCTGAGTAGCAACGCATATGTCCATCGCTTTGAACGACCTTGGCCTCCTCGGCCACACTCTGTCGCTATGTCAAGCAATCTAGGCTTGCAGCCAGCTCTCGCTCCTCTACAGCGCAGCCTCTTCTCAGTGGCAACCAGCCTTACCTCTACCGACACCACAGTCCCGAACTGGCTCAATGTCGATCCTAAAAGAGCATTGCAGAACGGTCTTGCGGTCATCTCCAGCGCTAGCAGCAGCCTCAACACCTTCACAGCAATTGTCTTCGGCTTTGGATCGCTCACCGCAGGTCTCTATCTTTACGTTTGGAACAACGTACCTCTTCGCGCCGCTTTTCATTGGCTGAGCTCCAAATTCACCGGCAGCGTGTCCATCGCTTCTACGCATCCTCTCAACAAAGACGTTCTTACATACCTAGAGCAAAGAAGGCTGGGCCCTCAAGCCAACTCACTTGCATTGGTCGATCCAAATGCTATCCCGAGCATGAACGAGATCATGGTTCGTAGCATGCACCATGCAAGGCCGCCACCTCCTCCACCTGCTGCTGGACGCAAAGCCGTCGAGATTGTGCAAGAGTCCGCACCAGAAACTCTGGAATACGTCCCTGTCTCCGGATTCTACTCTTTCTGGCACGCCGGCTACAAGATGACCCTTGCAAGGCACGAGGAGGTGACGGGTTACTACAAGGACGACGGAAAATTTGTGCGCACCCAGAATGGTCCTTCTGATTTAAGTCGCGGCCAGACGATCACAATCACTTGCTGGTCTCTCGGCGCTGGTGTGCAGCCCGTCAAAGATTTCCTCGACCACGTCCGCGAGACCATCAGGCCTACCAAGCAGAACCTGACCACCATTTTCAGAGCCTCCTGTCACAAGGAGCATCAGAGGTTCTACTGGGACATCGGTGTTGACCGGCCTGCCAGGACGGTTGACAGCATTGCATTGGAGTCTGGGAAGAAACGCGCACTAATGAAGGAGTGCACTCGATACTTTTCCAAGGAAGATGAGCGCTTCCATGCCTTGCGTGGCATCCCCTACCGCCGTGGTTTGCTGTTCTATGGTCCGCCGGGCACTGGTAAGACGTCTTTCACAGTCGCGCTCGCCGGCCACTTCAACTTGAGCGTCTACATGATCAGCATGAGTGACAACGCACTGAACGATCGCGGTTTGAGTCATCTCTTCGACGCTCTGCCTAAGCGTTGCATTGTTCTGCTGGAAGATATCGACTCGAGTGGTGTCGACCGTGAGCCACGCCAGGAAAAGGTCAGGATCCCACGCGATCCTCTCAAGTCGACGAAGACGGTACTCGTCGGAGTTACTCTGTCTGGGCTGCTCAATGTTCTTGACGGCGTCGCAAGTGTCGACGGCAGGTTGGTGATCATGACATCCAACTCACCCGACGCTCTAGACCCAGCACTCCTCCGCCCCGGCCGCATAGACAGCAAGATCCTCTTCGGTTACACCAACAAGGAAATCTCCAGTCAGATCTTCTCCCACATCTTTACCAAAACTCCCGACGAAATCGCCACCGACCAAGACGACGGCATCCCTCAACCCTCACCCGAAGAGCTCCTCTCAATGGCCTCCCAATTCGCCGACTGCATCCCAGAAACCAAAATCTCGCCCGCAGAATGTCAAGGCTACCTCATGCGCCACCGCGACGACCCGTACGCAGCCCTATCCAACGCCAAAGCCTGGGCAACCGAGATCCTCGAAGTGAAAGAGAAAGGCAAGAACGTCGCCGACTTCGACAACGAGATCAAACGCGGTGGAGCGCTGTTCGGGGGCCGTCGCGCGCAAGAAGGGTTCTCGCGTCTGCAAGATCTGAAGGAACAGACACTGGCTAACGCCGATGCCATCCTAGCCAGAGCTGGCGAAAGTTATCTGGGAGCCTCGGGTGGTCCTGTTCATCCCTCACACTTCCCTGCCGGAGGGTACGGCGTACAAGCAGTGGCGGTGGATGGGGGCGCTCCGCGATTCATGGCGTCTTCCTGTGATGCAGCTGGCTTTGTCAACGGCAATGGCATCGTTGAGGAGGCCGAGGATTTCGACGAGGAAGACTTGTTGCCGTTGGACGATCCCATGGGACATCATGTGCCTTGCGAGCGGATAGCGATTTGAGGCGGGAACGACGTTGACGCGGTCGATGGTCTGGCCTGGTGCAGGAAGGTGTTCTGGGAATGCTCCTGGCAATTTTGTTTGTGGACGATGGTGAAAATATGGGCGTGTTTGTCTTGTACACAGACGCAATTGCGTAGAACGTGATGATGTGACGGGGTAGTATGATTCACATAGAAAATGTGATTACAGAGACGCCTGTGTAGTCATACGTCTTAGATACTTTAGTGTGGCGACTTTCGCTAGTCGCTTATGTCCATCCAAAAGAAAACCTTGAGAACAGTGTTTTGTGAGACTAGAAAGATTGGTCGAAGGAAAGAAACGCCTCATAACCCCAGGCACCGTAATTTTTACTGCATATCAAGACAAGGCCAATCCCGGTTGTTAAACACTTCACTTCGCCGCCTTCTTGCCCTTCTCAATCTTCCTCCTCTTGTCCCTCAGCTTCTCGGCCTCCTCGTCCTTGCGGGCGTTGGAGTACACCATCTTCTCGTACATCTTCCTCTTCCTCCTGGGAGCCATCATCTTGCGCATCTCCAGCTTCTCCTCCTCTTCACGCTCTGCCTTCGAACGCTTGTCCTTGGCAGCAGCAACCTTCTCCTTCGGCGTAGGAGCCTTGGCCGGCGCGAGCTTCTGGCCCTTGGCTTCAGCGAGCAGCTCGGCTTGGTGGCGGTCGGCTTCGGTTGTGGCGGGTGCCTCGTCGTCTTCGTCGCCGGAGAAGCCGCCGAATTCGTCGTCAGAGGCTGCGTCGGCTTCGGCTTCGTCTTCGGAGCCAGCGAGCTCGACGTCCATACCCTCACCTTGTTCGATGTCGGCGAGATCGGCGAGGTCGGCTTGCTCCTCCTCCTCGCTTTGCTCGACGTCCTCGTCGCTGTCCTCCTCGTCCGAGGCAACGGCGGCGGCCTCAGCCTCGCCCTCGAGTTCTTGTTCGGCCAAAGTCTTGGTGGGGTCGTACTCGCCCTTCTTCGCCTTGACCCAAGGGCTCAAGTGAGGAGGAAGAGTGGCACCGGGGGCGTACAAGTCGGGACGCTGCAGTTGGCCGGCGTTGATGGAGTCCCATACCCATTGAGGCTGGACGTAGATGCGACCAGGGACGCGGGCGTTTGCTTTACGGGCAGCCTGAGCATCCTCGTCGTCATCCTCGGGCGCGGGAACGGGGATATCGGGCCTGTCGATGATTTGGTGAGTGATCCGTGGGTCGGACTCGTCGCAGTATGCGCCCTCGCCGAGTGTGACGTTCCAGCCGACACGACGGCAGCCGAAGGCCTTGAGAAGGAACTCAAGAGAGTGGCGAGGAGTCTCGCGGGAAAGGAAAATTGTGAAGGGCTCGAAAAGCTTGCCGGCAACCTGAGCATCGGCGGTGAGAGAGGGCTGGAGGAGGGCGTCGGCGTTGGGATCTATTGAGGTGAACTGGTCGAGGGCTGCGAGAGGTGTTTCGGTAGGCTCGTCATTCGTCTCAACGACTGAAGTCTCTGGCGCGGTAGCGTATGATGATTGCGGTTCCCCCTCAGAGTTGGCCAGTAGTTTGTCGGCCTCAGCCTGTGCCTTCTCGTTCGCGCCAGTGTCCATGATGCTCTCAGCCTCTGCCTGCTCCTCCAATTGCTGTCCCTCCAGCTGGAAGGCTCCCAACTCAGCACCCTGCTCCAAGCTCTTGAGGTCGAACCTAGGAGGGTAAACCACGCCAATGCTGGTGTAAAGTCTGTAGTTGACGAAGCTGAGCAATGTGGCGTAGAACTCGACGAAGGTGGCCATAATCCTGAAGTCGACATCGGGTCCAGCCTGCTGCACGAACTTGTAGGGAACGAGCCAAAGAATATCCTGACCCTGGATGGTGGCCTGGTAGTAGATTCCCTTGATGCTCAAGAAACTCTTCCTCATGGCGTGTGTCCTGATCAAGAAGTGCTCGAATTCCATGGTGAGACGCTGGCACCTTGCGATCATCTTGGGGGGCACATTCTGGTTTCCGGGCAGGTTGGCGAACAAGAAAAGCATGCTGAGCGCATCGTCCAGATCTCTGAGGGCGTCGACGAACGTAGGGTAGCGCTCCTTGATAATGTGATCCAACTTGAGCTTGGGTGTGAGGTTCTTCTCGAAGCGCGCGGCATCGCCAACATCGTTGCGGCCGAGAGCCTTGCTGATCTTCTTTGCAAGAGCCTTCTGGTCGCGGAACTTGGCCAGCAGCGGCTCGTGGAGCAGGTATTGGATGTCCTTGGTGTAGTAGAAGGTGGTTGATGCGGTAGAAGACTTGTTCACACGCTTCCTCTTGCGCGGTTCACGCGGGTAGATTCCCTTGAAGATACAGAGGCGACGGAAGTCTGGGAGGGAAAGCTGAAGTTTGCGAACAGCCTGGGAGCGGGTGATGTAGTTTTTGGCATTGCCGGCGGTGCCTGTGGTATTTGTTAGTATGAATGTGGTCGCAGAGAGGCATGTTTTGCGTACCCTTCTTCTTGATTTTGCCCATTGCTGCGGTGTTGTGGAATGGGGGATATGTGTGGTGAAGAGGGTGGTGTCGCTGTGGGCCGGCGTCGCGAAAAAGTGCAGCTTGCATCCAAAAAATCGCTAGTTGCAAGCGAAACCTGGGGAAGGCCGATCGGCAGTCGGCGTTTTGGTGCCCGCACTCTCGGTGGTGATGCACCCTGGAACGTCGAACACCTGGTCTATCGATTGACCAAGTCGCAATACAATTGCTGTATTCACGTCTGCGTCCGCACTCGACGGAACGATGATATCGGCGACCGGACAACGATGAACACCATCACCCAGCTCTACAATGAGCATCCCAAGACCATCCTCTTCGCCTCCGCTGCCGCTCTGCGACTCCTGCTCACGGTAGCATTTCCAGCCCTACCCGACCTGCTTACACTTCGAGCTGAGATCTCGACGCCGGTCAATGGTTTCAAAAGACGTATGTGAGGACGGAAGAAGGAGAAGTCGTCTTTGCGCCGGGGCGAACGGGAGCTGAGAATATCGTGTAGTGCAGGAAGGTCTTTTCCTCTATGAGCGTGGCCTAGATCCCTACGATGGCGGCATCTTCTACCAGGTCAGCGCAGATCTTCCATGTAGAGACTGTATAAATCAGAAACTGATACTTGTGTCAGGCGCCTTTGTTTCTGCCACTATTTTCATTACTGCCATCGCCTGCGTCTGCCCTCGGCCGCTTGATGAGCATCATCCTTTACACAGCACTGGATGTCCTCTCGGCCAATTGCCTGTACGATATTGCCGCGTCAGGTGTTGCATTGGCTTCCAGTGCGTACACCTCGCCTCGGCGCGGTGAGAGCTGGAAACCAGTCTCCGTGGCTGCCGTGTACCTACTCAACCCATTCACACTCTTATCCTGCCTGGCACGGCCAACGACAGTCTTTACGACGTTCTTCATCCTGCTGAGCATACGTCACGCAACTCAAGGCAAACAGACAGCCACCGCTTTTGCATTGGCACTTGCGAGCTACACCAGTCTGCATCCTTTACTGCTGCTGCCGCCCATAGGCCTTCTCTGTTACGACCAGATTTGCAAAGACAGTACACCACCAGCTGCCAAAGATGGCAAGGCTGTTCAAAGGTCTAACGCGAAGCCAACAATTTTGGTCTTCGCATTGTCCTTCCTGGTCCCATTCGTTGCAACAACAGCCTTGCTCTTGATGCTCTCACGTCTCACCCTCCCCTCATTCGCCTTTCTCCAGTCACTCTACCTCACACCACTATCATTGCCAGACCTCACGCCGAACCCAGGATTGTGGTGGTACTTCTTCACCGAGATGTTCGATGCCTTCCGTTCATTCTTCCTCGGCGTCTTCTGGCTACACATGCTAGCCTACAGTGTGCCATTTACAATCCGCCTCCGCAACCAACCGCTGGCCGCCGTCATCGCAATGATGGGTGTGCTGGCGATCTTCCAACCATACGCCAACATCGGAGAAGTGGGAGCGTGGCTGGCAGCTACGTGCCTGATGGGTCACGTCTTCTCGAGTAAGTCCCCAACTCCACTGCATTTTCTGTACATCTGATCTGCCACTAACAAAGTATCTCACCAGTCTCATCAGCCCATCGCTACCCCTTCCCAGCTCTTGCAGCTTTGCTATACGCCACTCTTCTTGGCCCAGCATTCCACTACCTCTGGATCTACGCCGGCAGCGGCAATGCCAACTTCTTCTACGCCATTACACTTGTGTGGAACTTGGCCTTGCTTATCCTCGAGACAGATTTTGTCTACGCATCACTACGCGACGAGTGGGAGAGCGAAAGGCCTGAGGTGGTGGGCAAAACGGCGAGGCAGATTTGATGTTCGGGTCGCATCGCGTTGCATTTCATGGAAAAGGAGATGCCAGTACGGGTGAAGTAGAGGGCACACTTACGGGAATTGCATAGCATACGGCCGCGCGGGACGCAACATTGTGGCCAAATCCACAATGATGAGTTGTCAAAAAATTTTCTCAAGAGACTTCAATTTCTCCTCACACCGCTTGTAGGTATTCTTCGTGCTTGGATGGAAGTTACAGCCGGGCCGTCACAAAGTCGTTACCTTCAAAAGTCTGCATATGCATCTCAGCGGGATCAATTGTTCCTAGTATGGATGCAGGTTAAAGTAGAACTATATTAAGTAAGGGGAGCAAGTTTCCATTACCTATATCCATCTCTACGGGATGAATTTGAGGTCAATTGTCTATGCTTGTCGATGATAGCATAATGCAACATCGAGGCAATTTGCAGATTTAGCAGCCAGTACTGTACGTTCTGCGCGTTTCCCGCACATCCTTTCTCACTGGCTATTGTGGTCCTTTTTCGTTTCTGTGTCAGTCGGTTGAGGCGCATCACTCATGAGGACACGGGCTTGTATTCATTTTACATCTCAATGGCTGCGTTGGTCCGTTTTAGTTCGTGCCAGTCGGGACAGGCATATCATTTACAAGGACACTGACTGGCTTCCTTTCACATCTCAATGGCATGTGAGTTTAGATTTTTGGGCTGATCGCTGCTGGTAAACGCACCAAAGAAGACGGAGTTATGCGGAGAGTCACTTGAGTACAAAGTGATAGCAATACCAAGATAATGAATAGTGCGTCCGCGTGCGTCCGCTTGACCCTTGACTCTGTAAGTTTCGAGGACGTGAAAAGTGAAAAAGACAAAAGTATATACACTAACCAAAAAGGCAGGTAATTCCAACAATTCTTATTGCACAAGTCTGGACAACATGAGACAGAAATGACCAGTTCTCAACCAAGATGAAAGTCGTAGACAGGAGACACACTATAGCCTTTGGAATTGTGTACATTCGCGAGAGGTGGGCTGGCAGTCCGGAGGCATGTTGGACCAGTCGAACGGTAGTCTCTGAATCTGAGTTCTGGCCACGAGAGTTCAATCAAGCCAGCTCCCTAAGTGAAGACCTTCTTCTCGGCTTGTAGCTCTAGGAAGGTCTCTTTGTCGTGGCCGGGGATGACTCTTCCGCGGGTCTGGCGCTGGAGTTGTTTCAGGCGTTGAGTGCTGCGGAACCTGCGCGAGCATTAGCATGGTGTTTCGTTCTGCTCTTGTGGTGGAGGAAAGCAAGAGTCAAGGTTTGGAGTTTTCGACTTACCAAGCAGGGTGGTCTCTTGCCAGCCAACCCTGTGGGATGCCATCGCGCCACTGTCGGTATAGGTCAGTCTATGTTGCTCCGCTCGATCGGTGAGGTACGGTTCATTGACTTACGTTCTCGATTACATGGCAGTGATCGCTGATAAAGAAAATCGTACCACTCTCTGGCAAGTTGATCTGCATTCCGACCAGGCCGTCGGTATGGCCTGGAAGATGGTGAAGAGTGATACCCTGGCAGAAATCGAAGCTACGCTCGTCGAACGTCTTCCAGTTCCTGCGACGACGGGTCAGTCCATGTGCTTTCCAACCCGGCATCCCTGTCTCGTTGAGTTCTGGTGCACAACGTACAAATCCAACTTCAGATAATGCTTGAGATAGACTCCAACATCAGCTCCAGTGGCCACACTCCAAAACGCACTCCTCAGCTCGAGATCATGCACCCAAATCTCCACATCTTTGCGGTCAAGGAACAAATCCAACCCGCCCGCATGGTCCAAATGCAGGTGCCCAATGATGATCTTCTTGACATCCTCAACCTTATGTCCCGTAGCTTCAATCTGCGCATCAAGCTCATGCTTAGCCTCATACTTCACACGTGTGAAGACATCCGCGAGTTGCGGACCCCAGACTTCGGGATAGTCTTTGCCAGAACCGGTTTCCCAGAGGATGAGGCCTTCGTGTGGGTGCTCGATAAGGACGCAGTACATGGGCATTTCGCGACGCTTGTTGACGAAGGATTGGCCTTCGGTGGATTTGAGCGAGGTGTTGGCGCCGCGGATCATGAAGGCTTCGTCGGCTTCGAGCCAGCCGCATTCGAGGAGCCACATTTTGGTTCCTTGTGGGCAGACGTTGGAGACATAATTTGGGATAGCGCCGGTGGCGAGTTGGTGGTCTATGGCTGGGTTTGAGGAAGACATGGTCTTGGGTAGTTGATGAGGTGGTAGTGTCCGTTCTTGACAGTAGGTCTGCTATGAAACCCACTTATCGAAGACAGCTCCTGGAATCCGATATCAAAAATCGATCAAAAATCGATAAGGCTGATTGATAGACAAGGATGTTGATGGTGATAGCAGCAGCACAGCAGCTGCCATCGTTTTGATAGCATCGTTTCTCCTCATTTCTTGCCATTGCGTAGTTCCAGGCGGCACGCAGGCCCTATGCGGCAATTCCATTCGTGCTCGGCTGTCTGGAGCAGCATCATTGCTTGTGTTTAGATCCGCTATCCGCTAAGAGGTGAGGGGTCAGGGAAAGCTGTGGTATGGCGTCCGAGGTACGTAAGAACGGTACACGAGCAACTCTCTCTGCCACAAATTGCGGGGCTGTGCGTGAGGAAGGAGTGGCTTGTGCTGGACGAGTGAAGTCGAGCTATCGCCTTCTCCACTTCTCGCAAGGAGATGTTTGTGTGGCATATTTGTTCCGGGCTGGCGCGCAGCAACGTCGATGTCGTCATGGTATAGCACCGCATGCATGTTGTCTGTCGGAAAGGCGAGTACATGTACATGTGCTGTACCTACCACAACAGGGCGCAGCGCATTTGCCATTCTCGCGCAAGTCAGACTGGCGCTCACACGGGACGCGAGCACGTGTCCGTTTGACAAAAGAAGCGCTCTTGCATGGCCTGGTGGCCGTGGGTCGGGTGGTGGCCTAGACGCCGCGTCTACCGCTGCAGCTGAATTCATAGCGTGGGGGTTGGATCAGATGGATCTCACAGACGGCGCCGCGAGGCGAGTGATCGTCGTGCTGTAGCGGGCTGTGATTGCAGCAATCCCACGCAAGAGCATGGTTCCTGGAACGCCTACGCCGTTTGGCAGGCCGCGATCGTGCGAGTCGGATGCTGCGATCTGCCTCGACCTGCGTGCCTTTGCCATCTGGCCCGGAGTGTAGTCCCACGCTGCCACACCCGTCAGAAGCAGCCATGCAATGCACCGCCGCCGCCGCCCAGGTACACGCGGTCGCTCACTGAGCACATCCGCCATGATCGTGTCGTCGACGTCGTCGTCGCCGCTCGCCTGCTGCTGTTGCTTTACGCCGTCGTCCGGCCCAACAGATCCGCGTGCACACAGCGTCTGCGTATACCCACACGATACGTTGCTCGCGCGCAGCAGCACCGCACGACACGTCGTCTCGCTACGCCCTAAAGCTGGAAGGTGTCACATTTCGATATGGGTGGCGCCCGAACGACTGGGAGCGTGACCCGACAGAGGCCCACTCGCTTCCTGTGCCGAGTCGATGCAGCGCGTGCCCTCCGCGCTCATGCCATCCATGCACGTCAAACGTCCAGTGCGCAATCGTTGCAGCGGCCTCGCTCGTGTTCACGCACTCCAGGCATCGCTGCCGTGCTGCTCGTGTGTCATGCTCCCGGACGCCATCCCTCCCCAGGCTCCACCTGCTTGCCTCTTCCGGGCGTGCAGCGCGTGGGGAGCAGCTCTGTATCACACAGCCAAGACTTGTCATCGCCCTTAGCAGAGACGTCTGTCGATGCACCTCCGCGACGTTTGTTACCTGTACCATCGCCGTGCGAGGCTGAAGGGTACCGCCCTTGGTCGCCCTCAGCGTGTGACGGATTCATTTAGGTTTGCTTGCCCTGCCCTCCCGTATATAGATCACCAGGTGCCTCTCAGTGGCTTTTCTTTTTCTTCCTCCTTCACCCTCTTACTGGTTCTTCCTTCCATTTCCTCTTGTCAGGCGTTTCACGGTGCTTCTTCACGATGATGGAACTAGCGGCTCACCACAAAGGCAACATGCCTGGCTCTCAGCTTCACGGCTCGAGATGCAACTCATACACATTTCCAATTTCTCAGATCCCGCGTCCTCTTTTCATTGACGGCCTCCACTCAAGACATAATGATATCTTTCATCGAGACAAATTCCAAGCGTGGGCGTCCGGCAACAAACACGGATCTACCAAGTATCAAACGAACGACATCACATTGTCATCCACCGAGTCTCTCACCAAGAACGACAAACCATTCGTTGCAGCTGCAGCGTTTCCAGACGATGTTCCGCGATTGGTCGAGGTTGAGTTTGCCGCCTTCCGAGATGAATACGTCAACCATGTGCTCTCCTACCGAGACCCGTCGAATCCAGAGCACACTGCAAGGACTATCGATTTCTACAATCATTGCATGCAACACATTCGAACCTGTTCCTTGCCCATCAAAGGGTCCCACAAGGGCCACGTTGCCATGGACAGTAAACTGGACCTGTCGCTCGAGGTCCGAGACAGCACATCAGTTGAAGGCTACCGATTCCGCAAGGTCCTTGACCCCAGGACTCGCGAGATCATTGCTTTCGCCAAGTCAGAGATCACTACCCTGACTCCCGAAGACCACGCCAGTCCATTGGACGTTGGCCATGAGTCTGAACCACAAATGAACAGAGACTGGTTTGCTCTGAACGAAAAACTTCACCGCGCGTACTGCGGCCTTCGTCAACATCTTTGTGAGTCTTGCTTTCCCAATCTGCAAATTCGTCGAATCGTCCATTCTAACAATGTTCCTGATCAGATTTCGGCATGCTCGCCACCCATCCCTCACACCAACACCGCGGTGCTGCGACATCCCTCATGTCCGAGTTGATCGACGAAGCCGACGCCTTAGGTCTCGAGATCTACTGCGAAGCAACAAAAACCGGCCGGCCAATGTACGAGAAATACGGTTTCGTGCCCGTCTACACGCTCAAATTCGACCCGGCAGAATACGGCATTACAGGACTGGGCGTCGAAATGCAAACCGTCATGGTCAGAGGTGCGTTGGGAAAAGACGGCGTCAGGAAAGAGGTGAGGAGGTGGGAAGACATGGATGTTGACGCGTGAGAAAGATCGACCCGGGCGTTTGGCGAATGCGGTTCGGGGTGCATAGAGGCTTGCATCGGGGCTCGACAGGGGTGCATTTGACGGGCAGGATTTGCCGCGTCGCTCTCAGGCGAACAAGTAAGAATGGCTTCATGGATTGGACTCCGCTCAACCGGCGGTAAAAAAAAAAATGGCAACCCAAAAGGCGTAAGTATTTTCAGGAGAGGTAATTTTAGCAAAGTATCTTTATCGGGTACTTGTACGTATATACATGCGAATGATATTCTTAGAAAGGATCATTGATGTGGCATGATGAATGCCAGCTACTGAATTCACCAAAGTCAACGTTGTGCCTCAGCCCAAGCTTCGAGCATGGAGTGATCTCCTGCATGTGGCCAGCATTGCAGACAACGCCAAAAGCGACACGTTCCTAGAAATCCGCCCACACGATCAACATGACTTCACGCCGCCATACCAGGCGTAGCACTCTTCTTATGCATCCTCGCCAGCCAAGTCCCCGCATAAAACACCCTAATCCTCTTTCCAAACAACATAAACGGCACGAGCGCAAAATTGTTCACCACCAATACAGCGGTGAAGACGCCTGCTACGATAACCGCGTAACCGCTGACCGTCACCCACTCGAGCAAATACAGCCCAAACGCGAAGCTGATCCCGCTCTTGCCAAGGCACTGCGCAATCACCAGCTCAGAAGTGTTGGCAGTGTAGCTGTCGACTGCGTACGCGAGCGTGAAGGTGAAGTAGAAGTAGCTGCCCCAGTCGACCATTGCCACGCCGGCGAAGTAGCCGACCCAGTGGAGGCGGAGGTGGGCTGTCATGCCGTAGACGATCAGGCCGGCGGGTGCGATTATCATCGCGGGCAGCAGCACGCCGAGACGCATTTCGGCTTCGCGCACGTGGTTGTTGCGTTTGGTAAGGTAGGCGGCGAGACGATCTGATGTGAGGGTGAAGGGGACGGCCAGGCCGTAGCCGATGATGTTGCCGAGGGCAATGAGGCCGGAGTTTTGCTTTGTTCAGATGTCAGCGATGGATGGCTCTCTTTAGATGAGACGGATGGAATTACCTCAGCCCAGTTGTAGGGCGGCTGGACGATCAAGATCGGGAATGTGTAGTTGAAGACGAGCGCTCCGAGGCCGATGTAGATCCCATAGCTGGTGATTGTCCAGAGTACGGAAGGGACGAGGAGGTATGTGAAGGAGCGAGCCGCGGTCATGAATGCTTCGGCTTCGTGGTCGACGCCACTCCATGGCTTGAGAGTTTGGATGAAAGTTCGACGTGGAGGCACAAGCGTTTGCACCTCGACGTGGTCTGAGGCGATGTGCTCTTTCTCGATCTCTGACTCTCCGAAGACTTTGCGCTCACCGGATGCATCCGATGCTCGTGGAGATGTCGCTGGCGATGAGACCGAAGGTTTACGCTTGTAGGCGGTTTCTTCGACGAACAGGAAAGCGAGGATGAGGAGGGCTCCAGCGAATGCTACTTCAACGTAGAAGAATAGTTGCCAGCCATAGCCACCTGCCAGCATGTAGCCTGCGTAAAGTGGACCCGTCGATCCCCAACAGAGACAAACCGTATAGATCCCTAGTTTGGTGCCACGTTCATGCACTGAGGCGAGTCAGTAAGATAGTGCCAACCACCACGTTCAAAAATCGGCCTCGAACTCACAGAAGAACACATCATTGACAAGCTGCACCGGAATCGCCTCGCAGATCCCACTGGACAAAGCTTGTATGATTCGGCAAGCCATGAGAGCTCCATATGTCGTGCATTGAGAACACCCGATCAGAGCAGCGAGGTATATGACGATACTTCCAAGCAAGATGGGCCTGCGACCATACTTGAGATACATGGGAACGGTGACCAGAGTACCTATACCATAGACCAGAGTCGGGTAGGATATCAACTGAGATGCTGTCGTCGGAGAAACTTTCAAGTCCGCAGCAAAGATTGTGATGTAGACGGAGGGCCCCAGTAAAGACGTGTTGCTTAGAAACGAGTAAAGCGAGCAGATCACGAGGATCATGGTCTTTTTCCATTTCGGCCATTGGAGACTGACAAGACTGTCAGGTCTGGCATGATCAACAGATCGATCAAGAGTTATCACTCACGGGTCATTGGGGTCGTCTGCAGGCACTGGGAACAGAGCCTGTCCATACGCAGTGTCGTCGCCCTCGACAGCGGCAAGATTGACCGTACCAGGAACGTCGCCCTCTTTGGCATGACTGCAGCATATCAATACACGAATTAGGGTTTCACAGCAGGCCGGTCTGCAGTCGCGTACCTGTGCACTAGATGAGGTGCCATGTTCTCGTTGGAACTAAAAGAGCATTCACAACCAAACGAATTGAAAGCACAGAGAAGTCGAACAAGCAAGCAAACAAAACAGCAGTCAACGGGGTGGGTCTAAGTATGGCCCACCACCATCGCCGCCCAGCTCTTGCCGTTCCTGTGCCTCAATCTTTGCAAACGCATCTGCCGGCCGAGGGACCAGCAAGCAAGCCGCAGGTCGCACGCCCGCATCAGAGACAGCCAGGGGTGTCTTGGGCTCTGCGACCCTTGTGCAACGGATGGCAGAGCCATGTGCGGCCTGCGCACAACATCAAACCTGTGCGATGCGGGTGCTGCAAGCTGCCACACGGTCTGCGGCTGGTCGCGCCGTGCGGGGAATATAAAGAATCATGCTTGATGGTGGAGGGCGATCGTCTTTCGGCAGTCGGTCCGCTCGTAGACAAGTTGAAGGAGGAGAAGTATGATCGTTAGTACACTTTCCGGCAGATGGACAGGCGAGGTGGTTGGCTGGCGATGCTAGTGGGAAGCGAGAAGATGGAGACGAAGGGGACCCCATGGGCAGAGGATTGTGAGAGGCGGCTTGGCAAATTGTGAATCTTTTCGATCATTTGCCGGCAAGGATGTTTCTGTTCCTGCCTGCTTCACCTGCGACATGCTGCTATCTCGGACGCATTTGCATGCATTTGGGCCAGACATGTCCGAGCGAGAAGAAAAGCAGAGGCAGAGGAGACTGGGAAGCTTTAGGCTGAAGGAACGCCACGCATTGCGGAGGCGTTCAGCGCTGGCTCTGGGAGATCTGGATTACAGCTCCGAGCCGCTCGAACATGCAAGGGAGCACTTTTCTACAAAAGATCTCCTAGATGCGCAGCTCTTGTTATGGCAAGTCAGCCCAATGGTCGCACACGACTGATGTATGCCATGCGTCCGAGATGAAAGTGGCTGCAGGAGCCGTGGACGCCTCTGTAACGCTTCCGGACTGCCGGGTTTGGTTGAACAGGCGTGCTTATGGCGACGGTTTGTGTACGACAATTGGTATCTTGGTCTTTGTCTACTTGAGGTTTGTACAATATGGCTGCCGCTTCGTCGCGGTTCATCGGGCTTGACGGTCGGAGTGCAGCTCATCATACTTTCTATGACCGGAACACTTGCATGTAGTGGGTTCCTAATTAGATCGATCTCGTTGAGATACACGAAGTTGCTCGCTGACCGTGATCGATAGTACGTCGAAGGGCACAGCGTGTGCAGACACGTGTAGCAAAGCCACTTCACGCCATATTTGCTCCGTAGAACGTGGCCCACAATGAGTGGCTCGTTCAACGCCTATTCATGTTGAAATGTAACATGGCTCTCCCGCCTGTGTTTAGTGCCAGTTTCAATCTCACAGGCTCGGAAACTGTTTGATTTGTGGATCCAGCAATAATTGGAAGGCTCTGGAAACATTGTAATCGTGGGCTCGGGAATCATCATCATTGTGCGCCGGTCGCGTGGGAGTAGTTTCTCATTGTACATGACTGGCATGCGCAGTTTTGCGCCTTATCTATGCACCGTATATCGCTTCGCTAAACGACTTTTCATGGCCAAAGCCATCTCTCAATTGCAGAATGTTGCATCATCTCTGTCCAGCGAGTCTTCGCTCCTGCACCTCGGTGAGCGCTCGGCTTCCGCTGACATATGCCACAATACCAACGACGCCTGCGACGGGTAGCGTCTGGAACAGAGTCCATGTGTAGTAGTAGAGGAAGAACACTCCCTCCATCGCCAGAATGCTTCCGAAGAAGAGACCGTGTGCAATGGGGCTCGCACCGAATGCCTTGCTCGCGTGGTCAAAGTTGCCTCCAAGACCAGCCCACAGGCCCATCAGAGCGGGAAGTGTGAACAGGACGGCCAACATGAAAACACCAGAGATGATCTTGGGCGGCGATTGCGGGTCAGCCTTGAAGATATGGTTGATCTCAGGCTTGGAGGTGTAGCGCTCAGGTGTGGGAGGGAGAGCAAGCGGGGCGGCAGTGTCGCGAGTCACATCGAGGTCGAAGACATGTTTGTGCGTAGGGGTAGTCGAGCCGAAGGAGGCGAGAATGATCGATGCGCGCGCAGGTTGAGAAGAGGTCAGGAATTGGAATGGAAGATCCTTCTGGGTCTGTGGAAAGTAATGTTAGTCCAGTGCCGTTGATTGTTCGGGTGCCTGCATCCGACTTACCACCTCGACCTTGCCCTTGCCATTGTCCTTAACACTGAATGGGAACGACTCTTCAAGTCCAGTAGCAGGATCGTGAAGTGTGAGGAAAGCCTGGTGAGGCTTCTTGCCGGTCTTGCCCTCTGTCGCTGTGAGGATGATCTTGAGAGTGTCGGTTGACGAAAGGCTAACGGCGGGAGAAAGAGCGGAAGTGAGAGAGAGCCTATTCGATCGTGAGTATAAGAGATAGGCCATTGCAAGATATTGTTCAGACACTCACTTCTCCTTAGCACCACCACCAATACCAGCGCCCTTCTCTTGAACTGTAAGCGTGGCATCTTCGAAGCCCCAGCTTGCACCATACGCCGCCGACGCAGCAGCCAGGATTGGCAGTGCAATTCCACTGAAGACCCTCATTGTGAAATGAAGCGGTGACGACTTCTTTGTAGTGTAAGAGAGAATTGGTATCTGTCGCAATGCAACGATCTCAATACTGCGTCCCGAAGCTTGGAGCTACGTCGTCTCACCTGGACACTAGCGGCTAGCGCCCGCCGAGAATGCGGACGCGTGAACGTCGATACCTTACCTTTGCATCCTTTGCATGTGATACGAAGGACAACAACGATGTGCGTGTGATGGGCCCGTCTTGTCGCACTCCCTTTATGCTTGCTACAGGGCCTGTCTCAGTACCGGCGTATGACTTCTGTGTGCATCATGTAATGTCGATTCCGCGTATGACGCGAATGCTGATATGTAGTTCACATCGCTGACAGCAGTCAACGGATGTAATTGTATGTGAATGTTCAAGTGTGCATGACATATGCTCGATGCGTGCGGCGAAATGATGACACTCTGCATGCTCGAGGCCGCGACATGGGCAGTCAGCATAAGTCTCTCAACCAGCCACCAGTCGTGAATCGAAACCTCACCACCTTGGTCACGTGACAGACCGTTTAAGGAAAGCGCGGACCCACACATCAGTCGCGGTGTTGCCTTCCTCATCCCTTCCACTTCGCCATCTGAGACCGCGCAGTCTACGCTGCTATCATCTTCACGCCTTCTCGGAGGCATTGCGCTCACTTGGCTATCATCGCTGCAATTGCTCGTTGCTGTTTCCATGCGCTTACAGGATATCGCCTTGTCGTCCCCCTTCCCACGTGAAATTGTGGGTCAGCCGACTTACTTTTCGAAACCTCCGCTGCTGGACTTCAGGCAAACAACAACGCGTCCTGCGATTTCGGGGACCGACGTCTATCGATGTTAAACCAACAATCAGTCGACCGAGTCACTTCTGTATTTCACTTCACTTCAGAGGTCTCGACAGGCGAAAATTCGCGAGTACGTGCTTGCCTCGGCAAAAAGCATGGGTCGCTCTGAATCGATGTCAAAGGCAAAAGCACCAGTCATGCCATCGGCCAGGACTACCAGGTCCAATTCAAACGCATCACAGGAGCCACCTGCAAAGAGGCCAAGGCTGAAACTCAATCTTCGCAAACCGTCGTCCAACGATGGCGACACCATCGCTGTGTCGAGGCCTAAGCGGGTATCTGCAGGACGTTCTCGCTATTCCGAACATGCAGTTGATTCCGAAGATGAAATCGACACTGTCACAGTCAAGCAATCGCCTGCTGCATCCTCTGGCTTGTCGTCTCCCATCTCCGCATCGACGTCAGTGAAGAATGAAGTTGTTGCCACAGACGCGAGAGTTGGCGGTCGTGATAGCTATGGTGACTTCATGTCATATTACATCGCTGACGGCGATGACGCTGAAGATGATCCTGCACCAAAACCCAAACGGGAAGCCAAAAAGGAGAAATCTGTTGTCCGAGAAAAGCAGCAGCGCAAGCCTCGAGCAAAGAAAATGCCAACACCTCCCGCTCCAGCACCCGTTGACGATCGACCCCATCCAGCCAGTCAGCCTCCACTGAAGCCTGCTTCCCGACCAAGTTCACGTCATAACCCGGCGCCTAAAAAGATATCTGCGCCGAGACCAGTGGCTATCCATCCACAAGCTCATCCAAAGGCCCGGCCCTGGCCTGTGGCACAGCCTCCGCCTGTTCATAATCCAATGCCTCACCCAAGGCCTGCATTTGAGCCTCCTGTATTAGAAGAGATTACTGTCAAGTATCATGCTTCAGTGCCCGATAAGGTAAAGAAGCTACAAACTCTCTCGGCAGCCTTGACAAATTTTGGAGGCGTTCCATCTACCGGCAAGACTGCTACACCGGCAGAAGATAAGAAACCTCAGATCAAGAAGCAGAAGAAAAATGGTAAGCGCTCTGTTCACAGTTTTAGATTCAGTACTGACCTCGTTTGCCAGAGGCTCCTGTCGACAATTTTCTAGCCATGTTTGACGACGACGACAGCGATGAAAAGGACGATTCCGAAGCTGGTATCGAGTGCAAGGCTGATGAGCCTCGCTTCCTTGAACATACAGGCGACCCAGACGGGCCGCTTACCTACGGTATACAATTCATTATGAATGCGCTGAAATCGTGGGCTCAGCAACGTCTCCATCAGCAAGCATTGGCCGCTGCGCAAGAGACACATGCGCCCCCCACGAAGGACGTCAATACCACATCCGGTCCTGACGGCCCATCACCACTGGGTAAGGCCGTCATACCTAGCAAGCAAAGTCTGAGCGACACTCCGGAGGGGAAAGCAATCGCTGCTTTCCGTGATGTGGTCGAGTCAGGTTGCCTGCGAGTCAATGTCGTACTGCCCGCAGAATTGGCGATTGCTGTTCGTCATCTTTATGTTCAGATTGACCAATTGATCAACCAAGGTGGGAAGGCTCCACCCGAGCCGTGGCAACCCATGTCGTACATCGCTCAGATCAAGGCACATCAGATCCGACTTGAACGCTGGAGAGAGCAACAAGCGAATGCACAGCAGACAATTGGCCGCCAACAACAACAACATAGCTCTGGACTCTACCCGGCGTACAACTCCATGGCTCCACCGCCTATGCCAGGTGGTAATCAAATGCATTTCCAAAATCAGGTACATGGGTCGTCCGATCGAAGGCGTAGCACGCCATATGGGCCTAGTGATCCTGGCCATGATCCATCAACGCGTATGTCTCTGCCTGCGGGAGTCGTTGGAGCTCCTCCGTATCCTGTGCCAGGTGGCCATGCCGGCTCGCCGCCGATCACAGCGAATTATCGCCTGCCTCGATCAGGTCAAACGATGAACTTTTCCTTCGCCCCAGAGAACTTGGCTGCTATCCAAGCATTCGGACCTGGCGCATTTCCGGCTGTAAACCACAGTCAAGGCCCAGCTTCGCCCCATGGGCCTATGAGCGCATCCCCAATTGTCAAGAGCCCTCTTGTGTCGCAACCATCTCAAGAGCGCCCAGCATCAAGAGGTGGTATAGACACAGGAGCTAGTGCTGAATCTGCCCATGACTCTATTGAGGCCAGTGGCACAGACACTCACGCTCAACCAACGCGTCCTCTGAAACGGGCTTCTGGTTTCACCGCCGTCAATGCACCTAAGGATGCTCACGACACTCGTGCATCTGCTTCGTCCTCTAGACCAAGGTCGCCGGGCCTGACTCGCTCCGATGCTGTCGTCCTTGAAGACGACTGAGCAAGCGTGCCGCTTCCGCACCACACATCAAACCGACATATTCGATCGAGCTGTGTGGCTTGACACACTGCTTCTGGGTCGAAGTTTCTCGTCTGAGAAGGTGGGAAAATCACATTCCTATTACTGTTTTGCTGTCTTCTAGCGAGTTTGTCATTAGCGTTGATTTACCTAATTCACCCGGCGCGCTGTAGCGCACAGCGTTGTAATATACCCAAGCAGGGTTGCGAGAAAACTCGTCCATTGACAGTGTCCTGGGCTTATGATCGCACCAAAGGGGTGTGATCGTACGTGTAGCCATATGTAGGTAGCAGAGCGTACGATCATGTACGAACAAGGAATTACTACTCCACTTCCGCCTTTGCACAAATCACAGAAAATTAAAAAATGGAAAATGAAAATTTGGGGCACGTCAGGGTTTTAGTCAAAATTGTACAGTAACTTGCTAACATTGCATATCTAGCATATTCAAACATCCTCCCATCATACAAGTGACACTTGTAACGGCAATCAGTCATCGTCCTCCTCATCGTCAGAGTAAGACGGAGTAGGCGGGCCATCACAAGACTCCCTCCGAAGCTTAGGGATGCGCTTGACTTCATTCGCAAAGCTGGCAACATTTGCGCCTCGCAGCTTGTTCTCGATAATCTCACTGGCCCATTGGTCAGCGCCCTCAAGAGCAGCGACCGGGTCCAAACGGTTGGACAAGAGCCAAGCCTGGCACTCAGCAGGAGTGATAGCAGCGCCGACGGGAATCTTGGCGGCAAACTGCTCCGCCATCGCAGGGATGTCGTGGGTGTCGGCTGCGTTGGTCTCGCCCTTGTACAGCTCGTTGGCGGTGCGGGTGTAGATGTTGGTGAAGAATTTGGCGCTCACTTCGGGGCAGACATAGCCGAACAGGATCTTGCGGTCGCAGCGACCTGGACGGATCAGAGCGGCGTCGAGGCTGTCGGGTGAGTTGCTGGTCATGAAGAGCACGCGGCCGTCCACGGAAGCTGGGCCGTCAAGGGCGTTGAGCAGGCCCGAGAGAGTGACCGACTTGACTTTCTTCTTGGTTGGGTTGAGGTTCTCCTCGGAGTCGTCGTTGTTTCCGGCTGACTCGTCGACCTCGGTGTACTCGCGGTCAAGGCCGGCGCTGTCGCAGTCCTCCATCATCAGACAACACCTGCGAGGGAGTTTTCCGAACAACAGCTCCAAGCTCTTGTCGTTCAAATCAGCCAGGTTGAGGATGTAGACCGGAAGCTTGAAGTGGGATGCGATGGCCGTGGCGAAGCTGGTCTTGCCAGTACCAGGAGGACCATACAGCAAGTATCCTCGACGATAAGGGATTCCACGGTTCTCGTAGAACTTACGGCACTCGGCGCTGAGATAGAAGTCGAGATCGGCGACGAGGGAATCCTTGATCTTGCTCTCCATGACGACACCCTCCAATGCTCTGGCGGGCCGGGAGACACGCTCCCAGAAGAAGTAGGTTCCATTCCTGTCCGGGAAGAAGACGTTTGTCACATCGTCGCGGCTCGGAGTAGCAAAGCCACGGACGTGGTCCAAGAAGTCCTTGATCGGCTGTGTGCCGTTGAAGGTGGGGAAGCAAGAGAGTGTGATGTTCTGAGGAATCGTCGGGTCAAGGTCTTTTGCATCGACCTTGTGATAGGCGCCATTCCTGTCCTCAACAGCAGTCGGCGCAGTACGCTCCATTGTGAAATGGTAGTGCTTCCAACGGAAGACAGAAGCGCCAAAGCTGGGGATGAAATGCAATGGCTGCACAGGAATCTCACGTTGAGGGTCCTTCTCCATGTCCCAAAAGTCTTGTCCTTGCGGCGGGCTCAGTGTCAGGGACTTCGAGCTTATGCCTGCCCCTTGTGCAGCAACATAGGCACAGACGTCAGCGTTCAAGGAGGTCTCAACAGGCACGACGATCGAAGCGGTGACATAGCTCGCGAGCTTGGAACCAATGGCACCCAGAGTGGTGGGGATGAACGACAAGTTCCTTCCAAACTCAAAGGCACCAGCAGCCAGGATCAAGCAAGGTCCAACGACCTTGATGACGGTGTAGACGCGACCGCTGATCTTCAGCTTGCTGAGGATGTTTGTCAAGACCATGGCAGGGCTCAGGTCCGCAAGGTTCCTGCCTCCAGTGAGATCCATGCCCATGGTGGGAACCAGGGCTGCCGAAGATGTTGTGGCGAACAGGATTGAGCTGAAGTCGGGTTTGTTGGAGAGGACACCCGCCGGCGAGAGTCCAGGGAAGAAGGGAAGCGGTACAGACATAGTGACCTGCCTTTGCTGTAGCGTTCTTGTTTGATCCCTGGGTAGAAGTGGTTCGAGTGTTGTTGTCTGGATGAGCAAAAGAATTGGAAGGTCAGGTACCATGGCCGGTTTATATCAGTCTAGAAGGCACATAGCTGGACTGATAGTCAAAGACCGCCTTGATCGGTGAGCATTGTTCGAACACCGCATTGTGACACCGCAGTAATGAGGTTTGCCAGCAGTAACTGCTTCATCAATCAACAAAGAGTAGTACAAGCCTATTGTGATGCATAAAGAGTGTCAGACAAAGGAACACGCCCGATCGGGAAACACGTTCTGACACCGTCATACCAGTACGGAAAGCAGCTCACCGCAATGATATAGTCCATCGACTGTGAATGAAGCGAGGAGACAACTTACAAGATCCAAGTGAATGTTGCAATACCAAGGAAAAGTGACTGGTCCATTGATAGCTTAGATTGTCAGTTAATACAACAGATGTCTCCAGATCAACGAGTGGGCGAGACTATTCACAAACCAAGCATAAGTACTACATCTTGGAGACCAGGGAATGAAATGATCAATGATAGAATTGAGCGCAAGTAGGGAGAAACGTTTTTATTTTTGGATGGACCATTAACATGACATTGTTTTTATAAATGCTATGCTAATCGGTACGAGGATGTATGACAATCTGGGGGGAATACTTACCTCCAAAGGGAACACGGCACTACAACTTACCTTGCGATCAAACCCACATCACAGCTGTAGGAACTCTGGTCTTCGGGCTAACCGGCTCACCCTCCATGAGTCTCGCTATGCGAGTCCTCGGCTGGTCCACGCTAGTGTACGAGAAAGGCGTAAAGGCGGGCTTGTCGGCCTGAATGGGCAAGGGATCCGGGTAGCTAAAGAGACATCCGTTCGCGATGCTGTGGCGGAAGCGGAAGTCGATGTTCCGCAAGCGCTTGTCAAGGGTCCTAGGAGTCTGCCTAGGAGAGTTGACGACCTCGTACTCGGTCATGTAGTTGACACCGGAGTTGGCGAGACACGCGACGATGTAAGGGTGGTCGATCTCGTCTTCGCGCACGTTGCACGGCGGAGCGTCCTCTGGAAGATCGTATGGGTCGATGAGGACATCCTTAGTCTTCGTAGCCTTGGGGAAGGGCAGGTGTCCGTTAGGGTAGCAGTACGAGCCGTCGCCGCGCGTGGGTGTTGAAGGCTCAGAGTCATCTGACAGAGCAAAGAGCTCCGGGTCATCGACTTCTTCAAGCTCGGCCATGACTTGCGCAAAGGCATCGTCGTGGTAGTGCTTCGGACTCGCCGGCGCAGGAACGATATCATCCATGAGGTGCTCGAAGATGTTGTCATAGCAGCGCTCCGAGGTGGTAGGCTCGGCGACCTCTGCCATGACTTGCGCGAAGATGTCGTCGTGGTAGAACATCACATCCTCAGCAATGGCCTCATCAGTCCAATCGCGGTCCGAGGCGTTGACGGCAGCGGCAGGCGCAGGAGTGGAGCAAGCAGACGGTGAGTGTGAGGAGCAAGGAGAAGCACCTATGTATAGCATGTAGGTGTCCTTGCAGACCTCGTACGTGTGGAGTAGTGACAAGCTGTGCATGTTGCGAATTTCCATCGCCTGAGCGTTGGAGACGTACGATCGACCGCTGGGGATGTCGAAGCTAGGCTCGCGAGCCACTTGCCTTGAAAGCGGCTCCATCTCCATCGAGTAGACCTCGTCCTCATCGTAAAACCACGAAGAGTCAGAGTCGTCGTCAGAACTCAAGCTGATGGTCTCGAACGAGCCAGAGTCAGACTCATGGTCAGACCCATCGTCAGAGTGCAAATCGATCTCCTCGAAATCATCGTAGAACGGATCATCCTCAACCTTGCACTTCTCAGGGCAAGGTGTGCCCTTGCGAACGACCTTCTGACGCTTCGAGACATGCTCCGCATCGCCACCGGTAGGAACAGCGAAAGTAATGTCCATTTCCTTGTAGTTCAGTGTGCCTGCACAACTGGAAGAGGACATCATGGGACCGGCCATGTCTTGATCGAGCGTTTTGGGCTTGTGGGATCTAAGAACTGTAGAACAGGTTACAGCGCAGCTGGAGTCCGTTCTAAGTCAGTTCTGTTGATGCCGCAGAAGGCGCTGGCTTCAAGCGAGGTGTCGCGGATGTCTCTGTCGATATATAGATCAATGAACAATGGATGGCGAACTTACAATCGATTGTCTTACATGAACAAAGAACTACTTTGTTGGGCTAGTCGAGGTCTCAGTATGTGCTTTAATTGGATATTTCTTTGTCAGTCAACAGGGCTTACTCAAAGGATCAAACGCCATAGGGAACCAACGCACTGCGATTGGCGTATGACATGACATTAGTCGAAGATGTTGGTGTAATATTGCAAGGTTTGAGAGTATCTCGAACGAACCGTGAGTTTATGGAGAGGAAGTGGGAATATGTTACCGCGGAACTCAACTGGTGCCCAGAAAGTCGCATTGTTCAATAATCAATCTTGCAGCAGAAAAAGTATCTAAGGAATTCTACAGCATCGTCAGCCAATAGCCACGAAGCTGTGTGCAGAGGTATGCACAAGAATATAGGAAACCACTGACCTTGGATGTACCACCCAATCTCTACAGTCGCTTTCCCCGTAACCCAAGAAAACAAATCAATAAACGCCCGATAACGCAAAGACTTGTCTTAACACCAACAAGAAAAACGCCTGTCATTTCCCAAACGAGATTTTCAGAGTCGCGAACGACTCTAAGCGCCAACGGTCTGGCTGGCAGCAGCAGCACTCTTCTCCCCAATCCATTTCCACTCCGTCAAGCCTCCCATATCCCACTCCTCTCCGTCATCAGACTCCTCGTCGTCATCCCAGCCCTTAAGGCCTGCAAGAGAGGAGTTGAACTCCTCGTCAAGCTCGTCCATGAGAACGTTCGGGTCTGGGAGACGGCTACCGTTGTTCGCCGACGGACATTTGCGAGAAACAAGGGCGAAGTCGTCGTCAGCTTCGGCTTCCTGAGCGGTGGCAGAGACATTGTCAATGGACTTGAGACGATGAGCGATTTCGATGGCTTTCTCCTTTGTGATCTTGGGACCGGCAGGCTTTTTGCCGTTGTCCGGGTTCATGTGGGCAGTATCAGCATTCTTCTCAATCTTCTTGTCGGCAGGCACTGATGTAGCGATAGGCGAGCTAGATGTGATCGGTGCCTTTGAAGCACTGCGGGGACCTGGAACAGCAGCGGTGGTGGCGGTGACGGGTTGCAGGATCATAGTGTTGGATTTGGTGACAGTAGCCTTCGCAGCCGTTCCATTTACGCCATCAGCGTGCGGAATGTGATCGCCGTGTGACTGAAAAGTCGACCACTTGGTGAGCTTCGGACCACCGACACCCGAGAGTTGATCGGACAAGTCAACATCATTCGACCACATGCCTGCCTGAACACCAACAGGACCTTTTTGTGGAACGTGAGAAGCGAGAGAATTGTGGAGCGGAGCCTCTCGAGAGACCTGAACATCAATCTTCCTTCCGCTGGCGGTGTGGTAAACTTTGGTCTCATTTTGACCAGAAGTGCCTGGAGCGCCACGATTGATCGAGGCCTGACATGCAGTCGTGCGGCGAGGCTCGGCAGTTCCAGACGAGTCGACAGCATGAAAGAGGTGACGGGAGTTGGCAGCATGAGCGAGCTCACCAGTAGAGCGAACGTTGGATCGGGCAAATCTGAAGGCCATAGCGCCATCCGCCTTCGGGCTCGACTCAGCAAGTGCAGCAGCGGCAACGGGATCCTGCTCACTGGGGTGCACGAGAGCGGGCCTCTCTTGTGTCTTCCACTCCCTGCGGCCCTCGACAGTAGTCGCAACAGACTTATTCCTGATCTCGAGTGTGCGACTCTGTGGACGAGCGGCCGCAGCTTCTCCCCTGATGCCTTCTTCGATTCTGTCCTTGCTCTCACGAGCCTCTTGACGAGCTCTCTTGGCATCTTGTAGGGCTTTGAGATTGAGATCACGCTTCTCTCGACGAGCTTGCGCAGCTTCCTCCGCCTTGGCCTCAAGGTCACGCCTCTGTTCACGGAGCTTCATGGCAGCACGATTCTGCACACGAATCCTCGCAGCTTCCCTCTGAGCCTGCCCGGTTGCAAACTCATCCGTGTCACGCTCGAGGCCCTCAAGCGCCTCGTTCGCAACGTTCTTGGCAGTACGTCTGACGCGCGGAGCGTCAAAGGACGCTTCGTCTTGGTAGACGTAGCCGGACATGTTGCGGGCTGCGGGTGTAGACATTCGGAAGTAATGGGGTTGGGAGAATCTGGTTGAATGGGGTTGTTGGAAGGCGGTGTGAGGTCGAATTTCTTGATGAGAGGTGGATCGTGTGAGAGCGTTCCTGGTGGAGCGGAACGTGGGTTTTGTGCCTTCGCAGCGTGACACAAGTCACATGTACTGCGAAGACATTCACTCGTGAAGTATCTGACAGCGTGGTACTCGTGGGGCATAGAAGACCGCGCACCCGTGAAGTTCCTCTCACTGTATTGAGCTCAGCCATCGGGCTGAGAAGTCGGTCGCGGTCACCAGGTCCACATCTTCCTGACGTCGCTCAATTCCGTAAGTGAAGGCATAGTGCGACATCGGTCTACGAATTCAAGCGAGTTCCCGTAGGTGTGGAAGCTGCCGCAGCTTCGCGCCTCCCTCTTTTCGCTCAAATCGTGAAGTGAACTCACGCCCGCGGCATCATCCTCCAGATTCCAGCAAATTTCAGCGGGAGTGGAACCTGCAAAACCCCTCCAAGGCCTTCACTTAATTGCTTGCATGCTCTGTCGGCTAGATGCCGGCCGGCTGCAGTCATGCGTGGTAGCAGTGTTATACCGGTGGGCGCGTGTTTCGCACAGAGTCTCTCGATCAGCATTTCATCCAGTCATGTGACTACACACAATGGAACCGTGAAGAGCATCATCATTTAGGTTCCTGCCATCGAGAGGCACACCAAGTCAACCAGCACCACAAACTCTCAGACCAATAAAAAATGCTTACATGCTTGTCTTCGTATTTGAAATGCTTTCGCTTTAATTATCATTACGGATGAATTTGGCTAGTCATATGGTCGTTTCTCCCGGTCAAGGGAGGGCCTGCACATCGAGAGCGCTTGTGCCTATGTACTTAATGTTAACTGTATCTTTGTTCGTAAATGCACGCAATTGGTAAGAGGAGTAGAAAGAGGATCCATCGTTGGCGAAATGTTGCTGTTGCCGGATCGACGCGGGGGAGATCTAGGAGATGAAGGTGGCTTCGGAGAAGAGACGGCCCTCCTCTTCCTTGATCTCACCGCCAATGTTAACCTTGATGGTCATCTTGGGAGCGTACTATGAGATTCAACTGTCAGTATACGGCTATTGTGAAGTAGCTTTAACCGCAGAAACGTACCTGGTAGATGTATGGCTTGGTGCCAGAAGCGCCAGAAACAATGTTCTTCACAAACTTGGGCATCTCACCCATAACATCGACACGGTCGGTCCTGGGTCCAATGCTACCAGAGAGCTCAGCGGAAGCAGCTTGGCCATCAGCAGTAGTGCCTTCCCATTTCCAGGTGACGACCTTGGGCTCTGGCCATGCGTTGTCGGAGTCAGGAGCGGTCTCATCGTGTGAGACGGCGGGCATGGCGTTGGCAAAGAGGATCTTACCATCGATGGCAAGGCCACCGACAGCGACAACAGTGTTGCCGTATGAGGGAGGCGTGATGTACTGCATGTGGATCGCAGAGTAAGATGGAGACTGGAAGTTGGCAAAGCTCCAGCGGGCGGCTAGAATGAAGATTGAGCGTCAGTCAAATGTCGCGATATCGCAAGGTCCAGTACAAAGCTGGACATAGACTCACCAGCGAAGTGCGGCTTCATGCCCTGCAGCGCATGGATGAACTGGCCACGACCCTTGAAATCAACGGGTCCCTTCTGTGTGAGGAAAGATCCCTCAACCTGGCACCTGGGCCAGAAAAGGTGCTTCATCCTGCCCCAAGGCTTCGCGGGATCAGTGCCAAAGTTGCTGGTACCGTTCTTTCCAGCAGCAAAGCCAGGCGCCGTTTGTGTGAATTTGATGTCCACAATGCAGCTCTTGTTCACGCTGCTCTTGATGTGGTATGTCTTGCCATCCTCGGAGATCTCCATGGAGCATTCCTTGGACCGGAACTGGTGCTTATCGTCGGAGAAGGTGAAGTTGTCGAGGTTGTCGGAGGCCCACAGCTCGGTGGCATTGGTCTCGGGGTCGATGATCTTTGCGTTGAACTGCGCGGTGGTGCGGATGCCGAGGACGTTGCTGAAGATGATTTGGACGAGGCCGAGCTTTCCGTTGTCGGCGGTCATGTAGAAGGTCTTGGTCTCGACATTAGTAGAGTCCATGACCTCCCAGCGGAGGTCGTCCTTGGTGAGCTCGGTGTAGGGCACATCTTTGGCCTGTTGTGAGACGGACTGGATGGCTTCGGGGCCGTACTCGCGCTCGGTGATACCGACACTGGTAGAGGCAGGATGTTAGTGAAGTGTGTCGCAGTCGGGAAGTAAAGCACAACCATGATGTGTGTTGGAGGGGTCAGTCAGTCGGTGGGGGTTAAGAGGGGGATGGCGGCACAGCAGAGTGAGGCTTGGTGGCTGAGGTCAAGCAGATTCGCAGAGGTAAACATACGCGTTCTTTGCCCAGTTAAACATGATTGCAAGAGTGCGATGGGAAAATGTGTATGGATGGGTTGTGTTATCGCTTGCAGGCAAGAAATCCAGGCGCCGGCATCTGCATCGCGAAGGAACGTCGGTGACGCAGAAACGCTAACCTTAAAAGCGTGGCTGTGCAATCTCCCCCAACTCCATCAACAAAACCATTGATCAAAGTATTGAACTGTTCTAGCTCGGAGGTAGCTCAACGGTCTGCGTATATTCACATGTGGTTATGTTCGAGCGCCCATATCAGCAGCTACGAGGATCGAAACATCTTCTTTTACCATTGAGAGACTCTCTACAGCCTCTAGGTCCCTGAACAGCCAGCCTGTCGCTACTAATGAATAAACAGGTAGCCTTGAGATCAGTGTAATGCCCACTGATAGTGTGTATGCAGACCTCTGATCACCGGCTTTATTGGTTGGGGCCACATCGTAGCATTAACATTTGATTCATTGCATAATCATATCCATCTCAACCATCGCTCTATCGACCAAAATCACCCATCTCGAAAGAAAAGGAACAGAAAGAAAGCAGCAAGATTCCAAAGATCTTTCGAAACGCCTCGCTAAAAATGCTTCAACGCAAAAGAATAGTCTCTTCCTCTCTTGTTCTACGAACCTTTACCAGGTCCACTGGTCTCCAGAGGTATCACACGTGAATTTCCATCAAACACAACCTCTTCAAGCTTCTCAGTCCCTGCGCCTCCCTCTGTGGCGATCCTGCACCACCGGCGCAGCAACATTCCCCTGCCTAGCATCATGCTGCTGCCTCAAAAGCTCGAGCTGATGCAAATTACGCATGACATTGGCCATACCGGCTCGGTTGAGGTGCGCATTTGGATCTGGCATTGGAACTGCAGGTGGTGCTCGGGCTTCGTTGAATGCATTCTGCAAATTACGTTGCACGGGTAGTCTTTCAACAAATCCATTCGGTACCGGCTCGAACAGTCGGGGGTGAACTTCGACCACTGCTGCTGCTGCTGGTTGTACCAGAGGTTGGGGTTGAGCTTGGACAACTTGTGGTGGTGCTCCGTAGATCGGCAGGTGGATGGCATTGCCCATACGGCCCAGCAGATTGTTGTATGCGCCAACCCAGCCGAGAGCGCCATCGTTAGGCTGCTGTAGTTGTGGGTTGGGAAGGGCTTCGTTAAGACGCTGCCGTGCCTCGAGCATACGAGCGTTTTGACGCCTGAGTTGCGCTCTCTGGTGGTCCTGTAAATGCTGTGCCTGACGAACGGCCCGCTGGCGTTGTGCAGCTGCCATTCTAAAACGGTTGCGCGCAGCAGCATCTTCGTCGAAGTCATCGTCTCCTCCCAAAGGCAGTCTTTCAGCGGGAGGTCCACGACGGCGAGGACCTGGCACATGGCGGAGATTGAGGACCTCGTTCATCTCCTCACCCCATCCTCCATGGATCACATTGAGGAAGCGGCCAACTCCGCCGCCAGGGTTAGGACCACCTCCTAGACCCTCCGGCCCTGCTCGCTGGATCTTCTGCTCTGTCGACTTCTTCACTGCATCGGAGACTTTGATTTCAAGATCCTCAGGCACAACATCAGGGTTGTTAGCAATGACTTGCGCTCTAGCGGTCTCCTCAGCAGCTCTAATCTCGCGTTCATGTCTCTGCTCGAGATTATCATAGAGAGGACACTTCCCACCGGGACGAGGGTCACCGTTGGGAGTCTGGTCGAAATGGTCGTACCCTTTGAGAGTCTCGGAGCACACGTAGCATTGCAGGTTACTGCAGCTCGGGCAAGTCATCTTGTTGCAGCCGTACTCCTTGATGAATTGTTTCTTGCACTTGTTGCATGAGCGGATCAAGGCTGCGGTCATGGCTTCTTCGATGGTATGACGACTGTTGGCTTTCTTCTCGCTGGCATACTGCTCGCAAGAGATGGGTATGTGGCTGATGGACTTGCAACGACGGCAACTGACTTTCTCGCAATCGGGGTTGGCGCAGCGAAACTCGAAATCCTCCTCGATGGGTGGCATGATTGCCTTGTAGTCACAGAAAGGGCAATCTTCCAGGTCTTCCAAGCCTGCATCGCGAATGTCCTTCTCCTGCTGCAGTTCAGCCAATTTCTGCAGGAGCTTCTTGTCAGCGACGAGATTGAGCTGAGCGGGCTCGAAGCCAGCACCGCAGCCAGCTGTACACAGAATCCGACAGCGGGCGTCTCCAATCTCAGACTTGATATATGTCTCGATGCAGGTCAAACATGTGAAGTGGGGTTCATCTCCGTGGCAATGGACTTGTCGGTTCATAGGCAGGTCGTCGAAACAAGCTTGGCACTCTGCTGTGCTACCTGCAGCGATCGCGCGCCGTAAGTTATCAGCCTCTGCTCGTTTTCTTGTCACTTCATCCAAACGACGTGCGCGATCCTCTTGAGCTCGTTTACGTGCAGCAGCAAGCTCTGGTCCCAGTGTTTGCCAGGAGTTGGCAACGATAACATCCGCACTTGGTGCCGCCGCAGGCCGACCGCGACGAGGAACGACATCAGTGTCTCTCATGTTGGAGAGACGGACGTAAGATTTGAATAGGTATATCTCCTCGGCGACGACCTGATTGATGGACGCAACTGTGAATGTTGGAAAGTCTGCCTTCAGTATGGCGCGAATTGGCCCAATGAGAGCGGGTCCTTGGCGATTTCTGTCATTGCGTTCCCACTCTCTGTATTCATCTTCGACGCTTTCTGCGCGCTTACGCTTCAAATGCTGGGTGTCCTTTTTGCGCTTGGGGTACGGCTCGTCAGTGATCAGCTTTTCGATTATGCGGTCCAAGTAGATAGCGGCAGGCAGCTCGTCGTCAGACTCTGCGCCGACTTGATCGTAGAGAGACACGGTATGTTCTGGACAGACGTCTGGGAACATCTCGTAGACACGTGCCAAGCAGTCATCCCTTGTGACGATCTCCTGTTGGTCTTGGAGGGCGCGAGCAAGCTCTAGATCTTGTTCTTCTTGCTCAGCACCGGCCTGTTCTTGGGGATCCTCCTCCAGGTAGCCGAAGTCGTCAATAACGAGAGGCACATTCGCGAGGTATCCTCTAGGATGAAGTGGTGGCTCCTCGAACTGTCCAGGCATGGGAAAGTGCTCAAGGTCGTTGATTTCAACCTGGAAGTGGTCGGCAGCGTCGTTTTGTTCGTTGTAAACAGCATCTAGCTGCGCCTCCCATGCGGCCGGCTCAGGTAATGGAGCCTCATCATCGGACTCAAGCGTGAGGTCAATGACCTCGTGTGGCGGAGGCATCGTGTTGTGTAGCGCTCAGAAATTGGCTTGTGGAGTGTTGAGTGTGTCTCCGTGAAAGTGCAGGAGGGGAAGGAAATATAAGCGGCTTCGCTAAAGAGCGCAGTCACGCCACAACTGAGACTGATGAAACCGCAAGCAACGAATGTGAAGGATGGCGTCGAAAAGCCAGAGCCAGAGCCGGCCGCTATAAAAGTAACTGACTCTCTCAGCACGTGGTAAGTGACTTCGTATAACCACTAGGACGGTACGAACCACGCGAGCGCAAAAAGTGGTAGCAAATACCGGGAATATGGAAATCAAGAGGATGTGACGTGTGGGCGTGGTTGACAGACCGCGGGAGGGTGTGCGCTCGAGTGATGGATGGAAAGTGACAGGAAGATCAAGACGTGGTCAAGGCCGACAGCGTTTGTTCTTGCCGCCGTGTCGGCGCAGCCGATGTGTTAAAGAACGGACCTCAGGAGCGTGGTGCCCGGCAAGGCGAGGTAAGGTGCGCGTGCCTCTGGACGACGCGAGGTTCACAGATCACGGCGAGACATGGTGCAAGATCAACGCCTTGCAGCTTGCAGCAGCGTGAAGGCGCGGATGCGGTGGCCCGCAGCTTGCTTGACACCTGCTGTTGCCGCTGTCGTTGTAGGTAATGCAAGCTCCAGCTTCCAGCGAGATGGCATTAGGCTTAGCTCGACCGCGGGGGAAGCCGCGAGCCACAACCTTCATGTTTCTCATAAGTCTGCACATGCCATCTGGCAACTGTCATTCTTTGAAAGATCAAGGCTGGTGATAGGACTATACTTGTCATCGATAGATTCATAACTGACTTCTGTAGTCTCATAGATTCCCTTACCTAAGGTCTGTTTTCATATCTGCCGATATTGCTACAGAGGTATAATGCGATATCAAAGGTATATGCAGACCTATGATCCAGCACTGAGCGCTCTAGATTAGGTGGGTCTCTTCAGAAGTCTGTCCTAGTCGCGCCCTAGCAATGTCACTTCGGTCTCCGCCGATGCCTAATTATCATCAACTAAAAGTGGCCAACGGACCAGATCTGCTGGCATAAACGCACACTCACACGTGGCTACCAGGAACATCAGGCCCAAACCATTGGAACACAATTGACAATGTCCACCCTCCCGGACCGTGATTCCCCCGAGATTCACCTAGTAGTAGCCACGCCCGAGGAGATCATCAAACAACAGCATGACAACAGCGATGAGTGGCGTGGAGCACTGTCTCTGCCCGCGTACCTCCGTCGTGAGGAACACCTTGTCGATCAAGATCTGACACGCGATGGCGGACTCACGGGATGGGCTCTAGTCTACCAACCAGCCGGAAGCGATGAGAAAGACAGACAGGTTCTCTGCGGTTGCGAGACGATCAAGAAGAGGGCGTTAGTTGCTTCTGCTAATACGGTTGAGGCTGTCACTGCTCATGGTGTGTGCAGTGTATTCTGCCCGCCACAGTACAGAGGCAAAGGCTATGCGAGCAGGATGATTGCCGATCTGGGTGAGAAGCTCAAGACTTGGCAATCCAATGGTCAGAACAATCTTTTTAGTGTCCTGTGGTCCGACATTGGCAAGGTAAGGTGTTCCATCGCAATGTAGTATTCGTCGATGAACCATCGCTTACAGCCGTGCAGGAGTTCTATGCCGCACACGGATGGAAGCCGTTCTCGTCATCTCACATCTCTCTCGGTGCTAAGTCAGAACCTCCTTTCGGTCTCCCTTCCGTGCAGGCATTGAAGTCAACCGACCTCGCATACTTGTGTGAAGCCGACGAGCACTCCCTGCTGTCGCAAATATCAAAGTCCGCCAAACCTACAGTTGCTCTGGTTCCCGACCTAGCAACGATGAGTTGGCACCACGCACGTGAAGATTTCGTGGCGAAGGAATTACTAGACCGTACGCCCGACGTCAAAGGTGCAATCGTAACCACAGAACAAGGACTCCAAGCATGGTGCATCTGGACCCGCGTGTGGGCAAGCCCAGGCGACAAACACGGCCACACGCTGTACATCCTACGCCTCGTGGTCGAAGACGGAAACGAGACTTCACAGCCTGACTTCAGTCCTGCGACGGAGGAAGGTGTCGCTGCCGTACAGTCATCGCCTGCTGTTCAAGCTGTCGCTGCACTCTTCGCGGCGGCCCAGAAGGAAGCTGCAGAGTGGGATATGCGCACAGTCGAGTTCTGGAACCCGAACAATGTTGCATTGGCTGCCGCGAGGAAGGTTGATGAGAAGATCTCTGTGGAGGCGAGAGAGAAGGAGAGTATTTGTAGTTTGAGGTGGTATGGCAAGGGGAATGTGGAAGATGTTGAGTGGGTTTGCAACGAGAAGTTTGCATGGTGTTGAATGCTGTGTACTTTGCGGATCGCAGCATAGATACATGTATACACATGGACAGTATGTCACGATTCTAACCCTCTCGTCCAATCAAACTCAGGGCTATTCAAAATTTTAAAGTCGTTCTCTGGGTCTCGGGAAATGCAGGTCAGAAACCCGCAGTTCATGTGCGGCCTTGACTGAGATTCAACGCACAATCAACAAGCTTAAGATTTCGTTGCATTGCGAATCAACAGCGCTAGTGCACGTATAGCAAAGAGACTACAACCATAACTCAGAGCATTCCGATGTATTTCAAGCACTCTGACATGTGTTTCTGGCACTTTATTGACCATTTCATGTACCATTTGATCAAGCACCCCTACCCCAAACCCTCGACCCTAGTATTGACAATCGCGCCGTTTTTTTTTTCTTGCTCGCATTGTCGACAGGAGTGTATATTGCGCGTCAATACATGTAGATGTAGGTTCATATACAACATGCACGTACATCGAAGTTACTGTGCATGTGTTGATGTGTGGTGGAGCTCTAAGCTGGGATGCTCTCCACCAGAATGCCAGCATTCACAGACCACTTCAGACCAAGACCACGGAACAGTATAAGCAAGCTATACAGCAGCGCCGTGCCAGCGCTTAGCCGTGTAGTGCGCTCAAAACATTGCATGCAAATTGCGATCTGCGCAACCCGTCCGTCTGACGTTGTTGTGTTCAACAATAATAATGATGTCGTCTCCCGCCAGCCAAGACGGTCAGAAAGAGTTCAAAGTATTGCATGAAAATCCTACCAAAGACAACCAGGATGGGTTGTATATGTTCATCAGCCAGGAGCGCCACAGCAACATCAAAGTTGGCAAAGATATATTGGGCACAATAAACAAACCGCGTCGAGCCAGCCAGCGGGCCAACAGCGTGTGTGTGTGGGTCAACGAGATCTTGATAAGCAAAGTCTTGTGGAACTTGAATCTGCAAGTCTCACAAAAACTGGGCAGACGAGGCTAGGCAAAGCGCATCTGTATGTTTCAAGATGGATACCTAGGCAGTTGGTGGTCGCAGAGGATGTTACCAGTGCCGTGTGAGATGCAGAATTGCAAACGACTCGAAACCTTGCGAGCATCGGATTCGGAGCTCGCGGAGGGGTACGTAACGGTGTGTAGAATTGGATGGGTACGTACGTATATCCATACGCACTGTATTCCCATTGGGCGAGGCACAGGTCGAATGTGAGCTGTTATCCGGTGTTGCTATACCATCGGTGCAGAAGACCGATCAAGTCTCTTCCTTCCAGCGTGCGTTGTCGCGTATTTATTTCCATAATCGGTGGGTTTGTTTACTCGACCCTTGTGGCTGAGTTCTGCCAACTTGTGCGTCAGCCCAAACTCAATCCTGCCTTTCTGGCCTCGACCCAACGTCGACTCCATTCGACCGCCGACTCAAGCCTGTTCCTGAGCCTGCTGCTGCAACGACGCCACGCTTGTTTCAAGACGAGTGTAGTGTGTTATCGTTGCTGCCACTGCCCCTCTCTGCTCGCCCGCCGCTCTGGCCTCGTTGCCCTATCCATTCTCCGAGATTCACGCAGGCAGCTAGTCGAAGTCGAAGCGGGGCTGTCGAACGTCCACCACGACAGACATTCCACCACCCTCTCCCAACCTCACTCGCGCTGCCCACGTGCGCCTCGCCTGTCAAGACCGCCCGGCGCTCATACCAGCCGGCTCCTCACCACCTTCGCAGCGCCTTCGCCCTCTGCCGCCTACTACGCAACTCGGCCACGATCGTAATTGCGGGTCCAACACATGCCGCCCGCTCCGCACTAGGCGTCAAGCAACATCCACACCAAACAACACGAATACGCCCGTCCATTCGCCAGACGACAACACGGCCGCCTCTCTGGCGTCCTAGTCACCACCCGCCCTCCGCCACCTCGTGGCCACCCCTACACCGCACCACTCACCATGAGCCACAACGATGAGGCCGCCGTCCAGGAGCTTATCCGCAAAATCGACCGCGAAAATGCCATCATTAACGCTGCCCGCCAGATGTCCCAGGCGACCAACAACCCTGCTGTCAGCTCGCGCGTCGACTCGCAGATCCGCGAGGCCACCCGCAACATCAACTACTTCGAGCAGACTCTGCGCGACATCCAGACCCGCCAGATGGGAAACCTGAGCGTTTCTGGCCCGGGTAGCAACAGCGGACCTATGCCGCCTCAGCATGGCATGCCACCGAACGGACAGAGTGGAAGAGGCTCAAATAATCAGAGCGGATATGGCACACAGCAAGCAGACTACGGCGCGCCAGGACCCGGCGGATACACCGCTGGTGCTGGTGCTGGCATGATGCCACCAAGGGCTCCATACGCGCCTCCTGGACCCGAAGAAAGATCACCGAGGACACGTCCGAATTACAGCAAACTTGGTATGATAGACTGGAAAGTACCATGGAAGGCGGTGTACTGACTGTAGCTTCTAGATCTTATTAAAGCCGATACACAGCATCTCGGTCCACGCATTCAGCTTATGTTGTCACAGCTCGAATTCAAACTCAGCGTAGAAAAGCAATACAAGGATGGAATTGAGAAGATGGTCAAGCTTTACCAGATGGCCGGCGACCGCAAGAGCAGGGCGGACGCAGAGGGAAAACGAGTGGAAAGCAACCAGAAGATCCAGCTTCTGAAACTCGCGCTACGAAGATATGAGGATCTCCACGTTGTGGACGAGCCTGATGCGCCCGACGACGACAGCACTGACATGCCGACTCAGCGAAAGTCGATCAGCGGACAAATTTCTGTACGGATCAACGCCGTGGCCGACGTGGACCACGCATCGACCGGTAGATTCCAGAGAGGTCCTGAGACTTTCGTAATAATGAAGGTCGAAGACCTATTCAAAGGCAGAACTAAGGCTACCCGCAACGACCGATGGATAGACGAGGTCCACGACTTTGAAGTGGACAAGGCGAACGAAATCGAATTTACCGTATATGATCGCTCGGGCGATAACGCAACACCCATCGGATTGCTCTGGATTCGACTTCAAGACTTGGTAGACGAACTTCGAAGGAAGAGGGTCGAGACAGAATTCCAGCAAGCGGGCTGGACAACAGCAGATAAGATGGCAGATGGAGGACCGAAACCTGATTTGCAATTCCAGCCTCCACCTGGCTCACAAGGTGCCCAACAGACTCCAGCCTCTGGAGCTGGAGGCATGGGTGGAATGCCGCCCCAGACTGGCCCCGTGTTTGTCGATGCTTGGTTCACTCTCGAGCCTGTCGGCCGAATTCAACTTACTATCAGCTTCACGAGGCAAGCTCACGCCAAAAGCAAGTTCGATCTCGGACTCGGACGTAAAGGTGCCGTGCGTCAAAAGAAGGAGGACGTTGTTGAGCAATATGGTCACAAGTTCTCGGTACAAACATTCTACAACATCATGCGCTGTGCTTACTGCGGCGACTTCCTTAAGTACACTGCTGGCATGCAGTGTGCGGACTGCAAATACACCTGCCACAAGAATTGTTTCTCGAAGGTCGTTACAAAATGTATCAGCAAATCGAACGCTGAGACAGATCCGGACGAGGAGAAGATCAACCATCGCATTCCACACCGCTTCGACGCTTTCAACAACATGGGTGCAAACTGGTGTTGCCACTGTGGCTACATGCTTCCACTGGGCAGGAGCAAGGCAAGACGTTGCAACGAGTGCAAATTGACATGCCACTCCGGCTGCGTCCACCTGGTTCCTGACTTCTGTGGTATGAGTATGGAGAATGCCAACCAAATTCTTGCCGAATTGAAGGGCATGAAGGGTAGGATGATCAACAACAGTGCCAGACTTAGGCCGCAATCTACTCCCAGCACCAGGCCCACGCCTCCCCAACAAAGCCCAAGCTATGCGCCCGCGCCAGGTCATCAGGAAAAGCTGCAAGCAGAAGATCGATCACACGAAAGGCCGTTCTCCTATGGCAGCGCTGGAGGCAAAGATCGCAACTCAGACCAGTATGATCAACCACCGCGAACAAGCTCTTACGGCCCTTCGAGTGGAGTGTCTTTGGATGCAGCAAAGGCTTCCATGTCTGCTGGTAGCGTTCCATCGTCACCAGAGATGCAGCAACAACCTCGCCCTAATCCAGCAAGAGTGCAATCTTCGCAGTCTGCTGCTGCAGCGGCCGCCGCCTCTGCTGCTCTGTCTGGCAAGCGTACATCTGCCGCACATGAACAGCGCGCCGATCCTCGTACCAGCTACGGCCGCATGTCTCCTGCCGACTATCAACAAGGCAATAACTCCCGCACCTCGGCATCTTCATATGCAGATGGATACAAGGAGAGCAAGCAAATGCCGACGCCACAGCCACAGCAGCCAACTTACGATCCATCTGCGTACGCTGCTGTCAGTGGATACCCTCAACACCAGCAGCAGCAACAGTACCAACAACAACCCGCGAAGTCATCCTACCAGCAACAGATTCCCCCTCCACCACAAGTGCAAGTGCCTCAGCACCAGTCTCCAGTACAACAGCAGCAGCTGGCACAACAGAGCCAGCCTTCAGTTACAATGCCCATCGTCGAGAAACGTCAACCCGCGCCTCCCGCGAACACACAAGGTACGGGCAAGCGTATCGGTCTGGACCATTTCAACTTCCTTGCAGTGCTCGGTAAGGGTAACTTCGGTAAGGTCATGCTGGCAGAGACAAAGACTGCAAAGTCATTGTACGCCATCAAAGTCCTGAAGAAGGAGTTCATTATCGAGAATGACGAAGTCGAGTCTACGCGCTCTGAGAAGCGCGTCTTCCTCATCGCCAACAAGGAGAAGCACCCCTTCTTGACAAACCTACACGCTTGTTTCCAGACAGAGACTCGTGTCTACTTCGTCATGGAGTACGTGTCAGGCGGTGATCTGATGCTGCACATCCAGCGTGGCCAATTCGGTACCAAGCGTGCTCAGTTCTATGCGGCTGAGGTCTGTCTCGCGCTCAAGTACTTCCATGAGAACGGCGTCATCTACCGTGATCTCAAGCTCGACAACATCCTCTTGACGCTTGACGGACACATCAAGATTGCCGATTACGGTCTCTGCAAAGAAGACATGTGGTACGGCAGCACGACTGGCACGTTCTGTGGTACTCCTGAATTCATGGCACCCGAAATCTTGTTGGACAAGAAGTACGGCCGTGCTGTCGATTGGTGGGCATTCGGTGTCCTCATCTACCAAATGTTGCTGCAGCAATCGCCCTTCCGTGGTGAAGACGAAGACGAGATTTACGACGCCATTCTGGCAGACGAGCCTCTCTACCCTATTCACATGCCGCGCGATAGCGTCTCGATCCTTCAGAAGCTCCTCACGCGTGAGCCCGAGCTCAGACTCGGCAGCGGCCCGACCGATGCGCAGGAGATCATGAGCCATGCCTTCTTCAGAGGCGTTGACTGGGATGATGTCTACCATAAGAGGGTGCCTGCACCTTTCATGCCAACGATCAAGAACCGAGCCGATACAAGCAACTTCGACAGCGAGTTCACGAGTGTCACGCCTGTGTTGACACCGGTACAGTCTGGTAAGTTTTCCGCAGAATACCCAAGTAAAATATCTGACCACAAACTAACGTTACACCTTCACAGTTCTCTCGCAGGCTATGCAAGAAGAATTCAGAGGCTTCTCCTACTCCGCGGACTTCGTTTGAAGAGCTCTTTCATAATTTCGTGAGATTGAGGATTTTCGCCCCGGTGGACGCATTTGAGATACCCAAGTTTCACCGGGGAAAAAAAAAAAAGAGGCAGGAGCGAGCGGCTGGCTCGCGAACTCTGTCAACGTGATCAGGGTGGGGGAAGGGGTGGAAGCAGCGTATGACGGTCGTCCCTCTCCCCCGACGGCGCACGACCAAGGATACTGTCAGCAGGGACGCCGGAAAGAATTACGGATGCAGACGCGTGATGATGACCGACGACGATAGAAGGACCGGGTGCGGTTGCATGTCGAGCGGATGGGTGGATGGGGCATGAATTATACGAACGATGAGATGTGGCATTTATTGTTAGGTGTTGGCAAGGTTGGTGGGGCGGTGGAAGTCAGAGATGGGATTAAAAAAGATACCTTCCTCTCTTTCTTAATAGGATAGATAGCGTGATCTTGAGAGGGCGGATAAAATTGACTATCGTTTTATGTCTTACTCTGAATGCTTGCTTTCCTCCACATAATTAATGCTATTAGACACTCCGCGACTAGGGCGGCGGGCAAGCACGCAAGATCTAAAGAATGACCATTCCGCGAACGATAGATGACGAAGCGAGCGTGCTACTTGACTCGGAGTGATACATAATGCTACGAGATGCAAGCGGTATATGACTGCTAGATGCTACCATCGAGTTACAATAAAAAGGTATGTCTGCCAAATTGACAAGGCTAAATAGATAGATCAAGCCTGTGTTACTCATTCATCTTGCGTGAACGCGGGAAAGTGTGTCCGCCAATGTGACAAGGTCTAGGAACAGAACGGATCAAGCCTGTGGCACTCGTAAGCCTTGCGTGTAGTCGTGTCGTCGTTAGAAACGCAGATTAGCACCTCCAAACACCATCCCAAGTCCATGTGGACGGGTCGTCGTCCTTGAACTGCAAAGCCGCATCGTCATGGTGCACATCCGCCAGCTCATCCGGATGGCCAAAGTGAACGTCTTGCATCAGAGTGTCAACGAGATCGTGAATCTCCACATCAGACAGGAGTGGAGTTTGTGGTGTGGCATGGTGCGAGAGGGTCGTGGGTGTGGTATCTGGAGTGAGTTCGAACTGTTCGGAGGCTGGTGGTAGTACCGATTCTTCAGGTGGAGACATGGTGATAGATGATTGAGTCGGGACATCAGTGCTGACGGCATGATCGTGTTGGGACACTAAAGTGGAAACTCAGCCTCGTGAACGAGAGCTTGAAGCCTATCATACATACTCAGGTGCCGTAAGTACTCCCGGAGATGAGCGTATGCTACCCCTGATGTTCTGCCCCAGACCTTGGGGCAGCGAGACGTCCGCTTGTGTCTCTGGCGGAACGCATCACCAGTTGTTGCTATGGTGGTGTCGGGATAACACGTTGGGGACATGCAGAACAGCTGACAGTCCGGGCAGAACGTACTTTTGGGATCGTAGAGCTTGCAACAGTCCCGACAGTAGTTGATTCCGTGCTTGATCAATGCGTGTCTTCTGTGAAGTATTAGCATGATTACTTGTTTCAAGGTAATGGCAACTGACAAGATCGAAGATGCGACTCTGTTGCGGTAGAGGCATCCCGGCACGAAACAAGTGTCCTCTTCATGGCTATCGATGGGCAGCAAAGCTGTTGATGGATGAGGTGTATATTGGCCTATGGTGTATTCGTCAGTTTGCGTGGCATGTATACCGGTGTTGTTCTACATACCTGGCATCGACATGGTAGACATCCGCTTTCTTCCGGAAATGGCCTAGCTTGAGTTGGAGGGGGTCGTTCACCAATATCTTCACGTCTTCACGTCGGTAGTTACATGAATGGAATACGGGAATTGAGGAAGAGGTGTGAAATGTCAGCCGTGCATTCATTTTATCGCTACCTAGACAGCAGAGAACAATTTGCGCAACCAATTGTCTGGTGACCGGATTGCCAATCTACTCATGTTGGTCAAAGCAGTTGATCCCATATCATGTCTTGGCGCCTATCGTGTCTTGGCGGCGGCTGCTTGCCTCAGTAAACTCAGACCCTCTGACTGTGGCTGAACGAAGTTGGTCTACGCCGGTGGAATCAACGCTCTGATCAAAGCCTGCGCCACATCCAGAACCGGCAAAGATCGTCTGAGTTTATTGAGGCAAGGGGCTGCTCACCATGCTCACCATCCCGGCTTAAGGCTTAGGGACCGGGACCAGCCGAATATCAACTTTGGCAAGTGTGCAGTGAGAGCCCGAAGTCGGTTGCGCAAGCAATTCACCTGAATGCAAGACGATGTTTACACCCCGCGTTCAGCCCAGCACAATCTCAGAGCGTCAATACCTTATTACCTCTTATTAACCCTAGGAGGTAGGAGGTGGCGTAGATGTTCCTAAGCAGAACACACTTTGTCACTATGATATGGTATCGCGATCTGAGCAGCGAGATGTGGCACAGCGTGGAAGCCGTATACAACGTGGAAGCGTGGACGCGGACATGTGTCTGTGATATGTCATGAATGATTGTCAATGCTCCCACAATGCATAGCGTTAGTGGTTTTGAGCGTCTTGATGAACTTGAGCACATTCGTCGAGGTCTGCTCACGTAACCCGCAACGGTTTGCAGCGTACTCTACTGAAAGATGACAACTCACTAGACCGAGGCTACCCAGGTGCCTTGCTTTTGCTGTCTCGTTGATTTCGAAGCTCTGCTGTCGCCCGAGATCATTTCACGATAACGAATGCAAGGCCATCATGACAATTCTAAATTGCGCGTTGCCTCAGTACCGTCATAGGACCTACACTTAGCTGGAGGGAAATGTGCCAGTGAGATGACATCAGAACCAGATAGAGTTTATAGTGACTAGTTTGTTAGGAGGTAGCTCCTATGACTGCGAAGATAAGATCAATACATACAGTAGGCTATCAAGAGACATCATCTGCAGAGTCACCGTGTACCCTATTAGTGAAGGAGGTACCAGCCCGAAGTGCTCGTTTTCGGCTAAATTTAACCCCGAAAGCAAAGCCAGACCCTTCCTACTTTAGCATTCTAGAACTTCTGCTTTGGCACTTTTCTACCAGCAAACCACACAACACAACAATGTCTATACGAAAGCGCAACGAGTTCCTGGATCTGGACGAGAGCGACAACGACGCTTCTGATGGCTACCAGTCAGATGCGGTCGAGGAGAGCAGAGGCGCAATTGCAAGCCGCACCGCAAAAAGGCGCAAAGTGGATCGCAGCGACGATGAGGACTCGGACGAGGAGCTAGACGAACCTACCAAGGCGCCTGCGAAAAAGTCTGCGCCGTCAGATGCTAGATTCGCGAAGCTTCAGGAGTTTGAGGAGGATGACGCCGCAGCACCAGAACAAGAGGATGACGAAGACGGCGCAGAGGATGCGCTCGAAGAAGATTTGGACAACCCAGTGGCAGCAGCTCCCGGACGAAATGCGCCCAAGAGCGTTCTCAGAGCCGAGAAAGCTGCAAGGAAAAGCGGTGTTGTGTACATATCACGGGTACCGCCATTCATGAAACCACACACCCTCAAACACTTCCTCGAAGAGCATGCGCCGAAAGGACTGGGCCGCATTTTCCTCACACCAGAAGACCACACTCGATACCTACAACGCAAGAAGATGGGCGGCAACAAGAAAAAGAGCTTCACAGACGGCTGGGTCGAATTCGTATCAAAGAACGACGCAAAGGCCGCAGCCTCGATCTTGAACGGCAACATCATGGGCGGAAAGAAAGGAAACTACTACCACGACGATCTCTGGAATATGAAGTACCTCAAAGGCTTCAAGTGGAGCCACTTGACCGAACAAATCGCTGCAGAGAATGCCGAGCGCGAAGCGAGGCTCAGAGAAGAGATCCGACGGACGAGGAAAGAGAACAAGGCCTTTGTGGACGATATTGAGCGCGGAAAGGCTCTCGAGGGCATGGAGAATAAGAGGAAGGCGAAGGGCAGTGCTGTGGCCACGCAGAAACCTCAGCGGGAGTTTAAGCAGGCGAAGGCGCAGGGCTCGGGGTCACGGAGCAAGGAGGCTCAGCAGCCGGATGTGAAGAGGGCGCTGAGCATGATCTTCTAGACTGTATAATGAATACCTTCTAGCCCGCGCTGCGTGGCTATTCAACAGAGGCTTTGCATCGGTTGGCCTACTTTTTTTTCCAATATGACTTTACGCAACTCCCAGCTGTGCAACACCTCACCCGAAGTACTCCTGCGCAGCGAACATGCAGATCTATAGGTTCCAGGACTTGGGGAACGGCTGTCCGGCACCCTCCATCTACTCCTGGAGGATAATGGTGTTCCTGACTATGTCACGCCAGCCACTCCGTGTTCACCAATAATCGGCGTCCCCGCTGTTCCTTCAGCTTGCATCTGAAACACTTGTAAGACCTTCAGCATATCGATAAGCCTACGCAGCTCGTAATGACGAATCCCTCCAGCCACTCAGCAAGGTGCATGCAGGGTGAGAATGCCTTTGTGCCAGGCGCCTTGTAGCCACGTTCTTTGTGCCTGGTGGGCGTACGACACCTGGTTCGCTGGGTGTCGTACCCCTTTATTATGTGCGGACATACGTAGGATTGTCTCAGGTCTGGAATCTTACTTTTCTACTTCTGCTATAAGACTGATCGTGAGAGCCTTCAAGGTTGATACTACTGCTGCTTTGCAAGGCGCAAGGAACCTGAGTGACAACAGAAACGACAAGACAAGGCTAGGAACAAGCCACCTCATCTCTCGACATGCTCTCTGCAATCCTCCACACTCTGGCCCTGGCCACCATGGCCACGGCCATTCCACTCGTCCGCAGGGACACACCATGCATCACGTCCGATGACATTGTCAAGATCGCACCAGACACCGCCTCCTGCGATGGCGCCGCGTTTCCCGCAGAGTGTGCTCCAGCCGACGTAGCCGCACCCGCCATCGCTGAGTCTTTCGCACTCCTCAACATCGACTCGTTCGGCGCCCAAGCGGCTCTCGTGGCAATCATGCTATTCGAGTCTGGCGACTTCAAGTACAAGATCAACCACTTCCCGGGCGTTGCCGGACAAGGAACGAGGAACATGCAGTCGCCTGCGTTCAACACGAAGTACGCTGACTGGATTGCTGCGAACGGGAATGATGAGACTGTTACGAGTGAGAGTGTTGCTGCTGTTGCGGGTGATCCTGCGGCTTTGCTGGAGTTGATCAACACGGACAAGTGGAGCTTTGCCAGTGCTGCTTGGTTTATCAGTACGCAGTGTGGTGCAAGCCAAGTGCAGTCGCTGGGCGACGGGAGCCAGGCTAGCTTTGAGAGTTATCTGACAAGCTGTGTTGGAACAACGGTTACCGACGATCGCATTGCTGGCTGGAAAAAAGTCGTTGCGCTTGGAGGCTGGTAGTTGTGGGTTAACTGGCGTTTTCAAGGGACATGTCTAGCATAGCGTGGCGTTTTTTGTATCGCGTTTGAAATGGAAATTGTTTATCACCTGAGATATGAATTCAGCTGTACGGTCCGGTCCATAGCTGTACTGTACACGACCGCAGGGCTGCCGTTGTTGGGCACCTGTGCCCACACCGCGACCCGTGCTAATATACAACGCAATATGTAGTACTTTACATCAAAAGTGCCCAGCGAACCAGAAAGACAGGCCGATAGCAGCCCATGCTATACAGTGCGCGTAGGGAGATTCCGCGTGAGCGTCCGCGATATGCCAAAAAGCATACCATGTCAGAATGGGCATCAAAACCCAAAACATAGTCCTGTCATATCTCAGATCCCCAGCTTCTACGGCTTCTACCATGCTCGTGAATTCATTTACATCCATGTTCTCTCCGAGCGGTCTAGCCGCCTCGTCGAAACTTCATGGGAATGTTGGCTTCAACGATGGCCATGCGGTCCATCTGCTCTTGCCTCTCTTGCTGCGCTTCGAGCTGCTCGTGTTTGCGGAAGTGCTCGATGTCTTCCGGGTGAGTCAGGTCTTCTTCCTTAGTGTTCTCGTCGTGGTATTTCTCCCAGTGGTGGATCTCGTATTCATATTCATCGTCGCCGTGGTGGCCGGGGCCGTAGCCGAAGTCAGGCAGCGTCAGGCCTTTGGCAACACCGATGGTGTACTCTGCGTAGGAGATCGTGCCGCTGCGGTCCGCATCGAAGAGGTCGAGGACTTTGTTCACGGCATCTTCTTTGCTCTGTGTAGAAATGTGTCTAGTAGACTCGTCTTTCAGGCCGTACGTCTTGAGGATGTCGTCGCGCGACCATTGGTTCGTGCTGTCGTAGTCGTGGAGGTTGAAGAACGAGCCGGCGTCGAAGGAGTTGATGTGGTGCTCCTCTGGAATGCTGGTCAGCCGACTGCGATATCGTACACCATTAAGGTTGTTGCTCCTCACCAGCCATGTGTCGGGTCGCCCAGTCCGCATCGGGAGCCACGGGCTGCTGCTCGTGGCCGCCGTGTGCCTGAGTATAGGCGACAAAGGCCAAGGCTACTATTCCTGATAATGCGTGCATGGTTGTTGTCTTTTGTGTCTGCCCCTCGTGTTCGTTATCCCACTGTCTCCCAATACGGCGGATCTCTAAAGTCAAGTCCGTGCTTGCTCGCTCCCCAGCCGGAAGATCGTCAACCAAAGACACGTGAATATCGAGGCTCTTCGTGATTATCTGCATTCAAATAAAATAGAAAACCACGCCTCAATAAAAGGGCTCCACAGTCGAATTGCTATGGGAAGCCTCTGATCCGGACTACCAGGACTCTGGCCGTCGGATCCGATGATCTGGAAAATATCTCACGCCCGAGAATATGCGCTTGAATCAATCACCAAGCCAATGTATATTTGACTGGAAAGCGAACGGCTGAGATCACGAACGATGTGCCGCGTTTAGCTCTCTTACCTTGTCTGGACGTTGATAAATTCGACGTGATGGCAGTCGACGGCAATGTAAAGACGTGCACGGTCATTTTGCACGATGATCGTGTCTCCCAGGACGATGTGCTTTGTGGCACTGATATACTCCCCGAAGGCAAAGTCGGGATCTTGAGAGCGAAGAATGCTATGCCCATCCATGTGCTGTCGACAAAGCGTGGTGCCGCGTCCCGCGAGATTTCCCTCCATGTCACCTTGGGCGAGCGGTTCTTCTACGAGAACCGCATGATCGCCACGCTCACAATTGTCGAAGACATACAAGAAGCGACCGCAAACCATGTCGAGTTTCTCTTTCGCGACATATGTCTTTCCCGTGCCGACATGTGGCAAATGATTCGATCTATGGACGGTGGGATCATCTACAGAGACCAGGAGATCAAGTTTCTTGGATCGGACACCGCGATCGCCCGCACGATCTACATCAATGGACAGGAGTCCGATTCTGCATTTGTTCGACAGCCAATCACCAAGCCTATCTTTCGAAGTGGAAGCGCCAGATTTATCCTGCTCATCCAGGTGTCTCGAGAAATGCTTGAGCGGTGGATTGACGGACGCATCATGTATGAAACTCTCATCGAAGGCTATCTCACGGAACTATTCTCGAGATGGGAGAGACTGAAGATGCGACACCACTTCTCCGTCATCCTCTTTGGGGAGGGAGCAGACAGCACGGCAAGTTCTAATGCGCACGAAGGTGACTCGTATGGCGAGGGCGACTTCTTCCATGTCATCTGCCAGGATGTGCCAGGCTCTGACTGGCGAAGCATCGTACAGCGATTGAAACAAGCATTTCATAGTTCACGTCTGTCACGACAAGTGTCGCTTGCGCGGCATGGAAACCTGTTGGAAGCGATCTACACGGCTGCCCTCGATGTTGTGAATGACAGTATGGACCCACACTTGTCCAACACCGGAATCTCTATCATTGCGATAACAGCGGGTACCGGCTACTTTGACAGCGACCACAGTCTACTCAAGCAGACGACCAACCTCCTGCTAGGAAATAGCATCGGTGTGGATGTAGTAGCACTTTCCCCGAAGCCTCTGCATCCTGTACCGCTCTTCAAATACCATATTGGAGAGCACGTTGAGTATGCGTTGCCGCACTGGGCAGACGTTTCGTACTGGCAAGAGTCGAACCAGGGTTGCAAGTGGCTATTCGGCGAAGCCGATAGGACGATAGACGTGTCTATCGCGCCGCTCGATGCAGCCTCGAAAGTTTCGCCTGGTGCGTCGGGGACGAGTTTGATGGACGCTTTTGACGGTGGTCAATTTCTCGGAGAGGATTCTACGTCGCACGAAGATTTCGTAGAGATGCAGGATGAGTTCGCCCCCGGAACGCTAAAAGAGTTGACGAACGACGCCCGAAAGAACAAGACTGTATCTTATGATCGACCTACAAGCGACGAAACAACGAGGACTCTTGCGTCCAAATCCAGTAGCACGTTTTCGAAACCAAAAAAGGAGGGCTCCTTACATCCGCTGCTAAAATCTGGCAGGAAGATCAGTCTTGGTCCGCGTGGTCTAGCGCCTATGGGTGGCATAGCTAGTACTACAATATCGACGGAGTACGCAAGCCACGGGAAAGAAGCGACATCTACAGTATTCACACCGAATGAAGCTTCCAGTGGTCTTGCAAGACAGATCAGACAGTCACTCGCCAGGAAAAGCTCGCAGCAGAGTCTAGTTTCTCAGACCGGAACTGAACCCAGCAGGTCCACCAGGCCCATCAACATCCACAATGGGTCGATGTCTTCCATCAATGAGTCTCATCGCGCGAATGATGACATACCCAGCGAGCCTCAAAGTGTGAGCTCCACCCCAGCAAAAGCACCGGCCGACCAACTATCAAAGACTCCAAGGCCCTTCGCGTCACAGAGCTCGCTGCCAGGAATGGAGGCAAAAGAGCTTGCACAGCAGGCCTTGACACCTTGGCTGACACTTGTCAACCCATGCAATCCCAAACGTGACAACATGCGCATCGCAAGTCAATATCGAAAGTGGCATCACGTGTTTCCCAAAGCCATAGATTCTAGCGCTTTCAAATGGGATTCGATGTGCGCACCAGCTTCGTTACCTCTGTCGACTGATTTTGCGCCGACATCAAGAGAAATGGACAAGCACTACGTTCACAAACTACGCCGATTGATACTATCAGGACTGACGGATACTCCCGAAGAGTCTGCAGGCTTGATACACAAGCTCATTTCTTTACGGTTGGCGCGCGGATTCCAATTGGTCGCCAAGTCCGGCAAGGCAAATACCAGTAGTCTGAGGACCCTCCAAGGCCCAATCCTCCTGTCTGTTGGTACGCTGTATCATGAGATCGAGATCGTATCAAACCTTGAGCTTCAGGTCGTCGAATACCACCCGAAGACCCACAACGAGCTTGTACCAGATACGACAGACGGCGTGAAACGGAAGTACAATCCACAGATGGGCGCCTCCTCGACTAGCATTGACGTTCAACGTGGTCTCGAAAACCTGGATTGGGCGTCGCTCGATCAAGCTCTAGTCAACGACACCAAGGATGCGCCTACTGGTGGCGCTTCTCAAATGAGATTTGTGTTGTTGCCTGCCGATATTGTCTTACGTGCAGACGCTGGCAGCAATACGATCAGATCTCGTGATTTGTCTGAAGAGGAGAAGCGCATAGACGGTATCCAGAAATTGACTCAGCTCTGGCAACGTCACCGTCTGGTGACTTTCGAAGACAAAAGCCATCAAGCATCCCTAGCTAAGCCGATAGCTTCCAAAACCGTCAGCGACCGCGACCCAAATCCGCTGGCGATCGAATACCAGACGAGAGATACAAGTGCTGTGCTGAATACCCAAGATACAAGCCTCACGGGTCATCTAGCCGACACGGAAGCATCGACACCGCTCTTTGCCGAGTCAGAGATGTATCACAGTAGCAATTTCGACATTGTGAAGCTCGTCAAGCAAATGCAGGAGCCACCTCCACTTGGTGTCGAAGTCCGAGATCGCAGATGGTTTACTCGCTTGCACTACAAATGTTTCCGAGGCGATGAGATGACCAACTGGCTACTGGGAGTCTTCAAAAATTTGACTACCCGTGAAGAGGCTGTGGAGATGGGTAACGAGCTCATGAATCGCGGCATCTTCACTCATGTCAGACATAAGCACGAGTTCCGTGACGGCAACTACTTTTACCAGATTGCGGGCATTCATAGGACAACGGAGTATCCTGACAACTCAGCATTCTTTATGAAGTCGCTCGGCAGGTCTGTCCCTGCTACACCTATGCTTGAGACTCGCGGATCGCCTCTGTCTAGACCCTTGATGCTGGAGTCGGACTCTTCAAGCAAAGGAACACCCAACATTCTACCCACCGAGAGAAAACAGATCGCACTCAGCCAGATGCTGCAATACAACGTCGATCCTGCGTATAGATCTATTCGCCCGGAGATCATAAATTTACACTTTGGTAAGTCCAATATCTGCACATTCATAACCTATTGCTGACTTCGTACAGATCGGATTCATAATCCTGAGAATTGCTACCACGTGTATCTCGATTGGCTGGCTACGACACCGAGACTTATACGGGAAGCTCTCAACCGGTGGTCTTCGCTGGCCGAAAGCCACGGCATGAAACTTGTCCAAGTCCCTATCAAGGAAGCAAGCAAACAGTATCTGGCACATCCGTTCGACAAACCACAACGAATCAAACTCGCATCAAAGCCTCCCGACAGAGTACCGGTTACACCTTACCTCTCAGCCCACTCCATTGGTCCACGAAACGCGGAAGACCCAGCTCATTATCACAAAGCTCTCCTGCGTAAAGCTGGCTTCGTCTTGGACTTGGAATCAGCTTCCAGCTTCTCCTCCAAACTGGATATCACGTACTCTTGGGGCAAGCCAGATTATGAGATGACGCAATTCGTCCACAAATCCGGTCTTGCTCTGGCACAAATCTCAAACGACCCGGACTATGACTTCCTCGTCCTGCCTAATCGTCTGGCTGTCCTACGATCCAGTTTGGCCGGAAAGCAGTCGGAAAACATCGCGGCCGACGATGTTATCAAGGCTTTCAAGCTATTTTGCAGAGATGAGAAGGGGATCAAGACCGTGTACGAAGAAGCACGCAAGCCCAAGGCGGTTGCGCCTAGCCCCTTCACGAGCGCTGCATTGTCTGCGAACTCTGATGTGGACATTCCACCGATGCTGCTTCCGCCTCATGTTCTGCATCGGGTGCAGACTTCAGATAATTGACAACATCTTACATGACATCAAATCGTTTTCTGAGTTATTAATTCACACTACCAGTCTTTCAAATCAAGTGAGAATTGTGAATGTTGCTGTACTATACAAATGGAAAATAAATTCGTGCAAATTAGCCATGATAATCAATGACAAACTTCTTAGTCAACTTTCCAACGCCGGCGGGGTGACCTCATTCAGAGCTCAAGTAAGCTATTACGGCTGCATACGGCTATGATTTATACATCATTATTGGACTTACCTTTACACTCAAGTACTCCCCAACTACCACATGCTGCGATCATTGCAACGCCTCGGCCTTCTGAAATCACAAATAGCACCTTCCGCCATTTCAAGATCATTCACAACAAGTTCTACCTCTGCAGCAATGGACAAAACCAGTGGAATCCTGGGTTGGGCGGACAAGAAGACCGGCACATTCAACCGCCAAACATCGGTCTTCAGGAACTTCATCTCAAATGAGCCCGGCGCGCAATTCCCGGCAGAGAAGGGTCGTTACCATCTCTACGTGTCATATGCCTGCCCATGGGGTACGACCAATGCCATCATACATCCAATACTTGCCCACTGACCACTTCATAGCACACCGAGCTTTGATTGTCCGCAAGCTCAAGGGTCTCGAGGATATCATCTCATACACTTCCGTCCACTGGGAAATGCTCGAGAAGGGCTGGCGATTTGCCACTTCCGAAGACAACGAGCCTGGCGAGCACGTTGAGCCGGATCCAATCCACAAGGGCTTCACCCACTTGCGTGACATCTACTTTGATGTGAACAAGGACTACGAGGGCAGGTTTACCGTTCCCACGCTTTACGACACCAAGCAGAAGACCATCGTCAGCAACGAGTCGAGCGAGATCATCCGCATGTTCTACACGGAATTCGACCACCTGCTTCCCGAGAAGTACAAGAATGTCGTCCTCCTTCCCGAGGATCTGAAGCCCAAGATTGAGGAGACCAACGAGTGGACTTACAATGATATCAACAACGGTGTCTACAAATCTGGCTTTGCATCGTACGTATCACAACCAGTTATCCTCCTTGCCTTGTACTGACCTTCGTTCATTAGAACCCAAGAAGCGTACGAGAAGGCTGTGACTCAGCTGTTCAAGTCTCTCCACCGCGCCGAAGCAGACCTCGCAAAGTCCAGTGGACCATTCTACTTCGGTGACCGCCTGACAGAGCAAGACGTCCGCCTCTACACCACCATCATCCGCTTCGACGCAGTCTACGTCCAGCACTTCAAGTGCAACATCCGCGACATCCGCAGCGGCTACCCACACCTCCACAAGTAAGACTTCCAACACGTAAAATTTGAGAAACGCAGATACTGACTTTTTCTAGGTGGCTTCGCAACCTTTACTGGAACCACGAGGCCTTCGGAAGCACGACGGAGTTCACGCACATCAAGAAGCACTACACCAAGAGTCACGGCCAGATCAATCCGTTCGCCATCACACCCGTGGGACCTGTGCCGGATATCTTGCCGCTCGATGAGGAAGTGCCTGCAGTCAAGGCTGCCACAAAGGCATAGGGGCACATCGTCTTACGATGATTCGAGGAAACGAGTGTCTTTAATGTCAGTAAAAAGCTGAAAATGTAATGCGTCAGGTGCAATCTTCGTTCAACGAGACACGTTGGCTTGATTCTTCTTGCGAAACCTGCTTGTGAAAATCATAATCATTCCAAGAATGCATTCGTCCGAATTGTAAAGTTCTCTGCTGCTCGGCCTTGGTTCCGTATCGTATTGTTCTTCCTGAATACTAGCCACCGACTGATACGTAAAGATTCTCCATTATGTCACCAGATCCGCCACTGGCTCGGGCAGACTGCCCCATACCAAAGCCCGATCACCCCAGATATGCGGATGAGGGCCCAGGAAAGTCACCCTTTTCTTAGTTTCATCCACGTCCGCCACGTACAAGAAACCCATCACGGCGCTGTCTCTGATCTCCGTCTCGTCGGCATGGCTGCCAGGGCAGAATTTGATGGCGACCAGGGATGCCATAAGGGCAGTGCTAGGCGTGATTTTCTCAAACAGTGCATCGGATGCTTCGTTACCGTTGTCTGGCTCGTAATCGTCGTCCTCATCTGCGGCTCCGGATTTGAAAGATTGCTCCTCGGGAGCGGTGGCTGATTTGGCGCGGTAGATATCCAGCTTGCTGAATGGTACGACGTGGCGATGTGGTACTAGAGGTGTGTGGGATTGACCGTCGAAGTACTGCCGTACTTGTTGAGCGCGTGATTGTTTTAGGAAGGCGGCATCACTCTCCACAGCGCCTCCGGGTTTTGTTAGGCGGAGGACTGGGATCGCGTTGTCGTCGCCTCTGCTCTGGTTGAAGCGACGGTTGAGGTCGTTGAAGAGGCGTTCTGAACCCACTGTCAGGATGAGAGTGATACTGAACTCGCTAATGATGTGACTGAGGATATCATAATTGCTCTTGGGATCGTTCAGCGATCCGGGAGTGTCGATGAGGAGACCGCTGCGCTTTGCATCTTGGTTCGCTTCAAGCTTGCCAGTCACGTGTAGGGCAGCATGAGTAAGGAGAGCTTTGAAAGCATCGGGTTTCTCTGTAGGAGTTGTATATGGCCAACTGTATACGAGTGGTGTCTTCACAGGCGCTGCGGTAGGTGCAGATACTGGAGCCATGCCGTAGCCGCTCTCAACTTCGGTCTGAATGCCCAAGGTGACAGCTGAAAGACTGCCGGCAGGTGCAAGAAGACCTGCTCTTGGGTCCAGGTTCAAGACCGTTGGTGTGCGTCCCACCCTCACTCCCCAAGCAGCCAGGCTTCGAATCATGCTACTCTTACCCACTGAATCGGGTCCCACGATTAAAACTCGTGGTCCTTCGCCCTCTGTACCAGCTGCAGCGGCCTGCTCGCGCAGAGTCTCCAACATGCCGTGCACGTTCAGCCATTCCACCGCATACTCAGTCTCTTGTCCCAAATACTCGCTCTCCGCCTCGCCAAGCACTTCGAGCGTGCATCCTTGCCATGTAAAGATAGCTCCTTTGTATCCAGAAAATCTATAGCTCTGGTTCGGCGCCAGCTCAGTGCCCCAGAGCTCAGCATCACCGCCTACGAGTTTTATGGTGTATTGTTTCCCGAACGCGACTTCAAAGCGCCATTCTGTCCGCTCGCCAAGCTTCTCCGAGCGTGCGACCTGCGCTGCGAACGAAGGGGTGTCTGCTGAAGGTGTCGCGAAAGAGGTATTGGTCGGCAGGCCGAGCCCTGGTAGTGAGAAGGCCATGTTTGCGGTGTTGTCGCGAACGCGGTTGCAGGCGCGAGAAGTTGCGAACTTCAGGCCTCGGCCTCAGCTTTCCACAAGCACTCACTTTCAGACAACACTTGCCTTCAGCGGCGATTGGCCATGGAACATGATAAACAAAGCCCATATTACGACAGATGATGGAGCAATGAGCTTGAGCTGACATCTAAGTCATCGTCCTATGGTCTGTTTGAAATATTCGAGGGAGTAGCTGATGCCTGATCACATCACTTGGACACACCACACGGCATGCATTCGGAACCAATCTGCAGCTTTCCTACTTGCAGCGCACATTGTTCTCGCCTTCTTCAACTCTGTCTGAGACAAGTTGTGTCCTCTGGTTTGCTGTGCTGCATGTTTGTGCGACTTTTTCTTTACCTCTTTTCATGAGCTGGAACACCTTGCACTAGCAGTGCATACAAACGGTAAGAAACAATGGCGAGTGAACTAATTGACAAACATGCGATCTGTCGTGTGCATTGGAACATATACCACTGTCTATATAATGTCCAGCGTAACTCAGCTCCTTGCCATGACACCAACAACACACAACTCACCAACTCACCTTCACAACAACGTTCCAGCAAGCAACCATGCCTTCCAAGCTAGACGACACTTCCAACATGCACTTCTTGTTCGCATGCTTGGAGGCCACTCGTCCAAGCCGCGTCGACTTCCAGGAGGTCGCCAAGAAGTTCAACATAAGAGTCGCGGCAGCTCGTATGAGACTGCGTCGCCTTCAAGTCTCCTTGGACGGCAAGCAAAGCAGCAAAGTGTCTAAGGTCAAGTCGACCGCGACCAACCGTCGAAGGCAACGAGGCGAGAAGAAGACTGAGAAGGAAGGATTGGAGACTGACTGGAAGGGCATGGAGGACGACGACGACGACGATGACGACGATGACGAGGAAATGCTTGTTCGCAAGTCCGAAGACCTCAGTGGCAAACTGAAGAAGGAAGAGAACAACGACAACGACAACACCTGGAAACTTCTTCCTGAGGCCGCCCTGCCGGATGCTCCTACCGAGTTGCAGACCCCAGATTCTGGTGTGAGCCACCATGGACACGCTATGGGCTACTACGGGCACTCTGAGCCGATGCTACCGCTCAATCCGATGCTGCAACAGACCACCGCGCAGCCTCAAGCTCAGATGCTCCCTGCTCATGCAGCACATGTCGACCCGATCGAGAGGGAGACTGGACAGCTGCCGGATGCCTACACTTGCTCGTCCGCCTACGACGCGATGCCACAAGCCTTCTACAACCAGGGCCACTTACCAAACTCCCAACCGTACAACGCTTACAGCCCAAATCCATGGTACCCGAACACCCAACAGTGAGCAGCACGCAAGCGCATGCAGAATCCAAAAAGCACCCTGCTATGTCCGACTCTGCAGTGTTGAGCCCACGTGCTACCTGATCAGCAGAGGACATCGAGGCCCAACCACGAGCTTGTTTCGATTCCGGACATGTTTGAGATTGTCAAAAAAATTTCTTTGTTGCGGAGCAGACATCCTTGAGCGAGCGTCTTTGCGTTGACATTTTTGAGCTTCCAGGCCTCGCAGTATCTATCGTTCGCCGCTTGTCACGATTTAGATATCGCCAGCCATAGCAATCAGAGACATGCCTTTGAGCTGCTTTCATGAGATAGATCAGTCGCAAATAAAAAATCTTGTTTTACCTGTGTTTGCAAAGTCGTGCCAAGGTTACCGTTGATGAAGCAATTACATGTATCGAAAAGTGTCGTGTTCACGTTCAGTCCCGCTCTCGATTCAGCCTCGATGCCATGAGAATACGTACAATGGAACAGCCGTGATAAGATGCGCGATTATGGGCGGTCGAACATCTTCAAGTCGCAAAGAAGTGTTGAAGCAGGCAGTACTGAGAGGTGGAGACCAGAGTGGCAAATGCGGACTTCGCTCGGCTCCCAGAGGCAGAAGACAACAACTTGTCCTCACAATCGACCACATCTCATACCAGGAACGGATTCTCTCAGCACGACTTTGACGACCCCTACTTTGCCACGTGAGACCGCCGGGTCCAACATTTTATCGAGGACGTGGGACTCAACGTCGCCTCCGGCGTGCGGCGTGCAGCGTAGAGCATTTCCAATGCCTACCATCCTCATCACAGGTGCAGCCAATGGCTTGGGAGCTGCATTTGTCGAAGAGTACCAAAACCACTCTGACACCAAGATCATCGCGGTCGATCGACTTCCAATCGAACCCACAAACCCCAAGATCCACCCACACACGCTGGACCTCACAGACGAAGCCGCCATCCTAGCCTTCGCCCAGCAACTAACAAAGCAACCCATCGACCTCATAGTCCACAGTGCCGGGGTCCGCGGTCTTGTACCCACTCTCGAAAACGAATACCCCAACGACGTCGCAGCCTGCGAAACACTCGCCGTCATGGATCTCGCGACCCTAACAAAGACCTTCCAAATCAACACCGTAGCCACATTTGCCCTCGTGCGAGCCCTCCTCCCCAATCTACGCTTGTCCAAAGACCCCAAAGTTGTGGTCATGTCTTCGCGGATGGGGAGTCTGTCCAACAACGCTCCGCCGAATCCTGCTGCGGGTGCTGCGTATGCGTACCGAGCGAGCAAAGCGGCGCTGAACATGATTGTGCGGTCTTTTGCGGTGGATGTGCCGGAGGTTGTGTTTGTGCTGTGTCATCCGGGGCGTGTGGAGACGAAATTGGTAAAGGGAAGGGAAGAAGGGGCGATAGCGGCTGAGGATAGTGTAAAGGGCATTGTGCCTCTTGTCGATCGCTGGGATAAGAGCGATAGTGGGAAGTACTACGATCGGTTTGGTGCGGTGATTGAGTGGTGAGGTGGTGGGGAGGTTTGGCGCGGTGGAATTATTGGGAGAGTGGGATGGGACGGTTCAGATGGCTAGAAGTGTAATTCGATTGTATGTCTGCTCATTACTAGCCAAAGTCTCTACTCTCATATCCATATTGGTATCATGTCCACTCTGGTATCTTGGAGTCTAACTTTTAGATTAAAAGGGGATGTAACAAGAACAATTGTAAGAAAAGAAAAACCCATGTATCGTGTATGCCATTCATAGCCAAATGCCGCTCTGTACTCAAGAAAGATTGTAAACGATGATGCGGCTCGAACCACCACAGCTCTCGCTGCTGTTGCCCTTACAAGGGTAGTTGCACCCAGCAGTCAACGGGTCAGAGCCCGCCAACGTGGTCTTTGGGGCAGTCTTGCTACCATAGCACTCCGAGTAGTACTCCTCGCCGCAGTAGGAGAATCCTGCCGCCTGACAAGCTTGCAAGCAGTTTGCAACGGTGGCATTGTTGTTTCCGCCATAGGCAGAGAGCGAGACGGCGTTCGGCAGACTACGCGCTGATGTGGAGTCGGTGTAGCAACCCATCAGGTTCCATGAGTTGAAAGACTGCCTGGCAAAGAAAGTCTGCTTCCAGCTGTCGTCGGACACAACGGACAAGCGGTTTCCAGCGCCGCATTTCTGCGTGCTGTCGCCCTTGCAGGCCATATTGCAGTCGGATTCGGCGGCCTTGTTGCTGGGAAGAGAGTTTCCACACCAGCACTCGTTGGCATACTCTGTGCCGGAGTATTTGTAGCCCTTCGCTTGGCAGCTCATGGCGCACTGTTGCTGTGTTTGTGTGGCAGATGTGCCGATGGACACTGGGAAGACGCGTGCGGAGCTGTCGACGTAGCAGCCAGCATAGGAGAATCCTGTGGGTAGGGATGCTGCAGATGCACTGGCTGTTGTGGAGGAGCTGGTGGCAAGCGTGGAGCTTGATGACTGTGAAGCCGACTGCGAAGAGATAACTGTAGACGAGGAGCTCTGTGAAGAAGAAATCTGCGAAGAAGACGACTGCGACGACGTTGCTGACTGCGAAGCCGTCGAAGAAATGCTGGAAACAGATGAGTCACTCGTAAGCGAGGCGCTGGTAGAAGAGGAAGAGCTCTGCGCAGAGGAGCTTGGTGAAGTGCTGGAGGTGGATGGTTCGGTCGTAGAAGGAGATGAGCTGGTAGAGGAAGATGAGCTCTGTGTAGTAGAGACTTGTGAAGAGCTGGATGAAGATGAGTCGCTCGAAGTAGAAACGCTGGTAGAAGAGGACGAGCTCTGGGTGGATGAGCTCTGGGTGGAAGAAGCCTGTGTCGAAGAGGTTTGCGAAGATGACGCACTGGCAGTCGAGCTCTGGGAGTCCAAAGAACTGCTGGAGCTCGATTGAGTCGATGAAGAAGAAAGAGTAGGTGAGTCCAAGGAGGACGTGGCGCTGAATTGAGCAGAGATTGTACCAGAAGTAGAAGCGGATGTTCCGTCGCTGCTGCTAGAAGTGCTAGCGGAGGAGCTGGAGGGAGAGCTCATGCTCGAGCTACCAGAGGACTGCGAGCTGAGAGTCGAAGAAGAACCACTGCTTGTTATGCTAGCACTAACGGTGCTCGAGGATGAAGAGGCAGGCATCAGCTTTGCTCCCATGATGTAAGAGAGGTTGACGGCGGGTCCCACAGAGCTCTTCATGTAGCACATATCGCCAGACAGAGAGACATCGACACAGTTGGGTGTGCTATCGCAGGCAGCAATGCAGTCTGAGAAGGATGATACTGCCTTGCTTGTCAGGTCTCCGCCTTGGTGATCGATGCCGCATTCGATGAGGTATTGGTTGCCGCTTGGCAGAGTCACGAGAGAGTTGTTCGACGACGGGCAGGAAGTCACAGTCGATGTAGCAGAAGTGCTCGAGCTGGTGCCTGACGCGGTCTGAGAGACAGTGGTAGACGATGAAGTTGAGACGATTGAGGTTGAGCTGCTGGCGGAAGTCATCGATCCAGTTGCTGATGAGCTGCTGGCAGACGTGGAGACCGATCCGCCTGCCGAGGAGCTGGTAGATGCAACGAGTTTGGCACCCCAAATCGCCGGAGCGTTGACAGCAGCTCCTAAGCTACTCTTCATATAGCAAGCAGTACCGGAAAGACTGACGTCGACACAGCCCGCAGTCTGGTCACAAGCGTCGATGCACTGCTGGAAGGTGTCCACGTATTTGGAACCCATGTCACCAGCTTGATGATCGATGCCGCATTCCACGACGAAGCTACGACCACTAGGGCCGGTGTACGTGATGCCGTTCGAAGCTGGGCAAGCGATGTTGGATGGCGAAGATGTCGCACTGGTGGAGGTGGAAGAGACCGTGGAGCTCGAGACTTGGCTGGAAGTGCCGGACGAAGCAGACGAGGAGCTAGACTGCGATGAGGATGCAGTAGCCGAGACGGTGGCAGAGGACACGGTAGAAGAAGTGCCGCCGACCAGAAGCTTGGCGCCCCAAACGTACGAGGCAGTTCCGGCGGGTCCCAAAGTGCTCTTGAGATAGCAGGCCGAACCTGACAAGCTAACGTCAACGCATTTGCTGTTGGAGGAGCATGCGTCAATGCACTGCTGGAAGGACGAGACGTAGGTGGAGGAGAGATCGCCGCCTGCGTGATCGATGCCGCACTCGATGGTGAAGTTGAGACCATTCGAAGTGACAATGGCGCCGTTCGAATCGGGGCAAGTCGGGCCATTGGTGGTTCCTGATGTGCTGGAGCTGGTGGGAGCGGAAGAGGTGGCCGTGCTGCTCGCAGAAGACTCAGCTGCATCGGGATTTGAGTACAGCGTAAGTCTGTTGCCGGCGCCACAGAGCTGTTCCAAAATTAGTAGAAGTCTTCGATAGATATAATCAATAGGCTTACCTGAGCAGTGTTGTTGGCGCAAGTCTGGCTGCAGTCGCTCGCAGATGCGATCTGTGCTGCTGAAGCGATAGAGTTTCCGCAGTAACACTCAGAAGAGTATTCAGTGCCGAAGTACTTGAAGCCGGAGCAGAAGTTGGCACAGTAGTCGAGGGTCATGAAGGAACCCGACGTAGATTTGCCAGTCAGGGTCCGTGGGGAGGTATCGGTGTAGCAGTTGGAGTAGTAGAAGTTGCCAACCGACTCAGGAGTAGTGGGAGGAGACAGTACCTTCGGCGTACCGTTGGAGAACACCGAAAGCCTGTTACCACTGCCGCATGTCTCGCTGCTGTTACCAGGGCATGGCACGGCGCATGAGCTCTCGACAACCTTGGTCGCTCTGGCTGTAAGAACGTTGCCGCAGTAGCATTGTGATCCATACTCGAGGCCAGCGATACTGTAGCCTTGAGACACACAGGTCGATGTACAAAGCTCGATAGTGTTGGTGTTGCTGTCGTAGACCTTGTTGGGCAATGAACGGAAGTCTGCTGAGTCAAACCAGCAGCCAGCGTACGTCAAGTTGCCAGCATAAGTGTTGTTGTTGATAGAGGACGATATGGTGTTGAGAGAAGGGTCGGGGAAGGGATCATCGCCGAGTTGCTGACGAGGATAACCGAAATCGTAAGAGCGGTTGCCGTTTCCATAGAAGTTGTCTGTGAACAGGCGAGCACGACCAGCATCGGAAGAGAACATTCCACCACCGTCATGACCCATGTTGACCAGATCCACAGTGTCGCAGTTGCCGCCAGCAGGATCGCTGCAGGAGGGCGGGAAGGCCTTGATGAAGTTGAAGAAGCGCTCATTGCGATCTCCTCCTGCTGTGTAAGGTGCGCAAGAGGATGAATCGTCACCCAAGTCCTGTGTACCACGAGCATATGCAATCTGCTTGCTCTGGTAGTTGGCAAGGATGGCCGAACGTCCCTGAGACACAAGGCTCTGGCCATAGGTCACTGTGTCGCAAAGTTAGCACCCAACATGTCACAGCCGGCAAACATAACTTACTGGGGTATTCGGTGAAGTTCGTGTAGCCCTCACGGTAGTAGTCGTAGGTCGGGCATGATGCTGTTGACAAAGGCCGGTCGGTCGACAGCCAAACGTAGGAGTTCGGGTTGCCAATCCAGTAAGTCACGGGCGAGTTTGTATTGAGCTTCTGCCCAATTGCAGCATAACGTTGCACAGTCTGGGCACCAAGCGAATGTCCAGCGACGACGATTTGCTTCATGTTCGGGAAAAGAGATTTATCGTCGAAATACTGGACCAGAGTATCAAGCACTGTGTACGACGATGTAGTTTGCGAGTAGTAAGGGTACTGGTTGTTGCCACCGGCAGACCATTGCGAGCTCTTCCAAACCAAGGCGCTTGTAGTAGAGCCACGACCGGGTGAGAGACCATCTGTCCACGGGTAGCCGGTCCTCTTGTCATCGCCGTTGGCGAAGTACGGCGACATGATAGCGACAGAGTCTTGGTTGATGTTCGGATCGCCGGTGACCTGAGCAAGTGCGCTCATCATGTTCGACTCGTAAGTGTCTGGGTCTCTGTTCAGGCCGTGAATGATGATGACGGCCCTCTGGACCTTGCTCTCGACCAAGCGCTTGCCGTCTTTTCCGTGGGAGTAGTAGTTGATGAGGGTCAAGTTTGCGGCTTTCTTCTTGTTGCTGTCCATGACGCCTGGGATCTTGAAGTAGGCGATCTCAGAGCCAGGGACGTTGCGCAGAGAGGTTTGAATGACTTCGCCGGCATACTGTTGAGCCGATGCGACTGTGGCAAAGACCACACCAAGTGTCTCTAGAACACCGGTGAGCCTCATTGTCGTGAGTTGCCGACGGGATTAGAAATTGATGATGCGGAAAGTAGTGAGTGAGGTGCAAAGGGTGAATGAACGAGCGTGGAGACCTATGACAGGCAATGGAAAATAGAAAATCAAATCTGCAGAACGGTGCACGGGAAGACGGAAAGTCATACCTACCTCTCCGGGGCCTTTGGAGTTATATGCATCAGATAGCCTAGGACTGTATGTCTGTGATACTAAATCGGTGTCCCACGCACTTGGTCAGTGGCATGCAGTGTGGCGCATACCAGACCGGCAAGACCATTAGGCGACTCAAGAACATGCTATTGAGCAAACCTTCAATGAACAAAATCGTCCAGGAACAAAGAATTAGCCCTGAGCCACTCCGCTTCGAGTGGATATGCTCGCCTTAGCAATGGCGAAGATAGGCTTGATGCCTGACTAGTGCTGGTTCGGGTGACTGCGTTGCGGTTGAGAACTTCCGCTTTGGGAATGATAGTGATTTGGGTCGATGCTTTAGTAGTCTGGACTATCGCACGCTTCGCGCGCGCCGAACCATGCTCAGCTCATGTTCTACGGCTTGTGGAGATCTGCATGCGGGTGGCAGGTTTCATGCGCTATACTGTCTTCCGGTATGCGCTTCTCCTGGAAGATGTTCCAGCATGAGTAGAGATGGCGTAAATTTGCCTGAGTCGATACATCATGCGCGTCCTCGCGAAGGGGATATTCGGTTCAGATGCATCTTTTCTTGTCGGTACGTTGGTCGATCTGGTGAGTTACCTGCAAGCTAGCCAGCCGTTTTCTCGCACTATGGCTTCAACCATGCGATTCATCACACCGGCACTTTGACGGGTAACTAGCCTTTTCCTCAGGTCTAGAGCACGTGGGGAAATGGCCGGGTAGGTTTAGCGATGGATGAAGAGAAGTACAGCATCCTTCAAGTCTTGAACTCTGTGCGTGATCGAACGATTTCAACATCAGCACAAGGTTATCGTTCCCATCGACAAACCCTTCCGACAAAATACCTTCCAGCGAACCCGAATCCGGCATCGGCTTGTGAGCGCAGGAACTTCATGGTATATGGCTCGCGCAGCCAATAGTCATCCTTGCCAGGAATTCTGAGTCGACTGGCTGGAATAGGTTTACCATGATAGTGCCGACCACGAAGGCGTATAGATGGCGTTCAGTATGTGCCAGGTGTAGCATCTCTCGCTCTGGTAGAAGCCGCACGCAGTCGCCTGCCAAACGCCACGATGTTGGTAGCCTCTACCTCAGCTCAAGGAGAAAGGCGAGGCGCTCTTGGCGTCGGCGTGTACCGACGCCTCACCAATCGACAAAAAGATGGAAGAACAAGGCAATCAGTGGCTAGCGAGATGAAGCAGACGAGCATCACTCGCCAGTGAGACGCGGCATTTCGATGGGATTCTTCACAGCCCAAAGGATTACTGGCCACCCATACTTGAAATCAGCGGGCAGATGATCGATTTTTGGCTCGTATTGCTGACACGCTAACGCAGGAACCCACGCGCGCCTCCACTTGGTGCTGAACTCTGCCACTCACGGCGGCGGACGGAAGCGAAGCAGAGAGGCCTCCCAGCTTGTGCCAGACGGCCTGCGAACCTGCGCTTGGGCTGTGGTGGACGAGACGGATCGGCCGTCGCAGCAATTTCCGCACAGGACACAGGGGAGATCCTCCCTCTAGAAGCACCGTCGACGCACCAGCCCAATCTCCCGGGTAAGGCTGTGCCGGCTCCTGGGGCCAGGCGTCGAAACCACCGAGGTCCCGAATGGCCTGCGTTTCAACCCCCAAGGAACCCCGTCAGCACCGTCTGACACACCTTCCCGCGCCCTTTGCCCTTGCATCGCCTCGCTGGGATACAGCCGCCGCGGACGGCATGCCGTCAGACACATGGCCAATGGCGCCAGGCCCCAAACGGGTGCCTGCGCAAGCTGCCCACGGCCTTGCGTGTGCGCCGGCAGCACGCAGGCAATGGCAGCGTGCATTCACTCGTCAGCTGTCGACGTTGTTCAAGCTTCGCGACGCGTTGCGGTTGCGCTGCGTTGCTATCCAACATTCGGCGGCCTCTACGAGTCACTAGAGACCATCTCCTGTCCTTCGCCCTGCTCTGCGAGGTTTGCCTTGCGCATTGGGCAGCGCTCAGCCTCTGTTGTTGCCTGAAAAGCGAGGACGCCCAGCAGGGCCTACGTAGACCATGCCATAGCGCCAGGCAAAGCGTCGCCTGGACAGTTGGGCATCGCGGGCGGTGCAAGTACATGGTGTAGTGACCTCATGTCGTCCGTCCCCTGGCGTCCTCATAAGCAGTCTGTTTCCTTGCCTCCTTGCCGTCCACCCTCGTACCCACATCTAGTATCGACTATCCCAGCACCAACCCATCACCAAACAATTCACTCCACAGGCTTCACACAAACCCTAGCGCCAAGCCCTGACCAGCATCCTACACTCGAACTTCGACTACTGTCTCGATCACTCTATAAGAACGATCACATTCCTCTGAATCAAACCCGAAAATACATCAGCAACAAAAAACAAATACCTGATCAATACTGCACTTTGTTACCCCAGAGCCGGTCTCTGAATCACTTCTTCGCTACCGACTCTCCTCACCTCCACCTCCACCTCAACTTGTTCGCGCTGGCCCACGAACCCGAACAATCATCCAGTTCAAAGCCTAACAGCGACTCGCCGTCCACATCACCAAACCCCGAGCATCATTCAAACCAATCGGTCGCGACCGACAAAGCTCCAGAGCAATCTGCCCATCAAGAACCACCCTCCAAAACCCACCTCACCTCCATAATGGGCGGAACCAGAGAATCCCGTGCCGACTCCGGCGTCTCCTGCAACGGCAACAACGGCCCTCACGTCCAAGCCGGCAGCAGACCGAAGCCTCAAGTGCACAACAACGCTGGCCCGATGCCGAAGGAAGACCGCTCGACCTCTGTCATGAACTCGAACAGAACCCGCTAGCCAAACCCAAAACGAGTGTCGAGCCTTCACGAAGCCGCTCGTACACCCGCTTTGCTCGCAAATCGTTGTATCACATCATCATCATCGAGTCCTTCAGGAGTTGACTCAAACCAAAGGAGACCCACAGACCGGGGACCTTTGAAACAGTACTGTCGCTATTATCCACTGGGCTGGTTCCGTGTGTTTTGCGTTCAGGGATAGATAGAAATGGGTTGTCTGATTTTTGTGCTTTTTTGCTTTACCTTTTCCTTGTGTTTGGTGTTGGGTTTTGGAGTTCTTGGGCAAGAAAGGATACGACTGATACCAGAATGGACCGCAAGGCCGCTTGTAAATGAATAGAATGTACCAATGTAACGTATTTCTTTTGTAAGATTCTTCCCGATAGTGCCTATTCCGAACTGATCAACTGCTTTCTGTCTCAATTACCCAGTGTACAATTCCCGTGGTCCCAGATCCGTTCTGGTCGCCGTTGCGCCTTTACCCGCACCACTCCGCTATGCAAAAGACACCGCCCTTCGACTCGCTGTGCGCCATTGTCTTTAACCTCTGCTCTGAAGCAGAACGCCTGCGTCTACATATGCATCTTCAACCAAAACAAACCCATTTCCAAAAGCGCCAACGCTGTGATAACCCAAAAACTCAACCGCTCTCCAGCCTCGGCCAGATATAATGCTCACCATCCCCTCTCACATCCAGCACATCCGGCGCATACACGCTCGCGCCCAAAAATCGCGCAGCTGTCGCATATAGGCCTTCGACATGATCCGCACGCCTTATCCTCGATCGATCCCTCGTCTACATCCATCGCGCTTTCATCCCTAAGCCCGCCATCGCAGTCTTCGCAACGAGGATCCTGCGCAACCGCGATCCGCTGCACTGGCAGCGCAGCAGGAATTGGCTGCTCGATTCTCCAGAAACTGTGTAATGTGCTCTTCTGGGGTTGTATCGACCTATACTGCTCTGGTTCATGCTGAAGATGTTGCTGCTGCTGTCCGGGCGCTATTCCAGGCTCTGCAGCTGCATTTTCGCGTTGCGCTTGGTATAGTCGTTGGATCGTGGAAGCTGCGATTCGAGACACGTCAGCGAGGGCGCGCATTTGGATCACCGCGCCGAGCCAGCAGGTAGACGCACCGTGGACGGATTCTGCATCGGGGCGATTGTCGCGATGGCGTTTCCTCGTGCGGAGGTTGAGATGTGAAGGCGTTTCTGCGTCGAAGGTGGCTGGTTTCGGGGATTGCAAGGGTGAGATGATCGGTTTGGTGTGTGGGTAGAACGATTGGACTGTGTTTGAGGGCGAGTCTGAGGTAGGCGAGGCCAGGTTGTTGGCGGAGCGTTTGCGTTTGAGAAGCATTTTTGTATCACTGAGTATGCTCCACAATGTGATGTCTGCGAGAATGCACGGAATGAGGTGTCGTTTGATTAAGAGATGTTGGTTGCATATGCACAATACTGTACTGGAAACAAGAGACACGTCGAGCACGCGACCTGTAATTGAATGACGACGATGCGTGCATGTGTCTCAAAATCAAGGATAAACAGCTCTTCACGTCAACGGCTCGCCCCACCAACCACAGATCGACCCCACTATAGCAACTCGCAACTACACCTTCCCAGCCTGACACTCAACCTACCTTAAGTACCAGCAAAATGTCGAGCAGACAGATCGTTCGTAACCCTTCTCATGCGGGCTCATGGTACACATCCTCCAAATCACAGCTCAACTCACAGCTCGATGGCTGGCTTGACGCCGTGAAGACACCAGTGACATGTATCGGACCACAGACTGAAGGCCATCAAATACCAAATCTCCCAGTGCCGGGAGCCAGGATCATCATTGGACCGTGAGCGATGTACCTTGTCATGTTGCTACGTTAGATTACTGAGCTCTTCTATCAGACATGCTGGCTATTCGTACTCTGGCCCTGCAGCAGCGTATGCGTACAAGTCTTGGGATGTAAGCAATGCGTGAGTGCAACGATATCACTTTCTCCTTTTATGCTCACGATATGACGATATCTGCATCTACCTTCGATCATGATCGATCAATCTTACATCTTGTTGGCTCCTTTTTCACTAATACTCCTTGCAGTAAGCGGGTCTTCCTTCTTGGGCCGTCACACCATCACTATCTCGAGAAAGGAGCCCTGACCAGGTGTACGCACTACGGCACGCCGCTGGGCAATCTTCCAATCGATGCTGCCACTACATCTGATCTTCACGAGACTGGACTGTTCGACTGGATGTCTCAAGATGTGGACGAGGACGAACACAGTCTCGAAATGCACCTTCCATACATCTACAAGATGCTTTCAAGGTATCATCTGACTAATCACAAGGGAACTTGTATCTCACTGACACTACTCCAGTGTACATGGTGCCGATCTCCCTCCCCTAGTCCCCATTATGATAGGCAACACATCCGCCGCCACCGAACGATCTCTCGGCAAGGTCCTCGCGCCATACCTCGCAGACCCGACGAACGCCTTCGTGATCAGCTCAGACTTCGCCCACTGGGGCCTACGCTTCCGCTACACCTTCTACCAATCCGGAAGCGGCGGCTCCACAACACTGAGTGCCAGCTCAAAAGCTCCGACAGATCCCGAAATCCACGAATCTATCAAGGCGGTCGACTTCGAGTGCATGGGCGCTTGCGAGGGTGGTAGTCACCGGGCTTGGTTGGATGTGCTGCGCGATACGGGCAACACGGTTTGTGGACGGCACCCGATTGGAGTTGTGATGGCCGGCTTAGAGGGAATCCGAGAGGGTGGGTCGAACGGGTTGTTCAAGTTTGTGAGGTATGAAAGGAGCAGTGAGGTGAAGAAGGTGGCGGAGAGTAGTGTCAGCTACGCCAGCGCGTTTGTTGTCATGCAGTAGGTGTGTGTCGGCTGCTGGTCTTTCAATATCGGCTGGCTTTTTGAGGGGCATGTTAGGATCGTGGACGCTGAGCAGATGTCTGTGGAGCGCTTCGGTGAGCAAACATGTTCTGCGTGGTATTTACTCGTTTTCCAGTCTCTACTTTCTCATTGTTGAACTTGCGTCCAGGTCTACAAATTTTAGGTACATTCGAATGTGGTGATGCTACTGCAAGGCCGGATGCTCAAAAATGACTTGTTTGTGCGAAAGGGCCACATCATTACTCAGCATGAAGTGAATTCCTGCTAATCACAAAGGCACAGGGTTACGATGTCTTCGATCGATATCCGCTCGACTTGATACTCATACCAGTGTGCTGTGATTGCATCCCAGACATCACCCACCCGCAAATCAACATCTTGCGACTTTTCAAATGGATGCCTTGCTTCCTTACCCCGATCGTAGGCGGGATGTTCCGACATATTCACTTGACATCTTGCACGTGCGAGGCAGTCACGCGGTCGCGGCTCTTCACGCCATAGCGACGGCATTCACCGCGTGCCACTTCTCCTACGGCAACCGATCATGTGAATGGAAAAATTTGTTTCCGCTGCAACATGTCAACAAAATCGAATTGGATCGCGTCACGAGGAAATATATAAAGGTCCAGGCAGACCAAATTCACGATACAACCTCCCACAACCACCTATAACCACAGACGCGAACTTCAACAGAGGCTAATCCTCCTACAACTTTCAAGAACAAGATCGAGTTCAACACTTCGATCACACGAACAGATTTCCGTATATATACCAACTCCCTTCAACATGAGTTTCGGAGCTCCAGATTTCAGAGCTTCCGCACTTGGTCCGATGATTCCAAGTGGATCTGCTGGCTCTCTTGCTGTTCGTCCTTCATCTTCCATGGTCGATTTCGGCAACAAGGCTCTTTCGTCAGACTCCACAGCCGCGAACACAGCTAGCTCGGGCGATACAAAGACCAATCCACCACCTGCCTCCCAAGGCGCAGCTACTGTCTCCACGCCATCCAAGACTTCGGCCCACACATCACCTCCAGTCGCCTCTCCATCCGACAGCGACGCTAAGTGTCTAGACATCGACAACGTTGTGCTGAGCTTCAACACAGTTGAGGACGCCCTTGGCGATGGACTCATGGGCCGCCAGTCATTGAACGTCGAGAATGACGATGTCGCCACAATCAAGAACGGCGCACACCCTAAGGCATGGGTGAAGAGCCTCATGGAGGCCTTCGGTCGTGACTACCTTGCAGAGCCAGAAGCCGCCTCCAAGCGAGCCCCGAAGCAGAAAGAATGGTTCACTCGCTGGCAAAAGCAAGCCCACATTTCCGTCCTCACCATCTACGAAGCAAAAGGTATCTCCCATCTCGAAAAGAGCTGCTGGCACCTTTTCGACTCCGTGATCAAAGCCCACGAATTAGGCGTGATCCACACCGCAAATCACTGGTCGCCATCGAGCATCAAGTGCTCCGAGCGTCTGGCTTTCATCGTTTCCATCATTGAGAAATACGCACTCGTGCGTGTCGACGTCCTGCGTTCGTGGCTTGTCGACGAGATCGCCGCGAACCCGGAGGCTTTTATCAAGAGGAAGCTTACGAACTGCTGGAACAACGAACACAGGGCCGTGAATAACGCGGAGAACAAGGCGCGTAAGCAAGCAACTGGGAGCGCTGCGGGCGAGAAACGTGCGGTGCGCGAGAGCGTCGGCGCCGATGACCAGATGTCCCCGTCCGCGCAGGATGATATCGTTACTCCAGTCCCGGGCAAGAAAGCTCGGAAGTCATATTCAGCAGACGAGGAGCTGCAAAACACGAAGATTGACAATGCCAGCGAGGGCAAGATTGCTTCGACTGACGTGCTCTCGGCCGGCCTTGGTGACGACCAGACTTTCTCGAACCAGAGTACTTCGAAGTCCAGGCCGGTGGTCATCTTCGACAGCGACGGCGAGGACATCATTAGTGCAAATTCTGGAGGGAATCAATAGCCGGCTACTATTTGCAGCCAGCTCAAGGTTTATTGCAGTCGCGATTCTCCGATGATTCTCGTGCGTCCTGTTTGACTTTGCAGTTTGAATGCCTTGGGGTTGCTTCACATGAGTGTGTTTGCTTTATGGGGTATCATGATGTTTTTCTTCGCAGGAGTTAAGGGGCTGCAGCCTTGTGACTTGTTCACCATAAGGTGGCAATTGACAAAAGTATTCAGAGTTCATTTGGGTATGGCGTTTCGTTTAGAGTAGTTGTCAGACAGAACAAAACATCGTTCAATTATTTCGGGCAATGCGTGTGATATGATGGCAGTGGAATTGCTTCTAGCGCTGTTTACTCGATGGCTTCACAGTGAGCATGGTTGGGCAACCATTTCGTTTCTCTCGAGCTTTGTGAAACTGGCACTGTCTTTCAGAGGTGTCGAAAGGTCGAAAAGGCTGGAGTCTTGATTGTGTTGTACAAGTAATTTACATATGTATACATTGATTCGTGCGGGTCAATCGCTGTTGTGCGAAAGGGTCGCACGTGTGGCTCAAGCTGTCGCGGCCATATGGCGACAAGATCGCCCGTCAAATAAGCACGAGCGTGCCATGGTCAACCTGTCGAGCACGGACTAGGCCGAGTTGACGTAGTTCGCGCAGGCCAGCAGATAGTTTCATGTCGGAGCAATGTTCCATGTCGAGGCGGGCCCTTCTATCAGGACTGGCCAGAATAGCTCGGACTGCTCCTGAACTAGGCGGACAATGCCTTGCTTAATCGCGGGAGCATTTCTGCGTGGTGTCGTTAGATCGAAGAGACGGCGATATGGCTTTAAGGGCGGTAGGTCGTGTATTTCGGTGCAGCATCGCGTTCAGCTCGCAACTCAGGCGAAGCCTCGATGCGTGCGTGTTCGGCTTCCTTCTCTTTTTCCTTCGTGGCTCGGTTCATGATGCCTGACCATAGCTTCTCCAAATCAACCTCACGCCTCTTCTCCTCGGTCAACATTTGTACAACAATGTTGGATCCCTTTGTGTGAGCGCCGAAGCCGACCATGCCTTCCGCACGCTGAAGCTTTTCTTGTTCCTCCGGCAATTCTCCACCCTCAACCTTGCCAACGTTCACGCACACCCAGCCTGTCCTGATACCATCGTCAATCTCTCCACTTCCGGTCGCCTTTGATCCCACTGCGCTCATGAGACGCGCTCTCTTGACTTTCCTTCGAATCTTCAACTTGAGCTCGTTGCGACCCAATAGCCCATCTGCGTAAGGGCTCATCTTGTACTCTGTCCTGAGCCACCTGCACAGCCTGTCTGCGCTTACATGCAAGTGCTTTTCTGATCGGGCGGTGCCGATGATCATGAGAAGATTGGATCCAAGAGCCGGAGGAGGGTCGAGTCGGCGGAGATCCAGGAGCGTTAGATTGTCCAGTCCTAGTTCTAAAGACACGTGCTGTAGCAGCGGCTGTAGTAATTCTGGCGCATACTCTGGTAGATCAGGGAGTCGTTGTCGATGTGAGATTGGGCTTGGTTCTGCCGGCTCCTGTGGTTGCTCTTGTAGGTACCAAGGTACATGTGTTTCTGTAGTTTCCTCTTGTTCTTGTTCTTGTAACTGAAGTGCTTCTAGTTCCTCTCCCGTCATCTCGATTTCTTCCGGTGATGTCTTCGATTTCTTCGCTGGTTTCCTCTCCTCGGCTGCCAAATCGAATGCATCCTTCACAGGTTCCAGATGGTCGTTGATCTCATTGAGAGGGTGTTCTTCTCTCAACCGGAATGATTGTCTTGCTTCGTTGAGGTTCCTTGTGGGCCTAGAGAATGCTCGCCTCTGGGCCATGGGCTGCACAACGCCGCCACCCATGCTAGTGATGAAGGATCGCAGCACCCATGACCGGCAATTGTGGCACGCCAGCCCTCTTGTAGCTGCATTCGCCAGAGCCATTACAGTGAATGTGTAAACGGCAAAAGTTTAGTGTCTCTAAACAACATCTGTATCTGATGGACCGAGACTATGCATCGACGCTAAGTCTATGGCTCCTGCCCGATGGAGGAGAGCGTTGCTTTCGCCGCAACACCACCTCCGAACACTCTCACAACTCCTGCAACCCGCCGGCGACGACACGATTAGCCCAGCGCTGCTCGACCTCGCCAACATGAGTGCTTCACGCTCCTACCAATGTCTATCATGTCGCTTCAAGGATCTCTCTGTCTCCGCACCCAAAATCGCCCGCCGCCAATTCCACGCAACAGTTCCTAAGCCGGCGCGCAAATCTGCCTTTCCCAATGTCAGAGCCGACAAGCTGGGCCTGACCGAGCCCGCCGTCGAGCATTCTCATGCGCGCGTACGCCCTTATACCGCGAGGGAGAAGGAGCTGCTCGCCATGAAATACACACCCGAGCAGATGGAAGCGATCGAAGTGGGAGAGGCATCGATTGGAGACGAGGACTTGAGGATCCAAGGAAGGCCCCGGACAGACCCCATGCGCATCAGCTACTTCGACGATTTCAGCAAAGTCCGGCCCATGATTGATTTCCCCGCCGAGGGCGGACAAGAAGAAGACGTGGAAGCTCTGTTGAGATCCGCACCAACGACCACACAGCAGCCCGCCACAAAACACGCATCAGAAGATGTGGAACCGCGCATGCTCCGACTCAGCCAGCAGACTGGTCTGACTCCTGCCGAGATCGGTGGCCTGCGAGTGAAGAACCTGGTGAACCACCGCGTTGTCAACCAGACTCGCATGGGAAAGATTCAGAGCTTGTACTTTCTGACCATTGCTGGAAACGAGAATGGCATGATTGGCATTGGCGAGGGAAAAGCAGCGGAAGATGAGGACGGCAGGAGACAGGCGATGATGAACGCTATCAGGAACATGAGGCCTGTGCCTCGCTACGAAGAGCGCACAATCTACGGTGATGTGCAAGCAAAGGTTGGCGCGAGCATTGTGCAGCTCTCTTCACGACCACCAGGCATGTCTTAATCTCGTTCCCTCCGGAGTTCCTACATCTATGCTAACATCGTCCCAGGCTTCGGCAACCGCTGCCAGCACCTCATCTACGAGCTCGCGCGCGCAGCCGGCATTTCAGATCTCGCCGCCCGCACACCTCGCTCAAGAAACAAGATGAACGTTGTCAAGGCAGCATTCGAAGCGCTTATGTCGCAGCGCTTGCCGGAGGAAGTCGCAAAGGCCCGCGGTAAGAAGTTGGTAGATGTCAGGAAGGTCTACTACGGCGGTGAGGTTTATTGAAGCAACGACCAGGGAAAAAGTCGAAACTTGTAATCTTATGTAAATTTAGCGATCCTCGGCGGAGTTGACACAATGCGATGCTATCTGCCAACCATCCGAGATCAGCGGCCAAAAGGGAGGGCATGAGCGTTACGGACAAGCCCTGGCCCCGTGTGATCCCTCAAAACAATGAACGTGAACATTGTTCGAAGAGCAGCAACCATCTCGAAATCCCAAGTAATGACTCAGCATGTATCGGCACAGACTCGAGAAGAATTGTGAGAAGTACTGGCAGGAGGGTTTCTCATTAGCAGGCAATGACAGAGGTTTCAAGTCTTCCCTAGCACAATGTCCATCCTCGTCGAGAAGAAGCTTTGTTGGGAACGAGTCCTCGTCGAGAGGAAAATCTTCGCTCGTCAAAAAGGAGTCCTCGGCAAGAGGAAGTGCTCAGTGAAAGGGAGTCATCGTCGAGAGGAAGTGCTAGTCGAAAAGGAGTCCTCGTCAAGAGATACCAGTCCTCGCCAAGAGGATTGTCACATAGTGACCACTTTGAGACGATACAGCCACTACACTAGATGCTAAGACTAAACATGCCACGGAGCAACAATCCCACTGTCGAATCCATGCATCAGAGATGATGCAGCCCAGGCCAGACTTAAGGAGACAAGTGCTCATTGAAACCTTTTCGCGAAGGGGGAGATATCTTGTACCATTCGCCTAGCGACCCAATCGAGCTTATCGGACGGCGAAAAGATCTCATCACTGTGAAAAAGACAGAAGCGCCTGCCGTTCGCAATAATTCCATCAATGTATGGATCGTCAATGGGCTCAAAGTGAACCCTCATGGGGATTAAGATGAGAAAAGGCAACTGGATGACCTCGCGCTCTGACGAACTGTTTGATTCTTACGAGCGAGTTCGAGAAGCCGTCAGCCTCTTCAGAAAATGATGCAGCCAGGGCCCGATTGAGGGAGATGGCTAGAGATAGCTGCAGTGAAATTTTCTCGGTTGCAGTGCCGGATTTTATCGAGCTGCTGAGGTCGAAGAGCCTTGTCGAGTTCGGTCTCGTTTCCGACAATGGGCACAAGGTGTGGCTTGCAGTAAATGGCCCGCACTTCCTGGAAGTCGATAGAGACGCCGAGAACATCACTGAGCATATGGCATGTGTCCGTGGTTAACCAAGTAAGCATGGTGTCGTCGTTCCATAGAACCGGCTTCGAGCTTCTTGTTCGATGGACATATACGAATCTGGTGACAGTAGACAGCCATGATGGCCGTGGATGGAACAGCTGTTCGATGTAGTTGTAAGATCCAGGCTTCCAATGTTCGTCGTGGCCGACACGCTTTGTTTTCTGAGCAAAGAACCAAGCACACCCAGACTGTTAGTATGACTCGTCAATTCAATCTTTCATCTTTATGGCACAGTCACAAGTCGGATCAACTGATGGTAGGGCGAAATGATACCGAGTGCAATGCTTTCGTGCGTCATCAACGTCTGTGAATGTCGCTGGGCATTGTTTCTCGAGGTAGGCATTTGCTGGACAATTCAATCGCTGCTGTCCCGTTCCGCTGCTCGCCGTAGACCCGAGCTGCTTTTTGTTCTGTTCACTTCGGTGGATGAAGCTTTTGGGTGGTTTACCATCGTCGTCGTCATCGTCGTCACTCTCGTCGTCGTCGTCATCGTCCTCGCGGTTAGACGTCTCGTCATCTGGCGTTGAGCTGTCAGTGGAATTCTTGGAAAGTGTCTCATGTGACTCACCATTGTCATCAGCCTGGCTTCGGCCGGCATCAAGAGGAGACCCCGGTACGTCGGCATAGGTGCTGTCGGATTCATCGTCGTTGGGAAAGTGCTCGCGTCCTTTGGTGCCAAGCATTCCGAACCGTTGCACACCGTCGAAAGGATTGTTGGGCGGTGCATCAGGGTCGCTGTACGTCGGCGGTATGTATCTTGACACTGGTTCTTCAATATCCGAGCCATCCTCCTGTCCTCGTTTCTTGGTCACACGAAGGAGATAACGTCCGACCTTCCTTGCGTTGGGGAGTGGGCAGACCTCCTCTTGCAAGCCAGTCTGGACACGTGGTCTCTTTGTGGTGTTTGGAGTGTGTGGGGTGTTTGAAGTAGCGATGATGGCATCGTATGTGACGTAGAGGTCGGCTTGGACAGCATCTGACTGGGAGCTTCTGGGATGGGAACCCTGGGACTTCTGTGCAGCTTCTTCCGGGCGGGTTCGGTCGGCAAGGTCGGCAAGGTCGGTATGGTCGGTATGGTCGGTACGGAGGTCGGCCTGGAGCTCGGCTCGGACAGCATCTGGCTGGGATGAGGTTCCTGTGCAGCTTCTTCCAGACGGGTTTGGTCCGCAACGTCGGCCTGGAGCTCGGCCTGGAGCTCGGGTTGGACACATTATAACACGCGGCGAAGGTTGGCAGGATAGTATTCAGTCTGTGGGGACTTATTTGGTTGGGGGCGGGCAACAGACGACGACTTCCTCGGGTGGCGAGCCTCATCTCCAGAGTCGGACTTGTTGGACAACTGCTTCTTCGCCTTCTTCGCCATCGGGGAGTGAAGTCCTGTCTGAGCAGCTTTATGAGCTTCATGTTCGAGCTCTGGCTGCTTCCTCTTCCTCTTCTCCGGCTTGCGAAAGTCGACATTGCGGAGGTCGACTTGGGCAGCCTCGCTGGTGGAGTCTGGCTGAAGGGACGCCTGAAGAGACGACTCCTCTGAGCGGCGAAGATTGGCGGCAAACTGTTGCATCCATTGAATCCGTGCTCTGCTGATTGTATCGCGTCGTGGCATTTCCATTCGTGCCAGCCATGCACAAGCGGCCATGATGACAAACACTCCGCAGTCTGAACCATTCTGTTGTTTTTGATCAGCGCTCAACTCGACATCTTCAATTGTTAGCGCCTAGCCAACAAGTGAAGATGCGAGCTTCGTCTTTGCGAAGGCAGAGCTCGGGTGCGACGGGCCAAACGGGTTGTACACGTAGCAGTGGTATTTAGTTCCCTCTGTAGCATTTCCAATCTTTTCAATGAACACTCCAAACCAGTGCTTGCAGTCGTGGTCGAGAAGAGAGAGTGCAACTTTCTTGACTCCCTGTGTGGTCAGCTTATTCAGTTTGACTGACATTGGTGATGGAGTGGTGTCCCATTGTGACTTTGAGCATGTGCCGTGTTCTGCATTATCTGTTGTGAGTGTCTCAAAGGCAGCATCCATGATCCGATCGTTCAGCATATGGTTGTAGCGAAGCTGGAGAAGGTCGAATGCCTCGATGTGGCATGACTTGAGCCTTCGGGGTTTGATTCATGGGGTGACTTGCGTCGATGTTGAGCCAACTGGAACGGTCGAGGTGGTCCAAGCGGGTTGAGGATTTGAAGACGATGCTGTGTTTGCTGATGCCGACTCAGCCAGAATATTCGACGCATCACGAAGAAAGACGCGGTTTGCCGTAGGAGCATATCGGTCAGCAGTGTCCATCCATTCTGCGACCTCTGTGTATTGTTCGCGAGTTGCCTTGTCGGTGGAATGCCTAGCCAGATTCAACGCTAGCTCGCGCGTTTCAAAGCACTGTTTCGCTTTACGCCAGAAATCGCCACATTTGGTGAGTCTCTGTTCTTTGAACTGAGAAGTGATCATGACTCGCACGAGTTCAAAGTCGCTTCCTGGTAGGCGCCGCCACTCACAGTAGACGTGAGGAATAGTTGTCCATTGCTCACTGTAGCTGCTAACAATTGGCTGTAATTGAAAGTGGCGTCGTGAGTTTTAGCAGCGGCTTGTGATGGAGCAAAGCTGAAGTGGATGTCTTCGGACGCCGAAGGCATGTGAGGAAGAAATTAGGGTTGGGCATCGTCACGGGTCAGGTCACCCGCTATACGTGGTACGATCGTTGGATAGCAGTGAGGGTGGACATAGGATCGGGAGCCAGCTGCAGTAGTGTCTAGGGTGCGGTAGGAATGACGGGGCGTGAAGGAAGAAAGCGCGAGACTTGAGGTACGGAGGGAAGTAGCGTTCGGATGGACATCGCACTGTCATGTCATGTACTTCTCAGCATTTATGTCGTCTAATACTGTAGCAGCGTACCTTAGACTCGGCTATGCGGACGACTGCTGGTGGATTCGTCAACAATGCTGTGTGACTTCGTGTTAAGTGATGGCTCGTCTTGTGACAGACCCCCGCTTGAAGTATGCCACAAAGCATTTTGAGCGACGGCGAGGCGAATAATGAGATTTTACTCCATTAGATGGCATGGACCGCCAGAAATGTATTACCCGAGTTGCTACACGTCAAATCTTACTCGGAAAAGAGACTACAATTGGCGATCGAGCTGCGACGTGAGGTCGAAGTGAATGCCAGTATAGGGCTGATAGGGTTCGTGTTGTTCGACGACTTTCCATCTTCACATGTTCTCTACATGCACCAAAGCCGATCGTCAACTGCTCCTCCACTTCTTCGACAACCACATCACATAAAGCGCACGCGACCACAGCCTCGAACAGATCACCGTATTATTCCGCGCCTGCCTCTGCGTCGCACCCAGAACTCGCAGCAAACTTCCAGGCGACATCTCCCAACAACACCACACAACCCAACCACAACCACAATCATGGGCTCCGTCGTCATCCCTCACCTCGTAACCGGCTGGCACGTCGACCAAGCCATCATGTCCGAAGAAGACCGCCTCGTGGTGATCCGCTTCGGGCGCGACTGGGACCCGGACTGTATGCGCCAGGACGAAGTGCTGTACAAGATCGCCGACCGCGTGAAGAACTTTGCCGTCATCTACGTCTGCGACCTGGACCAGGTGCCGGATTTCAAGCAAATGTACGAACTCTACGACACCGTCACGATGATGTTCTTCTTCCGCAACAAACACATGATGTGCGATTTCGGCACGGGCAACAACAACAAGCTCAACTGGGTGCTCGAGGACAAGCAGGAGCTGATCGACATTATTGAGACAATCTACAAGGGCGCCAAGAAGGGCAGAGGTCTGGTCGTCAGCCCGAAAGACTACTCTACCCGCTACCGCTATTGAGTGGGGATGCTTGTATCTGTAGCGTTCGCTGTGCTGTTGCTGCTGGTTGAGCACCATCTTGGGCTACGAATGGCGCAGCGAAAGTGAGCAGAGAATTTGTGGAATAATGCAGTTATGACCGGCGTTCAGGAAGCGCAATGCAGCCAGAAGGCTGCTGCGAAAGTTGGTTTCCGGCAAGACGAGGTTGGTCTTCCCAGAGTGACAATTGAAATACAACGAATCATTTGGCTAATCGCATACCACTCCAAGATCGCACCCATGACGCGAAGACTCTAATACGTGACGTGAAGCACATGACTTGGTTGATGCCGTCCTATGCCCGAGATCAGCTCCTGTGTCTTGTCTCGCTGTAGCGCGTGCCTGTGATGTCCATGACTATGCTGCTTCGCGTGAAGAAGGTAATTCTGATCGCACGCAATCTTGTCGCGTATCCTACAAAATATGTGGTGCGATACATGACAAAAACGTCAATGCCAGCTTGTGTCTCGCGAACTGCCACAAGCACGTATGCCTCCATTTTAGGTAATGTGAAACTGCTGATACGATATTGACATCGTGGGATGTCGGCGCAGCAATATCAATGAGCTTTTGAGATAGCTGCTTCCGCACAGCTCTTGTCGAGCGGCAGCAGTACGTTCTTCTTGAATTGTCCGCTTTCCACGTACCATCACACTCTTCATGTTGTCGAGTCTGTTCTGATCCATGCCAGATCAACGTCATGGCGTACCCTTGCGTGCCGATATGTGTCGCCTTTACGTGATCACTTGGTTTGAGATTCTTTGCATACCTGTAGAAAGGTCCCATAGAGAACTGAGACGCACGTATACATGTATAGATCGTGAGTCTCGCGGTTTTTCACTTACACATCCGACATTCGAAGATTCAGAGCCGTCTCAGAGCCGTCTGTGGCTCTACGCATCAGAATCCTCATAGACAAGTGCTCAGCCTAATCAAAGGGCAAACAGGCTAGTGTCATGGTTTGCGGCGGTATTGGCCAAGGAATAGTTAAAACTCCGTTCGTTGTGATGAAACGTGATGCTGCGTGATGCTACAAGCCAGCATGGTAAATATTCATCCGGTTTCTATAGTTACGCCCTCGAATTCGGTTTCCCATCTACATACGATAGTAGCCCGTTTTAGTAAAACAACATTTCTATGCATACGAGCGTTTATGCTTGCGCGTGGCACATCATGTACAGCATTCATACTCACTGACTGGCCGCGTTGTAGTCCGGGTTCGAGCCCCATTGAGCACTGTTAGCTGCGTCTCGAAGACCTCATGTGCGATATTACTCCTATACTCAATAATGTACGAGGCGCCAAGAGATGATTTAGAGAGTTAGAAAAAATATTACCCTTATGTTAGAACTCAATCTCTCCTCAGGTTGTAAGATGGTGGAGAAATCAATTCGAAACTGTATTGAGGCTTGTATACATGCCGAGGGATGATAGATCAAAAGCTAAGCGTAGAAATGATGAAGCAGTCTATGCACTATCAATGTATCGATATTTGAACTCATTTGGATGAATATTGATCATATGGTGACGATAATGAACAACACGACCACTCCGAAAAAGCGGCCGTCCAAAACTTGTATGCACACCGCAGACGATCGATATTTGGCCCTTACTGAAGTTCGAGAGCTAGTAGACGATGCGTCTAAAGGATTAGGGAGCATTCTTACACACTAGACTGGCACGGGGTGCTCGGTTTGCGCCGCGGTTTCCATTCCTTCCCATTTTGGAAAAAGAGAGACGAAAAACAAGTATTATAACCAATTTTTCAAGCCAGATGCAAAAGAAATGGACAGAAATGACCTACGCAGGGATCGAACCTGCAATCTCTTGATTCGTAGTCAAGCGCCTTGCCATTGGGCCAGCAGGCCTGTTCCATGAAGTAGTAAACATACCAAAAATTCATGTTCACTCGGATTTGCGCCGACAGCGGCGATGCTCGCATACAACATCCGCAATCGGACGTGGACCCCTCCATACGACGTCAATCGCTACTGCAATCGCCCGGTGGAGGGGCGTTTTGACTAAGATAAACGAGTGGACTAACATCTCTACTCTGCCCATCTTGCCACGACAACTTCTTCACCACACATTCCCATTCGCAATCATGTCGACCGAAACCATCACTACCATCTCTCCCACTACCAACAAGCCCGTCGTTGAAAGACAAGGCCCTACAGATGCGCAACTCGCTGAACTGCCCAAGACAGCACAAAAGGCATTCCTCACATACCGCAAGACTTCGCTAGACGAGCGCAAGAAGATCGTAAAGAAGGCGCTTGATCTGCTTAGCGAAAGAGAAGATGAGTTGGCCAAGGAAATCACAGAGCAGATGGGCAGGCCGATTGCGTACACCGGAAAAGAGGTATCTACTGCTGTCGCGAGAGGACACTACTTGTTGAAGATTGCCGATAAAGCATTCGAGGATACTCCTGGTGAGCCCGAGGAAGGCTTCAAGAGGTACATCAAGAAGGTGCCATTGGGCCCTGTGCTCATCATTGTGCCATGGAACGTGAGTCTTGCCATTGAGTCGCTACATTCGCTTCATGAGAGCGCGCGACTAACTAAGCTACAGTACCCCTACCTCACATTCGTGAACTCTCTGATCCCGGCTCTTCTTGCTGGAAACAGCGTCATTGTCAAGCCCTCACCTCAGACTCCCTTGGTTGTCGAGCAGACACAGAAGGCATTCATCGACGCTGGCCTCGACAAGGACACCTTCCAGGTCTTCCACTGCGGCGACTTCACCAAGGTCGAGAAGCTTGTGCAAGCGCCTGAGATCAACCTCGTCTGCTTCACTGGTTCTGTTCCCGGCGGTCTTGCAGTGCAGAAGGCGGCAGCAGGCCGTGTTGACTGCAAGGTCGGCCTTGAGCTTGGTGGAAAGGATCCTGCCTACGTGCGCCCTGATGTTGATCTCGCATGGGCTGCTGGCGAGATTGTCGATGGTGCTGTCTTCAACTCTGGTCAATCATGCTGCTCCCTCGAGCGTATTTACGTACACGAGAGCGTACACGATGACTTTGTCAAGGCTGTGCAGAAGGAGCTTTCTGGCTACAAGCTCGGGGATCCTTTCGACAAGACCACGAATGTTGGACCTGTGATCAGCAAGGCCGCGGCGAAGAGAATTCAAGAGCATGTGGATGAGGCTATCAAGCAGGGCGCTACGAACGCTACACCGAAGAACGAGAGCTTCTCCAACCCGCCGAAGGATGGCAACTACTTCGCACCCGTTGTTCTTACCAACGTCACGCACGATATGACTGTCATGCGCGAAGAGACTTTCGGACCAGTCGTCCCCATCATGTCCGTGGCCTCGGACGAAGAAGCCATCGAGAAGATGAACGACTGCCAATTCGGCCTCACCGCATCAGTCTGGACAAAGGATGCCGCCAAGGGTGACGAGCTCGCAGACGACATCGAAGCAGGCACCGTCTTCGTGAACCGCTGCGACTACCCAGCGCCAGATCTCGCATGGGTCGGCTGGAAGAACAGCGGTAAGGGCCAGACACTCAGTATCCTCGGCTTCGAGCAGTTCAGCCGTTTGAAGAGCTACCACGTGAAGGCATACCCCAACTAAAGTAATGAGACGAATTCATGCAGGTACCGAATTGTGGCGTGCCCAAGCAGGTTGCGTGGGAGGGGCGTGGAATGTGGCGACTGGTTACGTCTCTTAAGCGAGACATCGGTCTCAGTGTGCAACTCTCCTAAAGCAGACGAGTACATGATATGAGGTGAAACCAGACGGATCGCGTCGCGTGTGTGCATATGCAAGGCATGTAGCACAGCATTCGCCGAGCTGAGCTTTTGCGCTACCCATAAGTGGACGTCATCAGATCGAACGAAGTGACGAGGATACAGAACGAAATAGAAATGATTCAAACATCTGCGCAACTCTATTCTCAGCGCTCAAATCACCCTACACAATTGAAACTTCCATCCGCCTCGGCCTTGTAACCTACACTTCCTGCACATCCACCCTTCAACGCATTCCAGCCCAGCGGGTTCGCAAGGAATGTGCCAGCTTTTCTAGCTACCTCCTACTTTCCTCGAGCAGAGCAACGCACGCAAGGACAGTTGCCACGCGAGAACATTCAATCTCCCGACTAGCAAGGTCGAGCTCTTTGTGACATCGCAGACCTTCTCTTTCAGTCGACCTGCAATCTCTCAGGTCACTCGCCGAACGACACCTGTCGTACCTGCTTGCTTCTTCTGCCTTGGACGCTCATTGATATACTTGATTGCCTGTCTCTGCTCACTTTGTTATTATAGAGCAAACTGTTCATTCTTTCTGCCACCGTTGCGCCCGACCACTCCCTTCCTGAAGATTCCAGAGCAAGCTGCATGGTACTCTAGCTTGCATGCTCGCAGCCGTACGGTCAATGTGTAGCAGTCTCGGTTAGCTGCATCGTTGTCTTGTCTCTGCGACGAACACTCTTTGCTTGCCCAGATTTCTTGCAGCAGTCTCAGACAATTATCCGTCTTGAGCTTTGTTCTTCGTTTGTCGGTGAATTGGATCCGGGCGAGGGAAGAAACGTGTCATTCCCTACATAAGGAGATCCCTCATCCAACCCTCAGAGCCCGACCTCCATCCCACAAGCAAATGTCCACCCACCCTCCCTCATCCTTCGCATCCAAGATGAACGCTTTCTTCCGCTCGCTCAACTGCTGCGGCGGGTCCGCAGATGAAGAAGAACCACGAGCCATCGTCATCGTAAGTCATCAAGCCATACCAGTTCACCACCACCACCATATCCCAAGAAAGATAAAAGCTAACCTCTCTTCCCAACCACCAGTCTGGACCCACCAACTTCCGCCGCGAAGACATCTCCATGCCCGGCCTGTCGCCCACCCAACAGCAAGAAATCCGCGAAAAAGCCCGCGCCGACGCCGCCAAAATGTGGCACAACCTTCAACCGCTCGCCTCCTCACCCTCGACGCAATTCACCGAACGCCCTCTGCCGACCTTCGAGCAATTCGTCACACCGCGGCCGGCGCCCGTGCCAGCCTCGAAAGATGCGGGCGTCAAGCAGTCGCCCACCGTCGTCAGTGGGAATGGTGAGGGTAGACGAAGCAGTCACAACTGGTCCGACAGCATTCGCGCGCATTCGCGCAAGATTTCGGACGCGCTGAGCAAGCCTATGCTTGGGTATGAGAAGGTGGGGCGTTCGTCGAGGGAGGGCAGTCCGTATGAGATGAGGTCGCTGATGGACCCGAGTCGGACTGTGGTGGGTGGCGCGGCGCAGGTCGAGGGCAAGATGAGCGCGGACAGCTTCAGTGTTGATGGGAGTGATGGGGAAGTTGGCGCAGGAGAGAGGAATGGTGGGAGGATGGTGGGTCACGGAGGTGTGGCGACAAAGATCTGAATGTTGGACAAAAATTGTTTGGTTGTCGCGGATGGATGGTGAGGCGTGAAAGATGAATTGTGTACGACTACTACACCTAACGGCGTTTGAGCGATTATTTTTGATTTGGAACAAGGTTCGGATTATATCTTTTGTAATACTAGCCTGGTAACTGATAGATCGCTTGTGGCATTATGGAGCTCGCATATACAACTTCTTTTGTGGATTGGCTAGCTCTGGTCTGTCATGGTATCAGTTTCCGTGATAAAACAGACAGCCGAGATTGTGCGAGGCTACCTTGTGCCTTCTTCCTCCAATGTTGAACGCGGCGCTGCCTCTCAGGCCTACCACTCGATCAAAACTTTAGCAGGAATGAGGAGCGGTCACCAAAGCGCACCTGTCGTATCGTAGCCGCATGATAGGCTTGGCTCATTCGTCATACTCGAGTCCAAGACTCGGCTTTCTGTTTTCCACCTTCAGGTCTCGTCCATGACGTCCTCGTCAAGAACACCTGCTGGGATCCTGCCTTCGCTGATCTCCTTCTCCAATCGTGCGACTTCTGCCAGACTCTTTGCGTTGCGGATGAGCGCCTCGACCCTAGCCTTCTCCTTGTCGTTCAGCTTGACGCGTGGCTGCTTGGACGAGCCGTTTGTAAGAGGAGCAGTGTAACTAGTTGATTTGTTCGCGCTTGCAGCCAGGATGCTCTGTGCTGCTTCGGTGGGTGCCTCGTGTGTGCCGAAGATCTCCTTGGCCTTGGTGCGCTCGGGATCCTTGACCTTTTGGTAGTCGAGGAAACGAATCTGAGGCGCAAGATATAACAGCCAATACCGGTAGTTCTATATCCCGTCAGCATCACAGCCAAACACGACCACTGATTGTACTCGTACCTCCTTGTTGGTCACAGGATTTTCAACCAATGACAGAAAAGTCAACTTCTTGAATCCTCTCAGAACCTCAAGATCGGCAAGCTCAGCAATGTTGTTCTGGGTGAGCACGAGGGTGTTGAGCGCGGGCACGTTCTTGACAACGTTTGCCTCAATGCGCTGTATCCTGTTCCTCGCGCATAGGATGGTCTGGAGTCTCGGGCTCTGTGGGAAGTTGGTGAGGACGGAAATGTCGTTGTCGGTAAAGTCGATGCACTCTTGATCGCGTGCTGCGCCGAGGTTTTCAATGGCGGGAATCTTGTGGCCTGTAGTGAAGCAAGAGGCTATGTATCAACTGGCTCTTCTTTTCGATGCAAGTGTAGCGATCTGTCCCTTTCAGGAAATCGTCTGGGTGCAGGGCATACCTCTTAGGTCCAACTCGCGCTCTTTCAGAGGATTCAGGTAGGAAAGTGAGTTGGTGATGAGCTCGGCGGTTAACCGCATGTTTGCGGTATTGCACTGATGGGCTGTGGAAAGGTTGGTAGATTCGTTACAGCGTTCAGTTTGTATGCGCTAAGGCGATTGCGCGCAGTATGGAGGTATCGCAGGTGGTTGGCGCATGGTTAACCAAATCACGACTCGCGCGGTCGGAGAACTTTCAGGCACGATGTCACGCCGCCCCAGGCTCCTTCCCAAATCATGGGCGAGACCCCTTCGACTTCACTTCAAACTCAACGCGACGTCACCTTTGGCGGATACTCGAAAGATGCCTCCTGCAAGATATCATCATTGCTCATACTGACAGGTATCTAGATTGTCTAGACTGTCGCTCAGCCATCCTCCGTCAGCTTAGCGAGAGTTACGTACGAAGCGACTAGCATCCTATGGTAAGCCTAGAACAGACAGACTGGCTGATCTTCGTCCACGCACGTCACACAATACCACCACCATGTATGGACACCGCCAAGAAGAAAGTTTGTATTGCCACTCTGATTGAAGACATCGCGCACAGCCTGCTTGTCGCAGCATTCTGTTTGTCAAACAGAAAAGTAGCAAAGTGACCGCGCGGGCGTTGCGCTCTTATTGGCCATGCATACGAGCCGCGCGCTCGGCTCTCCGTAAGTATTCTCTAAGCCTTGAGCTGAAGCTTGCATAGATATATATCCTCTTTACCCGAAGGCAATGCCCTTCGTTTAGCAATAGACAGTCTGCATATGATCATGACACTAAGTCTCCATTCGGCCCTCATCGGGCTTCATTATGCTTGTGCCGGTGCCGTACCCGTCGTCGCCTTGCTATCGACTCTCACCAACATCAATTCCTCTTCAAAGGCTGATCAGCCCGCACCCCATCGCAGAAATCTCTTGACCTCGGTTCAGGCCCTGACAATTCTCTCATATGTCGTCGAGGCACTCATTGTGGTATTCGGGAACCGCGACGCATTTGGTGCAGATGATCCACACTTGGTCCATCTTCTACTCTCGGCTTTGACATGGGCCACTCTTTCCGGCCTCAATTCAGCGACATCTGCATCGCTCATTGTTACGTCTGGCATTACAATGAGTCTTGAGCTCCCACTGGTCGTTTTGTCTGGCATCTCGAATGACTCGAAGTCAACCGGCATATGTATCTTCGTGGCACAAATTATACGCATCATCTCACTTGCAGTCACCTTGCTCCTGGCGTTCAAGCAAGGAAATCGCGAGCTTTCGGATCACTATGAGACGCAGTCCCTTCTAAACGGCAATGAAACCACGAATGGGAGCTATGGTGGAATTCCAAGAGAAACCAACGCTAAACGGACCGAAGCAGCGGACTCCGATAGCGATGAGGAAGATGAGGATGCAGACGACGAAGATGTTGCTCTCATCAAGCAGCGCCGTGCGGAACTTCTTAAGGAACGTGGCGGGTGGTTGGGTTACTTGCGGGATTTCAAGATCTTCACACCATATGTGGTTCCCAGAAACGATCGCAGAGTTCAGCTTTGCTACTTTGCGTGTGTCCTTTGTCTGATTGCAGGCAGGGCTCTTAACGTGTTGATCCCTGCACAGTTGGGCAAAGTCGCCGATGATCTCACAGGTGGTGAGCCACCTTACCGTGCTCTGGCTGTATGGCTCCTGCTCTCACTTGCAGCTCACCAGCCAGGGCTTCAGCTCGTCGAAACCCTAGTCAAGATTCCTATCGAAAATTTCTCTTATCGTGGATTGACCAATGCTGCTTTCGGGCACGTCATGGATCTTTCGATGGACTTTCACTCTGAACGTGATTCAGCAGAGGTCATCAGAGCCATAGAGCAAGGGCATGCCATCACCAGCCTTTTGAGTACATTGGTTCTTGAAATTCTGCCCACTTCCCTGGATCTGGTCATTGCATTGGTCTATCTTTCACAAAAGTTCAACAATTTCGTGGCAATTGCATTATTAGCTGCCACCATCGCCTTCACTGCGGCCGAAGTCCTTGCGACATCTTGGAACCTCAACAACAGGCGCAACATGGCCAAAGCTAGCCGTCAAGAAGCAAAAGTCATTCTGCAGGCAGTGCAAGGCTGGCAGACCGTTTCCTTTTTCAACATGTTTCGGTATGAGCGACATCGTTTCGGTCAAGCGGTGCAAGATCAGCTCGCTGCCAAGGCAAAATGGAGCATAGGCGATGCTATGGTGCAGGGTGTGGTTGAATCGCTGTTCCCTGCTACGTTCTTCGTCCTCGCCTGTCTGGTCATACATGAAATCTACCTTGGCCGCGCCACTCCAGGCGACTTTGTTTTCCTAATGCAGTACTGGGAAAATTTGACCTGGCCTATATCGATGCTCTCGCACAACTGTCGATTCCTGATGTCCGACCTCGTGGACGCCGAAAGACTCTTGCACCTATTACAGATCCAGCCCAGCATCAAAGACAATGACAACGCTGTCACCATCAGCGCCGAAGGTCGCATAGACTTCGACAACGTCCAATTTGGTTATGAATCGAAACGAACAACAATACACAATCTCACCCTAGCAGTATCGCCAGGCCAGACCGTCGCCCTCGTCGGCGAAACCGGTGCCGGCAAATCCTCAATCATGAAACTGCTCTTACGTCTCTACGACGTCAACGCAGGGCGAATCATGATAGACGGCCACGACATCCGCGACATCACGCTGGAATCGCTCCGCACAGCAATCGGCGTAGTACCGCAAGCACCTCTCCTCTTCAACGGCACCATTCTGGAAAACCTGCGCTACGCCAGACTAGACGCCACCCATGCCGAAATCGAAGAAGCCTGCCGCGCCGCTGCCATCTACGACAAAATCACCACGTTCGCCGACGGCTTCGAGACCAAAGTCGGCGAGCAAGGCGTGAAACTCTCCGGTGGCGAAATTCAGCGACTAGCAATTGCGCGCGTCTTCTTGAAAGATCCTCCCATCCTCATTTTGGACGAAGCGACCAGTGCGGTGGACTCTTTGACGGAAGCGGCCGTGCAGACCGCGCTCGACCGTTTGAGGAAAGGACGCACCACGCTCGTCATCGCGCACCGGTTGTCGACGATTGTGAAAGCGGATCAGATTCTTGTTATTCATGACGGTGGCATTTTTGAGCAAGGGACGCATGATGAGTTGCTGAGGCAGGAGGGCAGGTATCACAGGATGTGGACGAGCCAGACTAGTGCGGGTAGGGAAAAGTAGGAGCGAGTTCTCTTTCTTGCTTCATTGTTTAACCAAGTTTGGGATGCAGAATGTCAGTTCTATCCAGCGAGGCGAACCATTTCGGCAAATTCATGATGGATTGTGAGGCAGAATGTTTCAATTGTGATTTCGGCGAGGCAACCCTTTCGGCATTTTTTCGGCAAGTTGCGCAAGAAACTCAATGTATCTAATCCTACTAATATATGGAAACACAAGTTGTCAATATTTGTGCAGTTGGAACTTTGAACAGATTCGCGATGCGGCCGATCCGTCACCTGTCACCATTACAGCAAGTCATTGCTGAAATGTCATAAAGCACGTAAGAGAAGTAATCGTGTGTGAAAGCTCGGTGAAAAGCCTTGAATAAGGATAAGGAGGTTATCTGCTCACCGCAAAAAGACATATCCATATATATTTTCATTTCATCAATGGCAAAGAGCAAAATCTTGCCCCGTTACGACCCCCTCCATACTCCATGAAACGCCCTGCTAGTACATCTGGCCCCGTCACGCGCTCGTAAATGCATATCGCTCATCCCAAGAAATAAAATCCAGACGTCAGACGAGGTGACCCTAGAGCTTGACGCCCCAAACACCCCTGCCAGCACACACACCAAGCCAATCACCACCCTGCGCAGTCAACATGCTTTCCGGAGCAAAGCTGACGTTGCCGACTTCGTACTCGCAATGCCAGCTTGAGCTGGGACCCTTGGTGGGGATGTCGCCGGCGTTGGCGCCGTTGCCATTGATGCTGGGGAGGACGGCTTGATTTTCGGAATTTATCAGATCCCAGGTCAGGACGAGTGAGTCGTCGCCGCCAGATGCGAGCAGGCCGCGTTTATGCGGTGACCATTCGATGCTGTTGAGGTTGCCTTGGTGGCCGCGGAGCTCGAGGAGTGCGGTGCCGGGTTGGCGGACATCGAGGATGCGGATGAGGTTGCTGTCGGAGGCGAAGGTGGCGAGCATGTGTGAGTCAAAGGGTGAGGCGGCGAGGCGGAGCAGAGGCTGTGTGGGAGCCAGACTCTGTTTTGAGGGCGAGGAACCTGAAGGCGAGGAAGCTGGGAAAGATTGGTTAGCTGCTGTGTTCTATTTCTCTGAGATTCAATTGCTTACATTTATCGTTCTTCTCTGCGGGCTCGTAAATGATGGTGGAATGCTCTAAGCTTCGTAGATCGAACATGCGTACACTACCGTCTGCGCCACAGCTGACGAATACGTCTACACTGTTTGAGCAGAATCGCACATCAAACACCTCTTTGTCGTGAGCAATCAATTGAGTCTTCGCAGTAAGAGTTGGGATGTCCCAAATCGTGCAAGTCGTATCGATCGACGATGTGATGATGAGTTTTGGCGAGAGCTTGTTCCAATCCAGAGAGGTCAAGGGTGCAGTGTGCTCTGGTGTCTTGCTGTTGGATAGCAATGCTAATGGCTGCAACTTTTGTGGCGCAGCTTCCCGAGTATTGGCATTGGAGCTCCGATTGATGTTATTGGTCATGTTGTTTGTCGAAGCTGGTAGACTCCATAATCTCAAATGATCACCGCTTGTGGCCAGAAGATCTGTGTATGGCTTTGTTGCACTAGGTGGCTCCCATAGTAACCTCGTGACCGGGTAGGCGCACGTAGCCTCTGCAACCTTTGTGTATTCTAACCCATAAGGAGACTGGCCAGGCCCAGTGACCTCTTGAGGAACGATGTTTGTGTCCAGAATCTGGATGAAGTTGTGCGGATCTTCCAGATAACTGCCTACTGCCATTTTACCAGCGCTGCTTCCTCCTCCCTGAACCGGCCACGAACACCAATCAAACGCGTAAGTCGCAAAAGGCGCCATATAGTTGGAATTTGTGGGCGCATCGTTATAGCTGTACATCATGTTCGTTCCCATCGCAGGCTCCTGGGCGTCCGAGATTGTTCGCGATCGGATGTCTGTAAGGTTCAATGGGCTATGTGAAGTTCCAGCGCCCGGGTTGCCAGAGCTCATGGCATTGAAGGCCTTTGGGTTCGAAGACAGCGGCGTTTGAGTTGGCGTCTGGTTGAAAGGCACGTACTTCTGGCCAGTCGAAGATAGCCCGTCCATGCCTGCTGGACTGCTTCGCGAATGACTGTGGTGGGTGTTGGATCGCGAGAGCGGCTGCGCCGGCTGAGTGTATTGTTGCGCATTGGTCTGGATCGGGTGTGGCTGCATGTTCGCAGCAGACCCGGGTGTAGTCGAGCTGGATGCTGTCCTCGTGTTTGCGCCAGCGCCTGGTTGGAGGGAGCCGGGTACGTTGCTCATGGCGGCGTTGGAGGGCAGCACGCTCGCTGGCTGAGAGGAGGAGTGGCCCGGAGTCGCCTGGAGTATATTGAACTGTGGAGGGTTTGCCGCGTATGGCTGCTGTGGCTGCTGCTGGTATGCTTCGGGCGTGTATTGCAAGGGCGGAGCGTTGGACGGCAGGCGAGCGTGGGCGCGGCGGGGCGTGGTATACTGCTGCGAGTCCGGGGCGGGCGGCGGGTTGGCCATAGCGAACCGTGGGAGGGTGTCGCGGTCAAGGGACAGGGGTATCGTTGGTCGCTCGGTGTGCTGGAGGCTGGCGGTGCTCGCCCATACACTTCGGCCCAACTTACACTCGCCGATCACGTCGGCGTCAGTCGCAAGCAGCGGTGCTGAAGTCCAGCGGAGATATCTCGGCTGGTCCTTTCACAGAAGACAACTACAACAATCAGAAAACCTGAGATTGGACAAGATAACAGTTGATCCGGCGCTGGATTGCAATCTGGACTCTTGGAATATCAACACGTGAGGGACTGAACACTGGAAAGCCTGACTTCTGGAGCCATCTCCTCGATGAGCGTTCGCAATGGCCTACACAAACTGGCCCATGAGCAGCACAAGGTGCCGGTGACTGCTCTGGAGTTCTGCTCTGGAGATATCCTTCTTGCAGGCGAGGGCACCCATCTTGTGGCATACAGCGTTGCTCAGAAGATCAGGCTTGGAAGCACACGAATATTTCGATCTCAGGCTATCCACCGAATTTTGATCAACTCAACGACGCCAGAAATCGTCGTCTGTGGTGGCAGTCATGTTGCTTTCGTCAAATTGCAGCCGAACGATGGAGGTCTTGTAACATTCGTTCATCTGGCACAAACAGACATCGGCGACTGGATCTTCAGTGCAGCGTTCTCACCAGCCTCTGGCAATGACTCAGTCGCTTCGGTGGTACTTGTAACAGCTCACAATGCACTGATCAAATGCACACTTAGTGCATTACAGGAAACCAAAGCACCGACACATATATCCACTACCACTATTGTGCCCGGGACGAACTGTGTCTTGTATTGTGCACACATCTCATGGCTAAGTGCATCTCATTGTCTCGTTGCGTCAGGCACAGCATTTGGAGATGTCATTCTGTGGTCGTCTGAAGCTGGGCGAGAGAATCAGAAGGACGCTGTTGTCAGGACACACTACATCTTCCAAGCACATGAGGGCTCTGTTTTCGATATCCAAGTATCAATGCCCGTACCGTCAGGCATAGTAGGGGGACCACGTCGATTATTAGCAACCTGTAGCGACGACCGCACAGTGAGACTTTGGGACGTCTCTGACCTTACCTGTGAGAGCCCGAGTATGACAGATATCCAGCGCGACACAGGTTTCGGATCGATCGACCACTTAAACTCCTACGCGCCACCTCTCCTGGCGAAAGCCGCAGGTCACATCTCGAGAATATGGATGGTCAGGTTCGTTTTTGAAGAAGAAGAAGAAGAAGAAGGACCCACTGATTGCCATCGTTCGAGCACCGTTTTTCTCACACTTGCGTCCTTTGGCGAAGATGGTAGCTGTATCACATGGAAGATGAATACGACTGTCGACCACACTGGGAAATCAACGTATGAGCTACAACAACATCGGGTGTTACCCATACACGCAGGCAAGAACATCTGGTCATCAACCATACACCAAGCAATCGGCGCATCTGGCGGTGCGGATGGCTTGATCGCGTTGCTTCCATCCATAACAGATTCGTCCGAAGCATATGAGATTAAGAACGAGCTTCTTTCTTTCTCCGGTGAACATAGGAATTCCAACCGCCATGATACTTTCCAATCATACACGTTTGTCGAAGCCGGCACAATCGTGGCCACGACGAAACAAGGGCACATCATAACCCTGACGCTACACCTTGATGGCACGATGACAGTCGAACGACGCGGTTCGCATGCAAGTCTTTTAGCTTTCTCGATGACAGCTGGTGGCTCGGGCTTAGCATTCATCGCTGGTGTCAAGGGTGAAGTCCATATGATTTCGTCAGCTTCGAAACAATGCTTGCCTGTGATGAGGTTGCCGGGTAAAGTCGCAGGCCTCTTTATCAGCGAGTCACCAGATCCCGCAGGCCTGGAAACAGAAACCGGGACAGATCTACTGGTAACGACGGTGGGCTCAGCTACGGCACAAATAGTCACAATACCGAAGAATCTGGACCCCAACGACACTGATGGGCGACACATCACTCAGCTGACACTTCCCCATCGTTTCATTGTCACAAGCTTTGTGTTTGTCAAATATGGCAATACCAGATTTGCTATTCTGGGCTCCCGTAGCGGTTCACTGGCTGTGTATAGTCTGCCTGAAATGCACAGCCCTGAACCACTACCAAGCAGCCAAGTACTTCAGCACTGCCATAGCAAAGAATCCATCACTGGAATGTGCTTCAAAGCTCACCACGACTCTGACGAGTGCTCAGGCTACTTGTTCTCAACAGGCCGCGATGGATCTTGTGCGGTGCACCGCATCGTAAGCCAGCGAATGTCCCTATCATTCGAACTCGTGCACCGTCTTGAGCTACCTTTCGGCCCAAACATCGAAGGATTAGACTTTGTCGAAAATGGCAGCCTGCGTGTGTGGGGATTCAAGAGCAAGAAATTCGTGGTTCACGATGTTTTGGCTCAGCAAGACGTCTTTACAGTTGAATGTGGTGGTGGCGTCAACCGCAATTGGGCTTATAAGGCTAGCGTAAACGGAGGCACATTTGTCTGGACTCAGGCCTCGACGTTGATGAGAGTGACTCAGACGGAGTTAACACTGCAAACTATCCGCTCAGGCGCACACGGGAGAGAGATCAAGGCTCTTGCGGTATCTGCTGGACAGCACCAGATTATTGCCACTGGAGCTGAAGATACGGACATCAAGCTCTTCGAGTATTCTTCTTCCAGTGGCTTCACTTGTCTGCAGACATTACGCAAGCACAACACTGGCATTCAACACTTGGAATGGTCTGCGGATGGAAGTCGTCTCTTTTCGAGTGCCGGGTCCGAGGAGTTTTACATTTGGCGTGTAAGCCATGGTGTGCCTGTACTGGGAGTTGGAGTGATTTGCGAATCATCGCATCCCAGAAGTGGGTCATCTGATCTCAGAATCATGGGCTTCGATGTGCGCGAGCACGACCTCGGGGCCCACCAGGACGCTACTTTTGATATCATAATGGCTTACTCCGACTCCTCCGTCAAATCTTGGCTTTACAGTTCCGGCGTGTGGTCTCTGCGACAATCAGGTGATTACTTGACTGCGTGTCTGACGGATGTGAAGTACCTCCTGCCCGAGCAGCACGAAGTTTCGAGCCCCCAACGAGTTCTGACTACAGCAACTGACGGGCATGTTGCGATTTGGGACACCTCTGCGATCGAGACCCTTTCCTCGACCCAACGACGCAACGTCCACCAAAACGCCATACTGGAAGCCAACGTCACCATTCTTTTAGACGGGTCTGCACTGCTCGTGACCGGAGGCGACGACAACGGTATCGGCTTGTCACGAGTGAGTGCCAGCAACGAGATCTCGACACTGCTGATCCCTCGTGCACATGCAGCTGCAGTCACGGCACTAGTCGTGCACAAATACGGCGATGATCACTTCTGCGTTGTCAGTGCCAGTATCGATCAGCGCGTTAAGATGTGGGATGTGCGAATCAACACTAAAGACACCGGTGTGGAGGGTCTGCAAGTCTGCAAAGTGCAGAACGTCTTCACCTCCGTCGCTGACGTGTCGAGTCTTTCTCTACTACGACTTGAGGACGATGCGGTTGGTTTACTGATCTGCGGTGTCGGCATGGACGTCTGGCGTTTCCAGCCCTCATCTACACCCAGCGACAGCTAATCAAGCCACCGGGTCACAACGTACCGACTCTATTTAGGCGGCGCGATTCTGCCCCTACACTCGCCAAACCCGAGCACCGCCTTGCCGTTCCCGTCCTCACACCAGCCTTCAAGAACAATCTCATCGCCATCCTCCAGATACCCAGGATAGTACTCGCTCCCTCCACTCTCAGGCATCAACGGCGTCTTGGTCATCTCAACCTCATACAAGCACCCCAACTCCGCTTTTTCGCCTTTCTCATTAGTACCAGAACCCGAAATCGTGCCCGTCCCGATCAGATCGCCAGTCTGCATACCGCACCCGCTCGCTGCGTGGTGCGTTAGCTGCTGATAGGGCGTCCAGTACATGTACTTCAGATTGCTTGAGCTGAGAGCGTGCTTTTTGCCATCGCGCACGAGAGTGATTTTGAGCTTCACGTCCAACGCTCCGTCGCCGCCGTTCTTCCAAGCCAAGTGCGGAAACGGCGCTGGATCTTGCTTCGTGTTCGGATCGCAGGCGAATTGCTCCAGCGCTTCCATGGGAACGATCCAGTTGCTAATACTCGTTCCGAAGCCTTTGGAGTGGAAAGGTCCCTGCGGGAATTCGATCAGCACGGGCAAACGACGGACTTATCGATCGACGAGGAAGAAGGACGACTTACCAAAGGCCTCATCTCAAACAGCTGGTGATCGCGCGCAGACCAATCGTTCAGTAGCACAAAACCAAAAATGTGCTGCTTCGCGTCCTCAATCGGCATGCGCTCGCCCCACGGCACAGGCTTGGAGACGAAGTAGCCCATTTCGAGCTCGAAGTCTAGACGTCTGGTGGGACCGTACGTGGGCTCTGAGTCGAGGCCGTTGGAGAAGTAGACGTTGGAAGGTCGGGGGATGGTGCTTGGGGTTGGCAGGACGGAGGAGACGCGCGAGTTGTACACTGAGGGAGCCTAAATACATTAGCCGGGTTGCAGAGTCGTGATTGGGAAAGGGGAAGAGGGAACGATACATAGAACCAATTCTTCGGAATCTTCGCCGCGGCCATCTCGCCGGAGCAGTTCTGGCAGTGTTCCAGACTCGTGTAGAAGTCGGAGAAGCCTTGCATCTGCATGGGTAGATGCTGTTTGACGTCTGCCAGCTTCTCGAGACACAGATCCGGCACATTGCCCTCTTCCAGATCTTTACGGATCTGTGCTCGAACGGCTGCTCGGACGGATTGGTCGAGAGCAGCAAAAGTGTTGAGAGTTGGCTGTATTGTTAATCGTCAATGAAACATGCTTCGTCGGTGCTTGAATGGCTAGACGTTGATCTGACTGACCCGACCAAACACATGCTCGAAATCTACGTCTCCGAACTTGTCGCTCACGTCTTCGAGGCGGCCTGCTTGGGAATATTCTCTGAGATCGATGGCATGGTCGCCTATTGCCACGGCGCAGCGAGGCTCGCTGTCTGCTGTCGAGATGATGCCGTAGGGGAGGCATTGGAGCGTGAATGGCAGTTTGTCGAGGAGAGGAGTCGACATTTTTCGATGATGTGTGATGTGTGATGTGTGAGAGTTCTTGTTAAATGTCCGAGTGTATTCATTCGATTTGAGTGGAAAGTGTCGTTTCGTTGTTTTCGGTGTGGAGTTGTCGTTTCGATGGTCAGCCAGCGAGTCGGCCCCTCATAGCCGGTGTGAGAGGCTCCACCTGCGTGCATTTCCTAATGTATCTTGATTGAATATTTGTCGGACGGTAGCGTTGATCTCTGTGGCTCTTTACAATCGGCCATGTGAGACCAGGTGCTTGTCACGCCCCAGCGCAAAGGTATCATGGCGACCTGAACCGGTTTCTCTGATGCTCGAAAATGTAAATGCAAGGAAGCAGGTAGTAATGTTTGTATGACAAGTTTGGAAAAATGCTGTATTTACACATATATTGTACATCTCTAGCGCCGACCTGAGTCTATGCTGACAAGCCGGTATGGCTTCGCGCTTTGAGTGTTTCCCTCATGCCATGGCTGACCACAGCCTAATACGCTTACACAGAACGCCTGCCTCGATCGCTTGCTAGCGATCCAATTTTATGCAAGTCCGTCTCCCGGCGTAGCACATCCTGAATTCCTTGATATCCTCTGCTTGCGACCCCAATGTCGAAGAAGAGAGGATCACTTTCTTACCACACGCGGCAAAGTGGCATGCCACCAATCTTCCTCTCCACGCACTCCCTGGCCTCCATGACACCTCTATCCGTGCTCACGGCGATCATCTCGCCAACTCTTGTCATGCCCTTGACCTCTCCTGCACGTCCTCCCCGTGCAACAATAGCAAGCTCCTTCGAGTTCAGCCATATCCGCTTCGTAGGCTTTGAGATCATCTGCGCCTTGTTCAGCACGGGCAAGCCGTCCCAGTACTTCAAACCAAGCCATAGCCGTCTTGAGGCGCGGTTTGCTTGTGTTACAACGCCTTCAGTGTCCAGATCGTCTGGATCCGCAAATTCATCGGGTGTGAGAGTGAGCGGCTGGTTTTCGATTGTGAGACCCATTGCCTCGACAGGCACGCCTTCCTCTTGCAATTGTCTCGGAGTCCTGGTAGCGTAGAGGCTCGCCCATTTTACGTCCTCCTTGTGGAAACCTTCCGCGATAAGTTGTTCAGGAGATGCGCGCTGCAGAACCATTCGGCTAAGCGCAGTCTCGCGGTCTTTTTCTACGCCGATCGACCGTGTGTGTGGGTGTGCTGTGACTTTGCCATCGTCGCGGAGGCCGGGAGGGAAGCAGGAGGCCGGTGGTGATGGGCCGCCGAGTTTGACCTGGGAGAAGAAACCTTGCTTCTGCAGCAGGAGCGCGAGCGAGAGGTGGAGGCGGGTATAGGGTACTGAGGTCAATCCGAGGCGGGCGAGAGAGGCGTTTTGCAAGTGTGAACAGACGTGGGAGAGGTTGACGAGAGACATGGCGGTGGTCGTGTGGCCTTGATGGCCTTTTGGGTGCGATGTGCGCGCGCGCAGAGAGTGTTCCTGGAAGTCGGTATGGCGATTGAATAGGGTGATTCGACGGTGTTCCGCAGCGACTCAATGCCCTCCCAGCGTTCCTCGTTAATAGATGGTGGCCTGTCGTGCTGGTCCTCACGTGTCCGTCCCTTCAACTTTCCTGCGGAGGAGACATCGGAGGTGCCGAATGCACCGCAAAGAGACGCTCTAGGGTCTGACCCTCACGCGGATATCTCAAACTCTCAGCTGCAGCTCGAACTCCGCCTTCCTGTCGGCGATTGGTCGCATACCACCATGTAAGCGCCAGCCCAGAGCTGTATGCGCCGGCTGACAGGCCACGAGCGAGCACGAGCAGGCCGCGCCTCGGTCAGGCCAAGAAAGTGCTCGAGTATATTTCTTTCCGTACTTCCTCGCTTCCTCTCATGCTTTTTCCCATCTTGGTGCTATTCGAATTGCTTGTTAAAATTGGCTCGTTGCAGTTGGTGATTTGGGCCGCTTGCCACTCGGGCAGAGAGTATCTCAAGGCTGTTGTTGAAGTCGCCAGCGAGTGTGTAACCATTGCGGAATCCTTCTATTCGACCAGAACGATCGTCCCAACAAGGATCTAAGCAAAACCTAGGAGCAACATGCCTGCTGTTCCAGGCGATAACCTCCTGACGACGCTGTATGTGTACAGTACAAGCGCCTTACAGTCATTGTACTAATACAGATCAATGCCAGCTTCGCGGACGTCCACTACTACTTCAACGATCCATCTTTGAAGCCACTTCACCACAGGTTTTCGAGAGGCAGCTATACATACATCTATCACAATCCTACAGAGCAACGCGCGAAGCTCGAGATTGCCAACCATGCTGGAACCCCAGACCAGGATGCCTTCTTTGGTTACCTGAATGCAGTAAAGAGCGTGAGATACTCGTATAAGCAGCCAACGCTGTTCACTCTCACTTTGAACCCGGCGACGATCTCAAGCCAAAGCGAATGGCACTTGGGCTCGTACGATGAACGCAACGATCAGAAGTATCTTTACAAGATCCACACGCTCGACATTTATTTGTGGACTGAGAAAGATGCTGCGACATTCTTGGGTCATTTACAAAATGTGGTTCCATCTGAGTTGTGGGATATTGCGGGTGCACCTGTATCCTCAAAGGCAAGCTTGGCCGAGCACCGCGACTCGATGAGTCCAGTCGTCCAACAACTTGAGAAGACTGCAATTGGAACACACTTTCATCCTCGAGCAGAGAGCACAGCTTCAATCCACTCATTCCCTGGACCACCAGCATCAGCGCAGTCTGGCGGAGTAGCAGTCTCGCCACCACCAGCGCAACAGCAGCAGATACACCAGCCAGCACCAATGGCATACAATCCTGCAGCACCTAGCGCACCAGAGCCGATTGCGCACAGAGAGAAGACGCCGCCTCCCGTCGAAGATGCTTCCGGACAGCGCGTGCCCAGTGCAGTTGGATACGGCAGCACACAGTATGCCACAGTACCACATGGCTTCCAACCAAGCCAGCAGAACACACCACATCAGTCTTACTTCCCGGGACCTCCTCAGGCCCAGCAAAGACAGACATCGTATGGAAGTCTACCTGGTCCACCACACGGAACATCACCAAGCAACGCACACCAGACACAACCCGGCTCTCTGCCTCCACCGCCGCCACCTCTAGCACAAACAGGTCCCTCACCTGCCCAATACACACCGTCGTTCGGCCCACCACCTACCAGCCAGAGTGTGCAGCCCACATCTCCGCCACCAGACCAGACATCTTTCAATCGCCAATCCTCCTTTGGCCAGCCAGTCCAGCAATTTGCATCATATGGCCCGCAGTCGCCTGGCCTGCAGTCTCCCGGCTTCCTCAACCACCAGCAGCAACAGCCTCCCACGCCTTCCGCACCACCATCATACAACAACCACACGCCCCTCGCCTCACCCGGCCTTCCTCCGCAACAGCAAGCCGCACAAATCGCCGGCTACAGCAACTTCTCCTACGCACAGGCCCAGCAAGCGCAACCCGGCGCGTACAACGCTCAAGGTGCATACGCGGGTGATGTGCACAACCAATTGTACAGACCGACAGAATCGGAGAGTGCGGCTCAGATGGGAGAGAAGACTAAGCAGCCATATGTACCGGGTCAAGAGCGAAAGGATAGTTTCAGCGGGAAATATAAGGTTAACGAGAGGGTTGACAAGGTCGAGAAGGGAGTGGGACGGTTCTTGAAGAAGCTGGATAGCAAATGGGCATAGTCAAGGATGTATTGTGGACGGGCCTTGACGTTGTGAATATGATTTATGACGAATGAATATTGTTATTAGTCCAGCCACATACTAGAACGTCTTATTTCCAGAAGAATCGATGGTGGTGGTGATTGACCTTTGACTCCACGTTGCCTGAAGAAATTCCATAGCACTCCAATAAGCTTTTATCATCCATCTGCTCGAATCGGTAACGCTGGCAGCTGTGTTGCGTATATGTATGCGAAAACAAACGTTTGAATGTATATCTCTGCGGTGATGTAACAATTCGAGATGGGAAAGCCAGGAGGCACAGCATGCAGCGTCAAAGCCAAAGCGGACGATCTCGGGCCGGGCGAAGTTGGAGGTGCTCTCTGAAGCTGCCCTCTGGCAACGATAGTTTTGGTGCGGATCAGGTGCATTCACACGCGACCACACATACACTCTCACCATGCTGCGTTTAGCCATTGCTCGCGGCGCCAGAGCCTCCGAGCAGGGCCTGCAGAGGACTGCCAGGTCCCAATGGCAGTCGCAGCGCCTGCGCCAGCCGCTCGTTGTACGTTGAACCAGCCATTGCACGCGCGCAACCAGCACACATCCATCCCATACGCCCGCTGACAATACATCTACAGCGCACCTTTGCCGACGCGAGATCACCTGACAAGACCGTCCTTCCCGGCACTGCTAGCGACCAGGTCGCTGGTGTTCCCCAGCCGGCCATCACCCAGCAGAGCGAGCCCAAGCCTGCTGCAACCAGCGACATCCCCGTCTCCGGCATTCCCAGAGTCCCTCCTACACCCACCGAGGCCGCCCAGGCCGTCGCCAACAGCGATCTTACGGCAAAGAACGTCTCGCCTGCCCACGGAAACCTGCCTCCCACTGGATACGGCACCGCAGCCACTGGTCCCACTGGCCCGATCAAGCCTAAGCCTCGCCGTTTCCGCCGCTTCCTCTTGACCCTCATCGTTCTCTCGACTCTCGGATACGCCGGCGGCGTGTACTACGCGCTCAACAGCGACAACTTCCACGACTTCTTCACCGAGTACGTCCCCGGCGGCGAGGATGCCGTGGCCTACTTCGAGGAGCGCGAGTTCCGCAGGCGCTTCCCGGCTCGTCCTGTGGACGTCAAGAACTGGCCTCAGATGCGCGGAGAGAATAAGGTCACCATTGGCAAGAGCAGCGGCTTGACCGCAAAGCCTTCAGACGAGAGCGATCTTGGAACAAAAGGACGTCACATGGGTGCGAAGGCTGAATCTAAGCCTCAACCCACTCCTGAGAAGGCTGCGCCCAAGGAGAGCGTCAAGGCTGTGGAGAGCGCGAAGAAGGAGGTGCCGGCTGCTGCTGCGCCTGCACCTGAGCCAACCGTTGCGGCTGTCGACCACGTCAACGTCTCTGAGGCTACCGAGCCTGTTGTTCAGGATCTTGTCAAGATGGTCAACAACATCATTACCGCCGTGAACGCGAGCTCCGAGTCTGGAAAGTTGAGCTCTACTGTTTCCGCCGCCAAGAGCGATATGGAGAAGATCATCGCTGCTGTTTCTACTCTCAAGGAGACTGCTGCCCACGACGCCAAGACCCAGATTCAAAACGCTCACCTTGAGTTCGACGGTGCTGCCAAGGAGCTCGTCCGCCGTCTGGAGCAGGAGATGCGCGAGACCGAGAGCAAGTGGCGTGACGAGTACGAGTCTGAGCGCGAGAGGCTGAGCAAGGCTTACGACCAGCGTCTCGAAGCCGAGCTCGAGGCCACCCGCCGCGTCACCGAGGAGAAGAACAAGAACGCCCTCCTCGAGCAAGAAATCAACATGCAGAGGGCCTTCGCCGAGTCTGTCAAGGCCAAGATCGAAGAGGAGCGCGACGGCCGTCTCTCCAAGCTCGACGACCTCTCTACCTCCGTCTCCGAGCTCGAGAAGCTCTCCAGCGCCTGGAGCGAAGTCGTCGACTCCAACCTCCGCACCCAGCACCTGCACATCGCCCTCGAATCCGTCCGCAACGCCGTCCTGCACTCCGAGCACCCCACTCCTTTCATCAACGAGCTCGTCGCCCTGAAAGAAGTCAGCAAGGGCAACGACGTCGTCAACGCCGCCATCGCCTCCATCAACCCCGGCGCCTATCAGCGCGGCATTCCCAGCCCCGCCAACCTGATCGACCGCTTCCGCCGTGTGGCGTCTGAGGTCCGCAAAGCTTCTCTCCTGCCCGAGGACGCCGGTATCGCTTCGCATGCTGCCAGCGCCGTCCTCAGCAAGATGATGTTCACCAAGAAGGGCGAGCGTGGCTTGCCCAGCGGCGATGATGTTGAGGCAACTCTTGCCAGGACCGAGGTGTTGCTCGAGGAGGGTGACCTTGAGAGCGCTGCCCGTGAGATGAACGGCCTCAAGGGCTGGGCTGGCGTGCTGAGCCGTGACTGGGTCGCGGAGACGAGGAGGGTTTTGGAGGTTAGGCAGGCTGTTGATGTAAGTGACACGTTCCCCGTGATATTCCGAAAGAATTCTGAAGGTGCAAGTTGCTGACTACGATATTGCAGGTTATTGCCGCCGAGGCACGTCTGCAGAGTCTGCTTGTCCGATAGACGGCTACGAAGCAAGATGCGTGAGTGATATAGAAGTGGGTAGTTGGGGTCCTTTTGTTGCGGAGCTATGTAAAAACATCTTCTAGACTACCTTTTTTCCCAGGCGAGCCTAGTCGGCTCGCGGATTGTGTATAGCAAGAACAAGGAAAAGCGATTTGTCCAAAAACTTCTACCGCGTTTTTCACCGAACTGGTCAAAACGATGTGGATAAAAATCGCTCCCCGGAGCTTTTTGTTTGGCATAAGGGTATCTCAGCTAATCGCTACGCTCATTTGCTCATGTCGTCTGATCGTTCTTCGTAAAAGTCATGTTCAGTCCTCACATCCCCACTTCACGTCCATTCTATGCATTGCCCGACCCAGCACGGTTTTTCTTCCTCCGTGTACACGCTCTGACGCCGTTCCAACGCAATCTGCACCTCCTCACTGGGAACTCCAATGGCCGTGATCAGTCCATCTCGTCACCATTGAGAGCATCTACCTCGTCCTCCCAGTCTTCCTCATCGCTGCCCTGCATATTCAAAACATCGAGGAAAGAGTTTAGGGTAGCATTGCCAGCCGCCGTAGGACCTGCTGCGGCTCCAGGTGCCGCGGCTGCATGAGGGAAAAGAGGGTGTACCGCGGCGGCCGGGTTGCCATTCGTGCCTGCAGGGTTGTTGTTGTTTGGTGGAGGTGGTGCGGCTGCGCCGAACGGGCCAAACCCGCCGTTGCTCATCGCTGCCATGAGACCAGCCAGACCCGGCGGCGGAGCGGGCATGTTTGTGGTCAGCACCATGGGGAAATGGTCATCGTCATAGGCAATATCGGAAATCTGGTCTCCGACGTTGTACTCTTCGATGAATCTGGGGAGTCTCTTCGCGATCTTCTCGTGGCCCTTAAGACAGATGTAGAAGCCGCGCTCGCCTCCCCAGCGCCTTGCCCTGGGCTCGTCGGGCACGTAGTCAGATATGTCGTCGTCGTCGTCAGCTGCGGGATCGTCGTGGTTGCCAGCAGGCTCTTGTGCTGCGTGGTGAGCTGATGCTGAGTGAGGCTGTATCCAAGCTAGCTCGCCGGGTTCGAGTTCCGGCATGTCGTCGTCAAGAACGTCGAAATCCTCATCGTCACCATCGTCGGTCCAGTCTTCGTCGTTGAAGGGATCGCGGTCTTGTGGTGGGCGAACGCCACGCTGCTTGAGGAAGTAGCTCTTGTGTCCGTTCTCCCGCAATAGCATGAGATGGAGATGGTTCAGATGCTCAAGCTTCGTCATGGCCTGGAGCACAGGTGGCCAAGTACCAGACACAACATCCACGTCAGACAATTTCAGATCCTGAATGTCTCTCAAACGGGTGATGGAAGTTGCCAGACGAGGAGCATCGACTGAGAGACCTAATATGTTAAGTGTAGTGAGCCGTGACATGTCGACGCTGAGCGTTAACTTGTGGTACAAAGGCCCACCGTTCGGACTCATGTCGAAATCCAAGAAAAGTGACCTGAGGTTTGAGAAAGTGCGCCCGAATTTGCCCACCATTTCTTTCCAGCCTTTGCGCGCTGGTGATTTGAGATGCAGGTGTAGGGTAGTGGTGTTTTTGAAGGCTTTTGACAGTTTCGATAGCACTGAAGTGTCGAAAGAAAGGTGTTTCAGAGGGTTGATGAATGAGTTGGCAGACCTGAATTTGGTGCTGAATTCTTCAAGGGAAAGGTAGCCATGCGCTTCAGCAACAGAGTGGATGAGGGTTGACCAGAGGTGTTCCAAATGCTTGCGGAACTCTTGCGTGTTTATCCGCGGATCAGCACTACTGATAGGTCGTGTACCTGTGCGTCATAGGTCAGCATTGCAATGGTAAAGACGGCATCATGGACGATCTTAGCTTGACATGATCTGAGATCATGCGTCGAGGGGAGCTTGGGACGGCTTACCAGTCTGACGTACAACCTTGTTGCCGCCTCGATAGTCCATGCCTTCCGGCAGAGAAGTGATGTTGTCAGTGAATACAACCGTCTTCAGAGATGCGAGTCCCTCGAAAGCTTCGGCAAGCATCGCTCTGTCCCTGCCAGTGGCGCACAAAGTCTTCTGGTCGTTGATGTAGAATTTGTACGCTTCGCTTTGGCGGATGGTTGGCTTCCAGTGGTACATTGGATTTCCGGGACAGAGAAAGCTCTGCTCTGAGAACAGTGCAGTGATGAAATACACTTCCTTGACATACTTGGACAGCCTGCTCGAGCGAGAGATAGCAATCAGGGCACCCAAGCTGTCAGTGGTCAAGTGGACGCATTTCCCGGAGAAGTGCTCGGTCGCAAATTCATGGAATGACTTCTCCTCGAGATCGCGACATGTTGCACGCAGGGCGAACTTGTCGTCGCCGAGCCTGCGCGTAATGTTGCTGATAAGCTCCTCGGGCAGGTCTGTCAGCCGTCTCGCCATGATGGCGATGGTCGAACGAAGGTCGATACTTGATCAATGAATAAGTAGTTGGTGAGCAATGATTGATTGATGGTGTGGCGTGTGGGTGCGCGAGTGGATTGTGGTAGTAAGACGGCGTCACGCGAGGCAGATGCACACGAATGTTGAGTGTTTGTAGCTGCTGTGTTGCACCTGCAGTGGTTAAAGGTCGAAGCGGGGACCAAGCTTCGCGCTAGCGCGTGTGCACGAGCCTCTACCTCGACCCCATGTGAATGGTTGCAGGCATGTGCAAGGTGACAGGTCGGATGTAGGCAGCAGGCGCCGAATATGGCCTCCGACGGACATGGGTATATCGCTGTCTACCAAGAAGGATGCCCGGTCTGGTGCCATCTCGCTGAAGCTTACATGATACGGTGATGCATTCACATACAGCCATGCTTCTACTAACAGACAGAGCAGCAAGAGCAAACAAAACGACCATCGAGATGCTATGCGCGGAGTCATGAGGATTGGCTTCACCGAAAAGCCATGTCCAACGTGGTGTAATGCATTGAGAATGGTAGTGAGCTTTTACTAGACCTCCCCGATATCCTATCCATCTCAAAGCGCCATTCAGTATTTTACGACACCAAACCTCGATTCATCAAGGTACCAAGATGTCCTCGCCGGTATCTTCGTACATGTGGAACTCCCAATCCCTCTAGCTCAATCCAAGACTTCTACTCTGCGCGCAAGTGCCTCGCCATCGTCGCCATAACCTCCGTCACCTCGTCGTGTCCTTTCCAGCTGATCGAGTTGCTCTGCTCAACCCAAACATACTCCTCATCTTCTTCGTCCACGAGAGCTCCAGTAATCGGCAAGCAGATCTGCGCGGGGAACTCGACAAGGTTGTCCGAGAGATACAGCGAATTCTGATGCAATGACTGCATGTTGGGCGCCTGGCTTAGCGCGTCGTAAAGCTGGCCGAGATCTTCCAGGGAGCCGTTGTACAGATGCATGTGAGGGATGTCCAAGTCCTCCAAAGAAGGAGCATGCTTGGCGATGAATCCGGTGAAGTCGAGTAGGTCAATTGCACATGTGCTCTGGCTGATGATCAGCACCTTGAGCGTAGGAATGGCAGGTGCTTGCGCGAGGGTTTTCCAGGTAGAGATACAGCTGCGCTCGTGCGAGTCGCCGCGCATCTCAAAGTCCAGCGCCAGGTGTGTCAACGCTGGCATCTTGGCGTACCATTGACTGAGTTGTTGACCAAGTTTCAATCCCCTGCTCGACATTGTTAGCTCTTGCATTATTGTTGATTCGAGTCATCTTTAGTCACTTACCCTTCTTCAGGCGTTGCGGCAGGGTTGCGTCTGTCTTGAATGATGTCAAGATAGAGTCTTTCCAGCTTTCCAGAAGCAGAACCAGACTTCGCAAGTCCAGCACATCCGGTCAAGCCAAGGTTGACTTGGACGTCTGGATCTCTCGAGCATTTGTGGAAAGTCGAGATTCGTGTCGGCTGTACGCCAGCTTTGCCTGCTAGAAACAAGAAGTATTCGAACGTCGATGTAATATCGAATGCAATGCCACTGTTGTCGTGCCCATGGCCGTTGCGATCACCGTGGCCATGAGCGTCGTCGTCGTCGTCATCTCCGTTGTCAGTTTGTGGCTTCACACGCTTGTAAAGATGCATGCGCTTCGGATCCAGCGCAATATTGCCAAACCACAGCTCGGAGATGTTCACACAGGCTCGGAATGCCTTTACCAGCGCGTCCTTGTTCTTGAGGTAAGCCACAGGTACCATAGCCCCGGTAGCGTCGTCAAAGGCATGTGTGGCTTCGAACTCAGGCGAAGGCGAAGCTTCTGCCTTCAGGTATCCCATCAAGCGTCCGATGGCCCGCGCGAACTTCCAAATGAGGTCCAAGATTGTCGATGGCTGACTCGAGTGTGGTTCTTGCACTTGCATGGAACCGTCGTCGTCGCACTGGATCTCCATCTGGGTCAAAGACGCAGCAAGATCTGGGGTCTTTGCCATCTCGCAGAATCTCTGGATGCTCACGTCATCAGAACGCATCACCCGACCCTCAAAATAGTCCTTGACGAATAAGTTGCGGGTGGATCGCTCGATGTGGCGGCAGACGAGGCGAAACTGTCCTAGCATCTCTGCGACACCCTCGGAATCATGTTTGCATGCACGCTGTGCATAGATAGAGGCCTCATGTTCAAGGTAGATCTGCTCGACGAGCTCGGGTGGTAAATCGAGGAAGCCTGGCATCGTGTCTTGGTGTCTGCCTTTGGTGATTGGTAGTCGTTGTTTCGTTTGTGAAAATTTGTTCAGGTAGGGTGGATCGGTTCTGGGTTGTGTAGAGGCGAAATGTGAGCAAACGCAGTTCTTAAGCTGGCGGAAGACTGCAGCGGCCACGTACCGAGCGGAACGCATTCAGCACCGCGCAAGACACCGCCGGGACACCGCCGGGATCACATGCCATGTCGTGGGGCTCTGCAGTGAATGGCAATGAAGTGAAAGTGAAGTTTCCGTCAATAATTGGTTCCCTGGATCTACTGCCAGCCTTTGAGTGTTGAATTTCCTCTTTTGTCTCATAACTTCACTGATGCGACTTTGCACACATAGCTGCACATTTGATGGGTTGCTGAATCGCATGTCGCGGTAACGCAAGGGTGTTGGTAAATCAGTGACTTGAGTCACATGTGCGCTTATAGTCGGTCCCCACCAGTCTCCGAGTACCATCTCCATGGCTGCTACAGTGGTCGCTGAATCCGTTCGTAATAGTATGAGCACATTGGCCGTAGGGAGACCCATACACACTTGTTGAATCCGAGCTCAAGAGCTGCAGTCGCTGATGATTATATTCAACGATGAAAGGATATGCGCAGACTCAAGCGTTGACAATATAGGCCAGAGCACCAATCTTTCCGAGACGGGCCAGGGCTGTGGGATTTCGTTTGGGCATGGATCGCGCATCCAGGTAAGGGTTCCGTAGATGTGATGCAAACGTGTCGGAGTAAGAGTTTGAGCGCATCTTCACGCCGTGACAGATTCATCACCAGATTCATCACTGCTGAAACCTTTGCTTCCGTTTCACTGCGAGTTTGGACAGCGTGAGTGGCGAGCGTCCCGGATGAAGCATCTTTGGGAGCAAACATCAGATATTGATGCCAGCAGGTCGATGCTTCGAGAGTGCACTAGCCATTTGGGCACGTCGAATGAGCTTTTGCAACCAATTATCATCGGCGTCGTGAGGCTCAACGCTTGCTCGAGATATTTGAACCACAAGGGATGCTCATAGTATGTGCATGAATCGAAGACTGGGGCTGGTTTGATACGACCTGGTATGTTAAGAATCACGCTACTTCAATCCAAACGAGCGGATCCCGCAAGATGGCAATGAGGTGATCGTAGTGCAGAGGTAGCAACCCTTGCCTATGGTTATGCAGCCAACATTCGTTCAAGTACTGGTAATCTCCCTGTGACACAGATGGCTCTGGACGGGCACGCATCATAGAAGGAGATCTGGTGGCCATTGGGAGGGGGTCGCAGTGGAAAACAACCATCTCCCACCTTGCAACTATCGCGATGGGGCGATAAGCGAGGCTATCTCATATGCAGTGTTGCAGATTGAACGAGGCAATAAGTTGGAAGTTGCAAGGACTGGCTGTGGAGGACGCAATCTAGCTGTCACGGCGGGTGTGGCTTGAAATGCTGCTATCTTTAGGATCAAGCAGCGGTAAAGCTTGGTGTGTTGACCAGCCACAGGATCGCCCGTTTGCGGCGTTGCCCATCTCGACTCAGGTCCATGGTCAAATGCTTTCCCCCAGACTCCCCTCCACCATCTGAACCCTTGCTGTCTTGGATTCCTCGTCGGAGCTCTGAAGAGATCTTTAGCCACAGATCTGCCTCAACCACCGAAGCGTCAACATCTATCCTGTCAGCATCCTGTGCGGAGATCTTACACAGCCACGTCAGCTGTTGACATAGCCCCAACAACCTACCAACATCCATCCTTTCTGTCTGGATATCTACGTGGATCTACGTTACACGAATACCTTCCCAACCGACTGTGTGTACCGTCTGTGCTTCGAAGTTGCAGCAAATGCATTTGTACAGATCATACGGCGCATAAGTGTCGTCGCGATGCTGCTGCCTGCCGAGGCATCTCGAGGTGTTCTTGTTGCACGCCAGGACAATGAAAGTGGGAACATTACCACGGTGACGGCTGTAAGCGATGCACCACATGGATGTTGAGACTCACGGCTGACTCGGTGGAAGATCGTTGTATCTGTAGCAATCGCATTATCCGTCGCATTCCTATCATATCTGGTCCTGAAATCGATTCGCGTGCGACAAGACAACCCTAGATTCATACCAACTCAATTCTTGAAAAACAAGTGGAGGAACTGGCATCCTACTGGTCTCACTGGTAGCAAGGGGAACTACTCCTCGCGGCTGCAAGAGGATACTAGCTATACGCCTACTCTACACAACCGAAACTCGAGGCAGAGCGCCAATCTTGGAGACATCGAGCAGAATGGAACAAACGGAAACTCGAATGAAGGCACTGTGGAGCGAAATACCAGTGTACGATCGGTCATGACACTACCTGCTTACTCGAAGTCGGTGAGGGAGAATGAGCGCATTTTGGCGAGGGAGGGCGAAAGAGGAGGAATTGATACAGTGGTGGAGGCATCCGAGACTGCAGAGGAGGAGGAGAACAGAAGAGAAGAAGAGATGGAAAGCCTGTATCAAATCAGGTTACAGCGACGAAGGGAGATTGAAGAGCGCGAGCAGCGGCGCGAGGCCAGACGAGACGCGAGACGGCGAGAGGACTACACCACATTGGCGGCCATGCGACAGGAAAGTGTTTGGAGAGCACAGCAGCGTGCCACTTCTGGAGCAGCTGCTATGATCGCTGACCATCGCGCGAATTCCGGAGAACGTAGAGTGAGCGCTGTCGCGTACGGCGATCTTGGAGTCGCAAGGCATGATGGCACCAGACTGCGCGCGGGCTCAACAGACTCCGACAACAGGCCGCTTTTGGATTCTGCAGCAAGCATGTCGGAAAGCACTATCAGGCCACTTACTGGTGATTCCTTGAGCGTCCACAGAAGAGGCCGGTCTGGCAGCTCAGCTGCATCCGCCATGTCCGGCTCTGATGCCTCAGACACCGAAGTCGACCTGCCACCCTTTGGGCGCTCCGGAAGTGATTTTGAAGTAGTGCAGTTGACCCAGAGGCATTCACGGAGCTCATCCGCAATACGCGAATCTACCGATAATCGCAGTAGAGCGGGCAGCAGCGCTGGACCTCTCAGTCTCGACACAGCGGACTTGGGCAACGCTAGTATACCAATGTACCAGCCGCCAGCATACGAAGAAGGCTTCGAAGACGCTCCACCATACACCTCGCCAGTAGACCGACAGATCCCTGGCTTCCAACGGCCACAGCCATCTCAGACAGCATCACCCAGACCCGTCTCTGCCGCAGGCGCTCCTATGCTTCCTGAGATCGGACGGTTGCCGAGTATACGCATAGCAGCGGCTACGCCCATTGAGCCCAGAGGTCCAGCTCCCGAGTTCCCATCGACAGTGCACGAGAGCAACGAAGATCGGGAACGATGATAGGGATTTTTACTCACGCTATGCCTTCTTGTTGTTCTGCATGTTAAGCGTTCTGGCGCAGCGTTGCTTATACATAATCGCAATGTTCCCTTACATAGTATCATGATATTACTAGGAGGTTGTTCATACCACGCATCTGTCAAAATGATTCATCACATGCTATCACACTACTATGCGTGCTAGAAGATCGTCCGTCCGGACTAGCCTTTTCCTTGCTTGGCCCTATGCCGCCTTAACCTTCCAAGCTCAATTCCTGCACTTCCAGTGCATCGCAAGGAAATTAATTGCCAGTCAACGCTGCATGCGTAGCCCTCAAAGATGTAGTTGAAATATCGGCACGTGCCAGACTTCATTGGCGCCCATTCGCTCAGCTTCCACGCTTGCGGCTCGCCCAAAAGTCCACACCTTCCTCCCTAAGCTACTCAACCCGCATATCGAAAGCAAAAAATCGCCAATATTCGCTATTGCATTTCTCACTAAAGAGAGATCAGTGGAACTAGTTCTGCAAGCATGATAAGAACCCTGTAATCGACCCACGTGCTCTTTGGATGAATACGCTTTTCCGCCGCCTGCGAGGGCAGCAAGAGCGGCATAAGTATGCTCCCATCGGCCAATCTCAAGATGAGGAAGACTTCCCTGGAACACCTCGGAGTACGAATATCTGGACTAGAAAGCATATCGTGTTGCTCATGATGATTGGAACTTTGGCTGCTCTCGCTGGGCTTTTGGGTATTGGGTAAGTGACCACTTTACCGTGACCACTTTACTTCTAGCGAATACAAAGTTATACTCACATGTATCAACTCGCAGGTCAGCATCTGGACCGAAGCACTCAAAGTCTTGCGACATCGTATTCCAGGGATACCAATGCAAGCCTGAAATTTCACACTATTGGGGTCAATACTCGCCATTTTACTCTGTGCCGTCAGAGATCTCGGCCGACATCCCACGTGGATGTAGTGTCACGTTTGCGCAGGCTCTTTCTAGACACGGCGCGCGCGATCCGACTGTACGTTTCATCGAGTGATGCCGCACGGTCTGGTCCTGACACATTGGCACAGGAATCGAAGACCAAGCTTTACAAAGCCGTAGTCCAGCAGCTCAAAGCGAACGTTGAGACTTTTACCGGCCCATATGCATTCATTGATGACTACGAATATACCCTTGGTGCCGATGAGCTGACCCAGTTTGGTCAACAACAAATGGTCAACTCTGGCGTCAAGTTCTACCAGCGGTATCAAGCCCTTGCTTCCAAGTACACTCCGTTCCTGCGATCTGCTGGGCAGTCGCGTGTGGTGGAGTCTGCACAGAATTGGACGCAGGGTTACCATGCTGCAAAGTTGACCGACAGACAGGCCAGACCTCGAGGAGATAGCGTTTATCCTTACGAGATCTTGCCGATTCCCGAGGATGAGGGTCTCAACAACACTTTGAACCACGAGATCTGCACCGACTTCGAGGATGGCTGGTACAACGGCATTGCAGATGCAGCCCAAAAGGAATGGGCAGATATCTTTGCTGCGCCTATCCGTGACCGTCTTAACCATGACATGCCAGGCGCAAACCTGTCAACCACCCAGACTATCTACATGATGGATCTCTGCCCGTTCAACACTGTGGCATCGGACACAGGAGCCATCAGCCCGTTCTGCTCTTTGTTCAGTGAGGAGGAGTGGCACCAATACAACTACTATGAGGTAAATCACTGTTTTGTGTCACATCCTATGAATGTATCGCTAACGAATGCAGACGCTCAACAAATACTATGGCTACTCATTCGGCAACCCACTCGGACCAACTCAAGGTGTAGGCTTCACCAACGAGCTCATCGCTCGCATGACCAGTCAGCCTGTTAATGATCACACCACCACCAACAGCACCCTCGACAACAGCAACGTAACTTTCCCTCTTGGCCGTAAGCTGTACGCTGACTTCACCCACGACAACGACATGACTGCAATATTTTCAGCAATTGGCCTTTATAACAACACTGCACCCCTCCCGAACAACACAATTGTCGAGGCTGAGGATGCAGGTGGATACAGCGCAGCCTGGACAGCGTCGTTTGCCTCCAGGGCGTACTTCGAGAAGCTGCAGTGTCGCGGCGAGTCCGAAGAGCTCGTCCGCATCATCGTCAACGACCGCGTGCAGGACTTGCAGCAATGCGGTGGTGACAGGCTTGGCCGATGTAAGCTGAGTTCGTTCATCGATAGTCTTGGCTTCGCGCGCTCCGGTGGCCTGTGGGATCAGTGCTATGTTTGAGGATTGATCCTTCGATTATCGCCATTGGTACAGCAAATAACAGCCCATGCATGTATACAAACGACCTTGTTGGACACACCCAGTGAGCTAGACCTGCATCAACATGCACTTCGACTCGCTTGCCCTGTTTCAAGTCACGTCAGCTTCGCAGCTCGTGGCGTCTGTTCACGCCAGGTCTGGGGTTGGAACTTGCATGCCGAGGATGCCAGCATGCCAACATGCCAGCAACGGCATCCAAAAGCCAACCTTCAACCAATATCGGCTAGTATGGACGCCTAGACGCTTCAGAGCTTCGACCGGTCGGTGCGAGTAAACTCAAACCGGGTGAGAGGAATCGAAAGTTGATGCGGGGTCCGACGAGTGTGACATCCGAACAAGGTGGGGTCTTGTGTTGTAGAACCTATATGTGCATATAAATATGCAGTGGCCACTGCGGCACGTAGGAATAAATAAATCAAGCTGTTCTGGAGACAGAACTTCTCTACAGTCACACTTGCCATCAGGGTTCTATATCCTTTTTGTGGTCTGTTGCACATACAATTACCACCACAATGGTCAATTCCAAAGCCCAACAAGCCGTCCAGCAGTCCCTGGACAGCGTGACGAGCGACAAGTCTACCGGTGTCGCCGGCCTTGTCTTCGTCGCCGTCAACAAGAATGGAGATGAGATCGTTGCAAGTGCTTCTGGAAAGAAAGGTTTGAACACCAAGGAGGACATGAGCCTCGACTCGGTATTCTGGATCGCTTCTTGCACCAAGATCCTCGCCACGATTGCTTGCTTGCAAGCTGTTGAGAAGGGCACTTTGAGCTTGGATGATCATCAGCAGGTCTACAAGCTTTGTCCTGAGTTGAAGGAGGTCAAGGTGTTGCAGGAGGATGGGTCGTTGGTTGAGAAGAAGAAAGATATCACGCTGAGGATGTTGCTTTCTCATACTGCTGGGTTTGGATATGAATTGTAAGTGTGTTGATTTTGTGATGCAGCAACATACTGACCTTTATTCTGCAGCTTCAACCCCAAGTTGAGGGATTATGGCCGTCCAATTGGATTCGATGTCTTCCATGCCGACATCCGTGATATCATTAGGATGCCTTTGGTCAACCAGCCGGGCGAGAAGTGGGAGTACGGCATCAACATCGACTGGGCAGGCATTGTTCTTGAACGAGCTACTGGGTCAAAGTTGAACGACTTGATCCAGAAAGGCATCGTCGAGCCTCTGGGCCTCAAGAACATCACCATGTTCCCCACACCCGAGATGAAGAAGAACCTCGCCAGCATGCATCAGCGCTGGCCCAGTGACCCGAGCAAGTGTGAAGAGCGCGACCACATTCTCCGCGAACCTCTTGTCGCCGAGACAGACAAGGAGAGAGCAGAGCTCTTCAATAGCGGTGGCGCAGGTGGCTATGCACAGCCTTCACAGTATGTACAGGTACTTGCTGCTCTGCTCAATGATGGCAAGAGCCCCAAGAACGGAGCTTCGATCTTGAAGCCGGAGACTGTCAATTTGATGTGGGAGAATCAAATTCCCCAACATCCCAACTTTGCTAGGGATGGCTTGTTCCCGGCCAAAGCTGAAATGTCCAACGCGGCTCCGGAGATGTATCCACAGGAAGGTGAGCAATCCGTTTCATACAGCAAGAAAGATGACGAACGAGAGGGCTGACAATCATACTCATCACAGGCAACCCACCTCAGGGATGGGGACTCTCCATGTTCATTACCCATGAGCCAGGAGTCACTGGGCGAGGTAGGAACACGGGTTGGTGGGCTGGCATTGCGAATCTATTCTGGTGGTGCGATCGCGAGAAGGGAGTGGCGGGCATGATTGCAAGTCAAATCATGCCGTTTGGAGACGCGCAAGTCATGGGACAGTGGTTCGCCTGTGAGGGTGCTGTTTACGCTTCGCTGGAGAAGTGAATACAATTTTAGTATTTCATAGCAGATTGGCACATGTGTAGTCTATCACGATTGAATGAAGTTCGCGCTCAAAGCATGTGCTTCTGTCCCCTTGGTCTGCGTCTTTGTTACGAGGCCAGCGCGCCACTCGGGCAGGGCAGGTCAGCCGCGCGCATTCATTCCTAGCTGCGGAGGAGCTACAACCAACCAACACCAGCCAAGTTCCAACAATACATCATCCCTTTCACTTTACTTTCCTTTTAACCAAACAGTTATTTTGTCGACTCTGCCAAGACCCAGCCGCTGCGCAGACTTCCACTTCGGCCTTGCGCGTGCATTGGCACCATCATCAACCACATCTCGCAAACATGTCGACTGCAGACTTTCTGAACCAGGACTTCGGCGACGAGTCTGAGGAGGACTTCAACCCGGAACCTGAGAGAGACTCGGATGACGAACGCGATACCAAACAAACCAGAAACGCCGAAGAAGACGATGACGAGCCTCAACAGCGCCAGAAACGCGCCGCCGTGAATGAGGACGAAGAGGATGAGGAGGAGGGTGATGAGGAGGGCGGAGAGCAGGATGAAGAGGATGACGAAGAGGAAGAGGACGAAGAAGACGAGGATGACGACGTGGAGGTAAGAGAGTACGGAGTTTGCTAATACAATGGAGATGCTAACGGACAATAGGGCCAGCCCTCGCGGAAGCGCAGGCGTAAGCAAAGGCGCAACCAGTTCATCGACGTGGAAGCCGAAGTCGACGAGGAAGATGAGGAAGAGCCCGAGGAGGATGACGATCTTCCAGGCGACGAGATGCACCCTGACGACTTGCAAGAACTTCCAGTAGGCGCCGATCGCGATGACAGAAAACACCGAGAGCTCGACCGTCAACGCGACATGCAAATGCACATGGACGCAGAAGAGGAGGCTGCAAGACTGAAAGAGAGATATGGCCGTCAAGGTAGATCAGGCGGCGGAGGAGCCGCGATCGTAGATCAAAGGCTGCTCATGCCTTCGATTGACGATCCCCGTATCTGGCGTTTGAAGTGTAGGCCCGGAAAAGAGCGCGAGGTCGTGGTTAACATCACACATCGCATCTTTGAACGTGCCAATACACGCGATCCAGTCCGCATTATTTCGGCCTTCTTCCGAGAGGGCGCCATGAGCGGCAACCTGTACGTGGAGGCAAGACGCCAGGAGGACATCACGCCGGCTTTGGAGAACATCTCGCACATCTTCTTCAGTGCGAAGCCAATGATGCTACCACTGGAAGAAATGCCAGACCTGCTTCGTATCAAGAAGACGCGTCAACTGGAGCCTGGCATGTACGTCCGTATCAAGCGTGGTCTTTATGCTGGAGATCTGGGACAAATCGATGATGTTGAGGCCAATAATGTCAACATGACTGTCAAGCTCGTCCCGCGTCTGGATTACGGCTTGACTGAAGATGCGAACGCCGCACCTGGCCTGGACAACAAGCGCAAACGCCCTGTAACCACGGCTAGACCGCCTGCGAAACTCTTCAGTGAAACGGAAGCGAGAAAGAGACAGGGCCGATATCTACAAAGGCACCAAGGCTTGAGCAACGCCAATTTCACATTCCAAGGCAAAGAATACGTCAACGGATTCTTGCTGGATACTATCAAGATCAACAACCTGCAAACGGACAACGTGAACCCGACGCTTGAGGAAGTCACCAAGTTCACAGCAAGCACAGAAGAGGGTGGCGAGGGACTCGATCTCACAGCTCTGGCAGCGACCTTGAAGTCTAATGCTGGTGCGACATTCCAGCCTGGCGATCATGTCGAGATGTATCGCGGCGAACAAAAGGGTGTTGGAGGTCGCGCGATGAAGGTATACGGTGACTTGGTCACGATTCGCGTTACGGAAGGTCCTTTGCGCAACCAGGAAATTGAAGCGCCCGTTCAGGATCTTCGAAAGAAGTTCCAGGAGGGTGACCATGTTAAGGTCATCGGTGGCAGCAAATTCCAAGACGAAGTTGGCATGGTTGTCCGGATAAGGGACGATAAGGTCACAATTTTGACGGACTCCAACCAACAAGAAGTCATTGTTTTCAGCAAGGATCTTCGCGAGGCTTCGGATTCTGGCGGAACCATCGGCACCACTCCTTATTCGCTGTTCGACCTGGTGCAAATCGATGCTTCTACCGTCGGTTGCGTTGTCAAGGTCGACCGTGAGAGCGTCCGGGTCTTGGACCAAAACGGCTCGGTTCGACAGATGCTTCCCAGTAACATCTCCACCAAGATTGAACGCCGTCAAAACGCCATCGCCACCGACCGTGATGGCAACGAAATTAAGCACGATGACCAAATCAAGGAGTTCGGCGGAGAACAGAAGATCGGCCACGTTATGCACCTGCACCGTAACTTCGTTTTCTCCCGCAATCGCGAGCGTCAAGAAAATGCTGGTGTCTGGGTTGCGAGAAGTGCCAACATTATCACAGTCGCTGCGAAGGGTGGCAGATCTAACCAGCCTGGCGGAGACCTCAGCGGCATGAATCCAGCAATGAAGAAGGGTGGCCCAGCTGCCGGCGCGCCAGTCATGCCTCCACCTGTTCAGAAGGGTCGTGACAGGTTGATCGGCAAGACCGTCCGTGTCAAGCTTGGCCCTCAAAAGGGTATGATTGGCATTGTCAAGGATTGCACTCCCGACGTGGCCACTGTCGAATTGCATGCGAAGAAGAATAAAGCTCTTATCCCTCGAGACAAGCTGAACATTGTCGACCCGAACACCGGCGCCACTATCGGAGATGGCAAGAGCTCTGGCGGTGGAATGCGCCCGCCTGGAATGCCGCCTGGTGCAATGCGGACTGGTGGACCGGGTGCAGGTCGTGGTTTCGGTGGTGCTCCTGCCGGTGGTCGTACCCCGTCATATGCAATGGGTGCCGGCAGCAGGACGCCTGCTTGGAAGCAGGACGCAGGTGCCCGCACTCCTGCATACGGTGGAGGTACATCATATGGAGGTGCAGGTGGCTTTGGCGGCGCTACAGCGTATGGAGGCCAGACGAGCTACGGTGGTGGTACCAGCTATGGAGGTGGCACAGCGTACGGCGGCGGCTCTGGTAGCACATGGGGCGGAGGCGTAAGTTGACACATCATACCAAGCCTTGGAGACTACAGTTACTGACATCTGAAACAGCAATCGACTTGGAACCCTAGCGGCGGTCGCACACCTGCTCACCAGCCCAGCGGTGGTAGAACGCCTGGCTACGGCGGACTCGACGCTCCTACTCCTGGTTTCAACTCGGCTCCTACTCCGGGTGCGTACGGTGACCAACCAACGCCTGGTGCGTACAAGGGTAGTGGCTTCGCTGAGACGCCTGCACCATACTCGGCCGAGACCCCTGGCGGCGACGACGATCCGAGATACGATTAGGTGTGACGGTTGACATGTATCACTCCCTTCACTGAGGCGTTTTCTATTTGATTTGGGTTGCAAAAGGCATGTTCTGGAAAGCGTGGAATGGAATAGCGATTCTTAGAGAAAAACAACACCGGTGGTTTCGAAAAATAGAGGCTGCACGAGGACAGCTTATTAGTCTTTTTTTGAAAACTAGGTCATGTACTACTAAACTTCGATGCATGCTTGTATTGCACTTCCTGCGGCAAATGATTCCAGTTGAGCTGGTCTCTTTGCTACTTCGATTGTTCGTGATTCGTTGCGTGATCTATGATCTATGTACGCATTTTACTGCCGGCTGTGATTTTGAAAGAACGCATCGAAGATAAATCTACTCGATCTTGATGGCGAGCTTGCCGAAGTGCTTCGCGTCCCACATGTACTGGTAGGCCTCCTTGGTCTGGTCGAGAGTGAAGACCTTCTCGTCGACAACGGGCTTGATGTCGTTGGCCTCGATGGCACGGTTCATCTCTTCGAATTGCAGTCTGTTGCCAACGAGGACACCGCGGACGGTGCAGATGTTGTTCTTTAGATTGATGTCAGTTTTCGAATCTGGTGAGGAAGGTAGGAGGGAAAATGACTTACGAGGCACTCGAGGAAAGTAGGCTGCTTCTCTCCCTTGGCACCGGCGAGGAAGCCGATGACTGAGATGACGCCGTCGAAGGAGATGGCTTTGAGGGATTGGGTCTAGGAAGAATGTGTTAGATGAAGGCTTTCAACGAGATCTTGATCCCAAGTGCATCGACAACATACCATGGTGTTAGGACCGCCAACTTCGAGAATGTGCTGTACGCCACGACCGCCAGGCGTCAGCTTCTTCGCCTCCTCGCCCCAGTTGGAGACTTCCTTGTAGTTGATGACGTGGTCGGCACCAAGCGCCTTGAGCTTCTCGCCCTTCTCGGCAGAAGAAGTGGTGGAAATGATCTTCGCGCCAGCAGCCTTTGCAAATTGCACAGCAAACATGCTGACACCGCCAGTTCCCTGAGTAAGAACCCAGTCACCAGGCTTCAAGCCGCGGCTTTCCAGACCGTAAAGACCGTTCCAGGCGGTCAGAGCGGCGCAAGGAAGGGTAGCACCCTGCAAGAAGTCGAGGTTGGAGGGCATGGTAACGAGACCCTGCTCGTCGAAGGCGCCATACTGCTGCAACGCACCGTCGATGGTGCCGCCGACGCCGGTGGTCACGCTGTGGAAGTCAAGCGAGCCGGCGAGATGGGCCTGGTTGAAGAGAGTGAGGACCTTGTCACCCTTCTTGAAACGAGTCACGCCAGAGCCGACCTCTTCGACGACACCGGCGCCGTCAGATGCTGGGACGACGCCTTCGCGTTGGGCGAAGGGGTAGAATCCTTTGACGATGGCGAGATCGCGGTAGTTGAGGGAGGCACCGTGGACTGCGATTTAATGTTAGCTGGCGAGTCTAGATTGGCATAGAAGCCGTTGGCGAACTATCGTAAACATACGCTTGACAAGAACATCCTTTTCGCCGATCTTAGGCACAGCGGCCTCGCTGTTGAGTTTCAAACCATCGAAACCGCTCTTGGTGTCGGCGACAGTCCACTGCTTTTGAGTTGAAGGCATGTTGATTGTGAGGAGTATGTTTAGATATCAATGCTCAATAATGTAAAAATATATAGAAATGGTCGGTGCGAATAGAGCATATATCGAGAAGAGCAAAGTATATATTGAAGACGAATCATCTACACCAGAATTCCATGCGAGTGACGTTTAATCCCGGGGTCGTGCTTTTGCCATTTCTAAGCCAGACTCTCCAGCAAGCAGGGCGGCCCTGACGGTCCGGCAGAAGACCTCGGATCGATAACAGCTTTCGAATGGATGGACCCGCCAGTGGTCGATGGAGATGACGTTGCGATGTGTGGATGTTCCTCTGCAGCTGCAACGGCGAAATCTCGGCCTTGTTTGTTCACAGGCTGTTCCTTGCCTGTTGATTAGTAATGGAGCAGCGATGTCGTCCTCGTCCTTGCATTGAAACAAACATGGAGCGTGCACCGATATTATTGCTGTCTTAGAGATTGATTATCAGGGCGTGAGCATCTGCGTGCGATGGATGAACAACAAGTTCGAATCCCTTTGACAATGCTTGATGCATTATGCCAGTATCAGCGAACAAGGGTATAGGGCTCAAACTTCGTCTCGAGGAGGTCGAAGGGCCACGGACAGTCAACACTGTCCACTGCTGGTAAGTTTCTACCTTCAGCCTTATTTGTGCCATAATGACAGTTCCCACTGAGGTACTGTGCTTAGGTTCATGGGAAACGATGGGCAAAAAAAGTCAAATGTCAACCGTAGCTTGCATTCTGGTCCCTGCTTCTCATTCAACTCAGTACCATCAGAGACGTCTTTCCAACTGGAAACCATAGAACTCATTCCAATCAAGCCAAGAAGAACAAAAGAGCATACAAGAAGGTGAGGTAGGCTTGAATAGCCGCTGAGGCGATTGCTTGACAAATGAAAGACGCCACAACAACGTGAAAATGCACTCTAAAATCATAGGGCAACATCGGCTGCCCGACAGGAACTTGGACCTACCGACCAGCCAGTCAGCCTGTTCGCAATGTCGCTGCAATAGCAGGAAGTGGCTCCATTGCGCCCCAAGTCGCCACTGGCATCCACCGAGCCAGAGTTGTACATGCGAGCCACTTGGTAGTACTTCTGAGCTCCAGTGCCCGTTGCTTTGCCGAAAAGCTGCTTGAGGCCATCGCCAGTCGCAGTGCCGTCGATGCCATCCTGGACCATTTGATGAATCTCACTCTGAGGGCAAGGCACCGGAGTAGCGTTGCACGTTCCTTGGCCTTCGTGGGATTGAAAGAGGCCTGGGTTTTGGACGCTCCAGGATGTGGTGTGGACGCGAACGCATCCTCCGGATTCCTGCTGCATGATGGCATAAGCGAAAGCAGTGCTGATACCGGCTTGATCCGCGAGGTCTTTGACGGTAGCCTTGAGCGTATCAAGCTCTTGGTCAGTGTTGTCGGCTCCGTCTCCTAAGTTTGTGCACGACTTTCTCATGATGGGCTGATTGATCTCCCACAATTGCTCGAAAGACAGCCATTGGTTTTCGTCCGGCCATCCGGCACTTGGAGATCCATTTCCCCGATAGACCTTGATGTACGGTTGGCCGGTTGCAGGTGTGGTATCGCTCGGTGCAGCAGACGGCGAAGCTGGACTTGGTGCCGCTGAAACAGTTGTGCCCGCCCCGCTAGGTACTTGAGTCGAAGCAGACGAAGGAGCTGCACTTGGTGCCACTGAGACAGATGTGCTGGCCACGCTAGGTAGCTGAGTGGAAGTTGCCAGTGAGACAGACGAAGAAGTTGGCTGTGCTGCGGGAGCAGTGGCTGCGATAGATGATTGCTGAGGGAGGCTGCTCGCAGGAGGTGGCCCCGCCAGAGTGGTTGCCACGCTGTGAGGCGCATCCTGGTACGGCTGAGTATCAGAATCAGAGTCCGAGCCAGAGCCAGAACCAGAACCGGAGCCGAACCCGCCAGAGGTTGAAGGTACATTGGGAGCGAAGGTTGCTGTAACGCTGGCGCTGATGGCTGAATTGACTGCTGGTGTGGTTTGCGCCTCCGTTGAATTCGACTCGACTGCAGAACTGGGCTCAGCAGAACCTGCGGGACCACAGCGACCGAAACCAGACTGGCAGCCGACGCCGCAGTGTTCTACAGCGTTGCCGCACCATCCATCGGAACTGTATTTTGTATAGAATCAGCAGATGGCCTTGGTCAGGTGTGGTATAGTTCGGTGAACTCACCCGCAGCAGAACCCAGCTGGACAGGTTGCGCCGCTCCAGGAGCCACAAGAACCATCGTAAGAGGTCGAACGGAGATCAAGAGATCTCAGATTTGCGCGAAAAGCGCGACGAGCGTGAGGGTGATCGTGGTGGATAGCGTAAGGAACGGCTGTGGCGAGCGCCACGAACGTGAGAATGGAGAACTATTGATACATTAGAATCATTCGTTGGTAGCGGTGGACAGACCAGAACTCACAATGAGTGGATGCATGATGATATGCTTGTCGTAGGGACACTTTGTAGATACGGAAAGGACTGTGGGTGATATGTTAAAGAGTGACGAGGTAGGAAAGTCGATGCGACCTCAAGTAAAGGAGTAGAGTCGTGGGTAATGAACGTGGGAAAGGCTAGCAAACAATGATCAAATTCGGTGATGCAAGCAGGCGATGTGAGTAGACAATGTGAATGAGCAATGTGAATGGTCAATTTCGCTAATGAGCTGTCACAAGGTTTGTTTCGATCACGCGCGGGGCATACGGGTAAGGACAGTATGACTTATCAGACCTCACTTGCAAACGAAGTGCGCAAAAAGTGGTATGTCAGGAGAGGAAGAGTGTTGGTTGAAACATGGTCTTAACGACAAACTGTCAAACTTTATACTCTCTCATGCTGCTAGTACCAAATACTTCGCGTCCTGTGATGGGGGATGGACTCTGTACCTGCATTGCCAAATCAGTTCAGGGATACCTTGAGTTTAAGGTCTTCACCAACGGCGTGGCGTGTGACAAGTGTGCTTGTTTGTGAAGCCCGCTGGCTTTCCTGATTGGACGCCGGATTCACGGCTGTCTAGCGGGTTGGTGCATGGGAAAACGCCACACGCGCGGAACGTACCTGTCGACTCAGACTCTTTTGCCAAATCATACAGCAAGAAGTCCAGCAGAACCGCGTTGATGTCTGCCTCAGCTTCTGGGTGCTCCTGGACGATCTGCCGACGGATCATCTCAACTGCCCATATGCTACACCCGCGGAGCTGCATTTCCCAGCTATCGCCAGTCTTCATCTCCTCCATCCTACGAAGGCGGCTCTCCAGTGGCGGAGAGAGTGTGATAACGCCGAGGTTGTACAACATCTGGGGAACCCGGTAATCTAGAATCAGGTGTCACTATCACCCGACATGCAGTGATCCGGTTCAACAAGGGGGTAACTCACCTGCAAACATGGTGATGTGGTCGATGTCGTCAAACTCGCCGTACCCTGTGCCGTTGAACGCTGCCCACAGATCCGCCACAAAGATTTGTGCGCGCTTCAGGAAGCGCACTTTGCGGCCCTCGAAACGGCCTTCATCCCGGAAGCAAGGGAAGTGTTTCGCTAAGAGGTTCACCAACTTCCCAGCCGAGCGGTCTGCTTCTTGTATGAGGGCCACAACACTCAAATCGGGCTGCATCTGGGCTTCTTCCTGTTTCACATCAGACTGCTCGTCAAGTGGTGGGCTCGCGTGGTGTGTTGTGTCTTGTATCTCAGTAACAGGACACGTGTTTGTATCATCGAGATTGAAGGACGCTGGCGTAAGGTCTCCGCCGAGAGAGCTGCCGACTAGAGACGTAGAGCTCGTCAGGTGGCTGTCCATAGGCGTGTCAATGCTGTTGTCAGGCGATGCGTGGCCAACTCTCTGTTCTTTTGCCTTGTCGCTTGGTATGCGCTTCTGATCAGCAGAGGTTTCAAGATCGCTGTTGTCGTCGTAATCGTCACCACTGCCGAAATCCTGCACCAGTTAGCTGACCGTACTGTCCGGGCTGGACGACAGCATCCTTACATCGTGAAGAACTTGTGCGGCTTCCTGCAGCACTGCAGTCCTCTCATCTAACAAGGGAGGCGCCTCACTCGTTGCACTCCTGAAGACATGCTCCATCTTCTCGGCGAAACCGGCACTTCTCCAAAAACGTGGCGTAGTTATGGGAATCCTCTCATCCAGCGCGCGCCTCAGACAAGCCACCAAGCTGTTGTAGCCTGTCCATCGCTTCCCTTGGTACTCAACTTGGTAACGCTCTTCGGCCGATCTCTCCGACCAGAATGAAAAATTCAGTAGATCCATAGTGAAAACAAAGTTCACCAAACCAACTTCATCAACATCAATGCCGAGCTTGGGATGCAGTTCATGCTCACTCCAAGTGTGAGTAGAGTATTTTCGCCCACACATGGCTTCGTAGAGCTGACTTGCTGCATCGCGCGTACCGTACATCGATATGGACACGTCAATGGCATTGTAAGCAATGTGTTCGGCATCTTTCAGGACGCCTAGTCAGGGGTCAGTGAGGCTGCGATGAATTACATGAAGTCGACCATGAGAATCGATGCTAAAAGGCCGCACGATATATTGACGAAATGAAATATTAGACAAAGACGCATATCTTACCTGTATTGCTAGACACGATGTCTTGCGCTTTGTTCGATATGCCCAAACTTTCCCTTAGCAGAGCGATCAGCTCGTGGTCAACATCAGGGTCGTCCATATCCAACAGAACTCGCACACGACAACGGTCCTATCACGACCGAGCGTATGCAGGTACCGACTTTGAGTATTTTGTGTAATCGGCGAAGCGAGCGAATGATGGTGGCGCGAAGGAGGTGGAGGATGCATGTGGCTTGTGAAGAGCTTGGCGGAGCGGAGCGTTCAAGGGAAAGCGACAGCCACAGTGAGCAATCAACATCTCGACAAACTCAAGAATAACTCTTATACGACCATCACTAGCGAAAACCACTTGTCTAAGATCTGCAGACGTAAGGGTCAATGTCGCGTAGGGTCTCATGTTCCGATCGAGATGGTTCAGAGTCACAGCTCTCGACTGCCCTGAGCCCTGTGCCGAAATGGAAAGAAGACAACGCAAACAGCAATATCGTCTTGCACACATGGGATAACGAAATGCTCTCTCACTTATGAACGACAGAAAATTGGATTATCGAAGAGCTTTGGTCTATCTCGCATATATTCAATGGCCTGAAAGCGGAATCTTGACCGTCTGTCGGATGCACAGGAGTCACTGCTCCTTGGAACCTCCAGCTGGAGATTGTACGTCTCGTCACTTCGTAAAGTGGTCCTACCAGGCAGGCCTCCTGGAAGCCTTAATAGTATTTCCACAAATCCGCCTCGCTGTCAGGGATACTCAGTATCTTGAAAGTTTGTATTTGAGCAAGCTTTGCGACGGCACTCCTTGATTCCATTGCGCGGAACACGACAATTCATCTTCAAAGGATCTATTCAAATAATGTTCTGTTTAGACCGCATCCACCATTAGTCCCCAAAGAATCCTCCACAATAGATTACTGGCATGATTTGCTATATTTATTTTCTCGCATGGCGATAACACATGGCAGCAGCAACGCCTTGGACTTGTTCTCGTGAAGATTCCAGGACCTTGAACCCGACAGCCAGGCACGATAACATTGCCATCCTCTATGCAGTAGCGCTTAGCTTACAAACTTTCAAATCCGCTGTTGGTCTGTCTGCTGGTGTATCGCGCAGCCATTTGGTGAGCTCCAGCCTGACTGGCGGACAACAAAGAACTTTTCAACAACAATCGCTTTGTTAACGCCGACCCATAGCCCTCTTGTGTGCAAGCAGGGCAACCCATCGTTCAGTAGCCATTGCTTCACTGCTCACAATGGCTTTGCTGAAATTCACTTTTGCTTCAAAGAACCACGACAAATGTGAAGGGTATTGTCGTGGCCTTCGCGATGGCGGACAACGCCTGGGTGTCGTCCAGTGCCAGCTGCGTTCACTATCCACTCCTCCATCCCATATAACGCACCCCAGAGACAGAGATGCAGGTTCGAATACCCAGAAACACACCGCGATCGCTCTTTGAACTGCAGGACAGACAGAAAGAGTCATCGCTGTGCTTCCTTCGCGATCAGAAACACTCAATCTACACCGACTGAACTCACAACCGCCGATATGTCCGTCCCCAACCCATTTGATCTGCCTCAAGATCCGTCGTCTTCTGATGGGGACCACGAATTCGACTTTGATCAATGGGTGAACGAATATGACGCGCAATTGGACAACCAAGCCATGTTCCCCGTTTCTTTCGATGCCAACATGGCGATTGATCCTCAGATCCAAGGTTCTGCGCCTGCTCCGACCTTTGATCACAACATTGATCCCATGATTTCTGGTGGTGACAATGCTGGCAACATGAGCCCGTTCGACTTCACCATGTCCACTGATGCACCCCAGCAGACAGTGGACACTGGAGGACACTCTGTCAACCCACAGATGCTCGCAGCCGGAAATCCATTTGAGGCTCACGATCACCAGGACGACCACAAGATCCCGATGGGCTATCCGTCTCAAGGTGCTCACCTGATGGCTCCCAATGTGGTTCTGCAGGGTCAGTACCCGCCTCAACGTGTTCAAGAGCCCGTCTTTACTGCTTCAGGCGCCAGTCAGTTCCCTCAACCTGGCCAGCAGACCTTCGAGAAGCAATACAACTTCTCATGGTCGGGCTTCAATGTGTCCAAGCCAGCGTTGTTCACAGACATGACTCCTCAAGACCCGTTGGCAGGTTCCATCCCGACTCACGGTGGTAGGCCTCTTCTGCCGAAGCCCCCCCTTGGCCTCGACGGCAGCATGAAGAGCGGATCTGGTTCACCTCTTTCGAGCCCGGAAGTTGCACACGCCGAGAAGCAGCCTATCAAGACGAAGAAGTCCAGCTCGAAGAATCGCAAGTCCACGAACAAGGCCAAGCAGGAGTCCGTCAAGTTCCCGATCGTCACCAACCAGCTGCTGATCTCGAACCTCGGCGACGCCAACCGGGCCGCCATCAAGCGCATCCCACTTGAAGTCGAGGACGACGATCGCGATGAGGTTGCTGCCAACCCAGAACTTTGGATTCGTCGCATCACCAAAGCATTCGAGCACAACTACACCGAAGAGTGCGAGAATGACGCCAGACTCACTGACGAGGGTCGCGACGAGTTCATGCGCTGGCAGAAGGAGCACGACAACAAGGTCTGGGCCATCTTCACCGAGCACAAGGACGATGTCTTCAAGTTCTTGCAGGCATGCGCTTACATCTTCTACGACCTTGTCCTCGAGGCTCACTTCCCCGGCAATGGGCTCAACCCCGTCTCCAAGTGCATCTCGAACGGTGGTTCGAACGTGACTCTCAAATGCTCCGAGCGTTTGAAAGCTGCTATCCAGGCATTGAAGGACTACTCGATCGTCAAGTACGACTTCCTCAAGCAGGAGCGTCTGGACGGTCTGGCTGCCAGCCCTCGCGGCTTCGTCCACCGGAAAGTTGAGAACATGTTCGTCAACTACAAGAAGAAGAAGGGCACTGGTCCCGTGCGGATCGAGGAGGAGGCGGTCACTGCCAGCAAGGCCAAAGGTAAGAAGCGCAAACTTTCTTCGCCCGTTTCATCGCCCGACCCTGACCTCAGTGATGACGAGTCTGAGGATGATGCTGACGACGACCAGGAAGAAGAGGCCGAGGTCGACTATGATGCCATGGACGCCGACTCTGACCCTGAGCAGGAGCAAGACTCCTCTAGCGAGGAAGAAGGGGAGGATGACGATGACTATGAGGACACCATCAGAGTGGCCAGGCCTACCAAGCGCCTCAGATCTTCCAGAAAGTGAGCATGGTTGATCGTATGAGCATCGCCTTGTGAGCCGGTCAATTTCCATCGACTCAAGCTCGATGTTCGTCCGCGGCATTGTAAATCTACAGAACACGAACTGTACTAGTAACGACAACGGAGTTTTTGGGTTGCGGTGTTATCTGTTTTGCCACCTCGCTTGCATCAGTCTTGCTCAGAACGTTCAGCGGCTGGCGTAGCTCATTACTCATCTAGCATTATTGCTTATCAAATTAAAATTCATGTTAACTATGATCTTTGTCCCATTGTTTCGATCTTTCCATATCACAGCAAATATCAGTCTTTCGCCCTATGAAGTTCCAGTCGCCCATGCAAGGTATTATTAGTACCGATCCGAGTGCGGTGTTCTTATCATCACTTTCCCCATTACGATAGGTTCCATGCTACAAGACCTCAGCTACTCTTCAAGGCAAGATAATCTCACATTTGTGCCCACGCGGCGTGATGAGGAAATAATTCTCCATGTCCATCGTCGCCTCGGTCGTCTCAGCAGCCAGCTTCGCACCTGGGCACCGCCGGAAGAACTCTGCAGTCGCGAGCCGCAACTCCATGTACGCGAGGTGCATACCAAGACACACGCGCGAGCCTGCACCGAGTGGATGGAAGGCCTTTTTGGCTGCAGGACTGACTCCTTCGTTCAGCCAGCGTGAAGGAAGGAATCTGTGCGAGAAGTAGTCAGCGATGTGATCTTGATATGTTGAGGAAGAATAGAAGCGGGACTTACTCTAAGGGCCTAGGGAACAAAGCAGGATCCCGATGGTAGGTGTACGCTTGAGTTGTCACCGTCGTGCCAGCAGGAATGACTTGGTCGTCGATAATGACGCCTCCTGGAGGAACCGATCGCGGGAGGCCTGCCGGCGCTGCTCCATATAGCCGTAGAGTTTCTTCTATCACTGCGTTAAGCAAAGGCAGCTTCTCGACATCCATTTCGCCAAAGTCATCCTTCAAAGCAGCGACTTCCTGCTCCAGCTCCTTCTGCAATGTAGGCTGAGAGAGCACCGCCCAGACCAGATACGTCAAAGTCACGGCAGTGGTGTCCGTGCCTGCGATGATCAAACCAGAGGCTTCGAGGTGCACGTCGTCCATCGAGAGCTTCTCGCCGACTTCAGCCTCCGCGGCGATATTGGAGAAGATGTTGCTAGAAGTTTCGCTGGCTTTGATGCTGTCCAGGTACTTTCTTCCGTACTCGTAGAGAACATCGTTCGGGCCGAAGAAGTCCTGGATGGTGGTGATTGGGATGTATTTGAGCACTTTTCCTACGGCTGTGACGAAAGGTAGCTCGACACCGATGCCTCTGACGGAGATTCGGCTTGTGATCGTCCGCATTATATCAGAGACCTGTGTGCTTTGATCAGTATTTCACATCCACCTTGTCATGGCTGTTCGAAGGATCACTCACTGTCCCTCTCGAGATATTATCAAAGTCATGCCCGAACATAAGCCTGCCGGAAACGTCCATAGTCATAAACGTCCACCACTGCAAAACATCCAGCCTACCACCTTGACCAGCCGCAGTCTCCTTCATCCTGCTCACAGCATGCTGCGTAAGCTCCTTCACAGTATCATGCCAATGCTGCAACAGGAACGTGCGACTGAAAGGCCTCGCAAACAAGCGTCTCCGCGCAGCATGCTCCTTCGGATCCGTCATGGTAAAGATGTTGTGCCTGTCAGCGTCCGCGGTGAATTTCTGGTACCATTCCGTCTTCCGGAAGCCGCTGCCGATACGATGAATAGCGGCAAGGCCCTCGAGATCGCTGACGGCGACCTCGTTGGGAGCGATGCGGACGACGCCGCCGAATTTTTGGTGCAAGGCGTGGACGTAGAATGCACGCCGTCCGGACATGATGGCCAGCTTGAGAGGGATTCTGGTGAAGCGAGAATGCCATGGTCCTGGTAGAGAGCGAAGTGGGTTTGTGAAGCTTCGGTAGACAATCTGTTCGTGTTCAGTAGGTTGCTCGATTTGCAGGAAAGGATGAAATATACCGTGAGCGAGGTGACTACCACGAGAGCAATGGCGATGGACTTGGGGTCATGCAAAAAGAAAGCCATTGCAGTCATCATATGGTGGTCAATAGCTTGAAGGTAAAGATACGGATAACAAGACGAGGCCTACTTGGGCCATCAGTCCATATATGAAGCCAACGTCTTTCCGGATAGCGGCTTCTGGTCTGCCCGAGCCAACAAGATACTCTCTGAGTTGTAGACGCAAGCACCCCAGATCGGCTCCGAAGAGATTCATTCCACAGATCGCATGTCGGGGATTCGGGGTTTCCCATAGATTGGCTCTGAGCGTATTGATCCTTTTAGCTGTACAGATCGGTTAGTTAGCTTGAGGAGTTATCCCCACACTGGGCTCCACAATCTTGAGCTCGGATTGATGAGTCTACATCTTCCGAGAGGAGTATCGACGAACGGAGTCTGTGGCTCCGCTGCAGCCACTGCGTCATTTCGAAGAAGGCGAACTAGAGAACCGAAAGAGCATGCTGGCAAAATGAGCTTCAGCCCAGTTGTTCATGTTGTTCAAGTGGGATGTGACGACAAGCTTAGATGCAACTTTGCCCGTGACACAGTCAATTGGTGTTACAAGAAGTCGTGAAAGAAGGTGATGCATGAAGCTGTGTATGTTGTGATATCTGATGCGGGTGAGGACCTCGTCAAGTAAATCTATGTTTACATGGTCTGAATATCTATAGAGTTTCTCGGTCTATAAACCGCTATATCGTATCTCGAGGTTGAGAGATCCGTCACTGAGTTCAGCTCCCCGTAGTATGCCATATCTGAAATCACGTGCTGGGATCCAGTCCTGCGAAAAGGCATTGGAGGCATGGACAATGCTTCGTGTGCGGTTCACATTGGCAAGCTGGCTTGCAAGATGGAACGACCGGCCTCAAATTCGCCCAATGCCATGATCCCGACACCCACGAGATAGCTGTCGAACCAGCTTGCACGAAGCGGTCGATGGAAAGTCTACGCCGAAATCGAGGTTTGCGGACAGGTCCTCGCTTGCACAGATGCTTCCCATTCGATTCTCCATGCGTGGCAAAATGTCTTTTGCATCCGCAGAGCATACCGCTCACTTCCTCTTGTTCGCAGTGCTATTCACTTGCGCCGAAGTGCTGTGGCCGTGATCATGCTCGTGGTCGTGGTCGTGATCGTGGTCATGCTCCTCCAAATCATCAGCCTTCCCGGCGATGAACTCGTCCGCAAACGGCAATCCTTCTTTCTCGCCTGCAACAAAGTTCACAGTAACCCGTTTCACGCCCTTTACACTAGAGCCGATCTGTTCCCTAACCGCAACCTTGATACTATCCAGCTGAGCGACAGTGTAGTGGGCTGGCGCGCCAACCTCAACTTCAACAAGGAAGTTCTGCCCGCTCTTGATGCCCTGTACGCCTCTGATATCTGCCTCGCCGTTGCTCTGGGCCAGCAAAGCCTTCTTCGCCGCTTTCTCCACGTTGCCCTGAACTTCTTCATCCATAGCCACGTCGGCCAACTCCAGCATTGCAGATTTTGTGTTTCCCCAGCCTGCCTGTACAATCATGCCGCTGATCACCAGTCCGCCTACAGGATCCAGCCAAGCCGCGCTGGTCAAGAAGTGGCTGGCGCAGATGGTCAAAAGCGCAACGAAAGCCGTCAGACTGTCGACGCGGTGGTGGTATGCATTGCTAGCCAGCACCGAGCTGCGTTTCTGATTCGCAATCTTCATCGTCGCCCTGTATAGCCACTCTTTGATAATAATGCTGCCGCCGGCTAGCCAAGCGGCGTTGATGTTTGGACCGAAGTGTTCTGCGCCGTGGCTGTGTGAGTGGCCGTGGCCGAAGATCTCGAAGTGTGAGAGAATGTGTGCGATTTCGGGGAAGAACTGCTGGCTCAATGCCATGAGCGCTTGTAGACCGATCATGACGCCGCCGGAGAGGAGGAGACCAGAGACGGCGAGAGCGCCGAGGGACTCGATTTTGCCGTAGCCAGTTGGGAAGCGCGAGGTTGCGGTTTTGAGGGAGTAGGAGATTGTTGCGAGGGTCATGATGTCGGAGACCAAATCGGTCAGAGCGTGCAGTGCGTCTGCTGTTAACCTGTTCGTTGCGTCTTTGGTCAGCTTGTTACTCTCTTTCTGGGACCTCCTTTCTTAATCGATTATTTCTTACGCTTGTGAATTGAAGATGTATCCTCCCGCGCCCTTAGCGACCGCCATACCCAAGTTCACGTATAATCCAACTCTTGTAATCCTAACACCAGGGTCGCTTTTATTGGCACTTGTAAGGAAAGTGTTGTCATGGTGGTGATGGTGTCCGCCATGTCCGTGAGAATGCGCTCTCACTTGCTGTGAGCCGCCCATTGTAGTCGATATTGGTGTGCCGGTCGGTTTGCGAATACGATGTACAATGCCTGACCACTGTAGAGGGGACCTTAATGGCGTGGCTGCTTGGCTTTGTTGTTGCCGACGTTGGCGAGGGTCGGCAGCGGCGGTGAGGAGCACACGTGACTGTCCGCCGACAGCTTTTCGTCGGATGTATGAAGAAGAAACAGTCGCAGAACGAAGCGAAGAATAAGGAGTGGTGCTGTTGTTACATAGCGCGCCGCCAGAGCATGTGAAACTCAGCCGCGTGGATGTTGGAAGCCGCATCAGCAGCGAGAGGAGGCTAAGTAAAGTCCAACGACGCACAGGCAGGAGCACAAACTCGGCCACGTATGTAGGTACAGAATAATAATGCACAGCAGTCAATAAGGCGCCCGAGTAATAGAGCAATCTGGTAACGGGCGTGCAGATGCAGGGATAGTAATACCGACCAGCAGGTAATAATTGTCTCTGTCTCGTGCTATTGGAGCGCTCGGCCGAGTTCGCTCGAATGCTGGGGATGGACGATGACGACTTCTGGTGGCTTTTGCAATGCACAGGCCGCACACGAGGCTGTCGACGTATGTTATGGATACATTGAATATTTTTTCCGTTGTTCACTTGTGTACGTGGCCTGCGCGGCAGTGCCTTCGAGATAGCATCGCGCTTGCCGGGCGAAATCGTCTGGCAAACACGACGGCACACGATCATTCACCGAGTCCGCTGGCCAAACGACAATCACTTAACATTTACTAGCTCATGAACTCTGCACGTGCCTCGATGTCGCAGTATGCCAGTATCTGTCTTCATAGGTATAGGCATCGACAACCATATCTGGTGGCAACCACAGAAGATACACCCAGAAACTATCAGCTATCGTCAAAGTCCTGCCCTCAGTCTTCACCTGAACAAATTTGACAACTGCCGCTGAGATGCCATGCGCAGATTTATGAGTACCGACTGTAAGTCAGGTGTGTATCGTGGTGAATGTTCCAATAATGTTCATCCAATTTGTCATGCTACTCATAGATCTCGTTCATTCCTTCATGTCAAACTGATGCCCAATATCCCGAGTTGAGAACAAAAATAGTCGTAGATACAAGATCCCAAGATGTAGGAGTGGGCAGTTGGATCGAGGCGAAGTTCTGGTTACCTCGCTCGCCCCCATGCCTTAGTCCCATCATTGCCAGGTAATAAACTGACAGCCACCCAACGAAAAGAAAAACGCCTTCGCTGTAAGTACTGCTCAAATGAGACTTGACCAGAAATCATGGACCAAGCTGTCGCGGGAAAGGAAAGACGGTATCTTTAGAAGCAGAACAAGATGCTCTGCGCGTCTGCCACGCTATTATCGCGTTGCACTTCCCTCGCTTTTTGCTTGTTCGCTGAGGCATCTGCAGCAACAGCCGAACGAGTGGCTGTCGGCTTGTCGGTGTTGCCTTTAGCTGATCCAGCCGAACTAGTCTTCACAAGATCGAGATGTGCAAGGCCACCAGTCTGTTCGCTGCGCTCTTCCAACGGGGTGATATCGTCATGAGAGGAGTCTGCAGAACTCTCCGAGAAGAGGGAGGACGGGACACGAGGTGAGGCAAGCTCGTTATTATTGCCGGACACACTGTCCGCAGGATTTACTGCAGCGGCGGAGGCAACTGTGGAAGTGTCTTCTTTCTTTTGCTGCTCCTTCGCAAAATCGTGGGCATCGTAGGTTGGAGGTCGCAGAAGCCATTCTTCTAGTCGCTCCTGTCGCCAGTTGATGCGCATGCGCTTGCCATTGCAAATGACAATGTCGCTAGCACGCACAGCATCAGACATCAACAGCGGCGCACAGCGTCGAACGTAGCGGCGAATTTGCGCAGCTGTGCGTAAGTGTGGTGGCTGCCATTTGCCTTCAGGTCCAAAATTTGTAGGCGCAGTCTCGTATGCCGACGCTATGGAGGTTGCGGTGACAGTGCGAGAGTAAGTTGGGCGCTCGGAATTGGAAGCTGAGGTTGTGGAAGTGGAAGTTGTTGTTTGTGTAAGTGCGTTGCCCTCGCTGAAGTCTTCGCGAATGGCTGAGAGATCAAGCTCGTCCTCTTCCCGAGTTGGCGTGCCCAAGGGTGTCGTGTTTGGTGTGGTAGACGCTGACGTTGTCGAAGGCTCATTTTGCTCTGCTGAGCCTTGTGCGAACGAAGGGTACATTTGCTGCAGAATGCGTTCCTGTTCGGCAACAACAGCCGCATTGTTGATATCTGTGGTTGTTTGGGTGTTGGGACGCCTTCTGCGACGAGGTACTGTGCACTGTTTCGAGATATTGCGCTCATCAATAGCAGGGGCGAGGTCGATACCAGCACCAATCTCGTGAATCATCTCGAGGATCTTGTCCTCAGACTTGTGAGCAAGCAGAATTTGATCTGTTTCCACTCGCAGTCGCATAATGAATTGTTCTTCTGCTCGGAACAATTGTGGGTCCTTCCTGAATGCTTTCTGCCGGGCTGCGCTAGGGATGAGGTGTGCGAGTTTGCTGTTCGGGGCAAGCACCGTGTGGAAAACGTCCGGCGCGAGCCCAATCTCTGCATGTTGAAGAGTATACGATCTCAAGATCCTGCTTGGTCGGCCGTCCTTGACCCGATGGAAATTGAGCATGGTCCCTCGAACTTCAACATAAACGTCTCGCCACTCGCTCTTAGCAGCACCGTGCAATGGGCTGACAGACTCCATGTTGACCAGCATCCTCTCGCTGGCATTCACAGTGCAAGTGTATTGTGGCAGAGCTTCTTTGCCAACAGGAATTCCTCTTCCTGGCACTGACTTCTGTCGAGACGCCGTGGCGTAGCTTGGAGGATCGTCCTGGGCTGGTGTGCATGTAGTCTGGAAAGAGTTGAAGTAGCTTTGAGCTCTTCGTGGCATTCTTGTGATCGACATCTCAGTGGTAACACTCGCTGTCTGAGGTTGTTGTTGTGAGATGCTGGCAGGAGTAGTGACTGAGATGGCCAATGAGCTCAACGACTGGCCTTCTCCTTCGTGGTTTCGCATTTGCAAGTACTGTGGTGGTCGGCGTTGTGCAAGGTGTAATTTGTGCAACTGTTGCAACCTCCTCGCGATCTCGTCTCTGCCTGCTTCGATTTCCGCTTCAGTCGGCATGATAGTAGGGTTTCTCAATAGAGATCAGCAGGATAGTGTTCTATCTGGCAAGTGCAGCGCAGCACAGCGCTGATCGTCGCAAACGGCCTGTCGGTGAAAGTGTGGGGAAGGCGCGTGGAGGAGATCCGGAGAGTTGGGAGCCAAGCGCTTTAGTTAATGGAGGTGCATTTGCCATGTGACAGTGGCAGGTGTCAAGATGTCGGCCAGTAGTACAGTGTCGTGTAAGAAGAGATCTGTCGAGCAAGAATGTAGGTCGACGATTGCTTAAGCAAAGGGCAACAAACAGTCCAGAACCCCTGCAGGCGAGCACGCAGGGTCGGAGAATGAGGCGCGGGTGCGCGAAATCCAGATCTCACTGGAGGGGGGCGAGGCGGGCCGGAGTGCAGCAGTCGATATGTGCGCCTCCTCTGCTTCGAGTTCGCTAGAGAGGCTTGGAAGAGATAGGCTGCGCGGCCTTTCTCGCGTGGTCGGAACGAGGCGTGGTAAGCGTGGTGCAAGCGGAGTGTGTTGGATCTCGTTATCAACTTAGTGTAATGTTGGGATCCGGCGCTGTCAGACCTGGTGAGAGGCAATGATAAGTCAAGGGTTTCTCGGGGAATAGCGTGGCAATGTCTGTGCGCGGGGACGGTTGGTATGTTGCAGACAAAGGGAGGAGGATGATGGACAAAGAAGTCGTCGAGGTTATCTCGCCAACAATGCGGTCAAGTGATTATGGGCATGTGAGAGATAGACCAAGCGACCAGAGCAAATGCTGTTTGCTTGCTTGGTGCCCAGCGGGCGGTATGGGTGTGTCAAGGGTTCACTCACGGCATGTGCCAGCTGCCCTTTGCAGCAAGACCTCCTCGCAAGATACGGCAGGGCTAGATCGGAAGCGGTACCAAGGCTTCTGTAAGCGAGAAGTTGTCTCAGCGCTGAGCGTTTTGGTGGCGCAAGCACAGAGGCGGATCCTGGGGTCTGGAGCTGGCCGCACTGGAGAAGAATGGGGTGCTTGGCGGAGACTGGCAATTGTATGTTGACCAGTCTGATCGACGAATCGCTGGGAATAGTGACCTCGCTACAAGGGCGGAGTGTATGGGTCTGCGAGAGTGTAGTCGCTGGCGCTGCGAGAGCAGACTCTCAGTGGTGCTGAAGAATAATAAGTGCCGCTGCTGTCAACAAGCAACAAGCGAAAACGGGCGTGTTCTGGGCGCCGGGGATCTGGCAGGGTATTGGCGAAAGCAGCAAGACGGCAAAGGAATGCGCAGAGCCAAAAGCGTGCGCGCTTTTCGTAATGATAAGAGCGAGACATGCTTCTGCACATAGTCATACCTACACGTGTAAAGCAGACAGGGTCGTGTTTCCCCACCTCCCACCACGTCGCCATCCTTCTTCCAGGCGATGATATTCGCTACCTAACCATCTGACCTCTCACGTCTGCCTCTTTTCGGCTCGCCCGCAAAACCCCAGACGCGATCAGCATGCCCCGAGCGTTTCTCCACACGCCCTCCAGCATTGCGGAATCACCCGGAACAGCGCACGTGAGAATTCCAGCTGTGCCGGACCAAGAAAAGAACTTTTGTCTCTGAGCTACCGACCTGCCCAGCGCGGAGGGTGCCGAGCAAAAAACGTGGCAGCTTTAACGACTGTCTCGCTGAGCCGCAAACAGGAACACTTGGCTGCTTCTTGGTGTGTTCATGGCTGTGTGTCGCGGCACGGGAGCATTTGGCAGGGGACGGGGAAGGACGTGGAGCCCCGGAACGTCCTCTACGTCAGGATCGTGCAATTTGTCCAAGTTTTTTTTGGCCTTCTTGAAATTAATGGCGGCAGCGTCAGTCGATGATCGGCGGGGCCGCGGTCTTGCATTGGCCTTCGTAGGTTCGAAATCGGTTTGTCAGGAAGACATCGTTGCGTTTGAGTGGACGTGGAATTGTGAAGAGGCTCTCGTATCCTGTAATTCTGGCCGATGTGTTAAGCACATTGTTGGCGAATAACAAGCAGGGCGCTGTCAATACACTGTCGCCCCGCGGAATACTATAATAGCCTTACGCCTGACGCCGCCTCCTTGGGCATCAAGATCATCCAATGTCAGCGATCTGGCAAGATGCATGCCAGACCCAGCACACACCAGTGTGTGCGAACGCGGCAAAAGCACCGCGTGAAGGTGACGAGAAACAGTTCCTCCGGATACGTCAGTATCAATTGCCTGTCATAGGACTTCTACCATGTGGTAGCCTCGCGCAATTAATCTTTGAGGGAGAGTAAGAAGGGTATCTTGGACTTTTGAAATCAGAACAGGTCAAAACGGCATTTGGTGTCGGTTCGAGTAGGTGGGGTTTGAAGTCGTTATGGTCGTCGTCGTCGGCCAGCTTCTCATATAGCAGCAACCATGAATCCAGTATTGGTCCGGCGTCTGCGCGTCTTGCCCTGGCCCTCTGTGCGCTGGTTGAGCACGTCTCGCAAAATTTCGTCGTCACGATCCTTGTCCACGTGGTGTACGCGAACATGCCTGTCATAAATTAGCTACCTGATCCTCGCCTATGACTCGCCTTGGAGGAGCGCATACCGCTGTAGATTATCGGGCCTGGGATATCGATGTTCACGCTCGGGACAGAATGGACAGACATAGCCTGGACTGTTGTGCACCAAGCCATGGCGGATCATTTCGTTCTTGCGCTTGAATCCCTTCCCGCCTTCAGAGCGAGAGCATCCCGGGACTGGACAATAGTGTGGCCGGCTTTGGCTGTGAACGTTCTTGTGCGAGCTAGGGAATAGCTTGTTAGGGATCATGCGTGATTGTTTAGAAGAGGGTTGATTGGCATACTTCAGCAAATACTGCGTTTGGAATGTTCCAGCTGTGCAGTTCGGGACATCGCACTTGTATGGTCCAGGCGCCATTGTTGTTGCTGGTAGTGGCTGTATTCCGTGCATCCCCGCAGGAGGCGGCAACATTGGACGATGTGCATATTCTACAGTCTGGCCGATGTCGATAGGAGTAGTGTGGTTCGTGCTGTACCCTTCTGTACCAGAGCTTGGATATCCGCTATAGCTATCACTACTTGAAGAACCGGTTGGTAATTTGGGCATGATCGGTGGTACACCTTCCACCATCGAGGGGCGTCGGTGAGTGTAACCACCATAGGGCGTGTATGCTGGTGGTGAAGCGTAGTGGCTGTCACCGATGGTACTTGTCGGAGAACGAGCCATTATTGACGCTGGATAATAAGCTTGTGGTGAGGTCTGTGAGCTCGCGGGGTACGTGTGGCTGGACAAGATTGGCGATTGTGACATGGCTGAGCCAAAGGACTGCCTATGGTGATGAGAGATGCCTTGTTGATGGCGTGGAATCTCCAGAGTTGCAGCTTCCGCAAGCTCGGTGAGGGAATTTGTGAGTTGGTGGATCGACGGCAGTCTCTCAGCTTTCGGGGAGCTGGTGGATGGTGATGCCGGTTCGAAAGGAGCAAGATTCTGCCCGTTGACATCTGCTGAAGGCATGACGTGCTTTGAGAGTGTAGGTGAGGCGCTTATCGAGTCCCTCTTCTGGTGTGAGGGAGGAAGTTCTGCATTCGAATTGGTTTTTATTTTCAATGGCGAGTTGAGGCCCGCGCGTATTGACTGGGCTTCTTCTGTAACTGCCCGGGCATCGCCTTGCGTGGAGTCTGCCCTTGACCGAATCAATGAGGCTTTGTCTGCATTGACTACGTTTAGGCCGTTCTCGACATTATTCTCGGCATGTAATGTGAAGTCCACTGCAGAATCTGTCGACTTTTTGGGACTGCGGTCTTGCGCAAGGATCCCACCTGTGGGCGAACCGACAGCTTTCACTGCGCCAATCGGTGGCGGATCATCCTGCTGATCTGCCATAACTGTGTCTGCACTCGGAGAGAGGCTTCCGTTTGGTCGAGCTACAGATGGCTGTGTCTGGACGCGTAGGTACGGTAGATCAACTAGTACGGAGAGACCAGGGTCCTCTTGGCCGTCGTCCGGCGATGATGCTGTCGATGGCGAACACGTCGTTTCAGCAGATCCTTGACGGCCTGCTCTGATTTCTTGGAGCTTTTCGTTCCTCGGTAGTTCGTCCTGATCCTCGAAGTACTCGATCGTTGTCATTCGTGAGAAAGCTACGAGCTCAGGTGCATAGACGTAGTATCGCAATTGGCGTCGATCTTACGCGTTATGCGCAACCAGAGCGATGTTCAGCTTGAACAGTAACAGAGTGTCGACGACGGCGCGTCTATGTACATTGACAGGAGAATACGTGGGTCTTCGCGATGTCTCGATGGTGTTAGTGGATCATTCGAGCCGGAGAGTCTGATATTGCCCTTTGATCAGTATCAGCCGATCCCTGCATCAGCGTTAGTCTGGAAACTCGACTGGCGCTCATTCCCAAGCAGCTTCAGAGCATATCGACAGGATGATTGTTTGAAAAGATATGACAACTCGGGTGGAACACGCTCAGTGTGCAGTTGATGGCCTCAATGTCCGTCGCCCCCGACATTTATCGCCAGCATCGGTAGGCAGCACGAGCGAGCGACGATATAGACAGAGATTCTACTCGCAAGCTGGTCGAAGGTGATGTATATGAATGTAGACGTACCAGAGCATGACCTGAGGCGGCTCCAAGCAGGCTGAGATCAAGCTTCACAATAGCGCCGAGGTACCGGCGCGTGTAGCTGGCTCGCTCGACGTCTGCGCGAGATGTGCTGGTCCAGGAGTGACAGCGCAAAGACGTCCGGTCGGCGTAAATAGCACAATGCTCGCGGCAGCAGGAAACACAACAGCGGCGCAGCGTGGCGACGACAATGGGTTCGAGGCGGCGGTGGTTTGGCTCGATGTAGGCGGAGAGCTCTGGCCGATCCCCCAGCTTCTCCCCAGTTGCAGAGCCGCTGCAGATCACGATCACAGACACGTCGCGATGGTGGTGTGACCTACCGGGCCAAAAGCTTCCTCCGCAATGGCGCTGTTCGTGAGAGGGGACAATGACGTTGCGGGCGGAGCGCAAACAGGGCTGGCGACGCTTGAGGCTCTGGAATTGGCAGCAGGGCGAGGCTGGCTACGTCTATCACTCACATCGATTCCGGATGGCGATGGCAATGGCAACGGCGGCGGCGGCAGAGGGCAGATAATGCGGCCATCGACTCCTCTCTGCCCTTCCCCGCCTTCTTGCACGCCTCGATCCTCACAAAACAGCTTCAGGCTCCGTGTCAGCCGCCGCCAGGCATGTGTCCGGTGCCCGGAGCCCTCAGCTGGTTGGCTCATGCCATTAGCCGCAAGTGGGAGCCGCAGCGTGCTTGAGCCTCTCAGCTCGTCGTGCTACACGTCGAGTTGGAGCGGAACATGTGTCTGCTGACACTCGTGCCGGCCCTGTATAGCACGGCGAATTCTTCCGCGCATAGTGGAATGTGCAGCCGTGTGGAGTGGCCGACCATCAGGACTGCGGCTCTGTGGAGATTCTGTATAAGAAACGGCGCCAGATGCCAGACTGATGTCGGCAATCGATGTGGGCCCGGCTACGAGCTCTCTGCAGGAAACGTTTGGTGGGCGCCTTCAGCTCTGATGGCAGGGGTTGTCCGATATTGTACCAGTTTACCGGCTCCACATCACTATCACATGTTCTCCATCGCTTTTCGAATAGGCTACAATCGCTGTCGATGCAGCAAGTCTGGATCTCGTCTAAGAACATGTGCATGTCGATGAGTGTGGTGGTTTTACGGACTTGGTCGTTTGCGGAGAATCTTTGGAATAGAGAATGTCCCAACAGCCAGCACATGGAAGCGACATGAGAGGTATCAAATATTTGTAGTCTAGATTTTGGCAGCGATCTTGCGCTTTGTCACTGCTATACTACCGTCTTGATCTGTGTAAATATATTGTTGGACCACATGCATGCATTCAATGTTTGCCGTCCGCACTCGAACAACCAAAACACAGCTACGTCACTATTACTGACCTCATCGATTTGATGTTGGGTGTTCCAGCCTCCTCAGACGTACCTGTAATATTAGTGTACAAACATAGCATTGTGCGACACGCTAGAGCAAATTGACAGCAGACTGGGAAAAAAGTAATCATTGGTGCAGGTGATACACTTTTGAATTTAACCCATCCCTTGATCAAATCTGTTCATGCTTCGCTCTTTGCGGAGACTCGTTCACTTCAGGCCACCAACATACATTTCAGCCATTGCAAAGCAGACGACACTTGTTGAAGCCAGGCCTTTCGCCACACGGGGTCGCCCGAAATTGACAGAGATGAAGCGTAAGGAAGCGCCTTCGAAGGAGGACTCTCCGGCCAAAAAGGTCAAGACTGTGGTTCCGGAGTACCATGCGACTCCGTCGATCAAAGAAGATGATGGTTCCATCCAATGGCCTGCCCCGAAATACCAGATGGAAAAGGCGAGGGAGATAATTATACAATGGTACGTTGCCTTTGCTACCTCACGCTCTTGAATAACACTGATAAATAACCAGCGCGAAATCAAACAAGAAGACTTTGATTGTCCCAGACAAAGACGCCGATGGTCTCTCATCAGGAGCTATTCTACGACATACGCTCATCCTTCTCGGCCTCAAGGAGGATCTGATCGACGTTCACCTTTTAAGCAAAGGTAACACTGTGCACAGTCCCTCCGAGCGTGCTCTCATGGAGGCCCATAATCCAGCATATATCTTCGTGCTTGACCAAGGCAGCCGTCAAAGCCCGCCACTGGTTTCTGACCCAGACGTCCGCTCGCTAGTGATAGACCATCACCACGCAACCCCAAAGGACTTTCCTGCGAATTCCTCACATGTGACGGCCTGTGATTCGCCACCAGTGGCGACTTCATCTCTGCTCACGTATACACTTTGTCTTCCCTTGCACGAGTCCGTCCACTCCCAGACCGCCTGGCTGACTATAGTCGGCACGCACGGTGATCTCGGCACAACGCTCAAATGGCTGCCACCATTCCCTGACATGGCCGAACCCTTGAAACAGTACAAGAAAAAGACTCTCAACGACGTCGTATCACTCGTCAACGCTCCTCGTCGAACAGCAACCTACGACGTCCGCTCTGCGTGGGACGCCTTAGCCACGACACCCGAACCTGCCAGCGTGCTCTCCAATCCACGCCTCCTCGCCGCTCGACAAGAAGTCAACGCCGAAGTCGAGCGCTGCACACACGCCGCTCCCAAGTTCTCAGCAGACGGCAAAGTCGCCGTCTTCCGCATCAAAAGCGAAGCGCAAGTCCATCCGGTCATAGCGACGCGATGGGCGGGGCACTTGAAAAGCAATGCTCTCGAGATCGTGCTCGTGGCCAACGAAGGCTATTTGCCGGGCAAAGTCAACTTCTCATGTCGAGTCGCACGCTGCGCGAAAGGAAGAGAAACAGAAGTCGACATCATCCAGAGCTTACGGGCGTACGCCAGCTTACCTGATCAAGAGGCTGCAGCCAATGGTGTAGAGACCAGGCCGCCGCTCTTGGAACGGGTGGGAGATGATTTCGCGAGAGGGCACGTGCAAGCATCGGGAGGCATTGTTGGGGCGGAAGACTTTGAAGAATTAATGCGGCTGATGCAAGTCGGCGTCAAGCCGGTCAAGAAAGAAGGAGAGAAGAGCAGTCCGAGTAAGAAGAAACCGGGCATTGACCCTGGACAAAAGAATACACTGGCGGGCTATTTCGGGAAAGCTGGCGCGAAAATGGCAGGCAAATGAAAAGCACTGACCCGTCTGATTGATCCAAGCGGTCCAACTGGATTACACGCTACATGATCAATCGACCTTACGCTGCTCTCCGGTCTTCATTGATGAGGCATCCGAGCTGGTTCCGCTAGAGTTGCCGCTCGGGTTGAGCGCGTGGAACGAGAAATCGATCTCTCCGACGAGAGTTCTCACATGTCTGTCATTGCGTCAGCATTCACAGCCCTTAGCACGAACCAGCATCTTAACAAAACTCACCCCACCAACTTCTCAATATCCGCAGTCACACTCCCACCACAAATTTGCAAAACAGCAAAAGCACTATACTCGGGCTCAACAATATGTCTCACGCTGAGGATATTCTTATCCACGGCTTCCATCCTCTGCACGAAAGCATACGGCTGTGGGAGTTCGAGGTACGGTGGCAATGCTTGGCCGTTGGTGAGACAGGATGAGAGCAATGACAGTACTGAGGTGACTTGGTTCGACGTGACGTGGGCGTCTGCCACCATGCGGCGGAAGTCGTTGGACCAGACGGTGTGCTCTGCTGCGGACTTCTCTTCGAGAGCGAGGGTCTGCGAGGCGTAGGCCATGAGGGCTAGGTAGTTGAGGATGCGTTGGACGCATTCGATGAGGCTGGGATGGTGTTGTTAGCAAGGTTGTGCTTTTTTTTTTGACGAAATGGTTATCATAACGTCGAGAGCAGAAATTCTCATACCCTTCATATTCCTCCTTCGGGAACCTGCCGCCAACTCTGACTTGGAATTTGGAGAAGGCAGAGTTAGTCCTCATATCGTTCAAAAGCAGCAGTAGCTTGCCGAAGACGGTCATCCGCGCCTTTTCCAGATTGTAAGCGTGGGTGCCTTTCTTCTCAATATGTCCCCTGACACCTTTGACGCGCGACTGCACGATCTCGTGGATGATTGAAGAGAAATTCGCGAGCATGTAGAGCGACGCTCCAAGGTCTCTGCGCAGCTCAGAGCCTTCGGAGATGGGGAAAGGGAAGATCGTCCAAATCCAGGCTACGAAAAGCCCACCGGCTACAGTCGCCAGACGGTAAGGGGCCAGCTCATATGTTGGGTAGGCGGGCTGGCCGTTGGACTCCGACACAGCAACGCCCAATACTTGGACTTGCAATTCGTAGCCGATGATGAGGACTGTGCTGACGACAGAGAGCAGGGCCACGACGACAAATTTCGGGAACTTTAGCAGAGCGTAGAAGCCCATGAGCATCCAGATCCACAGGAATACAAGAACGCCTGCCGCATGTCCTACTACGATATACCAGATGACGTAAGATGCGACCATGGCCTGTTTGAGTCGTGGCTTGTTAGCAGTCATCCGTTCAATGTCCATCGGGGCTGACACTTACAATAGCTGTACCTATAACTCGTAGTGCGAAGTTAAATGTACTCTGTCCCGCCAGCCTCGACATCGAGATCGCAATCATGATCATGCTCCAGAGCAGACGATTCCTCTGGAAAAACGTCTGCGTGTCGTGCAGGTAGTTGATGATAGCAACACTCATACTGGCACACGTGACACGGAAAGCAAAAGCCGACGCGGGCGATCTGAAGAAGTCGGGGATCTTGCGGATCTTGTCTCCAATTTTCTCGCCCAGGTTGCGTGGAGGGAGGTGTTCTGGGTCGATCCGCTTACCAAACTCGGCGCCCATGTAGAGTGTCTGCATGGCGCTGTCTTCCATGTCTGTCAAGTATTCGCTGTTTTTGGCAATGTCTTCGCGGCCCACGGTGGCACCAATCCATTTGTACAATGTCTTGGAACCGGGGAAGATGAGTTTACTGTGGCTGAGTCTACCGTCTTGCTTCAGCTTGTCTGCGAACAAAACCATGTCCAAGGTAGCTGCACCAGCCCTGTGAAGCATGTATTCCATGTGAAGAGCGAAGAACAGCTGGTTTCGGAGCTTGTCTGGCACAGCTTCATCTTCCAAGCCTTGATCGACGAACTTCTCGTTGAAGAAGTTCTCAGGAATGCGAATGCCCTTCTGGTGACACCACTGCTCAAGAACCGTTTGCCTAGACATCTGGAATTTGTCGATCTTATCTTTCAGGACAGCCGCGAACCCTGGAGATCCAGGAGCAGCAGGCTTGTCACCCTGTGTCTCTTCGTCTTCGGGTTTCTTCTTCGGAGCCTTGATCAGCTCCAGCGTGATCATAATGTGCTTAAATCCAGCTGCGATGGCGTCTTTGATGTCTGCAAACGGCTCACGGAGAGATTTCATCATCATGTGCAGAGTTTCCAATTGCGTCTTTCGTGCCTCGGCTTCCTCGCCGGTAAGGTCTAGGCTGTCCCAGTGGTTCTTCTGTGCATGTCTACGCAGTATGTCGATACTAGTGCTAAGACCCAGAACCGGAATGAAAATCAATCTAAGTTGTTTCCACATGGAGGTGATGTCTTTAGAGCTGAGCTTGCCAATGGCCGGCTCTCTTTTGGCAGGAGTGATATCGGCATTGAGTTTTGTATGCAGCTCCATGAGCTTATTGAAGGTGCTCTCCATTGCTCGCCCTGCTGGGGTGTCCAGCGGTCCATGAGAGGGGCCTGCTTTCTTGGCCTTTTTCGGATCCGCTTTCTCCTCGTCAATGTGCTTCTGGTGCAGAGCGACAGGGTCTATCGTCTCTAAGCTCTCCATATAGGCGGTCTGCGTTTTCAGCATGCCGTCGAGGCATATCAAATAGCCAGTCATTTCCTTGAACACCACCATTCTGGAGCTGAGAGGAAAGATGAAGATGTGTACGCCTGTGGACAGGGCAAATCCAGTCAAGAATGCCTCGATAAGGCGCTCCATGAAGCTGATACAATATGTCATGGTTGGGAATGTAGGGCCGTAAGACATCGACACGATCGCAAAAATAGAGTAGATGATAGCCGGAAATTGGAACTGCGGTCGCGACGCTCTAAGATAGTTGACCAAATAGATCTGGAACATGAACCATATCGCGCAGACTGCCGATGCGGACGAATTGTAAGCAGTAGGAGGCACACCCGGTGCAGTGGTGTTTATGCGAGCCTGGGTCGCAGTGTATAGTGCCAAAAGGTTCACGGCGGCTCCTAGACAGACTCCTAGGACGTTGAGAGTCATCGTTTGGATGAATTTACCTCTCGGCATGATAGGGAAGCCAAGAATAGTCATGATGGCTATCAAATAGCCCAGGGTGGTGTAGTGTCCAGCTACCTTGGGTGACTGATACATGGCGAGAGCCACTGTGGGCGCGACGGAGCCTTTGAACATCATCGAGCAGGTGCCGATGTCCAGGCCTAGTTTCGTCCATAATTCTTTGATTTTCGAGGGTTGTTTCTTGGCTGGTGTTTCTGACGGTGGCGCCGGTGGACTTCCTGTGGGCTTCTCGGACGCGTTGTTGCTTTCATCCTGGCTGCTGCCGGCGTGGGACTGCTGATGTTCCATGGTTCCCCGTCGCCACAAGGCCGGCTGGCGCGTCGACGTCTTAATATTCACAGAAGACCAGTACGACCAACTGAAAATGATCCTAGGGTCTCGGTCCACGATGTTCTGCACCCCTGAAGGATGATTGATGCTCTCAATGGATTGAAAAACCGTTGCGATTGCGCAGTGGAAACGTGCGGAGCATATAGACTTTCTACTAGACCGTTCTGTTGTCTGTGTCAGCCGCTGATCCTTCTCGCATAAGAGATTGCGGAGACTCGTATTGCGTGTTGAAAGATATTTTGTTCATATGGCGCATCATTGATGTTGGTTGTGTATAACACGGCATTTTTCACAAGTGCCTGACAGGTCTTGGTGTTTGGACGATGTTTAGATCAAATTGTGCAACCTAGCGATGCTGTGTAACTTCAATAATGTTGTGTTCATAAAACGTGAAGTTCCGGGGCGCCGAATCCTGTGGGCTGAGCTGCGGGACTAGCAGGCGCATTGGTTACTGTAATGGTCCTTCGATAGTACATGCATACGATTACTAGGTATGTTCTCAACACTGCCATCGGCATCCTTCGATACAGGTACTAGCAATTTTGCCATCGACACGCCTCCGAGAGTATGTGAGTTTCTCGATGTTGTGGCCGCTGGTGCCATTGGACATGGTTGTGACGGCTTTCGTCCACATCCTAAGGCCATGGGCAGACTTGTGATCACGGATCGTATGAACTCCTTTTGAGTATTTACAGGCAGAGAAGATAGTACGTAGATTGTGATGATATTACAAGCGCCAGATGGGTTTGGAGACATACTCAGCTTTGGCCCCAACCATCTAGGTTGACAACACAAGGCTTACCTCCGGAACGCACGATAGACCAGACAACATCCTCGTCACTGTCCTTCACTTCTTGGTGCTCCGCGTATGCTCTACAGTATGCGATATTTTGTCAGCGTCTTGGATTACTGATTGCCATGCGACCGATGATAACGTACGGTATAAGAGCAAAGTCGCCAGGACTCAGATGCTGTCTTTTCTTTCCACCTTCACTGACTATGGTGCCGTGTCCCGAGAAGGCGAAGACAACGGTATCTTGCTCGCCGTGATGATGAACGGCTGAGGCGGTGTTTGGCTTGGCGATCATTCGGGAGGCGCAAATGTTTGGAGTCAGACCAACCAGTGCATTTGATCTTTGCATACCCTCTGTCTGTCCACCTGAGACCTCGAGAGAGGAGCTCTCTTTGACGACGACTGGCTTCTGTTCTGGCATGCTTCTTGCTCCTCTAATATCTGGCTGGTGAGACTGCTAGTAAGCACCCGTGAGAGCCAGCGCAAAAGGATAACTACTCGAAGTGGTTGGAGATACGTCGTGTCGACCATGCCCAGACATATCTTCCGTCTGTCCAATCTTGCAATGGAACTACAAACTTCGGTACTGCAGAGAGGGGAAACATGTGACGACGGGCGAGTGGCCTGACGTAATGACCACGTGCAAAATGTGATTGTGATTGCGCAACCAGTGCCTAGTAGGTTGACTTCCGCCCAACATTGCGGTGAAGCTACAAGAGCAATGTGAGGTCTGAACTTTGAACATGCCTTGATGTTGCTCCTGGCCATGGTGTGTCACCAAGCAAGCAAGTAAACACGGAGACCTGCAGGCTTCACTGGAATGATGCTTACGCCGGCAGCCACGGAAGCCTCCTCGGTGCCTCGGCCCAGCCAGAGACACGCTTCTTCACTGAAACACCCAAACTCAGCCAATGACGGACTGGCGAATGTCCGTAGCAGTCAGATGACCTTCACGAAGCGGCTCTTCATGTGCGCACGCGAGCCACAGTTACTGCAGAGCTGAGATCATCCCGCAGGCGCACATGCTCGCTCGGCGCACGCTGGGCTGCTTTCACATGTCAGCCCGGCTCGCCAGCGAGTCCAGGGATTTGTAGTGTCCTCTCTTCCTCCTATGTTTCCTACCACCTCCCCATACTCCTCCACTCCCACCTCCACTCCTCTCCGCTCTCCCACAGAAAGCACCAAAAATGTCTAAATCATTTTCAGCCAGCGATGTTGCGTCGCACAACAAGGCTGACAACCTCTGGATCATCGTCGACCAAGACGTCTACGACTTGACCAAGTTCCAGGATGAGCACCCTGGAGGAAAGAAGAGTATGTACAATTGTATATTCTGTAGCAAAGATGAGTACTAATCCAACTTCTTAGTCCTACAGCGTGTTGCCGGCAAAGACGCTAGCAAGCAGTTCTGGAAGTACCACAACGAGTCCATTCTGAAGAAGTACCAGAAGCAACTGCAAGTCGGATCACTCGACTCAAAGCCAAAGGCCGCTGCTCCTCCCACACCGCCTGCTACACCTCCAGCGGAAAAGAAAGAGAAGGTCGTTCCCAAAGCAGAGTCTGGCGCTGTCGCACCAATGCCTGGTCCAGCAGCAGAAGAAGAAGCCGAGGCCATGGACTCGTTCGGAGACATGATCCCTTATGCGGACCCTTCATGGTACCACAGCTACCACACACCATACTTCAACCAGACCCACGCAGATCTTCGAGCTGAGATCCGCCAGTGGATGGAAGACGAGATCATGCCCAATGTCACAGAATGGGACGAGGCGAAGAAAGTTCCGGATAGCGTGTATAAGACGATGGGCGAGCGTGGATGGCTTGCAGGTCTTCTCGGAGTTCACCCGTACCCTACACACCTTGTCAAGAAGGCTCCCGGCAGCGTGCCTCCAGAGAAGTGGGATCTCTTCCACGAGCTTCTCATCACTGACGAGCTGTCACGATCTGGCTCCGGTGGTTTCGTATGGAACATCCTTGGCGGATTCGGCATCGGTTGCCCACCCCTCTACAAGCACGGAAAGAAGGCTCTCAAAGAACGGATCCTCCCTGATATCCTCAGTGGCGACAAGCGCATCTGCTTGGCCATCACCGAGCCCGATGCTGGCTCTGATGTTGCAAACTTGACTTGCGAGGCCAAGCTGAGCGAGGATGGCAAGCACTACATCGTCAACGGTGAAAAGAAGTGGATCACCAACGGCATCTGGTAAATCGATTCTACTTCTCATTCTAAAAGCAATACACTAACATATTCAAGGTCCGATTACTTCACCACCGCAGTCCGCACTGGCGACCAAGGCATGAACGGCATCTCGGTCCTGCTCATCGAGCGCAGCTTCGGTGGCGTCAGCACCCGCCGCATGGACTGCCAAGGTGTATGGTCCAGCGGCACAACCTACATCACATTCGAGGACGTCAAGGTCCCTGTTGAGAACTTGATTGGCAAAGAGAACCAAGGTTTCAAGGTAATCATGACAAACTTCAACCACGAGCGCATCGGCATCATCATCCAGGCCGTCCGCTTCTCGCGCGTATGCTACGAGGAGAGCGTCAAGTACGCCAACAAGCGTCGCACATTCGGCCAGAAATTGATCAACCACGCCGTGATTCGCATGAAACTAGCCCAGATGGCTCGCCAGATCGAAGCCACTTATTCATGGCTCGAGAGCCTGATCTACCAATGTCAGATGATGAGCGACACCGAAGCCATGCTCAAGCTTGGCGGTGCCATCGCTGGCTGCAAGGCCCAAGCCACTTTGACCTTCGAGTTCTGCGCACGTGAGGCTTCACAGATCTTCGGTGGTCTGAGTTACTCGCGTGGTGGCCAAGGTGCGAAGGTCGAGCGTTTGTACCGTGATGTCAGGGCTTACGCTATCCCTGGTGGTTCAGAAGTGAGTATCCTTTCTAGAGTTGTTGTGATGAATACCACTAATCGATGTCCAGGAAATTATGCTTGACCTTAGTATGAGGCAATCGCTTCGTGTGCACAAGGCACTTGGAATGAAGCTATAGTGGTCCGGCGACGACCACACAATATTGAAGAAACAGTACCCTTTGGACACTAGTTCTCCAGGGCTATCTATCAGGCAAAGACTTCCTGAAGTCCAATGCAACTATACCACAATAGTCAATTTAACTGATAAACCCCATCACCTTCGAACAAATTATAGCAGTACTTAACGACAGCAAAGTGGGTACACTCTTAGATTTCATCCACGCGATTGCCACATGCCATAAAATCCTCAAAGCCTCCCCTTCCTCCCATCCTCACTAATCTTCAACACCGGCTTCAAATCCCCCACCTGCTCCCACAACCCACCTCGCCCCTCCCTCCTCCCCTTCTCATCCATCAAACGCAGCCACTGTTCCGCCGAGCGAATCCTACCAGGATGAATACGATCCAAAAGCTCATAATCCCTCCTAACAACCCCCCGATTACCCCCCGACAAGCGCCACATGTTCCAGAATCCCGTGAAATTGTCTCTGAAACTCATCGTCGCCGGATCGCCAGCAGCGGCGTTATACCCAGCCGGCACGTCGTCTGGCACTTTGGCGACCGGGCCGGATTTCCAGTATTCTTCCATCGAGACGTCGATGCACCTCGCCGCTTTGCCGGTCACTTTCGTGAACGCCGCTGCGAGGTCGTGGTAGGTGATGTGGTCGATGGCGACTTCGAGGTCCATCCCGTTGGATTCATCCTGATGGTCGAAGAGCCAGCGGACGTAATGTGCGCAGTCGTCGAGTGCAACATGCGCGACTGCTCCTTCGCCCAAGGGGACTCTCCAGACTACGACATCGTCTTCGATGACGGGACTCATGATCGTGCCAAGGCTAATAGCCATCTCGATATACGGCCCGGTAGTAAACAGCGCAGCGCCCATTCGATGTCCGTTGTCTTTATTCTGCTGCAGAATCCACTCGCCAACTCTGCCTTTGCCGTCATAGTGGCCTGCACGACACGTAGGATCATAGCCAGATTCCTTATACGCGTAATCCAAATTGCCGTACACGAAGAATTCGATTCCTTCTTCCAGGGCGATTTCGTACGAGCGAATGGCCCAGTAGAGCTCGGTCTTCTCGCCGGAATTGAAACCGTCAATGTTCACGAAGGCATATTGGCAGCCTCGGAAGCCGTGGCGAAGGGTCTGCTCGTCCGCCCAAGTGCCTTCGACTAGCTCGACATCTCCTAATGCGAGGAGAGATTGGCTTCGAGCGGAGGTTGGGTCGCGGGTGAGGACTCGCACTTTGTAGGCTTTGTCGTGGACTAAGCCTCTGATGACGGGGATGCCTTGGGCGCCGGTGCCGCCGATTATGAAGACTTTGGGGGTGTCGGAAGACATGTTTGACTTTCGTTTCAGTGAGTGGTGGAGTAGATTTCAGATACTACGATGATATGTCTTTGGCAACGATTGAGTGGGCGATTCGGTTGACAGATATAGTCGACGGCCTGCTCTATGATTACCATGGACTGCCGTGTAACATTACCAAGCACGTCCAACACAGATGTATGTTCTCACATCATCGTGATGTTTCGTACGAGAGCTTGACGTGCTGCGACTCGAAGGATGAAGCTTGAAGTGCACTTCGTCTGCGATCAGTAATCACCAACCTTGCTTTCTCGACGCGTAACGCCCGAGGTCTGCAAGTTTTATGGTCAAGAAGATGCCTTGTAATCTCAGCAATGATCACTGAGCCTTTGTAATATTGATTAGATTCAAACCAATCTCCCAATAGATTGATGGTGGTGCCACTCGAAAGTTACCCATTCGGGCTAAATCAGCTTCACAGCCTCGACCTCTCCCCATCCAACGGACCACTACGATCAAGAATCCACTTGACAACATCCTCAGCATACTTCAGCTTATCCTCCCCAGCCTCGGCGTGCAATTGATGGTACCAGCCCTCGTAAGCCCTCATCTCCCTGTCCTCCGCCTGCACACGCGCAAACATCTTCTGCGTGGCTTCGAAATCGCAGATGCCGTCCGCAGTACCGTGACCAACCCACAGCCTAGTCTTGCCACCCTCGCCCGCACCTTCTTTGATGATCACACGACCGTTCTCGAGCATAGCTGCGCGGTCGAGCATGCCAGCCAGGCCTTCGAGCGTGCCGGTGTCGTGGCAGAGCTCGTCTGCTTCAACACGTCTAGCATGTTCCGGGTCACGGCTCAGCAGGCTGAGGTCGAGCTTGTTGACCATGGGCCAGTGTGGGAGGAGTTTCCCGGCAAGTCTTCCCAGAATGACGGTAGACTTCCACGGCCTACTCTTGGGGTGAAGAGCCACGAAGGGCGCTTCGGCTAGGAATCCTCGGATGTTGCTTGTAGTGGGTGGCCCTTGTGCAGCGTACATCAGCACCTCCGCACCGCCCATGCTGTGTCCCATCAGAAACAGCGGTGCAGAAGCGTTGGCGGGGATGGTTCGCAAGAACTGCGTGATGTCGTCCAGGACCTGTGGCGTGGCGCCCGTGAGGCCGCGGTGGCGTTTCTCCAGCACGCTTTTGCCCCATCCGCGCTGGTCGAAGGCGTAGACTGCGATTCCTCGGCCGGCCAGGATGCGGAAGAAAGGGTCGTAGAAGCCGATGTGTTCGGAGAAGCCATGTACGAAAGCTAGGCGGGCTTTGATGGGCGTCGATGTGGCTGGGTGTGTCGTTTTGGTGTAGAGCTTGTTGCCGTCGGGCAGGGTCATCCAGCCCTCTTCTATGGTGATGTCTGACATGATGATGTGTTTGGTTTTTGAATTCAGGACAGACCAACGTCACGTTGAGGTATTCTGGTAGAGAGAAGTTGGTGTTGAGGAAGTCCGTGAAAGATTGAAGCAGATGATCGTCGTATGCAGCTAGCACGAAAAGTGATAGCTTTTCTTATGCACAAAGATATGGTTCTAGATAAAGTGCCAGGTCACCTGTCTGCACACGTATGGTTTCAAATGCAACATTCAATGTTGTCGCGCATGTGAAAACCGAAGGACGATATCGTCACATCGTCACCGCTGTCAGCATGCCGGGCCAAGCCGAACCGCGGCTCAGTCGTTCACAGCCTCACCACCACCACCATCCTCATGCTCTGCATTTGAAACAAGAAGTCGCCACGTCTTCGACTGCACAAGGCTGCGTACGTGTACATGCACATTGATCTAGTCTGACCGACTAGCGCGTGGGAGACAAAGACATTCCTTCAGTTGACGAAGCTCATGCTTGACATCCGTCACAGTGACCGTATCACGGACGACAAAGTCATCACATTGGAGGACAAAAATTCAGTGACACGCGAAGCGAGAGTTCGATATGAGTAATGGTTAATCATTGAGCGTAGTTTCATTTCAATTCATATATACCGGGACAGACGCAGCTTTCCGCGCCGCGATGCAATGCACGACCTGGCCTGTCGTGATCAAAAGTTCGCCTTCAAAGAATGCATCCATAGAGTTGTTGAAATGCAACAAAGAAACGCACGGCGCTATGCTATTATGCGTATGGCGGCGAAAGCAATCGCCATCATGACAAGGAGCTTCTCTGCGACGTGTCGAGGAAGCTGCAGGGCCTCTCATTGCACATCGGGCGGTGTGTCATCTCCAGCCAAAGCACACTGCAAGGCGCTGGGTACCTCGCAAGCGGCATTGCTCACGTATGTCGAGTAGTCGTCTTATTGAAGACGACATCACCTCGGATTCTTCACTAAACCAACCGAAGCTATCTCCCTTCAGCCAGTGCCTTCGAATTTCTGCATAGGATTTGAAGTGGGGTATCCTCTCATGCCGCCTGAGGGAAGCTCATGCTGGTACATAGACATGGGCGCTGAAGCCGGTGGGATCTCGGTGTAGCCTACTCCCGAGCTTACGGGAGGGTATGAGTGGTCTTGCGTGAAACCGCTCAAGCTGGCAGCGGCAGAGCTGACGGGTGGGCTGCCGAAGGGTGTGCTTGCAGTGCTGCTGTGGGCGTGGCCTTGGCTTGCGCTGTCGTACAGGTCGTCCATGCCGAGACGGGAAGGCGGGCCCATGGGGATGGAGTAGCCGTGCGTGGGCATTTGAGGCATCGCCTCGTTCACCTTCGCAAGAAGAAGTGGCATGTAACGTTGTTGGCCCCCGCGGAGGCCGGAGATGAGAGTCATCAGTTGGTTGAGGTAGTCTCGTGGACCATACTCGAAGGTGTGCTGCTCGTATGGAACACATGACATGACGTCTGTGAGTGTGCAGGCCACGTCGAACAGTTTCTCAATCAGGCCGATGCCGTGGACTTCCATCGATTGCTGTGAGAAGCCACTGGTGGATGTGACGAGATCACGGGAAATCTCGATGGGGTATCGGAAGCTCATTGCGTTCTCGTTGGCGGCGGACGACAAAAAGCCATGGCTGATAGACAACTGCCATACCATCGTGCGGAGCCATTGCTGTGAGCACCGCAGATCGACAGCTTGGCTTTCGGTGCTTTGTAGGTAGATGGGTAGGGCTTCGGATAATTGTTGTTGAAGTCTTGCAAGCCACTCTGTAGTACAGCCAGTTCGTGCCTTGTTCCACAGGCCGACGAAAGTATCGTCGAAAGGCCTGTACAAGTTGACCAAGTGGATGAAACCACTGAGCTCAACAGTTTCTGTGGGGTCCTCGTCCAGTCGAGGCGGGTTGATGGTAGCTTGCAGAGTCAAAGGACGGTGCTGTTGGAGGGCGTAAGCACGCTCAGTCACGAACAGAAGCCAATACAAACGACGCTTGCGCGACTCTTCGATGACATCTCCGCTTGATGAGTAGTGGGCCTCGTCGTGCATGCCCATGATGTGTGCTAGTGTTGTAGCCTCTCTAATGTGAAACCAAGCAGTGTTGTGCTTATCCAGGCAGAAGTAGCTGCCGAAGAGGAAGAATGAGGTGATGACGGTCCAGATGGTAGGAGTTTCGATATAGTCGTATCCTTTACGCACCCGGAGGGTCTCCTTGAGCAATAGTTGACCAAGCTCGAAACTTGGTTGAGGTTGAACGTCCAAGTCTCGGAAGGCGCCGGCTGGCAGGTTCATGTTTGGCTGGATCATCATGTATGCGCAGAGCGAAACGACCAGACAATATGCTTCGACGCTCGACTCCATCTGGCCAATGGTTTCGCCTACCTTCTGCCTGTGAAGGATGGGCTGTGTAGGGTATAGATTGGCGAAGAAGTAATCCACACATGCCGTGATCATCTCCATTGATAGCAGGCCGGCCTTGCGGAGGTACGCCGGTGAGTGGGGTGCTTCTTCGAAGCCATGTTGTTGGGCGGCGGCGAGTTGTGATTGACGTTGGTTCTCGCGGAGCTCAGAGATGACCTTGGCTCGGCTTCCTTTGGGTCCCTTCTTCTGAGGGATGGCGTTGTATGTGCATGTTAGGCCGGCTGATGTGCAGTTTTTGCATGGTCGCGATCCGTCGCCAATGCACTTGACCTTTCTCCGATGGCAGGCGTCGCAAGCTCTTTTGACGATTGGTGGTGTGGTGGATGGCGATGGCTCAGCCATGTTGTTTGGCGAGCGCCGTATTCCTCTAGGTGAAGAGACCTCGAGAGGTCCTGATGACAAGTTTGATAACAACATTTTAGCCATGCGGTTCTTCGCCGGCGAAGATCGTCGTAGTCCGTGCGGTATGCAATGCAGGACGTTTGAAGCCTGCACAAGCGCAGGTCAAGCGTAAGTTTAGAAAATGCAGGCAGGGCTAGAAGCGGCGAAGAAGAACACGATGGATAGGGTGAAGGAAGTGTGTCATTCGCGAGGGTAGAGAGGTGGCTAGACAGAAGAGATTGGGGAGGTGGCTTGCAGCGAGCGCAGCAGCGACAGAGAGGTGTGGAAAGGAAAGCCAGAAGCGGATTGGGCGGCCGTGAGGACCTCCCAACGCATGTACCCACCTGCTACGGTTTAGATTTCAGATCTCGCATGTCGCCAGGCACGCAGCAAGAGAGAGTGTGCGCGTATCTTGTTGGGACTGGCATGCCGCAGACAACGGACACGAAGGCGCAGCAGACAGGGCAAGAGGGCCACCGGTAACCGGCGATGACGAGTAACCCATGCCACCCAGAGGCACAAGCGCATCTCTAGCCAACGCCAGCATACTCTATTTTCTGTTGGCCGCCGCTTGCCGCACGCAATGCTAGGGTCTTCAGCCCTATGGAAGCTTTAGCGCGTTTCCTTCTCGGCCCGACTCAAAGTCTGACGTGCGTGTTCGCGCTAGAAGCAGCCCGTCGAAAGATCGAACGTCGATCGTGCAGCCGCTTCCGCTCGCACAGCTGGCGGTGAGACGCAGACGTGATGAATAGCCGAGTCACGTGCCGTCGTCCTCCTGCCTTGCCGTGATCTGCGGCCTGGCGTTGTCCTTTTCGGTGCGCGGAGAGAGTCGCGTGTCTGCTCGGCCAAATCTCCCAGCGGCCAGATGCCGCATGTGGCAGTGTGGCGCGTAAAGAAAAGCTTGTCCGTGATTTCCAGGCATTTCCTGCTGTCCATGCGAGCGAGAGGGAGGCCGAATTTTTCAGTGAGGCCCAGCGCGTCTCACCCCATGACGATGGATCGATAGCGAGCGGCTAGCAGCGCACAAAAGCGAGCAGAATTCTCGTGCCTCGAGAGTGAAAAGTCCGAGAGAGGCCGAGCCGACAATAGTCCGGGCGTCACCACGTGGCAGAGCCGCATGGGTAGGTCGTAAAGCCAGCGAGAGGGAGCGAAAGGCGGTAAAATTGGTGTCTTTGAGGGGAGCGGCGACGAGCACACTTATACTGCGCCGTACGACGGCTAAAAGACGCCTGGCTACGGCATCTTTCGCTGCCTATTAGGCCGAGTGGAGGAGTGTCGGGACCACGAGGAATGTTGCACTGCATGGCAGGGTCGTGGCAGTACTCCGGGGCATTTCCCCAGTCGCTAGTCATGCTGATATCTCCATTTTGAGGGGCAGTTTTCGGCGGGAGTCGGGTGTGGTCTAGCCCATTGGCCACTGGGAAAGACTTATGCCGTGAATGGGTGCACAGTGGCCCTTTTTGTTGCAATTCCATTACGAATGGAGTTGTCTGTAGTGGCGTGGAGGTGGCGTGGAAGCTGCTAATATTTGAGTGGCTTAGATGTTTGGAATGCGCGTGCGAGCAAGACGAGGATTTACAATTGAAGCTACAGCTTTCGAGAATATTGCGTAGGTCATGTAAGAAAAGCTCAAGCAAGCATAAGCCAAGAACTCCAATTAGCCAACTACTGTGCAACTACTACTCAATTTCTGCCTATAGTCGTCCGGCAAGCAATCACGGCTCTTCGAAATAATCTCATAATCGGTCCTTCATGGGGTTTCTCCAGACCTCCCCTCGTCATTTCATCGGGTTTCGCCCTTCCTCCACAAGTCCAGACGCCTCCTCCGCGTCTACAGAGGGCACGTACCGTGGGCACCCTCTACCTCTTACCTGAGAGAAACACCATCTCGGGCACTTAAGGTCCACTGACAGGGCTCTCGTCCGCCTGAAGGATACCTTCCTTGATCAAGTCATCCGGTTTTGGCCGGTTCTGAAGCTGCTTTTCCAAGCTATCGGCCCGCATGTGCTTCTCGAGATCTTTCTGATGGCCTTGAAGGGATGGAGCCGCTGTGCTGTCGGGAAGGATGTTGCCTTGAAAGCACAAGCTTGTGTCAGCCAAGTATTCTACCCGATGTGACGTAGTTGGGTAAGGCAATGTCCTTCATCACTCAAAAGCAGTACTACAGCAGTCGTGCAGTGTTGTTCCGGGTTTTCATCGAAAGAGCATCAAAACCGCCGACAAGGTCAAATCTGCCGCTCAACATATTGCAAACAGATCTGAGCTTTTGTGTACATGTAACAGCAACTCCAGGGAGCAAGATCGTTCACTTCGCAATGAACATCTTGCAACAAAAAAACAAAATTATGACTTACGTTCAACCAACTCCCCCCTCTCGGGCCTCTTCCCCAATCCCTTCTTCAAATTGTCCGTCGCGCGTTGTCTCTCTAGCTCAAGCTGTCTAGCCTGCAGCGCCGGCGCAGCATTCGTGTCGAGCAAAATGTGGCGGTTCTTGAGATCCTGTTCCTCGGGCCGTGTTTGCAAGTGTTTCTCCAAGCTGTTGCGACGCTCGGAAGCAGAGATGGGCGAGATGTCGACGCCTTCGGAGAGGGAGGGGGTGCGGTCTGCCATTATTGCTTTGTGGTTTTGCTGTGGTGGTGGTGGTTGTTGGTGGGGGAAGTGGGGTTGTGGTGTGATGTGTTTTGGTGAGGAGGGAAGGATTTGGTGCTTTTCGAGATTGGGTTTTGGTTGTGAAGTGGTGCTGTGTTCGTGAAGAAGAGGAAGCAAGAGCTAAGGCGAAGGGGTGAAGCTGCGACGATCTACCAGCAGCAGCGGTGAAGAAGGCGGTTGCTGAGGTAGCTAGCTAGCTGGGCTGAGGTATGCAGTCGATTCGCTTCAAGCTTCCGAGAGCGTGAGTCTGTTTGAGATGCCAAAGGTGAGACGAAACAATTAGGCGAAGCGGGCTTGTTACTGATGAGACCAGGTGAAACAGAGCGTAGTCGAGGATCTTGACTCCTGCTGTTTTGCGAGCTCGGTTTCAGTGATGACTTCCTTACCTACTACCAAGGGAATTATTCTTTTTGTTGTCGCTTCTCCTCCATCCCAGCTCGTCTGCAAGCTCGTACCCTTGCGTGTGTGACGAAGCTCTGCCCCAGATTGCGGGGATCCTGGGCTGGGCGGGGCACATGTTGCTTTGCTGTGCTGTGAGGCTGTGCAAAGCTGATGAAGCTGAAGACGAAACAACACCTCCTTGAGCGTCGAGCGTCGAGGCTGTTGACAGCGTGCAGAGCCTCAAGGGCCGACAACATGTTTCGCTGGCTTGACACGGTTACATTCCAACGCAGGATCGGCACATGTATTAGCACCACTGCAACGTCCATGTCCCTCCTGACAACTGTGACGTAGCGCGCTAGAACAGCACCAAGTACGAGTACATATCATTGATACCTTGATGGAGACGCAGCCTCTACTGTTATGAGTACGTGATGGCGTACGAGACGAGGTCGGCAGCGTAAGGCTGTGATATAATGCACATTGATCAAGTTCGACACGCTCGCATCATGCATTAAGTGCCTATAGCATTTACAAATCATGCCGACTTGCCCTCACTGGAAGAGCAAAGCCAAACATGTCAATCGCTCGAAGGATATCTTGCTAATTCATAGAGGTGAAGATCGACTTCAGGTCATTCCAATCATTTCACAACCACTCCTTTCACAACTTCATTCTCTCCACTATCATTCTGCTCCGATGGATCTTGTGCCGTCATCTACGCTTAGTGGCGTATCAGGTTGTCGTTTTTGTCGTTGAGACTTGGGTGATGCATTTACGCACCCTCCTCGTCGTCGCCAATGCGGATACCGCCCTGGGCGCCGAGACCCTCGCTCCAGAATCCACCGATGTCAATGTTGGTCTCGGGGATGCTCTGGTGGGTGAAGAGGAGCCAGGCACCGAAGACGGGCTTGGCGAGGATGTCAAGGACGGCGTAGGCAATGATCTCCTGGTCAACGTTCATGTTGCGGGAGCCATCGGCAATACCCCAGACACTGAGATGGACTTTAGTGATGATTCATTGGGACGATTGACGTCGAGAAAACTTACATGGGGTAGACGGTCCAGATGATGAGGGTGAAGCCACCAATGGCAGCGAAGAAGTTGCCAACCTTGCCACCCTTGGCAGCAGCAGCGTTGCGGCCGTGGAAGACGAGCTGCCAGACAACGACGAGGTAGGCAATGCAGGCAATGGTGTACCAGCCCCACTTCTGGGCGGTCTGCTCAGAGCCGAAAGAGGCGAACAGACCAGTGAGGACCATGATGATGTCGGCGACAATGGCAATCAGGATGTTGGCACCGGGAAGACCAGCGAGCAGCGCAAGGTCGAGAAGGAGGAGAGGAGTGGTGACGGTCCAGTCAACGTAGCGAGCCCAGTAGACCTGGCGGTAGATGTCGTGCTGGGTGGACGGGACGTGCTTGTGGTGCTGCTCCTCGGTGGTGTGGTGGTAGCCAATACCGTGGCCGCTGGCCATGGCGAAGTAGGACAGAGCGGCGAAGGTGACAATGAAGGTGGTGAGGATGTGATACAGACGCTTGGACTGGGATGTGTTAGTGGGATCCTCGCTGTAGGCTGTCTGGTAATGTTTACCTGCGGGACGTTCCAGGAAAGGCCAGAGAAGACGATCATGGAGACGGCCATGACAACAGTGACGACCCTGTGAGGGACGTTAGTATTTGTATCGACTACCATGCCATTGCTGCAACTGGCCGGGTGAAAGCTCGCATAGCTGTGGATGCTAGCTATACCAAAGCTCGAGAGCCGTTGGCAAGCCGGTGTCCATCATGGTGTGCTCCTGCGAGCTTCACTCGGCCTCATTGCAACTTGTATCTTTGCACGTACCAGAGGGTCCTGTTGCCAGTGTCGGTGGCCTTCTCATACTCGGGGAGAGAGGGCACGACAGTGGGAATGGGAGCCACGGAGCTCGAGGCAGCGAGGCCAGAGGTGGCCGTGGCGAAGGCCTGAACAGGGTCGACGATCATGATGAAGGCAGCGTAGTGTGATGGCTAGCTGACTACTGGTGAGGTGTTGATGGAGAGGTGGTGGAAGAAGGGAAGAAGAGCAGGTACAAGTGGTAGTAGAAGAGAAGGCAGAGGTGCGTGCACTGCCGCCTAGCTCAGCAGGCGAGCGGGGAGGAGTCGCACCAGAGCATGTGCTGGATGGATGATGGTGCATCACGATCGCGGCGGGCGCAGGATCGCAGGGTGGCGTGCGATTTAGCGCGCGGCAGCCCATCATCGGTGGCTGGCGGGCAATGAAGCAGCTAGCACTGTGTTTGTATCATTGCAATAATTGAAGTGACATTCTCGGTGACATGCTGCGAGCAGTCTCTGCCAGACTACGCCGGGGTGGCACGACCTCGACCGTGGAAGCAGTGTTTACAGCAGCATTCCATCACCACGCGGAGCCATTGGCACAAGCAGACAACTCACACAGTCGAATCCGGTGAGGCATTTGCGATTGCAGCACGACTCGCCCAGCCCTTCTCGTGATGTGATGACGCTGGCCGACAGGCTGATGTTCCAGATGTGCCTTCAACACGCCGGCCGTGCTCAAGCTAAGCTCTCTCTATTTCCCCGCAAAACCAACTGCAGGGGTGCTTCGGACAGCTCCTGCCACCGCGCGCGAGACGATCTCGCATCCACCGACAGGTAGCCATGTACCACTTCTCCATCGTACCCTTCATTTGTACCTTGGGCCTTGTCGAGGTGTATTTGGCATCGCAGCATGTCCCGTCATAGAAAATACAAGATGCCCATCTGCAACAATCGCATCCCGGCGACGGCCGGAGCCAGATCCACGCCTTGAAACCAGACAATCGACGCCGATGATGTATGTAAGCGTCATAACCGCTCACGCCCCAGCAACGCGCTCACCAACAAAAAACAAGGAACGCAAGCTTGCCTCTATCGCCTTGCCGTTAACCGACACGCGAATAGCCACGCCCATCCGGCGCACGCAACTCCCATCTGACAACACAAGCTACGCAGCGTCTGTACGATCAATGCTGCTTCTGTACCGCCAATCTGACCGCCAGACATGAGCGTGACTTCCCCCTCTTGTAGCCCTCAGGTACGCTGGAACCACAATTGGCTATGCCAGGCACCTCGGTCCTCTTCACGAATCATGCCTGCGCGCTTGGCTGCGGCGCGAGCGCTGTATATTGCATACGATATATGGCGCTGCGAGCTGTCTTCGCTTGCACGTCTCGTGATGCTGCCCATGATGCATGCCAGCGTGGGGAGTGCAGTGTGCATGAAGCCTAGCGGCCTGGTGTGGTGGTATCGATCAATGCTGTGTTGCTCGATTGGTCTTGCACGCGAATTCTGCTATAGTAGTGTCTGCCTGGTGTGGCCGTCATGATCTACATCGCTGCGTGCATAAGTGGAGTATTCACATTGGTTGCGATCGTGCCGTTGTTTTGGGCTGTCAATCTATAAGTTTGCATATGATGTCGATATACAACATGCAAGATGTATGTATCCCACTTGCTCGACAGGCGGCATACACATGACTGATACCGTGAAAATTGACGTCACCCATGTACTTTTATGACATTTGCACTAAGTAGTCTGCGAAGTCCACCTTTTGGACGTACGTCTCACGGTCAAGATCGAGCTGCAACTCCCAGAGACCGAAGATGTCGTATGTAAACCTGTGACCGGATCTTACGCATGGTGTTAAGAGGGTTAGGTCTGTAGACATGGCACATCTTTGGCATCACAGCTTAAGCTTTATACGTGTGTAGTACATGTATTTCACAGAATCTGGCTAGATGGCTGACTCTCTATCAGACCTGAATGCCTGCGCAGTGGCATGTGTCTGCTTCGTGTTGTTGTCGGCATATGAAGGCGATTTGGTTCCGGCTGACGCCGACGCAGTATACAACCTCACGTCGATGCTATGGAGACTTCGAGGTACTGCCGACCAGTCCAAGAGGATTGTCAGTCAGAAAGACTGAGCTTATTATGCCAAACACATGTACGTATCCAAGCAGCAAGGTAAACTCAAGCTAGGCCTGATTCTCTCACCGAAAAGCAGGCTCCACTCCTGCTGTCGAATGTCTGATCAACTTGAGGTTTATATCGCGGTGAATTGCACATTCGTTGGACCAAAGCGAATACCTCTACATGAAGACGAATGACCCGTACAACTATGCAAACAAGCACACATCACGCTAAAACCCACCCGACCCATATCTTAGCTACGCACTCCCTCATCTTACCACCATCCTATTGAGCCACTCCCCACAAAAACCCACGCAGCGCCTCATCCCCCATCATACCCGCCATCCAATCCCGACGCAACTCAACCTGAACCTCCCATGCCTGCACCGGCTCATTCACAGGAAGCAAAATCATCTCGTTCACACCGAAGCTCCGCCCAGTCCTCCTAATAGCATCCGGCCTGCCCAATCCCAATCCTAAGTCCATCTCTTGATCCGACATGAGCGGTACCGACGTCCAGTCATGCACGATCAGCTGTGCGTCGAGCCTATTCTGTGAGCCGTCGCCGGCGTTCATCATCTCGATGCGAGAGCGGGCCAGCAGATCTGAAGCCGCTGCTTTTGCCGAGCTGTGGATGATGGTGGCGGTCCGTTCGATGGTGGTCACGTCGTAACGTCCTCCGAGCAATAGCAGATTTTCGTTCCCGATGGCTGACACTTCTGCGTTGCCCAGCCAGTGAGGTTCGAGCGGCGGTACTAGGTGGCTGCGGATGTCGACCGGAAACGAAATTGAGGTTTGAGCAGCGTCATCTGCTGCTCTTGTCGGCCAGCGAGCACGAGCGTAGGCTCGCCACAGAATCGCGATCAAAACTTCGCGCGGTGTGACGTTGTCTACGGGAGAAATCCCACGCAGAGCGCGACGTGAGTTGACCAGCTCGGTCGTTCGGGCGATGTTGTTGAGTTTGAAGCGGAAAACCACTGCGCGGTTCAGCGACGCATCGACACTGGAATCGTCGTCAATGTCATCTTCTCCCTCTTCGCTGGCATCGCTCGGCTGATCCTGCTCTTGCCTTTCCTGCCGTTGACGCTGCTCGACGTCCCGTGCCAACGAGAGGAACGCAGGAGCGCCAGAGCCATTCGACAGGCGAGCTCGAGCTTGTGAATCTATCGCCGCATCATGCCCGAGAGACTCTTGGCTTAATCTGCGCAAAGGCAGACCTTCGGACATCAGCCGTAGTATCGTACTAATCCCTCGGATGTCTGCAATGGCGTGGTGGAGGTAGATGACCAAAACGAGCCCGCCATCGATGAAGTTTGCTTGAATAGCGCAGGAAGGATTGGTATCAGAGCTCGGGGTATCTTCGAGCGGAGTCAGAGCAGGCCCAGAGATCTGCCTAGGCGCAACGCCTTGCCGGTGAACGATCAGATAGCTTTGATGCGTATCCTCGAGGTGAGCGATCCTTGGCTCGAAACCATCCACTTGCCCTAACGTGACATCGACAATCGGCTTCTGGTCATCGTTTGTCGAGACCGTTCCAGCAAGCATCGGGACCTCGTTGACAAGCCTCTTCACAGCTTTCTGTAGATTCTCAGTGGCAGCATCGGCCTGATCGGCGTGACAGGCGAAGGTCAGAGCATAACGGATGTAGACACGCGGAGCACCGCCGTCAAGAGTGGAGAGGGTGAATGTTGCCATGATGGTGCTTGTTGATTGTTGAACAGATCTGGAAGTAGTCAGCAAGCGGTTCGAGGTTATAATGGGCTATCCGTTGCGACATTGAATGGCAGCATGAGGTGTTGCTGTGACATACCGTATGACCTTAGTCGGGGAAGGCAAGCAACGACAATAGCAGAGTATGGCAAAGCTTGCGCTATTGTTGTTTGGAGGCAGCGGTGCTGGTGACGCTGTAGTGTGTCGTCTATAGGTATCAATAGCCGGGGTCTATATGCTTTTGGATATTCCCGATAGCAGTGTTCTGTGAGGGCGATCTAAAGCAAACAATTTGGCTCTATACGTCAAAGATGGTTGGAGTCATCGCTCGCTGTGGATGCCGTTGAGCCGTTCCTCTGTAATATGTCTCAATGCTATCACTTACTTGTAGTGAAAGTGAACACACGTGATCATCTACGCTCCCGCCGAGACGTCTAGCTGCGGCTTAGCTGCTTCACTAACAGTATTTGTTAGTCATCTTAGATCCACGGAGACGTCTAGGTAGCGATACGATGACGAACAAGACAAGCTCATAGTGGTGATTGCTTGGGCTTACAAACATGACTTGGGTGAAGGCAGCGCATGACTCCATCTCGTGAGACCCAGCAAACCATCACAAAACCTCCTCCACTTCCCTCCTACATCTTAGGCGGAAGCACGGTCGGCGGCGCAGGCCGCGTAGTAGTCCTAGGAAGCTCCGGCACAGTCGTCGTCGGCATGCAGGCGCAAGCACTGCTGACTTGTGCGATCACATCGTTCTTCTTACCCTTGCCCTTTCCTTTGCCTTTCCCACCACAGGCCATCTTGGCGTATTCCGGCACAAGGCTCTTGTCCTCGTTCTGTCTGATCGAAAAGCTTCCGCAGAACTCCTCGCTCTCTTCGCTGTGGCTTTTCAACGACTCGAGGCAGCGGTCGTGCTTCTTACACTTGGGTGGGCTCGGGCATTCTTTGCTGGTCATCTTCACTACGAAGGAGCCGCGCTCGATGGTGTGCACGAAGATAAAGCCGGATTTGAATTCGGCGTAGGAAGACCATGAGCCAAGGAAAGCAACGGTGCCGCCTCCTTCGTTCTCGTCATCTTCTGGGTACACGTCGAAGAAGCCGGCCTCGCACATGCCTGCGCCAGTGGGATCATCCCTCACTGTGGAGATATCGACGACGTTAAGACCGTTGCCATAGTTGGACTGGTAGAGATAGCCGTCCACAACATACTGGTTGTGGTCGATGGAACGGGTCTTTCCTGCATAGTGGCCGGTGTACACTGGATTCTCAAGATCACGGATATCAAAGATGTGAGTGGTGGGTAGACCTTGTGTCATGGGACCGACCTTGGCGTCCCGCTCATCGAACTCGTCATCCATGAACAGGTATTGCTGGTCCATGATATCGTCCACGGCACCTTGGTGGATATACTGTGCTCCTGGGAAGGTCGTGATCGAGATGATGTTGGTAACGTTTCCAACCTTGTCTGTGGCGTCGTAGATGGTGATCGTGTCTTCGTTGTAGCCGTAACAGATGTCACGACCTTCGTACCTCTTGTCTGGACCTCTGTAGACCAAGCATTCAGCATCGTGGACGTAGCCGTCACCGGCGGCACAGCCAGGGCTCCAAGGGTTTGCAGGGTCAGTCATGTTAAGGTAGATTAATCCACCGCGGCAGGGAAGATCACCTCTAACCCTGATGGTCTCATTACCGCCTACCGAGCCAACCGCAATGGCATAGTTGAGCTCCTGGTTGACGACAATGTTGTGCGTGCGGCCAACAGGAAGTTCGTCCCAATGACCTGTCAGATCGGCCTGCGTGAAGTTTGTAGGACTGGCCGGGTCCAGTGTGAGCAATTTCTTCATGTCAAAGATCTGTACACCGTGGTGGATTGCCTCAGAGCCCACGACAGCATAGTCGCGAAGGATTCTGATTTCTCTCCAGTTCGAACCTTCGTCATCGTACTGAGGAAGGCGACCAAGGTATACCAGTTTGCCTTCAGAACTGATCTCAGCAAAGGCAGTGCCGTCGTACTGGCCAATAGCAACAAATTCGCGGCCATCTTCGGATGTCCAACCCCAGCTCGAAGATCCACGAGCGTAGTCACTGCCCAAATCAGCATGCGATAGGAAGTGGTAGAGATCAATCTTCGTTGCATTGTCAGCTTGTAATGATCTGACCCATCTGTACAGGAACCTCTTACATTGTTGCATCTGAACGTGTTGTTGGTGTCGCCAGGAATCGCGGCGGCGAAACCATTTTCACAAGGCGTGTAACCTAGTTCTGGGTAGCGGGAACTGTCCATTTGGCCAGCTTCAAGTTCTGCTTCCCATTGGGCCTATGCTGATGATTAGTCATGGTAATTTTGACATCGAAAGTCAGCTTCGTACCATTTTGATGCTCATGATGCGAGCATGTACCGTTCCATCAGCGTAGTCCGCAGCAGAACCTTGGCCAGCGGCTCTGCTCAGGCCGACGAGTGCGGAGCATAAAGTCACGACCGAAGTGAGCTGAACCATGATGAAGCAACGGCGAGTGGTATGGGAACGATCAGACACTCGCTCTGTGAAGTCTGGACAGCTTGAAGACTTGGGAAGTGCCTTGAGTATAAATACTCCGCATCTGTTGTCTTGGATGCGGCATAGCCCAAGTAGCACTGGGCATGATTGGGAGATGCGATAGGTCTCAAAGACCAAGACCTCAAGTTATCCATCTCAGCCGCTCAGATCGTAGGAAGTCGTGCTTGATACTCTCCATGAAGCTGATAAACCACGCTTGGCCAATGTTACCCAAGCAGGCAAGATACTTGGACGAATACTTGGACTCCGATAGTGATCAGCTTGGCAAGAACTTACATCAAGCCATGATAGAAGTTGTGAAGTAGATGAAGCGAACTCGCGGCATAGGGGACGCCTCCAATAGTACTGCTTATTTGCTAACGCGACAAGGTCCAATTTCCCGACGAGTTGAATGGCAAAACCGAGACAGATATTGTGTAGTCGTTTGCACTACCCTGAGGGTGGCTCTGCTTATCGAGCGGTGCCCCGCAATGGTAGGCCTTGGGATCTTGGATTCATGGTAGTTTCTACATGGAAGATCTTGGCAACCAGCCTACTTTAGGCAGGTAGATATGAGAATAGAGATGATGATGATGGGTACAGGACGAGAAGAATTTTGTGGAACAGGTACCGATGCGAAGATGTGGCGGGGATGGCAGCCGGCAGCCAACCAATGGTTCCACAATGTGTAGTTCAGGTTCTACATCGTTGCAACGACCACGTCCTTTGATCAGATGTACGGAGGTAATGTGAACCGGGCAGAAAGTGTATGAAGATAAGTCCCTACCACAGGACATGTCGTTCCAAGCAATCTCTGAACTGAAAAGTCGAGAGAGTTTTGCAAACACGCAAGCCGAGAGTGGTTATATCGACCGAGGTAGGAGATGCGTCGAATGATCTACTGCGAGTAAGCTTACCCAAAGAGCCAGCATCGCACATTTCTCGAGTGCCACTTGCTCAGATCAAGCTAGATGGATCTGGACGTTGCTTTTGATCTTGCTCGTCGTTTCCTCTTTCCCGAACAATCTACAAACAATGTCAGCCAGAATGACCGCAAGAAATACCCAAGATTCCGAGACCGCTCAGATGAGTACCGAGGAGCCAGATGGTACACGGCAACGCGAGCTGTATGCAGCCAGGCGCCTCCCTGTTGATCATCCCGACTATTGCACGGGGAGCAGACCAACTACTCATGTCGTTGGCTATTTTAACAACAAAGTATAGTGAATATGAAGTCGAATATACATGCGTCTATTGCACCATGCTGACTAGAGCTGCTGCTAGATATATCTTGTGAAGAAGGCGGATTTCGATAAAGCGGCATTCGCTGCTCTGCAGAGCGAAGAAGAGCAATTCAAGTATTTCGAGAACGAGTTGATATTATTAAGGATGATCCGCGGCATGCTTCGTAAATGTTCGATGGGCAATAGTCATATCCATGGGATGAAGGCTATGCCATCCGTTCTCAAAAGCGCCCGGGAACAGCACACAGAGTGTTCCAACTGTTCCTTCTATCATCTTTGCGCACAACCGATATGCACACTAGCCATTATACATTCGCACACCCAGCGAGTACCCGTTACCAAATCAGAGGACTCTTACGGTGCAACCCCACCACTAGCACTCTTACCATCACCCTGCTCGGCCGCAGCCTTCTTCAGCGCCGCCCTCTCCTCTCCAGTAGTAATACTCCTCCTACGAATCTTCTCTCCATCACCGAAGACAGCCGGGACCAGTTCCTTCTTGTTGACCTTACCCATCGCATTCCGCTTGATCGACTCAACGACAGCCAAATCCTGTGGGATCTTGTACGCCACGAGCTTGTCTTTCAGCGCGCGGCGCATGTCTAACGCACCCCAAGCCTTGCCGTTGCGTCCGCCAGTCTTGCCTTCCTCGGAAAGCACGACGACAGCCGCGACTTTTTGACCCCAGGCTTCGGATGGGAGACCGACGACGGCGCATTCGCTGATTTGGGGCAGGGAGAGGAGTTCGCGCTCAATCTCGAGAGCAGAGACCTTTTCTCCTCCTGTCTTGATGATATCTGCGCTTCGCCGGCCCTGGATGAAGTACGCGGGTCCCTGCGCCCAGGAGCCAGATTTGCCTTGGCCGGCGCCTGATACGGTGCGGCGGACGGCGATGTCGCCAGTTTTGAACCAGCCGTCTTGAGTGAATTCCTTCTCGGTGGCGGCACGGTTGCGCCAGTATTCTTTGAAAATTGTAGGACCGCGAAGCTGAATCTCACCCTGCCTTTCCTTGCCAGTGGCCGCGTCTGTCTCCTCGCCGAGCGGGATGATTGTGCTAGTGCCAGTTGTGTCGTCAGTCTCCATCAAACGTGCCTCGACAAACGGCAAAGGCCAGCCGACGGAGCCGTCAATTCGGTCGGCGTCATCCAGACCACATGAGAGCGCCATGCCCACCTCGGTCATTCCATATCGTTCCAGTAATACATTTCCGCCAGATAGCTTGGTCCACCCGTCACGGGTGGGCTTAGGCAGAGCAGCGGAGCCAGAGATGTTGAGACGTAGATGCTTGCGGGATACAGCCTCTCTCGTAGCCTCTTTCATCCCAGGAGACAGCGCAGGGTACGTCTGCAACATGCGGGCCCAAATCGTGGGGACCACTGTGAAGAATGAAATAGGTGGCTTGGTGTCGTGCGTTGCACCATTGGAGGCACCGTTTGTGCCGTTCGATTCCAAGAAGGGTGCAGCAAAGCGGTTCCAGACCTTATCAACGTTGAAGGGAAACATGAACTCGATGCTGCTACCTGCGAGCAAAGGCGTGAGAAGGGCATTGACGGTGCCGTGAATGTGATGAAGTGGCAGAACGTGCAGCAGGCGGTCTTTTGGCGTGTACTCCCACGCTTGGAGTAAGCTGTGTGCCTGTGCTGTCAAAGTGGCTTCCGACAGCATTACGCCCTTCGGCCTTGCAGTAGTGCCAGATGTGAACAGCATCATGCCACCCGCAGCCGAATTAGGCATCCCTGTGAGCTCGACATCGAAGTTCTCGTCGCATCCCTTCTCCAACTTGATCAATTCAGAGAATAACGGAGTATTCTCCAACCCTTCTTTCAACACTTCCTTCGCCTGGCTAGCATACTTGGCCGACGAAAGCAGCACGAGCGCACCGCTATGGTCCAGGATATATCTCAACTCGGAAGCAGGAAAAGAAGGTGCCAACGGCACAGCAATGGCATTGGACGCTAGGGCAGCAAGGAGGGTGACTGGACATAGAAACTTAGCCTCTGAAGCTGATATAGAAAGATATTGGTATGATTTCCCAAAGAGCTATCCGCACCTACATAGTCGTACCCGTTCTCCACCATGAACGCTACGCGCTCGCCGGCAATGCCACTCTCATCTTTGCCCGTCTCTTTCAGCAATTGTTCCTTGGCGAGCGAGACGTCGCGCAACAGCGAGCCGTAGGAGAAAGCGACGCCGGAGTCATGGTTGACCACGGCCGTGGAAGATGGGTCGTGCTGGCGAATAGCCTCGAAGAACGCGGAGCGCTGGAGCGCAGCTGCCATTGGTGATGCTGTGCAAGAGAAAGCACGTGAGTAGTGCGATGTAAGTGAACGAGTAGCAGCCGGGTTCACAATGGCAGTGGTAGGATAGCGCGCGCTGTGTATGGGCAGAGAGCGGAAGCAGGCTACTATGGAGCGCTGAGAGAGCATTGTAGAGGGAGGAAAGAGGCAGCGATAGGGCGACACGGCATGTCACCCTAGCATGCAGCGGCAGTTGGGTTGGAAGTGGGTTGCTGTCGGGGAATGGTTGATTCGTGTGCAGCTGCTAACGTTAGCTTCAATTGCGCGTGGATTATTCGATTCGTCTGATGACGGCGTCGAGTTGCCGAGATCGGATCTCCGACTTGCGCTGCGAGGGACAGGGTACATGTACCCAAGGGCAGCAACAACAATGGACTGATCAGTACATGTATTTGACGCCCGATTTAGCGGAAAAATGGAACTATGCTGTCCTCAACATGACCACTGACAGAAACGTACATTTTGCTAGCACGTCAAGACGCTAACGACGAGGATGTAACCGGCTCCAAGATTACCAAGCCCCATGCGCAAGTCCCAACAGTGCCGAGCCCAGCAGGGACATCGAAGAGGGAACCCAGCCCTGTCAATATTGCGTTCGTTGAACAAGGCGCATCGTCTTAGGTGCATGAAGAAACAACACCCTGGTCCTGCCCAGGGTACAGTGGAAGTGATAGTGAGTCCGGCTGACCGCAAGTGATTCTCACAAGCAGCACGGAATATTATCGTCGATTGTGAAGACAACTCAGTTATGATTGTCAAGGCAAATTCAAGGCAGATGAAGAGAATACTTTATTAACAGACTAGAGATGGTATCTTCATCATTATGTCCAATGGTACGAAAAGTGGAAAAACGTCAAAGAAAAACTCAAGATTGCCTTCGTCCGCGTCGCATGCATTATTCATGTGCGACTGGAAGCGCGATCCGTATATTCGGGGTATCCCATTCTGTTCATGTCAAAAACAAGACAACAACAAATTTACACCTCAGCGCGGGCGGCGCTGTTGTCGACCTTGTTGCGCCTCTCACGGCCCTTGTCGGACCAGGGGAAGTGGGCAACAGGGATGAGGAAGAAGGAGTTGCTGGGGTCGGCAATACCAGCGAGAGCGTTGTACCTAGATGGTCGTTAGAATGTGATATTGGTGGGACAAGACGAAAGATCACAACATACCAAGCAGTAAAGGCCGCGAGGATGCCAAAAGCACCACCAGCTCTCAGGAGACCAGTGTGAGGTGCGCCAGTGCCGCCGTGCTCAAGGTAGGCGAGACCAAGGAACAGGAAAGCCAAGTCAAGGGTGAAGAAGAGCATGAAGAAGGCGACAGTCGAGCGGAGGGTGCAGATCAGGAGCAGGAAGGTGAAGATGAACCAGCCCATGAGGTACAGTCCGAATGAGTCGAGGAAAGGCACGGGAGACTCTGCCTCCAAGGTCGAGGCGATCTCGAAGCCACCGGGAGTCAGAATGATCGCTGTGCCAATCCAGAAGCCGCCGTAAGAAGAGAGTGCAGTGGCACCGAAGGTGTTACCAAGAGCGATTTCCCTGGTAATTGTCAGCTTGTTGATCACTGTCAAGACTGTGCCATCACGACTTACCACATGCCAGCAAGAAGCTGCACAAGACCACCATAAGCGAACGCAGCACCAACAACGATGTTGGGCTCGGAAAGACCACGGGTACCCAAGTTGATGCAAGACAAAACAAAGGTTGTCAACGCGAAAGCGCTGAGACCCAAGGGAGCCGGGTTGGCGAACTTGGTGGTAGGAGGCCTGTAGAGACCAGGCTGGAAGTCACCACCAAAAGCAGGAAGACGCACGGAATCGCCGGTGTTGACGTGTGCAAGCGGGTTACCGCCATAGTCGTAGGGCTTTCGCTGCGTTGCAGGCGCCTGGCCTGCCATACCAGTAGCGTGGTCGTAGTGGTCGCTGTTTCCGTTGACCGGGAGGTCCATTGACTCCTTGTTGATCTCGTTGTTGTTGTGTGATTGAGTCGACATCTTTGCGGTTTATTTTTTTCTTCACAGTATTCAAGAGGTTCGTTCTGTTGATGGAGAAGTCAAAGCTGGGGTGCAGCTGCAATGTATTGGAAGCTGCGGAGCCGTTGAATCAGCAGCAGCAAAGTCAGACAAACAACAACGGTTGAGGTTTTGGCAGGTAAAAGAACAATCTCCTAGACACAGAAAGGCCCTCGCGCATGGGCTGGGCGCACGCTATATACCTTCGCGTCTCGCACTGACTTCAAGCTCTACTCCTCCGTCAGCCGAGCGGCGAACACGGGGTGGTGTGGGGAGATGCTCGATGCTCCAATCTCTGGAGTCGCCCAGGGACGGTGTGGAGACGGACCAATGGAGGTCGATCAGCATGATGCTCCTGCCGTCGGTTCGGCAGGTATCAAAGTTATTATTGACTAAAGTGGCCCGGGGAAGAAGGGCTCTTGTCACACGCAGGTCGCCGCACGCCGCACCATCCGGCCATGGCACGCATGGCCTGGCACTCTCACACAAATCATCTGTGAGGAGGCAGCGATGCAGGCAGACATGGGTAGGATGCAGGCGGCATCCTAGCGTGCCGGGGCCATATATTCGTGCGCAGGGCAGCGTGGAGCGTGGTAAGCACGCACTGTGGCCCTCTGCACGCTTGCAAGGGCTGTGAGGAGACATCTGCTTGGGCGAGTCAGCCCAGCAACAACACCACAGCATAGTGCTTGGGATAGGCAGAGATCGCCCCTTAGGACGAGATGCCGAGCATCAATGACGCGGTGTGTCGTCCGCTGCCGGCGTTGTCTGCGATGCCAAATCGTCTCTCGTCTGATGTCACCAGCGAACGCCAAAGAGGAGCTTGATCGAGCCACCTCAAGAGTGGGCGCATAAGCCAAGCCTGCCCGGATTGCTTGTCTGGACCGCCCATGCGTGCGCTTGCAGAGCCTCTCCGCAATCAAACAGACAATAGTACGAAACAGTGCCAGCGTGCCGGAGTGCGCCAGTAGTTAATCCGGAGCGCAAACGAATCCTTCCGTCCACTGCAATAACGAGAGCAGCGTGGTATGCCGTCTTGTCTGTGCACTATTATCACGGCCTGTCTCGCATCGGCCATCGCTCGCGTTGCCCTCGAAAGCGATCATCCTGCCGTGAAAGCGAACAGCCAGTCATCTGCCCTGCGGCTCACTGCTTGCTTTAGTGGCGTGCGATCGCCCGTCGCTGACCAACCGAGGTGTCTTGTCCAATAACTGAACCATGACAATTTGGCGATCGGGGCATGTCATCTCGCGTGCAGAGATGAACTTAGGAGTTTTATTCCAGCGAGCGTGTTCATGTTTGCCGATGAAGATTTAGAGATATGGCCAGTCGCGCCATGGCGCGTTTTCTCACCTGTGCTTCCCCTGATAATGCGATCTTACAATACCTGGTCGACGCTGGCCTCGGTGCGCTGGGCCGCGCTCTACTTGGTCGGCGGAATGGATAAATTAGTGCAGTGGAGTCCTGGTAGCCGACGTTTAAACTTGTGTTCGCAACACTTCGGTGGAGCGCCCCGAAGAGTGCGCTCGGCCTCTCGGCTCCTTCTCGCTCGCGGTCTTCAAGAACCCCATAGTAATCACAACAACGGCAACACATCCCCCACAACCATGCGCAAGCTTGTTTGAGCTCTTTGCGACACAGCCTAGGGGTCCTTGGTCTGTTGCTGCACGCGTGGCTTTCTGTTTCACCTTCGAAATATGTGCTCTCGACGCGTTACATCTCGAATCCTTCACTCGGTCGCTCGACGGCCTCACGGCTGGTGAGTTGCTCCTGCCGACGCTCTAATGCACGCCACACACTCTCAAGCAATGGGCTGGAGTCTTTGCTGTGCTTGTCCTCTCGCTTCTGCAGCTTGTCGACGCCTCAGTAATATACGATTGTGCCGTGTGGTTCAGGCGGCTAATATGGTGAGATGTGCTATACCAGCTACACCAACAGAAAGTGCATGTATGTTAGGGCTTCGAATTCAGCCTGCTCCTTCGCAGTTATTAGCCGGCAACCAGCTATGCGAGATTATTCTCAAGGTCTGTGAGCTTTCGTTTATGCAGATGCAAGGTAGCTGGCGTGCTGGCCGTGCTTTTTTGCTGAGCTCGTGTTCGTTTCACCATTTTTGAAAGAGCTCCCGCAAGCACTGCAGCATAAGGGTTTGTGCGATTGCTGCTCATGATCCTTCCGTCGTACTAAAGTATACGCTTTCGAGCCCTGCAGGAGGGCAAGGGGACTGCAGAGTGTGGAACCTTCACCATTCGGAGCACGAATCTGGGGAACACATCGGGTTACTTCACACCTTGGTCAGTTAGAAGATATGGTTCTATGCATATACTTCTGGAGTTACCGCATGGTTGCATGGTCTTGCCATGAACCTTGGTAGTAGTTTGGACGGAGACAACGCCAGCAGTGCGTGATGTGAGTATATGCAGATCCTACATCTTGCTTCCATCAGGATCTTCTCTCAGTGCTTCCTGGTAGTTAGAGACGGATTTTAACTCCTTGCATAAATTGTCGCTTCATTCCAGCTATGCGGAGAACCATTGAGCAAATCTCCTGCGATGAGCGCAGAACACCAACAAGAAAGAGAAGTATCAGGAGGATGTTGTGGATTTCTTCAAACGAGGGCACTGAAAGCAAATAGGATCGACTTGGAAGCGCCCTTATCTTCGCCATCAAAAGCATGCGGCGCCACGGTCTCCCATCATGCTGCAGTAACGCCACCATCGGCCGTCCAAGTTGCTCCATTGACGACCTGCGCAGCATCAGAGCACAAAAACACAACAATCTCAGCAATCTTGTTGGGGTCGCAGACTTCTTCCTGTCCCATTCCCGGATCTGTTGGTAACAAGTTTCGTCAGTCTCGAGACAACACAAGTGCGCTTTTTCAACATGGCAAACTTACATCTTCGTTGCACGAGAGTCATGCCCTCCATGTTGACACCTTCGGTGCGCAGAGTGTTGCCGATGTTCGTGGCCATGGCACCAGCAGCAACGACATTGCAACGAATGCCTTTGGAGCCGTAGAAAGCGGCAGTGTTCTTCGTCAGACCGACCAGGCCATGCTTGCTCGCTGTGTATGCCGCGCCTGTGCAAAGTGTCAGTACCGTTCTACGAAACCACAGGAGCAAGATAGTAGGTGGCATACCGCAGGTAAACCCTCTGAAGCCGGCAATCGATGCAATATTGACGATGCTGCCCTTCTTCCCTCCCTCCAACCACTTCTTGACCGCTCGTCCACTCACAACAGCCGGAGCAGTCAAGTTCAAAGCAATCACCTTATCCCACATCTGCCTCTCCATCTCAGCGACGGCGTCAAACCTGTCAATCCGACCAGCGCAGTTGACCACGAAGTCGAGTCCACCAAAAAGCTTCTCTCCTTCTGAGAAAATCATCTCGACGTTTTCATCTTTGGTGATGTCTGCCTGCAGTACGAGAGTGCATTCCGGATATGCCGCAGATACTTTTTCCTTGAAGTCCGCGATCAGGTCGGCGTTGATGTCGCAGACAACGACATTCGATCCGGCGCGGAGGAAAGATTCTGCGATTGCACGGCCGAGACCACCGCAGCCGCCGGTCACCAGTGCTGTCTTTTGGATGAAAGATTGTTGGCTCATGTTGATATTCCTCGTTGATGAATCTGGATGCTGAAGCTGAGTGTAGGAGGTAAAAGCTATATTTCGACAAAGACCTATCCTAGCAATACCACGAAAGATAGGGAAGAGATGTTATAAAGAGGACAGACGTGGCACGATCGCCAGAATGGTACGATGTAACGCAGGATCAGCCGCGCTCCTCTTGCCGTGGCTTGACGAGCTGAGTCGCGCCGAATGCTCATTGCTGCTCTGCATTACTAAGGCTTGAGTTATTCCAGCTCTGGTTGCAGAACTGATCATAGATTCGTATCCTGATAGCCTGACGCTCGCACCCCGTTGATTCTCTGACAGCATATCACAGACAGTGGGCGTCTTGAAGACTTCGTGTTGCTCGTATCCAGCTCGTATAACCAGGAGGGAGGAGTTTTGCCCCACGATCTTGTGGAGCTGGTACCTGGACAGAGCTCCAGGTATAGCTGCCCTGTGCTCGAGCTATCATGCCGCGGTTGACTTGGATCTATCCTACACCGCGTACGTCTGTAAGAGCATACAATCATCAAGTCTACGATCTTGGTGAGAGATCCATACATTACCTCTCAACCAATTGCATTGCGATTGATACAACAGTGCCCTCAAGTTCTATCACCAACAACATTACATCGAAAGCGCATCGTCTTCAGGCAGCAGCAGCAGCAGCAGCACCTATTCCTTGTAACCCACCGTTGCACCAGCGTGCCACTCCCATACCTCACATATACGTTGTAGCATACTCCTCACCATGACCGCCGGCGGCAACAAGCCAGCGCAGAACCACACCGCTCGTACCTACTTTGACCACTCGTCCGCCCAGCGCATCAACACCGATGCCGTCATAATCGACTCCCTCCGCAGTGAATACCCTTCACTACACCTGACCGTCGTTCCTCAAACTTCATGTAATCTCATCAACTACGCCCGCTCTGGCAATGGAGCGCTGGCCGCGATCGATACCGAGAAAGATCGCCTGAGATGGAGCGTCTTCGTGCCACCGGCCACCCGCTTGCATGGCGACGAGGGCGCGCTCGCAGAGCAGATAAAGTTTGGCAAGTTCTTGCTTGATTGGGAAGGGAAAGAATACGTTTTGTTCGTCGCCGATGGTCGGGAGGGATCGTCTCCATACCCTGCTGTCACCCACCAATACATCCTCTCAGCCTCCGTGGACTCGACGAACCGCCTGCTATTAGCGGCCGGCAAGTGGACGAGTGAGCTGCATGGCGAGGTCTGGGTCTTTGATGGAGGGTACTGGCAGAAGAGCGCAGAGCTGTGGAACAGTGTTGCAAAGGCCAGCTGGGACGACGTTATCTTGGACAAACCCATGAAAGACGCCATTCGTGCCGACGTCGATCACTTCTTCGATAGTCGTGAGACATACGAGAACCTCAAGATCCCATGGAAGCGAGGCATTATCTACTATGGTCCTCCTGGTAAGTTTTAATCGATGTTGTCGAAGTCTCGGCTCATCTAACATCAACACAGGCAACGGCAAGACCATCTCGATCAAAGCTACAATGCACGCACTCTACGAACGCAAAGCGCCAGTTCCAACGCTCTACGTGCGCAGCTTGAGCTCTTTCGGCGGCCCAGAGTACTCCATCAACGCCATCTTCACACGCGCTCGAGCCACAGCTCCCTGCTACCTCGTCTTTGAAGATCTCGACTCCATCGTCTCAGACAGCGTACGCTCATACTTCCTTAACGAAGTCGACGGCATCAAGCGCAACGACGGAATTCTCATGCTCGGCTCGACGAACCACCTCGATCGTCTTGATCCAGGTATTTCTAAACGCCCATCGCGTTTCGACAGAAAATATCTCTTCCCCAACCCAAACGAGGCGCAGCGCGTGGCTTACGCGCACTACTGGCAAAGGAAGCTGGAGGACAACAAAGATCTAGACTTCCCTGACGCGCTGTGCGAGGCTATCGCGAGCATCACCGATGGGTTCTCGTTCGCTTACATCCAGGAGGCAATGGTGGCAAGTTTGTTAGCAATCGCCGCAAGAGGCAGCAGCGACCATGAGAGCAATTTAGCATCCAGCGGGGACGATGACTTGAACAAGCTGGTGCTGTGGCGCGAGATCAAGAAGCAGGTCAAGATCCTCAGAGACGAGATGGGAGACGAGGAGGGCGAGAGCGGGCAGGCTTTGCCCATAAGACAGTGAGCGACGCAAAGATCCGCTCGATTATCCTGATCAAAATTGAGACTGCCATGCGCGCAAGCGTCTGCGGAATGGAGCATTTTACCATCTGGTCACCATCGTAAGGTCAACACAACCCAGCAAGCATAGACCGTTCAATTCGGGAAAAGTATTGTACATTCGAAATGCAAACGCATCCATTGCCATCGTCATAAATCGTGTATCAGAAAACAGGTTCAAAATCCAACACCCAAATTGCCCCCAAAGTTTGGCCACGTAAACGAGGAAAATTGAAATGCAAGAAGAAAAGAAAAAAGAAAAAACACCTTGGTCTCGAACGTCATCTCAATCGCCTTCCCTGGCCGCACGCGTCTCGCTCGTGCCTCGTCCCTTCAGAGTATCGCGTGTCAGTGCTGTGAGGTTCCAACGGCGAGAGAACAGACTGAATGCTCAGCCGCTGCTGCGTCTCCGGCGAATAGCGCTGCAAAGCATAATTCGGGCGTTCGTACGAAATCGCTCCCAAATTCGATCCACCCGCCATCGCATTCCTCGCAGCACCATCAGCCGGCCTCACAGCCTGTGGCGGGGGCTGATACTGCGGCAGCGGAAGCGGCAGGCTCCTGGAACGCAAGTGCTCCTGGTGCAAGCGCTGCTGCTGGCGGCCGTAGGACTCGGACCACGAGGCGCTGGCGCCGTGGCGGGAGGGCACGATTGAGCTCGAGACGCTGTCGCGTCGCTCGTCTGTGGCTTCCATATCAGGTTCGGAGCCCGAAGATAGCACTATGCCGGAGTCGCTGTTGTGGTCTGAAATACCTCGGTCTTCTTCGCCGCCGCAGAAAGCTTGCGGATGGTGGGCTTGGTGGTGGTGGTGGTCGGCGGACGCTTTGCGTTGGGCGGTGCGGGCGGTGGTTTGTAGGGTTTTGAGGCCTTTTTCCATGCACTGGGCATTACGTGTGAGTTTTGTGGAAATCGTGGGTTGTGGGATGATAACTCAACTTACCTTTGCTTCGACGACGTTCCAGCGCTCACCGAGCCTGGCGGCGAGGAGTTCCCACATCTCTTTCCTGCAGGCAAGATACTCTTGAGCAAGAAGTTCGAGCTTGTGATTGTCCCAGTCGTCAACGTGGCGACGCTCAATCAAGCGTTCATGTCGTTTGCGGCAGGCGTTGGCAGTCTTGTTCGGGAAGTTCCTGCTGGCAATTGGCTGCCAGTTCAAACCGGATGCACGGGCGCGTAGAAGTATCTCATCGTCAGATGTAGACCATATGGCGGCATTGCGTTGGGATGCAGGATTGTGTTGAGGGTAAGGAGCGGTTGTCGATGAGGTAGAGTATGACATGCTTGGTCGTGCCTCTTTAGGCATGATCGGTAGATTGTTGAGAAAGGGCATGTATGGTAGCCGTGAGATCTCGGGTGTAGTAAGTCGTAAGTGTAGTCAAGTGGCGGCGATCTATTGGTGAATGTGAAGAGAGTTATGCAAACGTCGCTATGCGTCAAGCACAGGGGAAAGAGGGACAGAAAGAAATGGCAATTATCGATTAGAACGAAGATAGGGCGCCGAGTACCAGACTGAGACGATGTGAAGGAAAGACTCAAGGAAACAAGGAAATAAGGAAATAGAAAGAAGTAAGGAAACGAGGTTTCGAGCGGTCTTGTGTTGATGGCCTTTGATGTTTCGCCCTATGGTGGCGAGACGGCCATCTTATACAAACCAGATGACCTTGCCCCAGACCTTTGCAAGGCGCCAAAGTCCGGTGAAGTGAATCTTCGCCGTACCTGTTTCAGAATCTCATCCTCAGGCGGCAAAGGCCTGAAACGTGCGAGAACAATGGTTTGGCTGCGATGATACCAGAGGCTGTTAGTCGAAGCAGAGCGTCTGTACAGGAACTGAAACATGATGTTGGCCCCAGGGCCGGCGCTACTCCATGCAGACCGCATAGCGCGGCCAAGTAGGTCGCTCAATGGCCTCTCGCCGGCGGGTACCTGAATGGAGCAGCGATGCAGTTGTCAAGATAGAGGCCTGACCTGCAGATCGCGCCTATGTGAATTATTATAGGCCCAGGGGTGACTATCGTCAGAGGCGTTCGCGAATTCGAACGTCCACAGGCGCGCGCGAGGTTTGGGCGCCTAATTGAGCCGCCGTAGGAGCATGCCTATTCTTGGACTCGGCACGCGAGGTTGGCGTGGGAGCGTTGATATATGTTACTGTTGAAGATGGCGTCAAGGGAGTAGCTGTGGGTGTAGTGGCAGTTCTCATTGCGCTATCTGCGAGATGTTGTGTCCTTGGCTACCTATATGCTCATTGCTGTGTCGCGTTGTGGCCCGTCAGTGCAAGATGAAAGCAAGGCCACCATCGGAACACCCTGTTAAACTTGTCAATACGCCCACATACGACGAATGCTATTAATATAAGTGTTGACGAGAGTCTTGTTCCGTGAATGTATGCATGTGTGAAGAAATGCGTCTCTTGATCGTCACCCACTACTAGAAGTTGGACGAAATGCCAAGCTTCCTAATCGGGTAGTATGTTTTGTGTTGCAGCTCGCGACTCTCGCGTGGAAGACCAATGCGCCAACAAACACTACAGCAGCACCTTTCCGGCAAAAAAACAGGATGGCCACTGAGGATCAGCCCATGAACGATGCACCACTAAAAGAGGCGGAACGCTCGCCCTCACCAGCTCCACCACCTCCTGTAGCCACAGCGCCGGGTCCACGCGCAACCGCCCTTCAGAAGCTCTATGCAGATGCGATCGCGCACGTGTTGAAGACTTGTAGCTACAGCAATTTCGCCTCATGTTTTCCTACGCCAGCGAAGGAAGTGCCGGATAGTATGCGACACCTCCACGAGCAGTTCACCACCAGACTGGGCGATGTGATGAAGATGAACTTTGAGCAAATCCTCACGGAGCGCAATGTCGTCCCTAGCCTGAATGAGCTGGATGCCTTGATCGAAGACGCAAAGAAGCGCAAAGCTAAGGCGGAGGAAGAGGCGTATGGCAAATCTGTTCAGGCTCCGATACCGTACGTTGCTGTTGTATCCATGACACGCTCACGTAATGCTGACTGGCTGACTTCGCAGACCACATGCGCTACCTGCGCAACAGCTGTACCTTTCACACCTGGCTCCCTCCCTCTCTCAACAATCACAGGCTCTACAGTCGCGACAGGAAGCATTGCAAGCCGAGAACGCCGATATCTTGCAAAGAGTGTTACAGCAAAGGAAGGAGATCGAGGACATAATGAAGGGTCTCGAGAATGTGGTCACAGATCTTGATCAGGCTGCCTCTGCGCTAAAGCCAGAGGAGATTGAGGAGCTTGTCAATGAGGCTCGCGAAGTAGACGAGGACATGCGTATGGCTGTGTGAGTCAATGACTATATGTTACATGAATACGAGCTACGAGGTGTTGGTTGGAATGGAGGGAAACAGGGCTGGCGTTTGTTTATGATACCCACGGTGAATATTGTTTCCCACCACGTAAGGGCAATAATGCAATGATCTCAATAATGACACAACCAACCACCATGTTCGAGTCAGTGCCTTCCTAATGCTGCATATAAGACCTCTCATACGTCCATGATTTATTACTGTTCCACAGCCTCGGTAGCGCGGCTTCACCTCATCTGCGACCCATCAACACGTCTCCATCTCAGTCCACCCACGCAACACCTCTAACAAGACACCTTTAGCAAAACATTGTACAATATGGCTAGCCAGCAGCAGAAGTACGTACACTCCGAAATATACTACAAACCATAGCGCTAACCCTTCTCCCAATTCACAGCGTCTGGCAAGCCCGCTCCAAACCACAACCCGCCTCAAGGACGCCCCAGAACCGCTCTACAACCGCCTCACCTTCACCCGCCCAACAAGCGCAGACACAAAACAAGCCCGCCCAGCAGCCAGGCAATTTCTGGGTACAACGCGCCAGCCAGAGTCGTGACTCGAGCAACGGACGAGGAGCTACAGAAAGCGCTGGACCGAGCTCTACAACTTCCTCGAACAATGGCTTCAATGCGGCAGAAGTGAAAGCATTCCTGGCGAGGGACGCACAGGCTGGAATAGCAGTGTACAAGGTTCAAGAGACGCAGAGCGGCGCAAAGAGTGGTGGTGCCGCTTGGGGTTCGGGCAAGTGTGAGTTGCTCCCTCGTACGGTTTATGAAAAGGGTCGTGTGCTGATATCTGCTGTAGCGAACAATGCGCCCTTCTTCGGTCAGCTGGCGAAACAGATTGCTACTTTGGAGGGAGGAGGATGAAATCTATCTCTATCAGCATTGAAGGTACACAAGTTTGAGGATTAGTCAGGTCGTCGCTGTAACCACGAGGCGAGTGCTGCGTGGCTCTGGGAGATCATCTATAGGTGGATGGTCAGGGCTATCATGTCACAGCTAGAGGTGCAGCTGTAGCATAGGAGTACCAAATTGGCATGGAGGCAGAGGGCGACACGCGGCCTCATCAACAGAAGCTGAGCTCGGAAGAATACACAAAATCAACCCAGCAATGGAAGCAACAAGGCGGCATTCAGAGGCTTGCATTGCGCAAGACGCAAGCGGAGGCTACAAGACGGACGGGCAATGGGTGTGCCAGGATCAAAATAAGCAACACAACTACTGAATCAATCCCGAAACCAAACCGTCATGATTCTCATTCTGTCATATCGTCAACACATAATCTATCTGACCTTAGCGCCCTCGCCATGTTCATTGGCAAAGACCACGCCGCCCTTAGCCGCCTCTCCCTCTTTCTCTCTGCCAACAACGAGTTTCTCCATCTTCTCAAAGCCCTTGACAGCATCGCCGTACTTCTCAAACAATCCCTTCTTGTAGCCGTCCGCGATACGCTTGACGAACTTTTCCTCGTCCCATCGGCTACCAATGAGATCCTCGAAAGTCTGTCCCTCTTTCCTCTCACAAGCCCAGACAGACTTGTACGCCGAGCCAAGAGCACAAGCGTTACCGCCAATGTCGAGCTTGTACACGCCCTCGGTCGAGCCGAGCACTTCGCCGCAAAGCTGGGCAATTGCTGGGTTCGCGCTGCCGCCGCCGACGAGGTAGACTCTCTTCGGCTGCGGTGGCAGCATGGCGCCAGTCGCTTGATCTGGCTCGGGCTTGAGCAAGTTCTGCGAGCGCAGGCGCAGAGAGAGCATCTGTGACTCGACGATGTTGCGGGCATCGTCTGGCGATGCGTCGGCGGGGAGCTCTTTGAGGTCTCCAGTCTTTGGCTTGTAGCCGAATCGCCACTGGCCGGCGCGGAGGTTGGGTACGATCTCAGGCCTGGGGAAGTAGAGGCCAAGGCGCATGTCAGAGGTGTCGTCCTGCTGTGAGAGAGGCGGAGTGGCCAGCGCTGTGTCGTTGAAAGTGTCCCAATTTGTTGGGTGTGTGGCTGATGAGTTGAGCGAGTCGCGGATCTTCTCACGCGCGAGACCGCCGTTCTTGTAGCACAGCATGAACATGTAAAGACCGGCTGTGGTCGGGTGGTTCATGAAGTGGTACGCAGGGTCCGGCTTGTAAGCAGGTGTGCTCATGAGGAAGGTGGTGCTCGTGCCCAACGACACCATGGCATCGGAGGGTCGCAGTGGCAGAGCAAGAATAGTCGAAGGGTTGTCGCCGGTGAATGCGATGACTCCAGTGTCTTTGCCGAAGCCGAAACGGTTGACGAAGTACTCGCTGATGTTGCCGAAGATCTTGCCGCCATCCTCGTACACCTTACCAAGCTTCTGCTTGAGATCAGCCGCGCCTTCTTTGCCACCTGCGGTCAAGGCCAGCAGATCATCATGCCAGTCGCCCTTGTTGATATCCCACAAGTTCATGCCAGTGACATCGCTGATGTCGATGGGAGCTACCTTTCCAAGGAAGACCGAGGCCAAGAATGAAGATACCAGGGAGATGCGCGAAACGTTAGCGTAGTGCTCAGGGTACTTTGTCTTGAATCGTTTGATCTGAGGGCCACTGAATCTCTGCGCACATCGTTAGCTTTGGTCATAGTATTGTATATGGAGCACACGAACGTGGTGGGCCTTGCTACCGGTGACTTCTGCGAGCGTCTCGGGGTCCTTCAGCTGCACATCGAATTCATCACATTGCTTCTGGGTGCTAGCATCTTGCCAGTTGGGGCTGTGGGGGTGTGCGAATGCGCTCTTCTGGTCAGTCTGCAGCTGCTCCAGAAGCGTCTTGCTTGAATCGAGGCTTTCCAACATAGTCTCGGCTTCCTTCGACCAGAACACAGTGCCGTGCTGCATGCCAGCACCGGAGAGACCCTTGATCTTGCTGAAGTCTACACCCTGGTCCTTGAGGCGCTGCAAGACCAGATCGACGGCTTCAAGCCACATTGCTGTGGGGGCATAGACTTCGCCCTCGCTAGGGTTTGTGAGGACACCCTTCGTGATGCCATATTTGGGGCCAAAGTCGCCGTCGAAGTCCACCTTCGCCTCATGTTGGTGCTTCAGGTCGGAGTTGACAATGATGCCTGTTTGCTATCAGTCACAGTCCTATGGACACGTTTGTCGACAGATCTGACACTTCAATTGTTGGGTCGAGAGGTCAAACCCCTGGCACGTGGCGCATCAGTAGAGCTCCAAAAGTATTTGCCGATTGCTCCATTGCTTACCATGTACAAGCTGTCGTTGCTCGCCATTGCGGTAGTATGTGCGATGGGTCGATTCTGAGAAAGGTTGTCACCGCAATAATTCAATGGAGATATACGAGTGACCTGATAGCAAGAGAACAGCAAATATTGGTCATATGCTGCAGAGCCTCAACAATTTCTCAGACGTATCCGGAAGCCAAATGGAGGCTGATGACTTTAGGCGTGACGTCTGCGTGGATCCCGACCACAGCAGACGGCTCCACACCAGCATCACCCAGCTTCACCCAGCTTTTCCCACCCGGCTAAAGGCTTGGGTGGTCCGGACCACAGGTTGCACGTCACGTGTACAAATATGAAAGCATCTTCGGACAGGTGTTGCTCAGCGTACTTCCTACCTCTTTTGTTCTTTCGGCCAACATCAGAGCCACCGCCATTGATGCACGGTGCGACGCCTCCAAGAGGCATACGCGAGAAGCGCACCTCCTCATGCGCACAACTTGTCTTTCATTGGCGACCGACAACGAGAAAGTGATCAATACAATAATGCGAAGCCGGCCTTGCTGGAGCCATGCAACTTTGTTGTGCAGACTGCTTACGTCGGTAGGGTTTGTGGTCATTGAGTCGATACAAGGAGTCCGCATGTACAGTCCTTACTCAAAAGTCTGCACATACATCTCGGCGGGAACAATTATTCCAAATGTGAACAAAGGATAAGGTAGAATCTTATTTGTAGGGGAGCAAGTCTCGAGTGTCGCTGATCGTCTCTAAGGAACGAAATTCGATGTCTACGCCTATATTCATCAATAATAGCATGATGCAACAGCGAGACATGTGCAAACATATGAGATAGTACTGTAGGTGCTTGGTCCACGAGCTTCACCTAAGTACGGACCACACAGCTCAGACAATCTTCGCTATCTAAAGGCAGAAGAATTCGTGGAACAAATCATCGCAAGGAGAACCAAAACCGTGCAAAACTCTGTCGAAGGCCTTGCCATTGCGTCTTACTGTGACTGCATCTTGGCTGACAGATCGAGCGCACAACTCAAACTCCACAATGCTTACACAGCTGTTGGACCTACCAAGCAAGTCCACCGACCTGACTTTGACCGCCTCTCTTCCCTTCCTCTGCTTCCAACTCTTTGCACAGATCGTCCGCGACCTTGCAAGCTTGCGTCGTCTCACGCAGACGTGATGCAGGATATATTTCCTGGCCCATCAATCGCTCCAGCTTCGAGTGTGCTTTGATCTCAGCAAGCAGAGGCTCTTGGTGAGCAGCAAATGGGATCAATCCTTGCAGTACAGTTTCTGTAAATTGATCTCGTAGGCGGCTGATGCTCTCCTCTACATCTCTTCTCACCGCATCGAGCAAATGGTCCTCTACCTTTTGTACGGAGGAAGCGTAAAGTGCGCACTGTATCGCTGTCTTACCCTGCGAGATCGGTGATATAGAAACGGTCATACACAAGCCGCTCGTTGACGACCGCAGAATTCGGGTGAGAGGAGAGAGTTGCAACTCGGTGGGGCAACTCCATGGAAGATTGGCAGATGCCCGAGCGAACATGTTCAATCCTCTCTTTGACGATGCCAGCGAGCCTACTGTGAACACGCCTGGGGCCATGGCAATCTTCCAGTTGAAGTCTGCTTCTACCGTCCAATGCTCGACGAGATGCAGCGTCGCTCGGAGCGGCACACCGACACGTATTGTGAGTCCGTCGGATCCGTACACATCTGCGTTTGTGTACAAGAAACCGCTGCTGTCAACGAAAGACCTGAGCTCGAAAAGACCATTCTGCCTCTTTTCGAAGCCATCCAGACCTTCAAATTTCGGCGCTCGGATTAGTTTGCCATTAATGTTATAGGTCCAGCCATGGTAACCGCACATCAAGAGGTTGGCGTGGCCGCTAGATTTGTTCGTGACAGGATATGCACGATGCCTGCACGCATTGTGGAAGGTGCGAAGTTGGCCGTCTTTGCCTCTGATAACTAAGATCGAGAAGTTCGCAATAGCCACTGTCTGGAAATCGCCCGGTTTCGGCAAATGGGAAGTGTGGCATACGTGAAGCCATGTCTGATCCCGATCAGCATGCATTTGGCTTTGGACGCCCTGATCGTGGTTACCTTGCTGAAGATTGCGCGTTTCTCGAGAGCGAAGAGATGTTCTGATGTCCACCAGTCGTCCGGAAAATCATTCGCTTTGGACACAGTCGGTGCAGCCACTCGCTTCAGATCTTTGACCGCAATATCTATGGGAGACAGATTCATCACTGCCAGCAGTCGAGATTTCCATTTTGCCGTCCAGAGTGGCCCAACGCCAATCATTAACGCCCACGACAACGGCAACAGGATAAGCAACACACATGCCATCATAAATTTGAGTACTTCCATCGTGTGTGTCGCTGCTGACTTGCGTAGATGGTTGGTAAGGCGTCGGAGATGTGCAATTTTTGCTTCAGAACAACTTTTATGTCGTCAGGTCGTGATCAGGAATTGTGACCAACGACCGGTATCAAAAGGATCATGCGAGGTCAAGATCTGACGGGTGGCACATTCTCATCTGCTTGTGCTTCTCACCCATCTTCAGAGCAACGCAAAGATGGTCATGCATGCATCGCTTCGTCGTCATCAAACCCTAAAGTGATATCTTTTCCTTATCTCTCTGACACCTCAGCACACGCCTGTATCGTCATTCCTAATCAGGTAATAAAGAAGCATCAAGATAAGCAAAGGTACCTATATCAATGAGGGGTGCAAGGTTGAGGGGTCCTCTAGTGAGGGGTACGGGGAAATGATTGGTTTGGAGTTTCATACGGTGAATATCAGGACGGACTGGGCTCCTACATTCTGTGGTGCATCTTTCGATGCATTCAAGACGATTTCTGATCTTTGTTGTTATAGTACATCGGATGAAATCCCCCTCCAGCAAGCGACCCAAGCGAGAACGCAACGATGGTCTCTGATATGCCTACGACCTTGCCAGCATCATGGTTCACCAGCGATTCGCTCTGTCAGCTCGAACGACGTGCTGTGTTCCTTAAATCATGGTTTCTACTTGGACCTGTTACCAAATTCAGCCCAAAGTCGCCAGTGGAGTACGAGTTTGCGGGAGTCCCTTTGCAAGTCGTTCGCGATTCCTCTACTGACTCCATCACTGTGTTGTCTCTTGACGAACAAAAACCGCTCCGTCATCACATCACCACCACTGGTCTTCTCTTCACATCACTGTCTGCTTCTGCACTGTCGTTCGACCACTTCTTCCCCGGCCTAGAGTCTCTTCTTTCGAAAGTCGATTTCACAGCTCTACCGTACCGTCGCTCCATCTCTTACGAGGGTCGCTTCAACTGGAAGACGATGGTCGATGGCTATCAAGAATGCTTACACTGCCAATACACGCACCCTGCGTTCTCCAAAATCTACCCTCCCACTTTCTACCGTGTCACAAACCACACCAATTACTGCCAGCACTTTGCGGACCCGGAGAAGCCGGATGATGGCTTGTTTCTCTACTTCTTCCCGAATTGTACCCTCAATGTATATGGTGGTGGCATGTCGCTTTTCCGTGTCTGCCCTACGTCGAAGCCAGGGCAGACGAGAATGGAGTTTGACTACTTCCATATGCAGGAGGGCGAAGCTTTTGAAGAGTACTATCGTTTCGTCAGACAAGTAGCTTTGGAGGACTTCGAGCTCTGTGAGAGAGCGCAGGAGAATCTAGAAAGAGGGGTCTACGCGGAAGGTATATTGAACCCGGAGAAGGAGACAGGAGTCGCTTGTAAGTCTCTTCACCCTCCATTCTCACGTTCTTCAGCCCTCGAATGAAGACCTTCGCTAATTGTCCCCCGACAGACTATCAGCAGCGAGTGCTGGAAATGGTATTGGAGGAGCGCCGCTTGGAGAAGATCGGCGGACAAGCTAACGATGCTGAGAGGAGAGCTTCGAGCGAGGTTTCAAACACAAGTATCGCTGTTACGGCGTCGTGTTAGTATTGATCATACTGTTGCATGTCGTTCACTCGAGCTCTCCGCGAATCAGCATGAGGTGTTGGTACATAACAAATGCCTATTCTTCCGATCTGCATGAAAACTTTGCTCGACAAATCAGAGCAAGGTGCCATCAGGAAGCTATTGCAATCGGCGCGAAGGACAGGCACGAAGGACAGTTCTCTCTGCCGATTTTGAGGCGATTTTGGAAGATGGATGACGGATACGTGCAGCTGGGAAGGTCTCTGGAGCTCACGATTGGACTGCAAACCAGTTTGTAGTACAGCGAGTACTCAGTCATGACATTTGTAGATCCACCGTCACCTGTATGTCTACAAACCTCATATGATGCTCACAGGATGTCCCGGCCATTTGTAGCAGACGCCTTGCCGCCACACATGCGTAACGTGCTTCCCTCCGACGAGAACCTCAATATCCTCCAACGGATTCTCATCAAGCGCGATAGAATCCGCATCGTACCCTTCTTTCAACAACCCAGCTTTGGGTGCCCTTGGGCCCAGTGTAAGCGGTCCATTCGCTGTAGCTGCTTCAATCGCCTGCAGAGGTGACATGCCTGCTCTCACGTGGTAGAGAAGCTCTTTCCCATTCAAGCCTTGAGTCGCAATGCTGTTCGGCATTGAAACTCCAGTGTCTGTGCCGATGGCCATTTTGACGCCTTTCTTGACAGCGATTTTCATGGCATGTTCTTGGGCTTTGGCGACTGCCTGGAGTTTGGCGTACCCGGCTGGCGAGAAGAACTCTTTCAGTTTGAGGCCGTTTTCGACGATCAAACGAGTGGACACAAGGATCGCGTCTTTCTCTATCATCAGGTTGGCGGATTCTTCGTCGAGGTAGCTGCCGTGTTCAATGGTCTTGACACCTGCTTTGAGAGCTGCGACAATACCAGCCTTACCATGACAGTGTGCACCGACGAGACGTTGAGCCTGAGTGGCTACTTCGACCATAGCCTCCATCTCAGCAGAAGTGAACTGCTGATCGACAGGGTTGTCACGCTCGCTGCCCACGCCACCCGAACCACAGATCTTGATAACATCTGCGCCGGCACGAAGCTGCAAACGGACAGCTTTCATGCACTCGTCTGGTCCATCGGCCACACAGAACGGCGCGCCGTGCTTCTGCATATCTTGACTGTCCAGAGAAAAAAGGGTAGAAGTCAGCAAACTGTCTGAGACAGAACGGGGTCATGCCCTTCACACTTACCACCAGTCTAAGGGCGTATCATGGAAATCCGCATGTCCACCCGTAGTGCTAATAATGCAATTGGAGCTGTAAATCTTCGGCCCTACGAGCGAGCCTTCTTGAATAGCCTGATCGATCTGCAAGCCATATCCAGCCATTTCTCTCACAGAAGTGAAGCCAGCATCCAGCAGCAGCATGACATCTCTCGCCGAGCGGGCACCGGACAAGACAGGATTCTTCCACGCGTCAATAAAAGCGTCGCCGGCGACTTTGTGGATCCCCATCAGGTGGACGTGGCAGTCCCACATGCCGGGCATCAAGACTTTGACGTGGGTGGTTTTGATGTGTCCGAAGAGTGCGGCGATGTCTTTGCTTGGGCCGACGTGTTTGATCGTCTTGCCTTGGACTACGATGCCCGAGTTGTGGACGGGCTTGCCTCGTCCGGGAATCAACAGGTCGGCAGTGACAGCGTACATTTCGTCTTCTTCGAGACTCTTGTTCTTGGTATCTGCTTCTGTCCTTGCCGCGAGGCCGTCGACACTCGTCCAGTCATCTTGGATGTCGATTCTCATCTTGTGTCACTGGGATCTGTTATTGGCTATGATGGTTTCCGGATCCAATGACTGATACTATCGAGTAGAGTTCAATCATTCATCTGGTGGCCACGTTTGTCGAGTAGATGCCATCTTCGGCTATCGGCAGCGTGCAGCGCCTATCTCGACCCGATAGCAACCTACCTAATCCGGCAGTGACCGGCAAAGAACACACATGCATCGCCCTAACTATCGGGAGCACGTGAGAGACAATCAGATGTAAGAACGTGCTCTCGTCCATTCAAAAGACCATATATACACTTTTTGTTTGGCCCATCTCTGTGCCAGCCCGTCCACCTTTCAATCAACTGGATACTCCTTCCTCCTTCAACCACCACTGCTGCTGCTGCTGCTGCTGCTCAATAAAAGACTGTGTCGTTCAATCGTATAGCCTCACCAAAATTCGCCAAAAATGCATCGCGGTATGCGAAATCAAAGAAAGGAAAGAACAGTTAACGCCGTGGATGCAAGGCCGCGCAGTTTCGTACAAGCCTGCGCCGTGAGCCCTCATCCTTTCCACCTTGCTCAAAGGGCAGGTCGTGCAACAAAAAACGCGCTTAAGCTCAGTCTTTATCCAGCCTTTGGGTTTTCGGGTCACCTGGCCTGGCCGACGTTGTCTTGATGGTGGTCGTGTTGGTGATGCGCATCGTCTCCGTCATGGTGCAGCGTGACGCTGTTGAACTCCTCGAAGGGGTCGGCGATTTCGCCGCCTGGAGTAGCGAGGCCTGAGTCTAAGGGCACGCCCTTCATTTTGCTTGCGCTCATGCCGAAGCCTTTGTTTGTGCCGCTGCCGTTGCCGCCGATGTCGACACTATGTGATTCCTTGACATTGCGGAAGTTGAGAGTGTCGATGCCACGGCCTTGGTTGGGAATGATAGGCGGCTTGGAGTGGCGCAAAAGAGCCCAGGATGTGCTGCGGAAGAAAGGGTGGTTTTTCACGTCTGAAGCGCCAGCGCGTGAACCGAGACGGCGCAATTCGTCCTTGATAAGCAATTTGCGGATGAGAGACTTGCAGAGGCTGCTGATCATTAGCGCGATTCTTATGTGGCGGCGGAGGAGTGAGAGACCTACTTGGAAATGTTTGGTGACCCGTTTCCTTCCGGGAAGGGCACCTCGTCCCTCAGGATGTTGGCGAATGTAGCATTCCTGTTCTTACCCTTGAATGGTGTGGTGCCAAACAACATCTCGTAAATCAAGATGCCCAGTGTCCACCAATCGACAGCACTCGTGTGTCCGCAGCCCTTGATCACTTCTGGTGCGATATATTCTTCTGTTCCGACGAATGAGTTGGTGCGGAAGTTGTTGATGCACGACTTTGTGTCGATCGTAGGCAGGCTGTTGTTATTGGGGTTCGATGTGATTCCACCAGAAGAGCGCGAGTTCGCGTACATCATTGTAGGCGCTCCACCAGGATCGGACTGTTTTGACAAATCGAAGTCCGAAAGCATGATATGGCCGGATTGATGAAGGAGAATGTCTGCACGAATAAGTCAATGGATGTGCTGAGATTGATATACTGCGATGAGCACTTACTCTCTGGCTTCAAGTCACGGTAGATGAAACCCATCAAATGCAAATACTCCAAAGCGGCTGTCACCTCTGCAGCGTAGAATCGTGCCGCATCTTCGTCGACACATTTGTTGGGTCTGGTTTGCAGTGCACGGAAGAATTCGCCACCACTGCAGTACTCCATACAAAGATAAAGCGAGTCATCCGACTGGAAAGAGTGATAGAGCGTCACAATGAATGGATGGTTGCTTGTAGCAAGAATTTCCTGCTCTGCAAGCGCTCTCTTAATTTTGTTGCGCTTGATCATCTCCTTTTTGGAGAGTACTGTAAGCCGTCAGCAAGATTACACAACGCTTGATATCAAGAAATGCTCACCTTTCATGGCATATAGCCTGCTGCTCTTCTTTTCTCGTACAAGATACACTTTTCCAACATCGCCCTTTCCAATAAGCTTGATCTTGTCGAAGCTCGATGGGCCGACCTCTACAGTTCGCACCTTAATGCTGTTGCTGCTGTATGTTCGGCGGAATGCAACGCTTTCGCGAATCTTGCCAGGACTGGGTATGCCATCGATACCAGAAATTGGGACCAGATCACCCGGCATGGTTTCGACCATGGAAAGCGCACTGCTGTTGCCATGAACGCCGAGTCCATTCATCTTGGGCTTTTCAAAGTCCGAGGTCGGTGGCCGGCTTTCCTCACTTCCATCGCTCTTCTTCTTGTTCTTGCTGCTGAAAAGTCCTTGCGCGTTGGGCGCACTTGCAACTCTCCTCAGTTTTCGGGCCAGTTCTTCCTTTCCTGTGGCAGCTGGCTGACCTCCTAGACTGTTCTCGGCTGTCTTGTTCGGGTTGTTGGGCGTATCAGGCGGCGAGGGTGGGACGCTGCTATCATTGTGATGCCGTAATGCGGGCGGCCCTTGGTGCTGGAAATAGGGATTCGCGTGTGCGGTCGGGCTCATGCCATCGTCCAGAGGGTTGCCCTCGGAGGCGACCGTCGTGCTCCTGCCGCGAGTGAGGTGGGGAATAAACCTGCTGTGCCGCAAGCTGCTCTTGTTGTGCTGCGACTGCGGGGTGCTAGCGCCGTCATGGCCTCTCTCAATGCTCGCGGTTTCAGAGTTGACGGTGGAGGCGTCCCTCGACAGGCTGTTGATGCGGAAAAAGTTCTTGATCTTCTGCCCGGCGGTGTTGTTGCCCTTGGCATTGGTGCTCAGAGCCTGGCCGGAGAAGCTGCGCTTCTCGCTCGAGTGCGGCATGCTGGCGTTGTGGTTGGCCGTGAGGCCCGTCATGGGCGGTGTCCGGCGGGTCGAGAGTAGTTATGGAGAGGTGCGTCGTGTGGCTGAGTTGTACCGGGAGGCGGCGGCAAAACAGTCGTGGGCGATCTGCCTGCAGACAGCGGCGTGGGCGGTGTTCGCGGCGGCGGGTGTATCGCTGTAAGGGCAAGTTCGGGGTGGCCTGGCGGCTCAAAGCGTCGATGTCATCGCTCCAGAAATGAAGTTCCGCGGGCGCAACGGCTTGAGTAATACAATAGGTGGAGCGGCGATGGGGCGGGCAGGGAACTGCTGGCGGTGGTGCGGGCGGTGCGAGGGGACGGGCAGGTAATAAAGAAGGCGACACCTGAGGCCGAGGACACGATGGAGGCGCAGGTGGTTGGTAATATGGCGGAGGCCCTCGCGGCGTGCTCTCGCTCACTCGCTTGCTGAGCCGGCACTGCTCGTGCTGCTGCAGTTCCCCACTTGCGGCCGGGCAGGACGGCTTCCAAGGTCCACGCACGTCGAGACCGCACTTTAGACCGCTTCACGTGTGCTGATCCTTAGTTCACTTATCTTTTGTCTTACATGCTACCTATAATCGCGACTGCTGGCTTGCCGCTATCTTTGTATACCATCACGAGAAGAGAGAGTCGATCATGCAGAATTTGTTCTAGAAGGTACTTGTATACGAGCGATTGAACTACGGGACAGCCCTCGACCGCCAGATCGGAACAGATCGTCAACAAGGTTGCTTCTTGCATGCATGCATAGCAGGGCATGCTATCACTATTCCAACGAAGCGGACTGTTAGCACGTGCTCTGAGCCATGGCACGTCTCTCCTGAACATACAATAACAGTGTTATGTTAGCGACACCTGCGACATTGTTGGAAGAACACATGAATTGACCCTCGTGGGAGCTATCATTTGGCAACTGTAAGTTTCGTATTACGGATATCAACGGGTGTGGAGTCAGAGGAACACATTGCCGTCACTGCTCCAGAGATTGCCTGAGGAGGCAGCAGTAGTTCTATCGTGATGTTATGGCCGCTCGTCTCGATGATGAGGCCGGGTTTTCCACAGCCATTGCCATCGGGCCTGACCGCGTGCTCGTCATACGCTCCAGACTTTCAAGCTGTTATCAGGAAGTGCTACGCCGTCATCTTCGTTGTTGAATTGCCTTTGACCAGAACAAGTGCCCAAAATAGTACCGCCAGGATGCCAGACAGCGCTTGAGATCGGGTCACCATGCATTGCCTCCAACTCGGCATTTGGCTGTTGCATACCTTCCTGCTGTCCAGGGTTTCGCCACATGCGCACCACACCATCCACGCCTCCGGCCCAGACTTCTACGCCACACTGCGTCGGGACTGTCGAGATGCCAAGTCGCTGTGTTGTACGAGCGTTCCGGCCAGCCAGCCAAGCGACTCGTTTCAGCTGATTACGAATGTCGTATACATGTATGCCGTCGCTCTGTCTCTCTCCAACCAGCAGATAGGTGCCATCGGGCGTCCATGAAAGCGATGTGATGCCAGAGCCACTGTATGTTGCAGCCTCTGGATCGTCCCTTGCAGGCGCTACAGAAAATGCTGTTTGGCAGGAACCGTGTCCCGAGGACGAGAAGAGGCCCACCGTCCGATTCGCGCTACCGGCCGCAAGGAGTCCATCGCCAGAAATGGCCAGAGACATGATCAGGCTGCCGTCACGCATGCTTGTAGCTGCCGACTTGGGGTCTTTGGGCTTAGTGATGTGCATCGCGACTGGACCTTCGTTCGCACGTGTTGTGTCGAATACTGCAATGGCGCCTTTCGAACCCGCAACGAAGTGGCTCCCATCTTGGTGGAATGCCAAGCTGTTCGGAGATATGTATGCTTCGGTCTTCGAATGGATGTAAGGATATGTGGCGTGTGTAAAGTCTGCATTGACGGCGTTGGTCAAGCGAAGCGGCAGATCAGTCGGTGCAGATAATATCAAAGTGGTTGAGAGGTCTTGAAGGCCGAAGCCTGGGTATAACGCATAGCTCTGCACGTTAGTTGGCGACTGTAGAACAGAGTAAGGAGTGAGGTGATGTGGACGTTTGCTCTCGTCCAAGAGATCTTGGGGGAGAACAAAAGAGCTAAGACAGCCGTCGTCGGTGTGGGTCACGATGGTGGTTCCGTCTGCGCTGAATTGTGCTTCTTTGAAGAAATTATCCTTATACTTGCTGGGAGTGTGTGATTGTGGCGGGTCATGTTCTATTCCGACCTCAGATGCCGATGCTTTGGCAGTGGTGGCTAAACAAACAGGCGTCAATTCTGAGGCCGGGTCATTCCACTCCGATTGAAGCTGATCGGACGGAGACGCCATCTGACGATCAACAATGAGCAGTGTCACCACCAAGTCGACGAGTCACAGCAGACCGCAAGGTTAAGTGAAGTGCGCGCGGCCGAATATGGAAGCTGCGGAAGATGGTAGAAGAAAGCTTGCCGTCCAGCCTCGGGATGCTCAAAGCTGGTCTGAGCGGCGTCGGCGGCCTTCGAGACTGTAAGAAATTCCGCGGCTTAAGGAGTTCCATCATTCCATACATCGACATCTTCAACTATACCAGTCGAATAATACCCCAACAACTCCCCATCACTCCCACCCTCCCACATCCGCAATCATGGTAAGCCCTCACCGCCCTGCAGTCGAGCTCCAAACACCCAAGTCTAACCATCAATGCTCCCAGTCTGTGCTCAAGAACATCAAGTCTCTCGCTCCCCTCCTCGACCGCGTCCTCGTGCAGCGCATGAAGGCCGAGACCAAGACCTCCACCGGCATCTTCCTCCCCGACAGCGCTGTCAAGGAGCTCAACGAGGGCAAGGTCCTCGCCGTTGGCCCCGGTCTCCAGGACAAGGACGGCAAGCGCATTCCTCTGGGCGTTCAGGCCGGCGACAAGGTCCTCATTCCCCAGTTCGGCGGCAGCCCCATCAAGGTTGGCGAGGAGGAGTACACTCTGTTCAGGGACCACGAGTATGTTGCGCGCAGTCATCAACAACAAGGGTTCGAAGGGAAAAGCTAACACATCTGTCCCTAGGCTCCTGGCCAAGATCAACGAGTAAGATGGCGTAAAAAAGAATTTGTACGATTAAGATGCGACATTATACCAGGCGTAACCCCGGGCGGGCTGTTGGCAGGGAATTGGGTTTACGAGGTACACCGCAAAAAGACGACGCATTGTCTTGTAACATTTACCCCAATTGTACTTAACAACAAATTTTTGTGTATACCTACTCCATTCCCATTCTTGTTCGTTGCAGCCGACCATGCACAGCTCTTTGGTGACTAGGGGATTCTGGAGGTGTATTGTGTCTCCAAGATCTACGAAATGGAGGTTTGGCATTCAAGCAAGACTGCCGAAGCAGGTGGTGAAAGATTGAAGAGCAGCATACCGCAGGTGGCTAGGAAGGAGCTCTTGTCGTCTACAAAAGCAACTGGAATCCCTCGCAAATATCGCCGACATGGCAACGTTACAGGAGCACGATCCATCTGTGTGCTACGGTGCACCATCGTCCAGTCCGAAGGACATGTCCTTGCCCAACAACATGCCGATCTTGCACTGTCAAGGCCACGGATGTGTTGACTCGAATTTAGCTTCAACTGAAGTATAAATACAGCAATCACCAAGAAGCTACGCAGAATCTCACGACAACATCATAGCTATTTACAACGGAACTCGCCAATGCCACGCCAAAGAACTCCAGACTCTTACATGCCCGAATCGATCCCCGTCAACAAAACCCTCGCAGACTTCGTGAAAGCACTCCAAGCCCTGCAAGTCTGCGCAATCGGCGCGCTCGCGCTCACGCCCATGGCTTTGGCGATGTTACCAGGCGTTTCCAAAACATTGACTGCGAGGCCAAGAGCCGAGTGCCATCCGAAGTGGCAGTGCAGAGGCCTTTAGAGATGTGTCAGTATTGCTTTACTCTGTACAAATAGGTGAACTTGGAGCTTACCAGACACCTGGATTATCAGCGTCCCATTGGATCACGAGATAGCTGGGCTTATCCTCGCCTTGCGAAGGGGGCATGATCTGAACATCGCGTCTTTGCGGATTCTCGGGACGAACGACAGGGGTGTTCTCGTCGGCTTTTCCGAAGCCGCCGCTGAGGATTTGCATGTTGTGGCCGTGTAAGTGAATCTGTAGAGTGGTCAGTACTGCTTAGGAGCCATTTAGTCCCAGATTGGGTGCTACTCACTGGATGTGGTGCATTGTCGTAATTGTGAATGATCAATCTCATCGTCTTCGCAGGCCCAACGTTCCAGACATTTCTTGCTTTGTCGTAAGCACCGTTGATCCCAAGGAGTGCCCGACTAAGAACAGGATCGTTGAAGTTGGCTCGGAAAGAGTTATCGCCAAAGTTGAGAACCATGTGCGTTCCATTATTCTTCATTCTGATGTCCATGCTTTTGGTCAGACCTGGGTTGCTGGCTTTGAGAGGGAATGCCGGCACGGTCTGCGTGAGTGGATCGTTGCCACAGAATCGAGGACTCGGGTCTGCAGCCGGGCCTGTGTTGGGAGCGGCGGTGGGCAACGTCTTAAGGTCGGCATTCTGGTAGTAAATTGCTCCGAGTGCCTCTGTGAGCAGGCCGTCGTTGACAGAGCATCCGACAATGTTGGATCGCAGCCAGAACTTGTCGCCGGATTTTCCAGAGCCGTAGACGATGACATCTGCTCTCTGGCCTACTCCCAGGGCTATCATGCTGGTGTTGTACGGGACGACAGGCATGAAATCGTTGGCAATGACTTGCATAGTGTGTCCGTCGATGGAGATTTTCTGCACGGCATTGGAACCAGTGTTCATTAAGCGAAGAAGATGGTTCTTTCCCGAAGAGAACTTGAACACGCTGTAGTCCGCCTTTGAACATGGCAGAGTAGTCTTTTCACAGGGGAAGCGCATCTTTCCGTTGATGAGGTTGCTGTTTGTCAGAGGGTTGATTGGACCTCCCTGGGAAACTGGTCTCATGAGGCCACGAATGTTAGTCATGTAGTCATTGCGATACCAATCGCTCAGCATGACTGGTCCGACATCGATGTCGTAATTTTTGTTCGTAGGGCCGTAGACAACGATCGGACCTACAGCGCCACCTGAGTATTGCGCAGAGTAGTGAGTGTGGTACCTAAGACGCACGTTAGCAATCTTTGAAACCCTATACAGTGGTGGTATGACTTTACCATGCACTTCCGTACAGCTCAGCCCTGAACTCATAGGTCATAGTATCACCGGGAGCGATTGGACATTGTGTGACACCTGGAACGCCATCCATCTGATTCTTACCGGTTTGCAAAAACCCATGCCAGTGCATGCTGGTTCCTTCATCGGTAAGTTTGTTCGTGACCCTGACTCTGATCATGTCGCCATAATTGGCTTCAATCAGGGGACCCGGGAATTGACCATTGACGCAGACAGCTTTCTTAGTCACGACGCCGTCAGGACGGATATCGCACTCTGCGATGGTGAAGTCGTACGATCTCGTAGCTCCAGTCAAGGGACAAGACTTGTATGGATTTGCGTTGGTAGTGGTGATGCCTCCCCACGGGGTCGAAGTACCGCCGCCATAATATTTTGGTAGAGCCGCCATATCGGAAGTACCATATTTGGACGGACCATTTTGTTGGATTGGTGTCAAGCCGCCAGAGCTAGAACCGGTAGATGGCGTCGGACTGTTACCAGTCCACGTATTGACTATGGTTCCAAATAGTCTTCTTGGCCAGATGTTCACCCGACGGTCCAGCTTTGACTCTGAAGGTCGGGTCTTTGGTGGAGGCGAGATAGTATCGAAGCGGCGCGATATCACTTTAGGTGGTGGTGACATTACGATGAAATCGTCTTTACGAGCGTGGACAGTCGCTGACTTGCTGTTGTTCAACATATAGTCCTTGGAAGAGACGCCACTCATCGAGAACTCATCGTCATCAGAGCGTGGCGGGAGTACCTTCGGCGGAGGCGAAACCACATCGAAGCCACGCTCGACCTTGCCGCTCATGTCGAAATCATCGCTGTCTGAGCGTGCCGAGACGACTTTCGGGGGAGGTGACACAGGATTGAAGCTTTCATGTTGAGCGTGTTTGATAGCGTCGTGCTGGCTGTTCTTCACGGCAGGAAGTTTGACGCCAATGACCAGAGAGGCCAAAGCGGCGTACAAGATGATTGAAAAGTGCATAATGAGCGAGCACCCTGCTGTTGGCACCCTGAACAGACGTCGAGTAACCTACAGACGGATGACAGGATATCCATCATGTTGTCGTCCCCCCATAGTCAAAGGCCCACGTTTGCAGTGGCGCAAAGCCACAAACACGATGTTCATGACATCTTGTCTTTGTTACTTCGCGGGAATATGTCAGCCAAGGTGGAGTATCTGTGTTTCAGCGGGATAGGACAAAGACTTCGAGTCCACGTGGAGCGCGAAATCGCCGAAAACGGCCTCTCGCGACTGAAGCTCATACACAGGTACAATCAGTCTTCATGAGGCTGCGCATGGCATCTCTCGATGGCTGACGTAGTTACCTTCGGTCCATGCCAGCTGGTATGGGTCAAAGGGTCGCTGAGAGGCTGAGAGGATGGCATACACCCGTTAGTATTTCCGTGGCACACATATATGAGATTGCATTCAAAGCTGCTGGTATAAACGTGTACTGGCAACTTCGATCGTCGGTGAATCATGATGAATTTCAACACGAGCCCATAGTCTGTACAAAATTGCGAAAGTAGATGTACATACGTTGAATTGTTCCCACATTCCATTAACGCCGCGCTAATTATCAGGTCGCCAAAGTCGTGTCGAGATGTCGTGTCAGACGTGATCCGGGTCCATATCCAAATACCGAGCCAAGATCTATTCGTTTCATTTTGAGGCCTTGCCCTTGGCTTCGCTCTCAGCGAGTTCCTTCACGACCACCTTGACCAACGCCTGGTCGATCTCACTCTCCTCGCTTCCATCCTCAAAACCGGGACTCACGCCGATCGCCAAGTACTTGCCGTCGACAGAGAAGTCCAACGCAGCAACCGATGATGCCTGCTTCTGGTATTGCCTGACTCTCCTCTTTGTCTGCGCATCCCAGAAAGCGATGACACCGTCACCTCCACCAGTCGCAAAGGTGCCGTGGACCTTGTTGAAAGCCAGTGCATTGACCGGGTAGACAATATCTACCTCACTCTCCGTGCCGTCTTCTGTGGGTTGTGCGACCGTCTGCCTGTGGCATTTGAAAGCGTAGGTGTCGTCCGCTTTCTCCGCTTCGAACCACTCGACTGCAACACGGCCCTCGATGCTGCTTGTCGCGAATCCTGTACCGTCGGGCATGGCAGCGATCGCTCTTGTCATGAACTTGAGATTGCTCTCGCGTGTTTGCCAGGGAGACATGTCGTGTATTTCCACCTCTCCAAGCTCGCTGTCTCCACCAGTATGAGCGTCCGATGTTTGCTCCGTGATCATCTTCAGAGAGAGCAAATCGTAGACCGACATCTTTCTCTCCGCCATGGCTATAATGGCGCGATCCTCTGTCAACGACAAGGCGAAAGGCTTCGAAGCCAATCGCACACGAACGTAAGACCTTCCCTCCGCGACTGCAGTGTTGTGTACGTGAAGAACTCCGTCCCAACCAGTACTGAGAAGAAGCCCACGCGCCCTGTTGTAGCCCACTTTGTTGCTCGGTTTCTCGTGTGTGCTGAGCACGGTCTGTTCATTCTCGTTGCTGCTGAAATCCACTCGTCGCACATCATGGTCCAGTCCAGCAACGTATGCGACCGATTCGTCCGCTCCCCAGCATACGTCCAGTACAGGTGCGCGGCATGTCACCCTCCTTTCCAGTGTAAAAGGCGCTGAACCATCCTCACTGCGTTGGTAAACAGAAACGGTTTGGTCCCACGATCCGACGAGAAGCTTGGTGCCGTTTGGAGAGAATTGGAGGCTTGAGATAGCGTCAGTTGGAGGCGTGTCAAGCTCGTATTGTGCGCTCATGTTCGCGACGCTCGGTGTATTATGCGGTGTATGAGAACCGTGACCCGCGATGTTGTTCGTCTGAACCTCTGGTTGTTGTTGTGAGGGTGACCATTGAAAAGGAAAGTCGTGGGACGGATGCGCTCCAGAAGTTGGAGACGACAGTTGCTGCCTGAGTGTGCCTGAGCGGTCGCTGAAGACAAATGAAGAGGTCAAGTCGCCGATGAGAGATTCAAGACCACATTTTACCAATCTCTCCCACTGCATTTAGACACCGAGCTCATATTCAATACGAGGACTCTACTACTACTGGGTTAATCCATTCACCTTGTCGCGACTACAACGAGGGATTGTCAACAAAATTTGTTCCCAACATCATGCGTGTAATCCTTATGCCAGTAGGCCCGCCTGGCAGCGGCAAGAGTACTCTATGTAACGGCTTGAAACAGGTACGTCGATCTCACCGATGTGTTTCAATCCCACTAACCAAATCATCAGTACATGAACGCCATCAACAGACCATGCAGTGTGGCAAACCTCGACCCTGCAAACGACAACGTACCTTACCAAGATGAAGCCGCGTTCGATGTACGAGAACTGGTCGATGTCGACGAAGTCATGGAGCGGGAGCAGCTGGGTCCCAATGGTGGCGTTCTTTGGGCTATGGAAGAAGTCGAGACCAATTTCGATTGGCTCGAACAGCAGCTTGAACAATGCGGTAGGTACTCACTACTCAGCGGCTATGGTAGGAAACCGCTGACACGGATACAGAGAACACGATTGTGCTAGATCCTCCAGGCCAGCCAGAACTTACCACACATCACATGTCTCTACCTCGCATCTTGCAACGACTCGAGAAATTAGGCTATCGGGTACATCTCAAGCCATCGTTTGTTTTCAAAATACCTAGCTGACATTGTGTCAGATAACGATCATACAATGTCTGGATTCTGTGGTGGTAACTCGACCATCATTATATTTGAGCAGCCTTATTCTTTGCGTTCGAGGCATGCTACACCTGCCGTATCCTATCGGTATGGTTCTATTCCTGCTCAGACATTCGTTCTGATTTGTGGCTAATATATGACAGTCAACGTTTTGACAAAGCTTGACAACCTCAAAGCAGTCGGAGGAGATGATCTGCCTTTCAACTTGGACTTCTACACCGAAGTGCAAGACCTAAGCTACCTCATCCCCGCCCTTGCAATGGAACAGGGCGGCTCTAGCGCAAATGCGAAATTCGACAAGCTTAACGATGCACTGATCCAACTTGTGGAAGACTTCGGCCTTGTCGGTTTCGAGACACTCGCTGTGGAAGACCGTGCCAGCATGGCTAGCTTTGTCCGCGCCGTCGATAGAGCGAACGGGTGGGTCTTTGCGGGTGCACGCGGTACAGACGAGACAGGTCGCACCCTCGACGACGAAGCCAGCATTTGGGCGCAAGCAATGAGCGACCATTGGGCTGGCAAAATGGAAGTCAGAGATGTGCAAGAACGATGGATCGATCGACGGGAGGAGTACGATGCGCTCGAGAAACAACAATGGGAGGAAGAAGCGAAGATGGCCACAGAGACCCCAAGCAGTGCTGCCGTAGAACGGGCGGCAGAAAAAGCCACAGCTACTGGTGGCGTTTCAACTGGAGATGCTGAGGAGGATGAAATATTGGCCGAGCAGAAGAAGTGGCAAGAACAGCAGCAGAAGCAGCAACGATCAGGGGGAGCTCCAAGCACGAAAGTGGAGAGAAAGGCGTAACAAGCTTGAATGGAAGAATGAATAACAATAACTGCAGCTGTCGCCAAAGATCTTTGCTGCGTGCGCTATCTTCGGTGAAAGACAGCACAAATGATCATCGAGAGATTATCATGTGGTCAACCAAAACGCTGCATCAAATGCGCCCTCGTCTTGTTATTGACCACCGCACCAAATCCATACGCTGGAATCACCCTGCACATCCTCGCAGTCGACGCCGAGATCCACAACCGAGCCACTGCTTCAAAACGATTTGACACAGGCAAATGTCCCCTTCGAGCGTGTAGGTCCAAGGCCAGAAGATGCAAAGGTGTAGCAACCCACTGGCTCAAGGCAGGCGCCGTGAGCTGCGCAATTGTAGTTCTGCTCACGATGCGATCCCATGCTTCGGGCAGCAGAGGCGCTATCTCTGCCGGCAGATGGAAAGACGCTGATAGCGTAACGCAATCTCGGACGACAAAGGGGATGTAGCTGGCGAGCGGGATGGCTAGGGCAGAAGGCGGTCCGAAGGTCTTTGCGAACTGGGCATCTTTGTACAGCGACAGACCCAGGTTCACCGATGTGACTGCGCACAGCTTCGTCAGACTGCTTTCCGTGTGTTGGGCTGGAAGACCTTCTGCGACAGAGTGAAATGTGTCGGAAGCGTTGGCGGCTAGATAAGTTCCACCATATAACAGCAACATTGGTCGGAATGCTGGGTTGGTGAAGAATTGGTAAGGATGCCTTGCTATTGATATCAGAGAAGATCGCATCGCCTTGATAAGAGGCTCATTTCTTGTGGCGCATTCGACAACTGCTCTGCATTGCCATCCCATCAGTATCATTGATCGGATCGGTTCAGATATCAAGTGACACACTTATCCACTGCTGCCACGATAGGGGATACTGTGAACGCTGCGGTCAAAGCAGTCAAAGCATCAATAGCAATCCTTCTGGTTATGCTCTTCCGACCAGTCGATTCCAACGTCGAGTCTTGATCAAACGAGTTCGCAGACGCATGGAGACTCATCACTGCGGGAATTGGAGTCTTTGAACGAGATTGTCCATTTATAGTATGAATCTGTAAAACCAGTCACTGCATGAGCACATCGTCCTAGGAACTTTCATGTCGAGCATTCCGTGCGTAAGCTCGGGATTGTTGCAGCTTATCAGATTGTGGCTCGGATGCGGTTCCGATTTGACTGCATGTATCTTTATGCGTCTGTTTATAACATTTCATTGTGACGCATTCGACAGCTGCTTTCGATTGCCAACCTGTCAGTATCATCGAATGCATGAAGTTGTAAGGGATCTCGGGATGGGTGTTCTTGATGTAACAGATGACCGGATTCAATACTATATACTCAAAGTGCAACTCAGCTCGATCTTTCGTCATAACAACATCAGGATATCCCTGTATAGACAACGCACTTGTCTAGAAGAAGGATTCCAAAATCGCAAAACATCCGCCATAGCCAACCATAGAACGAAAGCTTACCCTCAAACCCGTCTTGAAAGGCTATCGGGTAGGGCAGGAGCCTCCGTGCCGACCTGTTGGACCCAAGCGAGCCTCGTGTCTGTCAACATCGAAGTCCATCCAGCCCACATTTCTTCTTCCCAAAGTGCTTCGTCTTCTTCGTCTTCTTCATCTTCCCCGTTTTCCTCCTCGTGTTCCTCATCATCGTCTTCTCCTTCATCTTCCTCGTCGTCATCTTCCTCGTCGTCATCTTCCTCGTCATCATCTCCACCGTCATCATCTCCACCGTCTCTCTCATCATTCTCCTCATCCTCATCCTCACCCATTTCATCTTCATCTCCATCCCCATCATGGTCTTCTCTGTCCTCCAGGAACACAATCTGCCTCCAAAAGTGGAGAAGTAACTCCATGCGCCAGTAAGCCTCGTGGCGCCAGTTGGCATTGCCGTTCGGCTGCGGCGCATTGATAGTAACCAGGATCGCTGTGTTACGCATTTTCGTGAAAGTGAATCGGCTATCGCTCAACGCATCGCCTTCATGCATGAGAACCTGCATCAGCTCTGCGATGTCTTTACGGTTGTCCATTTCACTGTCTTGTTCTGGACCCCAGTCACTACTCGGACCCATTTCGAAGACGGCATAACTTCGCTCGTGGCCGATCCATTCTTCGGACCAGTCGAGAACCGATTCATACATCCAACAGAATGCCATGACGCGCGAATTTTTCGTCGCCATGTTGAAGACATCTGTAACAGGCTGCGATAGCAAGCCATGACGGATCATCACATGAGGCGCGCCGTTCGCTGGTGTAGGTCCTATCCTTAGGAATCTGCGCAGTTGGCTGATATTGCGATTGAGCACAGTGGACCACCAGTAGCTTTGCAGTCTGTGTATCGGGCTCCAGGCTTGCAGAGCTTTTTCGAGCCGATCATAGTCTTCACTGGACAGAATCCACTCGTCAGCTTCCAGAATCTTCTGCATCGTATTACGCAGCGACGGATCATCTTTGGAGGTCTGCATAGCAACGCTCCACGCATACGGGCCGATGGTGAAGATGCTCGACCTGTCAACAAGGGCTCCAAATGTGGCAAGGTCATTCCCAGCGTGATTCTCTTCCAGCCACGCCGTGCGATCGTCCGGGTCGAGAATTTCAGACTCAAACTGCTCGCCGTCTATGCCTGGCTGGCCATACTTTGGACAGCCTCCAGGAGTCCAATGATTACTCTCTTCCATGGCCTCCTTCCCGCAAATGAAGCAAAAATTCTCCATACAGAGGCAGACAATGTGGTTGCAACCGTCTTCCAGTGCTATCACCTTGCTGCATTTCGGACACAGCTGGTAGTCGAACCCACGGCGTTGGCCTTCTACTGCTCCTGATGCAACACCGACATGGACTTGGCAAAGGTACAGGGTCTCTTTCGTCAAGACCGAAACGACGAGCTCGGTATCCAGAATTTCTGTAAAGTCCGTAACATAGATTCTCTTGGAGCCAAATCGAGCAGGCCAGGAGTAATCGTTTTCCAGTGACTGTTCAAATCTGCCAGCGATGCATTGCGGGCAGATTAAGGCGCTTTCGTCTTCTGTCACCCAAGGCTTCACTTTGCTGCTGTCGTATTGCTCGCAGCATGTGTCGCACTCCCAGGCGCTGAGGTGGATGGTTGATTGTGAAAGAACAGGCATATCGATTGGAGTTGATTCAGTGCTGGAGTTGTGAGATCGCGATGCGTGTTGTAAGACGACGTTACAGAAAGCCTGGGTGCCATTTTATGCTATCCCAAGTGTTGTGTATGATTCACTTTACCATGCAGCCTTCACTTATGCGTGCCAAACATTGCGCAGTGAATTTGCGAACGTTACGTTGTCTGAGCTGGGAAGCTACTTGCGTACAAAGGCATTGTTGAATAGAGGATTCACTTGTACTGACAAGCCAGACAGGAAATTTTGAGCTTCATTAGGCCCGGTCGACTGGTCGCTGCTAATGTAGAGCCTTGATCGCATGGGCTCGCATGGGCTCGCAGATGCATGGAGACTCATCGCTCTTAGCAAATAATACGCGCTGTGAGATGGTCATCTTCGAGAAATTTGGAGATTTGAATAGGATTTCACTCATGTATAGTTTCAAGCTTTGAGGTCAGTCGCTACATCAGATCATCGTTCCCGAAACCGTCATACGGTCGACAGGGTGTTCTTCTGTGCGTAAGCTCGGGATCGTTGCTCGGAAGCGGTTCCGATGTGTTCCAACCCAGGCGGTCTTCATAAGTCTGTGCTCATGGTGGAGGTATCTCAATGGTCGACATCGTTCCCCTGGGGTCAGACCTTGGATGAAAGGACAAGTAATCACTATGAAACATTCAAAGCACTTGCAACATCTCCTCGACAGCATTCAGACAAAAATGTGATCAAAGCTGCTGGTACAAGCTTCTCTCTATATATACATCAATGTGATTACAGACTTATGTGCAAGAACTAAAACATCCCAACGACCTTCGGCTTGACTCCCGAGAGATGGAAAAGACAATTGATATCACGTCCCCACAATACCTTATCGATCGTTACGGAGGTAGCGGATAGCGTTCCATAAGCTGTAGGAACTTCGCTAATGCTCAAGGTGCACTAGCACATGTGCCTCGTCAAGATGATCCGTCCTCTTTGAGACAATCGCAAAGCATGGCTGAAGTGGCTATGCAATTCTCCGACGGGTAGCTGAGATCCCAACCTGCCCTCGAACAAACTCTCGCTTCATCATCGATATTGCAGTAGTGAAGTAGAACAAGGTGTCAAAATCGAGGTGTGTTACAGTTCAACTAAGCGACCGTGCTGTGGCGCACGTCATCACCGCACTTGTCTCCACAAACCCCAGACGGAGAGAAACTCAGTCCAAACCGTATCTTGAGGTCCAAGGGGTCCTCACAGGTTGTCTCGCGTGCGAATCTGCCTGATCGATGCCACCGAGCACCTTGCCCCAGCCGATCTGCGGTTTACAAGGCACGCGTGTATGGTTCTCCACTGTGGGAACAACGCTCTTCGAGATGTACGTACTGACAGGCAGAGACATTTCGTGCTATGCCTGTACCTAAGGAGCTCCTCGATCATACTTCCAACCATCTCTACCCAGCAGCCACCGAGTTGCTGTTATCTGCGCAAGTCCACGCGGCCGATCCTCCCGAAGCTTTGTACGCGTTCATGATCTCTACTACAGAGCCATAAGTGCCTCCAATCATGAGGAAGGTACCGATGACGATGACAAAAACGCTCCAGGCCACCATCAGCTGCCACTTGATACCTTTGTTCTCCTTTGAGCGATGCCAATTGTCATACAGCCACATGAAGCCCATGGGTTGGAAGGACATAAGTGTGCCTAAGAGAGCACCGATGAGGGATACCAGGCCTCCGAAAACGGGAATGGCGCTTGCAATGACGTACGAAGTCAGGATACAGCCGCCGGTACAGCCGAGCCAGACAGCCCAGTGTTTGAAGGAGTTGTTCGTCAGATGTTCAGAGCCTCTCATGAGTCGGACGAAGATGTATTTTGCTGGAAGCTTTGGACGGTATCAGTGACCCATTAGTCTTACTGGGCGATGGGGTTCTTACATGAGACACGATGGTCACAGTGACAAGAAGACCGGGCAATGCTAGACCATAGCAGATCTTCTTCATCGTCACACCAGCGGAGCCGAGGGCTGGCGACGCTACGAATGAGCCACAGAAGTAATAGACGACGATGCCGATGACAACATAAGTTATCGTGACGGTAGTCTGACATATGATCAGAGACCTGGTGTATTTCCGAGGGTCGCGCATCTCAGATACGATCGAGAAGAACTTTAGATTTGGGTCAGTAATTCTCTTCTTGATCAATGGCATGTCAAGAACTCACAGCCGGAGTACCAGCATAAGCGAACACCAGAGAAGAACAGGCGGATATCGAAGCCGAGAATCCTGAGTTGTTGACGATGTGGTAGTCTGAAACGAACGGCCCATCCTTGGGAGCAGCAGCAGGACGATCTTGGACACCAACGGCAACTGTGAGAACGAAAATCGCCGAGAGAATGCCAGTAAGACCGACCCAGGCGAGCCAACTGATCTTGCCAAGTGTCTGTATACTGGCCAGTAGGAAGCCTGCGACGGCGGCAATTGCGACAAAGACGGCAGTGCATGCTCCATGGGTCGAGAGGGAATTGAGAGCGATGGAGATGCCTAACATGCCGGCGCCAGCGACGAAGATCCAGTACAGAACGAAGGCCGTTCCACTGCGGGTCTATCAGAACAATGTATGCCGTTTCGCTGCGCAGAACAACACTTACAACACAATTTGTCCAGGTTTGCCGAAGATCATCTTCCCAACGTCGTCAATTCCGTACACTTCCGGATGATTTATCTTGAAGACACCAACGATATAATCGGACTTTCACCAAATTCCAAATTAGCGGAGGATCAAAGTTATGCTGATTGCTTTGCCCACATACCCAGGTCGTGATCGCGGCAATGCACAGCAGTACAATGATTCCCGGAATCATGCCTAATGTATCAAAGACCAGCGGGATCGAAAGGACGCCGAGTCCGATTTGCGTCTTCATCATGAGAATCGCTGTTCCCATCCAGCCGACCTGTACTGTGTAAGGACCAATGCTAAATGGGCGGTAGGACATGTTAACTTGCATCTCTGTACTGTTTGCAGCGAAACATGGTCGTCAGCATAAAGTGCTAGGTGGTACGTCCACAGTTCATCTTGCATGCTCACATTGGGACCTCCTTCTTGGATGTCTCCAAACACAGCATCCGTAATGCTGATACGTCGGCCACTGGCACTCATTCGCCGTTCTACTATCTCGCCCTCTTGTTGCGTGTGGGTCGGAGCGAGGTGGTCGAGCCATTTATCGTCTTTGTATTCCGCCATTGTGAACAGGTAAAGCGATGTCACAAGAATGTCAATAGTTTGTAGCCTGGAAGGACAAGTAAGTCCAAGCTGCGTAGAGAAATGAGTTCGATCGAGGTAAAGTACCGTTCGAGCTTTATGTGACACCCAAACGGCGTGTGACATTCGGTCCTACCTCACGGACCTCATCTTCACTGCGCATAAATACGTAACGATCTGCCCTCGTGCTGCTGTATAGGGCACCGTTGCAGAAGCCACATGATACTACGGACGACTGGTAACCCGAGTCCGCCAAAGCTCGGATCATGACTCCGCTTTAACGCCTCTAAGTAGATTAGCGTAAACGCTAGCAGATTGTCAGTTTGTAGTATAATAATAACTATATTATACTTAATAAAATCGTAAAAAATCTGAAAAAATAACAGAAAAAACGTACAAAATCATAAAAACTATATATCAAAATTTTATATATATATATCTCTATTTTTTGCTAACATATTGACTAATACAATTTTGATATATTGATTAAGAATTGATTAAGAATTGATTAAAAAATTTGATTGAGAATTTGATTGAAAATTTGATTGAAAATTTGAAGTGAGGTACTTGTGATTTATTGCAAATTTGACAGTACTCAGACTTATGAGTGATAAGCCTAACCCTAGTCGAATATCTGAATACTGTATATAAATTTATGACCAGCTCACCCTAACCCTAGTCAGAATTCTGAATACTTGCTCAGAAGTATATATACATATAAAGACTTATGTATAGGGTAGGACCCTATTCAGCTTATAAGTCTGAATATAGTACATAAGTCTAAATACAGCTATTTAAAGATTTCTATATCACTGTCATAATTATTTATACTAGTGTCAGAAATATATATACTGTATTTCATAAGTTTGTATACGAATTTCCCTTCTAAACTGCTGAAGTGCGGGACCGCTGATCACTACTTAACCAAGCGGAATTTCAAGTTTGGCGGACTCGGGTTACCAGTCGTCCGTAATGATACCCCGGATATGCACCCGCATTCTCGTATCTGAGGTTAAGCACTAGTGGTATGTGGTCGATCTGGACTCAAACCTGCTTGGCTGTCAAACCTAGATTATCCTGCAGGGTAGTAGTCTGCATGAATGTGTAGATAGCTGAGCGGTACACCATCCGAACTTGCATATCAGTTACGTTCTACGTCGGTTCAGCTAGACGGCATTGAGTTGTTGGAAGAGCCTTATACACACGGACAGACAGACATAGCTGTATAAGACTCACCCAGACCGAGATCAATTGACCATCCGGGTGGACACTACTATCAATATGAGTGACTTGCCCACGCAGCAATGTGGGCTCCTCACTCTTCTTGGACACCGACCAGGAAATTCAAGTCAGTGAGGCGCTGCAGGGATCAGACAGTCCTTATCTATTTGGTTGATAGCATCGGCTCGGGACCCGTCAGATACGGCAGCACAAAAACTACGTACGCGATTCCTCCAATATCGGTACCTGTAAGATAGCGGCTCTGGTACGTGGAAAGCTGTGAAGATCGTGCATGTAAAAATGCTGTGGCACGAGTTTCTGAAAGATGTCATTTGCTAGCACAAGCATGAAAGCATCTGGTAACATGCGTAGACTTGTGCGCTGGAACTGTACATCGATACTAGGGTTATGGCATACAGAAGGAATAGGCTTGTCATGCCACATAATGGTGAGTGTCGGCAGCAAATGTCATCCACCACCAGTACTCATCTGCCGAAGACACATGCATTCTGTGCCGGTGTCAAGCCAAGACAAGGCTGGCTGGCTTGATAAACATGCTCGTGGAAAATATTATACGTAATCTTTCTGTAACAGTTAAAAAAAAGCCCTACCCGCATCTCCCTGTCCAAGCACTGGAAAGCGGAAAGAGAAATGCTCACGGCTTGGTATCGCTGATCCATATTGCAAAACAAAGAAAACAAGGGCGCTTCTGTCGCCGCATGATCTGTCAACTGTAGAACTTGATGACCATCTGAGGGTGCATCCTGATCGCCTAGCACTGGCAGCCACCAGCGCCGCCAGCGGTGCCCGCGTCTTCTCTCCTGCCAAGGTCGACGCCACCAGGCCTGCCGGCAGCACCGCGCATACCCCTCTGGCTAGCCTGCTCGATCGGAAGCTTCTTTGCGATCGCGGTGAACAGCTCCTTGACATTCTCTGAAGTCTTTGCGGAGGTCTCGAAGAAGAGGAGGTTGGCTTCTCTGGCGTATGCCTCGGCATCTGCGACGGGGACCGCGCGCTTGTCGGGTTGTTCAGCAACAAGATCGGCTTTGTTTCCTGCAAGTGCGATGACAATGTTCTCGTTGGCCTGACGCTGGAGCTCCTTCACCCAAGCCTTCGCCTTATCTAGTGATGCCTGAATCACCCTGTCAGCGGATGTCTCGCCTTTTGGTATGAATAGCCCTTACCGCTTGTGTAATATCGTATACCACTACGGCGCAGTTTGCGTTTCTGTAGTACATGGGAGCCAACGACTTGTAGCGCTCCTGTCCCGCGGTGTCCCAAATCTCAAACTTGACTGTCGTTTGCTCATCGAGGGCGAGGGTTTGTGTGAGGAATGCAGCGCCGATAGTGGATTCTCTGTAGTCGTCGAATTGATCCTACTCGCTGTGGTCAGCGTTGCGACCATTATACCGACGGTTGTACTTCAGCGTACCTTGACAAAGCGGAGGACCAGGGAACTCTTTCCAACAGCGGACTCGCCTTCGGATTGTCAGTATGATTTGTCCTGCCAGTATCTAACATGATTCCTCTACTGACCAAGCAGCACGAGCTTGAACTGTGCGAATCGCGCGCCGCCGGGGCGACCGCCTTGTTGCATACGTTGGGCCATGGTTGGGCCTAGATGTTGATGTCGGGGGGGTTCTATGTCGCAGCGAAGAATGCGCCTATGTCGATCAGGTCGAGGTCGATCGTGTGGTTGCGGTTCGTGGGTGGTATAGCGGCGGTGCGGGAGCTGTGGTGGTGGTGTGGTTGGTGGTGATAGCCAGTAATGCAGCAGCCTTGAAGCCAGCGATTGCGCATGGCTCTATCCGGGCACGCAACGCCCGGCCAGCAGCAGGCGATGGCAGCGGTTTGGTCCGCTGGCTTTGTTCTTGGCATACGTACAGACTTCACGTGCGCCCGCGCTGCCTCAGCCACCGGTCTACGTAGCGCATCATCCATTTCTCCTGGAAGGCTAATCCGTGCTAGGCGTGAGGATTTATTTGTTGGGAACAGTAAACAAATACAACGACGCTGTTGTGACCTCAGGCAAGATGAGTGCGACTCTTCCCTTCAGGGATATCAACGTGCACGCCTCGCCGTCCTACTACGCTTTCTCATCGCCGTCCTCGCCTGATGCGCCAACCCTGGTCATCGATCGCCCGACCGGCGATATCAGGCTTAACGATGGCAAGATCACTGGCGGCAACAGAGTGTCCAACATCCCAGGCATTCTGGGTATCGTTCATCTCAAGCTCGGTATGATCAACAGACAGGGATGTTGTTTCTAGGCTGACTAGGACGGCAGACAGCTACATCATAACCATTGCCAAAGCATCGCCTGTCGGCCGAATCAAGGGTCACCAAATCTATCAAGTGACTGCGACCGAGTTCTTGCCACTCCGTGAGCGCCAGGTGCATGATCCGGATGAGGACACTTATCTGGCCTACCTGAAGACCCTCCTTAAGAATGGACCCATGTACTTTTCTTACACATTTGATCTTACCAACAGCTTCCAGAGGCAGACTGAGCTCAATCCGAGTATCCCTCTATGGGACAGGGCCGACGACCGTTTTTACTGGAACAAATTCATCAGCACGTCGATGATCGACTTCAGATCGGGCAAGGGTTCTGGAAGGATCTCATCTGGAGCACAGCCTGCAATCGATCCATACATCCTCCCAGTGATGTATGGTATGCTTCGCATCACGAACACCTCGATCAAAGGAAACGCTCTGACATTCATCCTCATTACCAGAAGGTCAAGGCACAGGACTGGAACCAGATACATGACCCGAGGTATCGACGAGGAAGGCCATGTTGCCAACTTCAATGAGACCGAGCAGACCATCATCTTGAACGATGCTTCCTCGGGTGGAGCGGGCGGTAGCCAAGGCTTCAACAACAAGCCAGCGGGAGGCTCTGAGACGCAGGTCCTGTCATATGTGCAGACAAGAGGCAGTGTGCCTTTGTACTGGGCAGAGATCAACACTCTCAAGTACACGCCGAAGCTGCAGATCCGTAGTGTGGAATCTGCGGTGCCGGCGGCCAGGAAGCACTTCGACGAACAAATAAAACTATACGGCGAAAACTACATGGTCAATTTGGTCAACCAGAAGGGCCGCGAGCAGCCAGTCAAAGAAGCATACGAGAAGATGGTCAAGCTGTTGCAGAGCGGCTCTGATGTCGAGAAAGAATCTGATCGCAGAACCTCGGAGAAGGCGAGGATCATTGAGCCTGAAAATCCCAAAGGCTGGTATGATCACTTGCACTACGTCTACTTCGACTTCCACAACGAGACAAAGGGCTTGAAATGGCATCGTGCACAGCTCCTACTCGATCACTTGAAGGATGGCCTGGTAGCTGGTGGCTATTTCCACGGCATCGATATGCCTTCAGGTGGCGTCGACATTCGCAACAGGCAGACAGCTGTTGTCAGGACCAACTGCATGGATTGTTTGGATCGCACCAACGTCGTGCAGTCTATGCTTGGTCGCTGGACACTGACTCGTATGCTCATCGACCTGGGTATGCTTCGCCCTGGCGAGACCGCCCAGGATGATGCCTCGTTTGAAAATCTTTTCCGCAACAAGTGGGCTGATAATGCCGACATCGTATCGAAGACATACTCCGGCACTGGCGCTTTGAAGACCGACTTCACTCGCACTGGCAACAGGACTAAAGCTGGCGCACTTCAGGACTTCAACCGAAGTGTGACCCGTTACTTCTCGAACAACTTTGCCGATGGTCCCCGTCAGGATAGCTTCGATCTGTTCCTCGGTGCTTACAAGCCCGACACTGCACCTTTGGGAGTACAGCACTTTGCCGATCGTCGTCCAATTGCAGTGCAGTCTATGCCCTACATTCTTGGCATGTGCGTCTTCTTCGTTGCTGTCAGCTTGGGTACTACCCGGCTGCCCGACTCAACAGTATGGCCGCTCAGGATCTTCACACTGGCGTGCCTTGGTGTCGCTGCCTACTCTGCAAAATTCATTCTGGGACATGGTTCATTATACGTAAGTCTTGCTATTCCACTGTCATGACATTTCTGAAGGGTGCTAACTCGTGCAGGTCAACTGGCCCAAGCTCAACACGCCTCCATGGGCTGTCGAGGTCTACGACGACGTCCTCAACAAGGCACACAAGGATCCTGTTGTTGGCCCATTCCTGGGTAAGGGCCGTACAGATACCGGCTACCTCGAGGAGGGCAAGAAGAGGCGCGAGTAGACTTGCCAATCACCACTTAGATTTCCTTGGCGTCTATAGATAGCATATTTAATTCATCATTTACAAGGCCACCTGCAAGTAGGGGCATCTTCGTCACGCCGTCTACTTTTACAATTCTCCAGCACTCTCGTGGCCTTCTCCAAGCCACCAAGAGAACAGCTTGCCGTACAGCTCAGCTATGGGGAATCCAACGATAAGGTCGCCGAAAATCTCCGAAAACTCCATCGGTTCGCCACCGTTGCCCACGTATTCAAGCAGGCGTTGAATGATGTAGACTTCATGCGCACACGTCGACTCAAACAGCGACCGCAACTGCCACTTTTCATCAGGAATGCCGTCAACGGGTCTGTACGAACCCAGCATCACTGACAAGCCTGCGTTGGTCGGCAGAGGGATGTAGCGAGCTCCGAACGGACACCTCAGTTGTGGCCAAGGGTCACTGACGACTTTGCAGTGTGGATGGCCGAGACTCTCTAGTCTGATGAGAGCAGGTGGTGTGGCGGCCCAGGCCTGGCACACAAAGGGCGATGTGTCGCAGTTCAGAGTGTAGATCGAGGCGTTGTTCGCGGGCGGGTTGACGTAGTAGGCCGGTGTCACTTCGTCGAAAGCAGCGTTGAAGCGCTCGCAGTCATCTTTCGAAGAGCAACTTTCATCGCCGGTGATGTAGATCCAAGAGTGGCGCAAATCTTTACGCATCCAGTTCTGGTCCTCGCTGAGGCGGAGTAGAGCTTTATACGAGTAGCTTGTGAGGGGGTAGACGTTGAAGCCGTTGGGTCGAATAAGCTTATCTATCTCGGCTTGTACTGAAGGAGAGCTTGTGTCCCAAGGTGAGTCGGATTTGTATTCTTTGTAGAGGGTTGGACCGATGTATAGTGAAAAGGATAGCACGGCGGCCAATGTGCTGAAGATGGAGAGATATGTGCAGTATTTGATTGCTGTTCGGATTTTGCCCCAGAACCCCATTTTTGACGATGGTTTGGAGTCGATGTGTCGTTTCCAGTACTGTCTTTTTTCTGCCCGCTCTTTAGAGGCGCACTATGAGTCAAGTTTGCGATACAGTACAGTTGTTCACGATCAAGGGGACGTGAAGCTGGAACATCGCTCTGATGAAACCTCGCTTCTCCGAACCTGAACCGAGAACGTTGTCGTCATTAGTTTGCATATGGTATGTTTCGGGTCTAACGAGAGACATTTTATGTACTGACAACAAGATCTGCACGCGACTCTGAGAAGACGATTTGTCTATGGTGCGGTTCTGTCGTTCAGATTTCATCATCAGGATGGACATTGCAACGCCCATTCGACGGTATCCGACTGATCGTATGTGAACTTCTTCCGCGTATCACCACACACGCCCTTGCAATGCTCGGGTTCGACATGGTGATCAGAATAGAAGTCGATCACAGCAGCATCCAACATTGGCAAACGCTGCCGCATAAATCGGCTATTTAGCGCCGAACATTTACAGGACCAAGATATAAATGTCCAAGTGGCTTTATTTAGCCCCAAACGATCTGCAGCTTCTCCACGTTTTCCCCAAGAATCACAACTGCCGACGACACGCGTGGCGCTGTCACGAAGCCGTTCCAGCACGGCTGATCGTGATCTCACCCCCTCTGAACCGAGCGTACAGACGAAACGGATGCGTGTTGCGGACTTACGGACTTGCAGAGGCTCGAGAGAGGGTTGCGATGCCGAAGCGAAGTGGCGGTCGGCGGCAGTGCGCGTTTCCATAAGATGGCATTCGCTCTGCTATAGTGTGATTCTCATTTGTATCACTTTTGCTCGACAGCCGCTCGATTGAACGGGCAATATGGTTGGTATTTCTGTGGAAGTCAACGATGGAGCTGTCGTTCATGCACTTAGATTTATACGAGCGTACTGGCTGCTACTCCTGCCAGTTGCTCTCTTTTGTCGATTCCTCTACTACCGTTATGCTTCGCCTCTTAGACAGTACCCTGGTCCTTTACTAGCCTCTGGTAGTCGAACTTGGAAGGTCTGGAGTACTTACAATGGAAAGACGGAAACAGACCATATCAAGCTTCATGAAAGATACGGTATGCCTCTTCCACAGTCGCGTGAAACGCTCTGCTCACAGCAAGTTACCCAGGGCCGATCGTCCGCATCGCACCAAACGAACTATCGTTTTCATCACCATACGCTGCACGCGAAGTGTTAGCAGCTGGCAAAGGCTTCCACAAAACAGACTTCTACGGTGTGTTCCCACCGGCAGAGAATCCCGACATCTTCACGGAGACCAACGAACACGCTCATGGGCTCAAGAAGCGATACGCCTCCAATGCATACTCTATGGCGGCGATGCAAGGTCTGAGCGAGTACATCGAGGATACACAGAAGTTACTGCTGTCCAAATTGGATCAAATCTGCAGTTCTTCGGAGAAGACTGCTGACTTGGGTAACTGGCTGCACTACTTTGCTTTTGATGTCCTCGGCGAGATAGCCTTTTCGAGAAAGTTCGGATTCTTGGAAAGTGGCAGTGATCTCGAAGGTGCGATAAAGACGATCGATGATGTGCAGTGGTATGATGGTATCGTCGGCCAGATACCAGAATGGGACTTTGCATTTCGGAGGAACCCATTGGCAAAGTATCTACCGGGCATGGATCCGAGCAAGTCTTTGATCACTCGCATGGCGCTTGAAGAACTCGAGAAGCGCAAAAGCCACGGCGAGAAGGTCATAGACAGGAAAGACCTTCTGAGCCAGCTCATGGCAGCGAACGAGAAGGCGCCAGAGACGTTCAAAGAAGGTGACGTCTTTGCTATCGCTCACGGTGCCATGTAAGCATCTTCGTTCACCACAGTCCGAACATCACACTGACTCTGCTTTAGCTTCGCCGGCTCAGATTCCACAGCTTCTACCATGCAATCCTTCTGCCACCATGTTCTGCGTGACCCAGCCGTATACGCAAGACTTATGGAGGAGATCGATGGCGCAACAGCTTCCGGCAGTTTGAGTCAATTCCCACAGTGGAACGAAGTCCAGGCTTTGCCATACTTTCAGGCGTGCCTGAAGGAGGCAATGCGCATTCGCCCTGCTGTTGGCTTGAATATCACCCGATTGGTCCCACCAGAGGGAGCTGAGATTGGAGGCAAGAGGTTCCCAGGAGGTACGAGAGTCGCCGTCAATGGCTGGGTATTGCATAGGAGCGAGGAGATCTTCGGTGCCAACCCAAAGGTTTACAGACCGGAGAGGTGGTTGGAGGACGATGCGAAGAATATGGAGCGTTACATGTTCCAGTTTGGTGGGGGAAGTCATCTCTGTGAGTTGACACGATGGACTGCCGCGATTGTGTATGAATTTGTAGGCTGACATGCATTCTCACAGGTATCGGAAAGAACTTGGCGTTGCTCGAAATGAACAAGACGCTGCCACTTCTCTTCAGAAACTACCAGCTCGAGCTGACCAGGCCGCAGGAGGATCTCAAATACCATTCTACCTTCTTTGTTGTACAGCACGGGTTGGACGTCAGGATATCGAAGCGATGCAAGGCGTAGTGCCGGTCTATAGCGTCTCTGTTGGTATTCGTAATAGTTTACAGTCTATCGTGTGGCTTCCTTCTCGCTCTCAAGGACTTCGATCACGCCGCCTACAAGATGTAAGCTTCCAGTGACGAGCACTTCGACTTGTCCTCCAGGCACTAGTGCTCGTGCCTTGGCAATAGCTTCTTCGATTGTCGGCAGGACGTGGACCGTTGCATCTGGATCGATCTTGTCCCACGAATCTGCTAAATCTTTCTGAACCTTGAGCGTGTCAACGTCGCTCTTGTTCGTGTTGATAGACACAAGATCGGCCTTGAAGCCCGCGTCTTTGTAAGTTGTGTTGGTACAGAAGATCGCATGCTTGAAGGGATGCTTGTCATTGATGGCAGATGCTAGCGTGTCGTGAAGCTTGCGCGTCAGTGAGGCTGCATCGCGTGTTTGTTGGTTGAAGATAAGGATGCGTGTCTTCTTTTGTGTTGTGCTTTGGGATTGAGCTGCCAGGCTTGCGAACCAAGTTGCAGCCATCTCAATGCTCTCGAGCGTATGACCACCATCAATGTACCAGGTCAGGCCTGTTTGGCGCGTGTCCGGCCTACTCTCGCATCGTCCACCAAGATGAACTTGCTCCAGACCAGCGATGAACTCCGCAGGTAGAGCTGCGTCCTTGTCGCGAGGATCAGGCAGACCGGAGTAGCCTAGCTTCTGCAAGTGCGCAGCACATACAGCAATAGCTACAGAAGCATTAATCTTCTGGAACTCTCCACGAAGGCCGAGCTTGATCTGGTTAAGAGCAGTGTATCGAGGAACCTCCACTAATTCCGTCTTCCGCTCCAGTGCGCGTTCGTGCATCACTTTCAGAGCAGATTCAGGTTGCGGTGCTGTGAACGCAGGGACACCTTCTTTGAAGACGCCAGCTTTGTGCCATGCGATGCTCTCAATGGTGTCGCCCAGCATTGCAGTATGATCAATACCTAGGCTGGTCACGCCAGTAGCAGACGGCTTGATCAAGATGTTAGTACTATCATACTCGCCGCCGATACCGCATTCGAGGACCGCAGTTCCGACCTTCTCCTGCATGTAAGAGTGGAAGGCCATCAAAGTGAGGAAACGGAAGTACACAGGCTTCGTCTCGGTGCTCTTTGGATCAGGATGACCAGCTTTAGCAGCTGCTTCCTCTAGACGGTCCCATACTTCAAAGAAGTACCTAGCAAATACTTCCTCTGATAGAGGCTGATTGTTGATCTGGATACGCTCTCTGACGAAGCGGAGGTGAGGGCTTGTGTACAGTCCGACGCCAGAAGGAAGACGTTCGGCATGTATGCTAGCCTTCGAAGGCAAGTATTGGGCCAATATAGAAGAGATAAAGGAAGAAGTACTGCCTTTGCCTTTGGTACCAGCTATATGGATGGGATTCAGCTGGTCGAAATCGGCGGGCTAGCAAATATCAGTGGTTGCTCAAACTAAAGTTCAGCTGGAGTCACACCTCATAGCCGGTCTTCTTGACCCATTCGATCATTTCCGGAATGGCATTCTGATTCATGCCCTTGCCGGATTTCCTAATCGCATCAACGATGGAAAAGTTACTCTGCAAGGTGTTGAGCGCGGCGACCGCGGCATTGTAGTCGCGAGCCATGCTGCTATACCGGGCAAGTTGTTTGTGTAGAGGTGAGGTCGCACGTCGAAAAGCACGCGATATCAACATTGACACATCACACGAGCATGTCTGCTTTCATCTCACCCAGTGGACCAGATGACGCTGCAGCTGGGAAAAGTGATTCCGGAATTATGCCGGCATCGGACCCTGGTGAAGCGCGGCTTTAGCACGACTTGGACGCGACGCGTTCACTTCCACTTTACGTCTGAGACATTCGTCTTGCTATCATCGCATTGTCGTTGTTGTCGTCGATCAACGCAACATACACATACAAACACATCATGGCACGCGGCATAGAAGGCAATGAGATTGCCACTCCTCGCACGGCGCCGAAAAAGACCGGAGGCTCTACACAGAAGTCGAACACCAAACAACAGAGCATTGCCGGCTTCTTCAAGAGGACCCCAGGTCCGGCTCCGTCGAGTCTCGCTGCCAATGGCAAGACACCATCTTTCAATACGGTATTGAAAGAGCAGGATTCGAGCACCAATACCACTCCTGTCCCGAGCAGTGTACCTGCTTCAAGTCCACGCACCACATTAGAGTCCTCGCAACCAGAGCCTGCGAACACTGGCCGCAACAAGGAGAATGGTAAAGACTATACTGGTGTTCCTACTGAATCCCAGCTGACGTACTGAACAGAAACTCCAGATACCCTCCAATCCAGCCCCAGCCGCAAGGCTAAGAAAAAGGTCAACTACGTCGAATCAGATGACGACGAGGATGATGTGTTCAAACCGCTGTCTGGTAACGGCAGAGCAGCGAAGAGGAGGCGTATCAGTGTCAAGGAAGACTCAGATGATGAGTTTGGTCTCGATGCGGCCACTCAAGCTGCTTTAGAAGACGATGACGGTATGTTCAATCACCCTCACACTACCATTAGGGGCAGTTACGATCTTGAAGCAGTGTTCTCCAGCATACATTCGCTATCGTCGCAACGAACCACTCGCGCCCTCCAGGCTGACCCGATCAAACCAACAGAAATGGACGATTTCATTGCTCCTGATGACGACGAAGAAGAAGAAGCGACGCCTCGCCCAGCCAAGAAGTCCTCAGCTTCATCCTCCCGCAAAGCGTCCATCAAGCCATCTTCGCCTTTGAGAGAAGACAGCGAAGAGATCCCTACAACCTCGACTGCGCAGCAGTGGAGGTTTGATCCCAATGCGCCTCCGTCAGAAGAGCCAAGGAAGCCTATACCCGCAAAGAAGAGCAGTTCTTCGGGCCCTCAGAAGAAGCAAAAAGCACATGTTACAGAACCTGAGAATCGTTATCCGTGGCTCGCCCACATCCTGGACGCTGATCGAAACCCGACCGATCATCCTGATTACGATCCAAGGACCATCTACATTCCACCCATGGCATGGGGCAAGTTCTCACCTTTTGAGAAGCAATATTGGGAAATCAAGCAGAAGTTCTGGGACACCATTGTGTTCTTCAAGAAGGGCAAGTTCTACGAGCTGTACGAGAAGGATGCCACCATTGGACACCAGCTTTTCGATCTCAAGCTCACAGACCGTGTCAACATGCGAATGGTCGGAGTACCAGAGGCAAGTCTAGATCACTGGGCAAACCAGTTCGTCGCAAAAGGATACAAGATCGCTCGCGTTGATCAAATGGAGACAGCCCTAGGCAAAGACATGCGTGAGCGCGGTGACGCGAAGAGCAAGAAAGAGGAGAAAGTGATCCGTCGAGAGCTTTCCACAGTGCTCACGTCCGGTACATTGGTCGATGGTGGCATGTTGCAGGACGATATGGCCACCTACTGCGCCGCTATCAAGGAGACAGAAAGAGACGGCAAGCCATGCTTTGGCATCGCATTTGTTGACACTGCTACGGCGCAATTCCACCTTGCCGACTTCGTTGACGATGCTGACATGACTCGCTTCGAGACCTTTGTGGCACAGACAAGGCCCGGCGAGGTTCTACTCGAGAAGAGCTGTGTGTCTGCAAAGGCTCTCCGAATCTTGAAGAACAACACCTCCCCTACCACCCTCTGGAATTACTTGAAGCCAGACAAAGAATTCTTGACGGCTGACCGGACCCGGATGACCATCGACGGTGAAGGTTACTTTGACAAGTCTGTTGAGGACAGCATCAACACTTGGCCTGCAGTCCTGCGCGAGGCAAAAGACAAAGAAAATGTGTTCTCTGCTCTGGGTGCTTTGATCTGGTACTTGAAGACGCTGATGATCGAACGCGACCTCATCACCCTCGGCAACTTCAACTGGTACGATCCCATTCGCAAGGCCTCGAGCTTGGTACTTGATGGGCAAAGCTTGATCAATCTTGAGATCTTTGCGAACACTTTCGATGGAAGTACCGACGGAACTCTCTTCACAATGCTCAATCGCTGCATCAGTCCGTTCGGCAAACGTATGCTTCGTCAATGGGTATGCCATCCACTCGCTGATCCGAAGAAGATCAACCAACGCTTCGATGCAGTCGATGCTTTGAACGCTGATGGAACGATTATGGATCGCTTCACAGCCTCCCTGGCCCGTTTGCCTGATCTCGAGCGTCTCATTTCGCGTGTACATGCTGGCAGATGCAGGCCCCAAGACTTTGTCAAGATTCTTGAGGGCTTCGAGCAGATTGAGTACACCATGTCTATGCTGGGCTCTTTCGGCTCAGGTGAAGGTGTCTTGGGACAGCTGATCTCCGCCATGCCAGATCTCGCAGGTGCTCTGCATCATTGGAAGGATGCTTTCGACAGGACCAAGGCCAAGGATGAAGGTCTGTTCATACCGCAGCCAGGCGTTGAAGAAGACTTCGATGAGAGCCAAGAGCGAATTGACAATATTCTCAAATCAATGGACCAGCTACTAAACCAGTATCGCAAAGAGCTCGGCTCCTCCGCTATCAAATACACCGACAACGGAAAAGAGATCTATCAGCTCGAGGTGCCCATCAAGGTGAAGGGAACTATTCCGAAGAATTGGAGGCAGATGTCTGCCACAAAGCAGTGCAAACGCTGGTACTCGCCAGAGTTGGAAGGACTAGTCCAAGATTTGAAGGAGGCACAAGAGATGCATGCTCAGACTGTAAAGCAACTTGCTGGACGCTTCTTCGCCCGCTTTGACACTGATTATGCTGTATGGCTGGCTGCTGTCAAGATCATCGCTCAACTCGACTGCCTGATATCTCTAGCCAAAGCCTCTAATGCGCTTGGTGTACCATCTTGCAGACCAGAATTCATCGAAGACGACAACGCTCGCAGCGTGCTCGAATTCAAGGAGCTGCGACACCCATGCATCGAGACCACGACAACGTTCATTCCAAATGACATTCTTCTTGGCGGAGAATCTCCATCTATGGATCTGCTCACAGGCGCCAACGCAGCTGGCAAGAGTACCATCTTGCGCATGACCTGTGTTGCTGTCATTCTCGCGCAAGTTGGCTGCTACGTGCCTTGCGAGGCAGCACGCATGACGCCAGTCGACCGCATCATGTCACGTCTTGGTGCACATGACAACATCTTTGCTGGTCAAAGTACATTCATGGTTGAGCTCTCTGAAACGAAGAAGATTCTGTCCGAAGCCACCCCTCGCTCACTCGTGATTCTCGACGAGCTCGGCCGTGGCACAAGCAGCTACGATGGTGTTGCTGTCGCGCAAGCAGTCCTACACCACGTCGCCACACACATCGGGGCACTTGGCTACTTCGCCACGCATTACCACTCCCTTGCCACGGAGTTCATGCACCATCCGGAGATCGCCACCAAGCGCATGGCGGTGCGTGTTGAGCATGATGTCAGAGAAGTGACCTTCCTGTACAAGCTCGAGCCGGGAGTAGCAGAGGGCAGCTACGGCATGCACTGCGCGGCCATGTGTGGCATTCCCGAGAAGGTCATCACGAGAGCCGAAGAGGCTGCGAAGAGCTGGGAGCACACAGGCCGCATGAAAGAAAGTCTGGAACGTGCGAAAGAGAGCACGTGGCTGCCGCTGGGCATGCTGAGTGATCTCAGTTGGTTGCTAAAGAGCGGCAATGTTAACGACGAGGACGAATCTACGATCACAGAGAGCAGCTTGGAGGTGTTGAGGAAGGGCATCGCAGCTTTGTAAACATCTTTCTTGATGTTTGTGCTGATCCTTTTCGGTTTTTAGTTTGCTGATAATGAGGTGTGAGATATCGATGAGCGAGCTGTGGGTTTCTGCGTGGTGTAATATTAGCATTTTAAATTCAACTGATCATCTTGAGGATTCTGGCGGCATTTGAGACTTTTCCAACCTGTAATGATCTGTAATGATTCTTTTGGCTCAATGCAGTTATTGCTAAATGCTTATACTAGCAGCTGTTGACCCGGAACTAAAGTATACCTACCAGTGAGATGACACCTGGGTTGTGTCAATTTGATAAGAACAGTGCAAGCACGGAACCAAGATTCACCAGGGACGTAATTGTGAGCTTCTGTGTGCAAGTTTCTGATACCCAACTCCATAACATATTTTTTGAGGAATCGTAACGAGCGTTATATGAGCACCCAGGCATTTACCTTCATTCAACGCCATAGACCAAACATGGCCTGATTTGCACTGCATTGCTCCCTCGAGTCTTAAGCATTGCTTGGTTTATCGACCATCATCATCACTCTCAAGCAGCCGTCGGAACAGCCTTGATAAACGAGCCTGTAGCGTAGTAGGTAGTAGCCGTTGCGGCATGCCACCCTCGCTTGGCCAAAGGACAAATGACTTGACTCCCGAACCCGCATGTGTTGTTGGGCACCTGGACACAAGAGGAGCCGGGCCCATAGACCACTGTGCAGAACGATTGGCTGGTTGTTGTCGTGGTGGCAGGGTCAGTAGTCGTAGGAATCGTGCTGGTAGTTATGTCCGTTGTGGTTGGCTGCGTGTCTGTAGATGTGGAACTCATCGTCATGGTCGTCATTGAGGTGTCAGTGGTTGTTGGGGATGGGCAGGAGAGATCCGGCAAGCTGCTGCTGTCCTGGCGTTTCACCTTTGCTGCTGCTGCGCCGCAGCCGTCGAGAGCGTCGCCTGGATGTCTGTTCCCTGTTCATATATCAGTATTTGCTCTGGATTGAATGACAACCACTAAAGTACTTACAGGCAACCACAACTGAGCCCGCGTCAGGTCCGTTGTACCCAAGGTTTGGCGGCACAGGATTGTTGTTGCGCTGTATCCTGGCACTCAGAACAAAAAACTGTTCCATAGCACGAGCAACGCTGCCAGCCGGCCAGTTCTGATCCAGTTCAGACAGTGAGAAAAAGTACGCCGCCATGCCCGCTACAGCCGGCGCGGCGAGCGAAGTTCCGTTGAGTCTGTCCGTCGATGTATCGCTGTCGGGCGTTGCAACGAGCACCAACCGAGCAGCGGCATACAAGGTAATGTCACCTCCGTTACCATCATTCGGGTTACTGAGGGTGAACAGAGAGCCATCTTGCTCCACACCAGCAACCGTAATGAGAGCATTATCAGGCGTACCCAAGTTTTGCGGTGTGACCATAGCAAGACTAGTAGGTGCTTCATTACCAGTTGGGATGGTGACAACAATATCATTCTCCGCAGCAAACGGAATGACCCTGTCCATGATGAGCTCGTGAAGAGTGGGCAAAAGTCCGCTTCGGGTGAATCCTGTACGCAGTCAGCAACGGTACTTCTGTCAATCGTTGAAGTTCAACTTTACCATAGCTCATATTGATCACAAATTTGCCAGTATCACCGTTGTTCCTTCGGGCGATAACATCGTTGATTGCATAGTCCCATGCGTCGCGAAGCGCTGCTGCGGTCACGCCTCGTATCTGATTTCGCCCTATCACAGCATCGGCGGCAGCATTTCTGAACTTGATGATGACCAGGTTAGCTTGGGAGGCAACGCCTTGAGAGATGCCGCCGGCTACAGAAGCTACTGCTGTGCCGTGTCCATTGTAGTCTGTCATGTCCTCAGGAGAAAGTATGTCGTTGGGGCCGACGAAAGGTGAGGCTTCCAGAGTGAAAGCATTCGGAACCACATAATCGTTCACAGTTCGACCTGTTGCCGCGAATTCCTGGTATCTCATTAGTCAGAGCGCTCGGATCGATGTGCTCTAGCAACTCTTACCTGGTGGGTTTGGCGATAGCCACTGTCAATAATGTATATCGTTTGCCCTTTACCAAGCTGGGTGTCGAATTCGTAGTCAGGCCACATCGTTGTGTCCATTAGAGCTCTCGGCGCAGATAGAATGCCCAAGTGATAGTCGCTACCAACTCTCGGAGAGTCCTCACGTTTCATGACGCGTGGCTTGCGGGTAGCAGCGATACCTGCTTCGCCGTCTTCTTCGGTGATCTGACCGACAATATCGACAATGGCGTTCATCTTGATCATGTCTGCCTGATCTGATGTCAAGTTCTTTGTGACATAAGACTGCCACGGTATGTTGTCATAGGCAATGACGTTGCCACTACCTTGATCGGGCAGAGTCTTTATGAATGCATCGAAATCGCTGCGAGCAGTGTTCCTCTTTGTGCTGATCAGCCATGCGGTAGGAGTTGGTGTACCACTCGAGGACGATGAAGTGGTCGATTGGGTAGTGGTTGTGCCTTGGGTGGTATCAGTTGCAGTAGTCGTAGTCTCTGGCGCAGTCGTAGTGCCGGGTGTAGTAGCAGTCGTAGCACCATCTCCTCCACCGCCGCCACCACCGCCTCCTCCGGCTCCGCCACCAGCACCTCCAGCTGCACCACCATCAGATGAAGTTGAAGTCGTCGAAGTCGTCGTGGCTGTGGTGCCAGAATCTCCTCCGTCGGTGGGAGTCGGAGTAACGGCAACAACAGAAGATCCAGAGCTGCCAGCCTCGTTCGGCATGGTGCTAGTCACAGATGCCGTGACGGTCGATGCCACAGTGGTGACAGATATGGTGCCAACGCCAGTTTGTAAGTTGACGCACTCAGCTAGAAGAGTGCAGAAAGCACCTCCACAAACGAAAGATTCGGTACCACAGCAGTCCAATGGAACAGCGAATGTATCGCCAGTGGTGAGTGTATCAACACCGGGGTTTGCATTTGCTAGACAAGTAGCGTTGAGAAAGTCGTCAGAGGCAACTTGATCGAGAGAGCCTGCCGCAATAGCTATATCCTGTCCACAAGCGAAGCTGGAAAGTAGCACAGCCGCAGCTATTGCTTGAAGGATCCGGTGGGGCATCGGAGCTAGTGATAGGAGCTAGGGATTGAAGTGACTTGCAAAAATTGGCCAAAGAGATAAAAGATAGGAGGAAATGCTGCTACAGCTATATCGCAGTCTGGCACGTTTGCTGGATCGAATGGTTTCTTTGATCGCAATTTGCTCGTAACGACTGCGCATACTTATACAGATCTTTGCTCATTGATGGCATCGCACATGATCAGCCATAAGGCTATTCTTGCTTCTCGCCTTTGCGTACAAGAAGGCAGGATGTGTTGGATGTTGGCGTTTCGTGAACGCGTACGGCTGGACGACATCCTGCCTAGTTGGCTCTTGCATTTACACAAGAATCTGAGATGACTTCCGCAATTCACCACAGGAGTATCTGCTATGTTAGCAATCGGCTGCAGCTGACGGTAAGCATGGAGGAGTTGGGGCGGTTTCAGATCCAGAATTCGTCTTTGGTCAAGCGAGACATAGGCGCCTGTAACACGAAAGCGCAGCCAAAGGAATAGGTGTGCGACATGATTTCTTCAGCTCGCAACAAGACGCGTCCTGATGCAGTATATCCGAACTCCTTGTAAGATGGACCCTGGTAAAATCTCGTATAGCCATATTCGTGCAATGACATTGTCGTCCACGCAGTGTCGGCTCATGGTACGATCGCCAAATTGGTTCTGTTGGACTATGCACCTCGCTGTCAGGCCGCGTAGCTGTTGTATGTGGCCTGGTCGCACGATGTGACCGTATCTGTAGTTGCGAATGCAACAAGAGGTGCGTTGTCTGGTGGCTGGCAGACATCCGCTGACGAAGTCAGCGGTCTCGTGGCAATCGCCCTAGTGTGCGCTCGTGATCCGTCCCACATCTCCCAACGCCAATTATTGGCATCGACCTCAAACCACAGCCGTGCAAATTTCACGTCAGATATGAGAAGAGAGTCACAGTCCCCAGTGGAAATGAAAGTGAGACTCTACGAGGTCTACGTCCTGTGACCACATCCTCCCGTTAACACCGTGGCAGATCATAGCAACCCTCATTCGGGCCATCCAAGCCAGCCCCTGTCGGAGACACTGGCGAGCCAAATCACGCAGATGGTAATTCATGCCTAAGTCAAACATCGAGTGGCATGGCAACCCTCTGAGCAGAGCCGGTGCTTGCTACAACTCCTTTTCGATCATGCTAACCTGGGGTGACTGTGACGCACTCCGCCATCAGATGCAATCCCTCGATCACCTCCCTGCGATCCAAGAATACGGTCTCCTTAGAGATTTCGACCCACACATAATCGTCCTCGTCATACATTTCTTCATCAGTTGTGCGGAAGATCAAAGGGAAGCCAATCTTATCATCGTCAAGCCACACAGCTTCCACAAGGAGGAATTCCAGATTCGAGAAAGTTTGTAGGCCTTTGATAAAGTTTCGAATGTCGTCCACACTGCCGTCCCACAACTTCACCATGAACATGCGCAAATCCTTCATGGTGTGGCGGTGCTTGAAGACGAACGACGCAAGATCTTCCATCCAGATATGGCATTGTCCTATCCACAGCTCTTGGAGCACTGGGAATCGAGGAAGCTGGGCGAGCCGATCCCATGCCCAGACACTGGTGGTGCTCCGGGTAAAATGGATTTTTAAACATGTCAATCTTGTGAGGTCTAGCAAGCTTTGGTATAATTGCTGACCAATTCGCTTGCCGCTGCGAGTGAAATCAGCAAGACTCTTGAGTGACAAACACTGAAATCTACTTACGCTTCTTCCGCCGAATCACTATCGCTATGCCCATGTTGAAGGAATCCCAGCTCCAGTCTCTCCAGACGACGCAAGGCTTCCTTGCCTGCTATCAAGCCCGCGGCATCAATCAGGCCCACTGGCAACCACACCCCAAGATTTCGTATCATTCCAATATGCGTAGGGTAGATGCCTGCGCGAACCAGAAGAGACAAGACAAAGCCAAAGGTGGAAGTCATGTCGTGGTGGAGTGCCTTTGGATCAGGGCCTAGTGCCAGGAATTGCAGCTCGTTGATGTTTCCACACGCCCTTAACGCTTTGAGAATGCCATCCTCGTGGTACAAAAGTGGCGCTTGTGCCACAGTCTTCAAATCTCCAGAAGAATCCGGATTCCCAGCAGAGCTTGCGTCGGTGTCTCGCGGTCGCTGTTGCAACGTGCCATTTTGAGGCACGATCGTACTATCATCGTACAGTACTAGCTTGACGCATTTCACGGCTTTCGCGAATTCCGAAGCTGAACTCATAGCGCGGAACTTCTGGATGCTCGCCTCTTCAAATGTCTTGACCGCGGTTTCACTACACTCATTGATGAGGAAACGGCGTCGGATTGATTTCTCCACATAACGACAGGTGAGGCGGAGGTCTCCCAGGTGAGCACTATCGTCCCAGTAAGTCTCCTCATGATACTCGTCGTAGATCTGCTCGAGGAGCTCCGGCGGGAGATCCAGAAGCCCGGGCATGGTCTCCAATCTTGGGTTTGTTCCAGATACGCCTCGGACGAGCAAGTAGCGATATCGAGAGGGTCGGCGCGCGAGTTGAAGAGCTTGATAGGGAAGCTTTCGGATTTGCAGTGTTGTGGGCTTGAACAGAGGCGCGATTGAATTAGTGAAAGTAGCGTCATTGAATACTGCTTGATGGTCACTGCACATCAGTGAACGGTGCTCAGAACTGGCATGTGACCACTCAAAGCTATAACCTTGGTGAAGCGAGGTCAGGCTTCGGATTCTTGACAGGGAATGCGCCTCGTGAGTATCGTTGATGGTGACGATACGGATTGCTGTCAACAGTCAATTCGACCAAGATCCCATGTAATATAGTGAATGCAGCATCGTAACAATCGTTTTCTATCGTGTAAGCTGTCTCGTGTAGCGTAATGTCCCAGCAAGCATGTCCCACCTGTTCCCAAAATGCTTTACCACGCCAAATCAATTAATCCAAATCCTCGCTCTCCTTCCCCTTCGCCTCCTCCTTCTTAGCAGCAGCAGCAGGCTCCTCCTCTTCACCATCCTTCGGCTTCAGCGTAATGACAACGACAAACAACGGTTCATCAGTGGCGCGGTTCTTCATCACGTATCTGATAGAGTGCGAACTATGCGTCAGCAAGAACGGGGGATAAATCAGCCTTCTCTTGCTTATGACAGTAAAACATTTGGAGATTTTCTCGTTTGGGAAAGTAGAAGGGTTCGTAGAGGAATCCTTCGCGAGAATAGAGGGTGAACATACCGGAGTGGTTGGCCGTCCCAGAAGCTGATGATGGGGATCGTGATGCCGGGGATTAGACCGTAGCCGGGGAGGCGGAGGGCGAAGTCTGGAGAGTAGTGATGTTAGTATCTGCCCATGGTCATTTCCTTATAGGTCTTGGCGCTGCTCCAGTTCTGCATACCGTTAAAGTCCAGATAAGGGTTGAAGAAGTCGTTGCTGTACTGCCTTCCCTTCTCGAACGTGAAATTGTGCAAATTGCTCTCGGTCAAGAAGTGCTTTTTCCTCGCCGCACCAGTGGCAGGGACACCCTTCTCTTCGCGAACCTGCTGGCCGTCACCGTCGGCTCCCTCCTCAATCACGACTAGCTCCTGGTTCGCGCGCTCCTCCTCGATCTTCTCCTGCTCTTTATCATCCTTGGGCCCTATCCGCAGCACATTCATGGAGCTGAGCAAAGGGCCGTAGAGGTAGGGTTCGTCCGAGTAGACATCGCCGTAGAGGCCTGGGTCAATGAACCACTTGACGAGGTTAAAAGCCTGGTTGAAGCCGGGAGGGAGCTTGTCTTTGATCGGGTGGTCGAAGTCGTTACCAAAGACTAGGTCGTGGCCGCTAATGTCCTCCTTGAGGGTGAAGTCGAAGGCGAGCGAGTACAGGTCGCTGGTGTGTTGTGGGTGGGAGAAGTAGGGCGAGGTTTTGGCAGCGCCTTCAGGCAGGCCGCGGTAGTTTTGGATGCGAGCTCTGAGGTTGACGCTGCATTTGGGCGAGTCGATGTGTGTTTCTTTCTCGCTGTTGACGGTGATGGGCTTCTGGTCGGCGTAATTTGGGCCCGCGGTGACGGAGAGGATGTATTTGTCCGCCATGTTGTGTAACTGTTCGGATGAAATTTATGTTTATATTCGTCCAAGATTACAGCAAGTGTACATGCACCTTGACCTTGACGAGTCAACGCTCATTCACATGATCGACTTTTGGATTCCAAAACGTCATGGCTTGGCAGACTTCAATGCAGGGTCTCTACATGTATAGACGATGGTATAGTCGCGGCGTTGTCACATGCCACATGATGCCACCCTACATTCGCAATAATAATCCGTGTCACACGAGCAACATGTACATCACAATAAGTCAAAATTTGGTCTTGGGCCGCGATATGAGAATAGCTTTGCATCACGTGGTCATGACATGCAGGATATCAACCGTATTCACACATGGATATATCTATACAACCACTCTTAAAGACGCCTGAGAATATCCTCAGTGACCTCAGTAGTCTTAGCGGTACCACCCATGTCAGGGCTGAGGAGCCTACCCTCGCTGAGGTTGGCATCAACGGCCTTGTAGATCGTAGCGGCAGCCTTCTCCTCGCCCAAGAACTCGAGCATGAGCGCAACGGAGCGCAGAGTAGCGATAGGGTTGGCAATGTTCTGGCCCTCAATATCGGGCGCGGAGCCGTGGCAGGGCTCGCCCATGGCGAAGCCATCACCAACGTTGGCAGATGGGACGAGACCGAGCGAGCCGACAAGAGCGGCGGCACCGTCAGACAGAATGTCACCATAGAGGTTGGGTGCGACGATCACGTCGTATGTGGAAGGCTGGCGGAAGAGCTTGTAGACCATGGAGTCAACAATCTGCTCCTCAATCTTGATGCCAGCGTCCTGGAAGCGCGCCTGCTGGAGGGCAGCACGTGCAGTCGAGCGGAAAAGACCGTCGGTTTGCGACAGGACGTTGCTCTTGTGTGTAATGGTCACGACGGCATCCTTGGATGCGCCGTCGCCAGTGCTGGCCCTGACGCGCTGTCTCCTCGCTGCGATCTCACCAGCCATGCTGGCAATGCGGTAGCTGGCATTCTCGGAGATGCGCTTGATGGCCTCGGCGATCTTGCCATTGGGTCCATCGTAGGTCTTCTCCTCCTTGACGTACAGATCCTCGGTGTTCTCGCGGACAATGACAAGGTCGATGGGGTCGGGGAATGCGGCGGTGGGAACGACAGACTTGACGGGACGGACGTTGGCGTAAAGGTCGAGGCGCTTACGGAGGCCGACAATGGGGCTGCTGTAGCCCTTGGTGGGAGTGGAAGGCGAGCTGTAGTACCGGCATGTAAGCAGGGAAATTCCAAAAGAATAAACAACCGGTTTGCGACCAGCATTGCGCGTTGACTCCTCACCTCACTGCGCCGAACAAAGCACCATCGCACTCCTTCTTCAAGGTCTCGACAGTCTTCTCAGGCAGAGCAACGCCGTTCTTCTTGAACTCGTCAAAGCCGGCATCAAGGTGGACGAAAGAGAAGTCCAGTCCCAGACTCTTGGGCAGAGCCTCAAGAAGCTTCCTGCCAGCAGGGATGACCTCACGGCCAATGCCGTCACCAGGGAGCAGACCTGCAATGGAGTTAGACGTGGGGTTTGTAAATAGTATGACAACACAAACTCACCAATGCGGAGGGTTCTAGAAGCCATTGCGTGTGTGATTGTCGAGCTCGAGGTGACTGTAGACTCGGGAAATTGTTTTGGATGCGCCGCCGATCTCGCTTCCCCAGCCTTTCGTCAGATTGCGGAGGAAGTCGGTGCTTGACGTGTTTTATTAGCCGAACATGAATACCAGGGACTTTCTTACTGATGATACATGTAAATAATCGGTATCAATTCTTCGTTGATTGTAGATATAGGCAGCGATTCGTTTACATTCATACTTGAATTGGGTAGCCTACATGTTGCTCTCGCGGTTACGAGCTTGAACAACAAAAAAATCGTCTCGATTTTCGACCATCTTTGAAAATTCATATCACTACCAATATGAGAGCTATGAAGCTGGAATCTAGTTCACTGTGATCGTAGAGAGATGTGCTTCATGACAATCATCTCTTTAAGGTTATATCAATGCGTGGTGTGGAAACTTGGTGCTAAAAACAAAAATGATGCCTTCTATGAGAATCGAACTCATATCTGAGGATATCCACAGCTCGGCTGAAGTCATAAACTAGTTATGAGACCTCTGTTCTAACCGTTAAACTAAGAGGGCAATTTACATGACGTTCGGGAGGTCATTTTCTATTATATATCCTCTAAACCAGGCCCAAAACTCACCCTCCCCTCGGATCAACCATAATGCACATCAACGCTTGATCTACATTCAATCCCTACACACCAAAACGATATTCGACATCACATCTTGCATGACAGCCCGGTCTTAGGCCGATCTGCTTGATTTGCTGAGTGGAAAATCGTCCTCGAGGCTCATAATCCGTCCGAAAACAGAATTTTGCAAGGAAGTCTTTCAGAGCTACCAAGGCACTGAGAAGAAACTCACAAGCACGCGAGACACACTAGCAAGGCCAGGCAAGGCAAGAACCTAACGGACGCGATCTTTTCTTGTTCGGTCTGCGCGTGAATGGATATAGCGTGCTTGATCGTTGAAGACATTTCTACGCTCTCAAAGGCCGCGGTTTCACCCTCTCAAATCACATTATGTCCAGAGCTACCTGAAAACTAGGATGAGACTAATGTGCACTTACGACAGGAAGCCACGGTCCGATTACAGTATATAGACTTCTTGTCTATACTGAGCGCAGGGTAACCTGCTCGATTTATGGTTGGTTCAATGTTGTGCGAACGGTGGAGTCTTCGGCTTTGCTCGTTCCAGCAACAACCATCGATGTGCACAACGACAACAACCTCCCCTGAAACATTGATCGATATAGGAGAATCCGATAGCCGCTCTGAACGCCCTGACCAACGTAAGGTCTTCGAATCCAGCCGGTGATCGAGATACACTATTGCTCGCTGAAGAGGTCACAGTGAGTACTAACCCTGCTTACACCATATACCAACATTGAATCGAAGCTCCATTGACACCAGAAACGCACTCTGGCCTGCCGTATTCATCAAGCAAGAATGTCATCCATGCTATACATGGATGCGATTACGTTATGTAGATTCATCGGCGCACATAGAGCTCATGGAGCAAGCTCTTCAGAGCTTGCTGGAAGCATCAATCCAGATCTGCTGTGTGCACGAACAACAAGGTTGAAGATGTGATCTGTGAGACTGTGTCGAATGCCACACAATCCATATCTTGACGACGTACATCGATTGCGCAAAAACCTGCACATACCTTATCTATAAACTTCTCGACCATTCAGGGATCCAAAGCTGATGACAGGAACAAATTATTCCTTGCAAGATTAATACATTCTCAACAGTATCTCAACGGCAAGTGAACCAGTTCGTAAAACGATAGTTGCTGATACGAGTATCAAGACGAACGGGACCATGTGTAGAATATTACGCTAGAATCGCACAGAGAATGACAACTGGGCCTCTGAATACAAAATGAAAACGACGTGGTCGTGGGTATCGGGATATCGTCGTTGATGCTTTAATCTCTAGGAAGACATGGACGAAGAGGTAGCACGTTGCTCAAGGCTTCATCAGGTTGAGAGGCAACAACTTTTGTTCATTCTTTCCCACCAAGGTATCTATACACGACGGAGAAGTCTTTTCCTTTGCAATTACTGTCCGCGTCCACGGCAGTATAAAGCTTTCGGGCCCTTTCACCCAGGAAAGGCGAAACGTCAGCCTCATCCGCCGCTTTGAGCGCAAGCTTGAGATCTTTCAACATGAGTGCCGTGCCAAATCCACCTTCGTAGCCTTTGCCGGCGGGAGCACCTTCAATCACACCAGGTACAGGATTGTTGACCTCACTGGGCCAACATTTCCCTGTAGCCGTGTTGATCATGTCGGCTAGCTTTGCAGGATCAAGTCCCCACTTCACACCCATATTCATAGCCTCACAGGTGGCGATGTTGTTGAGTGCGAGCAAGTAGTTGTTCGCTAGCTTGCCTTTCAGACCGCTAGTAGGAGGACCCAAGTGTACAACTCGCTTGCCCATCAGACTGAGAATCTCGCTGACACGGGCGACGATGTCTTTTTCTGCGCCGAGCATGAATGTGAGCTTGCCTGCAGCGGCTCCAACGACGCCGCCAGACATTGGCGCATCTACGAAGCGACCCTGACCACTGCCGTGCGCCTGTTCAGCTACACCTGCTGAAGTCATGGGATCGATAGTGCTGCAGTCGATGAAGAGGCGTTCCTTCTTGATGGGTGTCGCGGTGAGAAGATTGTTTTGATCAAGTATTTGTTGGTAGACAGCCTTGACATGTTGAGGTTCAGGCAAGACAGTGATGATGTTCTCCTGCAAAGTATATCGTCAGCACAATGGTCTTGAAACGATATGCTTCGTATGCAGCGTATGTCTCTCTGAAAACTTCAGATTTTGTGGATGGTTAATATATAATCACTATGCAGCAGTGCGCTGAGGATCATTGATAGAACAATTGAACATCATTAGAGAGTGGGGATTGGAAAAGGGCAGGACGTGCGTCTCTGCCTCGAACATGGTGCGACGTACCGTCTGCTCTGCGACTTCTCGGACAGTCTTTGCAATCGTGACATTGCCGACCTCTTCCACAAATTTCTGAGTGGCGGCATCATTCACATCGTTGATTACCATGGTGTCGGACTTGTTGATCTTCTGGCGAAGGTTCTTGGCCATTGGGTAGCCTGTGAGGATGGTCAGCAACAGCACTACCATGTAATCATCAGTATAGCCAAAGATCACTTACCCATTCTGCCCAACCCAATGAAGCCATAGCTAGCCTGCAACCTGTTACCGGTTGCGAAGCACCTTCTGCCCGTCTGCAAGCCCAAGGAGCGTATGGACTGCCTCCAAGGCGCGATTGTCCTTGTTGCTGTGTTCATTCTCGCCCGTATGTGCATGCTTTTCCTTTGAGGTATCCAGGTGAAGCCACGCCTCCAGAATATCGTTCACTCGAAGGCCGATCGCCGTGGTCGAGCGGCATTGGAATGGGAGCCGTCGGTTACCGAGAACACGTGAGGGGTTGCACCCTCGGCTTTGTGTTGCTGCATCTGCGTCATGACGACCGGCGTCAGACGAGTGGATTGTTGCTCACTTCATGTCGGTCAAGTCGCGACTCTTAGGTGCAAACGACGATGTCAGGATCGGATTCGAGGTATCGTACATCGAGGATGGACGTTGACGGAGGAGACTTCCACTGGCGAAGTGCGAGTAGTGCCAAGCGAACTGGATAGATCCACTTCCACACACGTGATGTTGACAGCTATGACGGCACTGCTCGAGATAAATCGAGGAGGGATAAGATACGTTTATATTGTGTACAGACGATGATTAAATTAAGCTCAGAGATCTCGAGCGCACTGAAGAATTGATCACTGTGATAGGCCTCATTGCAATGCTCCAAACCAGTTCAAATGAAGCTTAAGTAAATCAAAGCATTGAGATAACAATAATTCGACATCACATTTCCATTGTAATAGTTCTACACACCGCGCGCCAAAAGACACGTCCACGGTAACCAGCCCACCTCTACCTCATAGCGGACTGTACATGCTCAAAGCACTGTCCATGTCCAACACATCTGGAAGGTTTGTGCGCCAACCCATTCACCCACACCAATACGTGACATCGAGGCCAAGATATTGTAAGACAATCCCTTGCAGAAAAGCGGGATAAAGTAGGCCTTGACGACCGTAACAAGAAGAATGGTATCCGAGCAAAAAACAAAAATCAGATAGAAAAGTTTTTCGAGAGGATTAAAGAATTGGGAATACTGCAGAAAGGAGGCGATTCTATGCCCAGGGGAAGGCGGCGAGGAGGCTGGGAATCAGCGCACTGTTCATGTCTGTCAGTAAAAGGTCGCCGAACATCGAAATCATCCGTGAGAACGTACCCAAAGGCCAAACCAGCAGCGATACCAGTGATGGCTCTCCTCTTGATCTTCTCCTTGCGCAACTCGGTCTGAACGGCCTTCACCCTCTTGGGAGGCAGGAGCTCGAGTTCCTCGTCATCCTCGGCCATATCATCTGCCTTTCTCTTGCCCTTGGCAGAGCTGGTACCGTTGATCTTCTCGGCTTCGTGCACCATGGCGCGAGCTTTGGCGAGCATATCTTGTGCGTCGTTGGGAAGCTGGAGCTCGGGGAGACCTGCAGGCATCTCGACGTTGACCTTGGTGCTCTCAATTTCCTCTTCGTCACCTTCGGGCGAGGGCTTCAGAACAGTCTCAACTTCGACCTTGACGTTCTCGGTTGACTGGCGTGCGGTGGCAGTGGCGAGCTCACCGTTAATAGATTCTGCGGCTTCTTCGGCGATTGCAGCAGCGTCGTCGTCGAATTTCAGGGTGCCGCGAGGCTTGCGAGTCTTGCGAGGGGTGGCGAATTTGCGAGTTGAGGGGTCCTTCTTCTGTGGTGACGCGGAGCGCAGGCTGCGACCGCGAGTAGAGCGGCGACCGTCGGGCTTTTCAGGCGAACGTCCAAGACCGTTGATCGACTCTCTCATGCTGAATGTGGGTGGTGATTGAATGCTCTTCTTGGGGTCGTTGGTGCCGTGAGTGATGGGCTCAGGGTCAAGAAGCGCGGCAATCCAGAGCTTAATGCCGTACTCTTCCGCCAAGTTGAGGGCTGAGGAGAAGTGAAGTGAGCAATTTGCGATTGTCATGTGATTGTCGCGCGGAAAAGCTTACCTTGCTCCGGGTTGATCCAAACGTTACCTGCGACCTCTTCGCTTGATGCCTCGGGGAATGACTTGATGTAGTCCTTTTCGCTGGTTTCCTCCTCCACTGACGCATACGGGAAAGCAGCCTTAAACATGCCTGTGGCACTGATGTATCCATCACTTGATCGCCTCTGTTCCGACGTTAGCGCCAAATTCTTTCATCTCTCCGGCTCCTCTTTTTCCTACCATCAAAAAGTATGCCTCGGGGTATTTCCTGTTCGCGCCCTTCACGAAAATACCGCTCGAGCTCAAGTCGCTGGGAAGAGGCACGCGCAGGTGCGCATAGTCGAGAACACCAAGGTTATCCGGCTTTGTCGCGTTGGAGGTGCCAATCTGGCCTGGCTTGACTTTCAATTCGGTCTGGCCAAGGCAGCGGCGCTCGACGAGGATCTCATCTACATATCACGCGACGTTAGTCCAAGGTCTGGCAATGTGAGGCGCATCGAATGTGTGGACGTACGACTGGGCGCGCGCTCTTCGGCCAGCATAGGGTTCCTGTCCTCCGGAAGTTCTCTCTCGACGGCCATTGTGATTAAATTGTTGCGCGATTAAGTTGTAATGGGTTGCGCGTGTGTTGATGCAGTTTGCGATAGACCGCGACGCGACGCTAAGTCTGTATGTTTGTTTCGTAGCTCTCGGGCTTTCTTCACGGGTCGCGAGCACGTTCGCGGGTGCGCAGAGTTGTTATAGTACAGTCGAATGGAAGCAGTGGCACACTTTGTCTCGGTCGAATATGCTATCGCTCCAGAGCGGTGTTGAATGTAAATGTGAATGTTTGTTGCGACGGGCTGCAGCAGTGAATTGGACGTGGGCGTGCAAGATCAGTGTCGCAAATACCCTGAGCTGTCCCGCCGCCCCCCTGTCAGTCCGCGGCTATTCTGCGTGGCTGGGAAGAACTTCAGCCGTTGACGATGGGCAGAAGCTAGCTGTGATGACATTGTGTAATGCCCACTAGAACGCTGTAAATTGTTATGGATGTCCTATTGATGAAGAAGTTAGTACTGCCCAGTCGATTAGTGGGAATACCGCAGAAACCGCACGTGCCGTTGTTATACTCAGCTGTCGTCAAGGCACGTGAACGGTTTGGTACGACCATTGTCGACATTTCACATGTAGTTTGTTTTTATTGGACATCTTTAATGTAAATGTAAGCATGAGTTACGAATTTAGCGTTCTTTTGCCTGAGTCTGGTATTATCACATGCTCATGCATACACTATACTATACATCCCATGCTCGAAAGCCTTGTGCTATCCTTGCTGTCGCGTCTATCAAAACGCCATGCGCCTACGCTAAATGCAATTCATGCGTCCGAGAACCATTCCATCATTCAAAACCGTCATCTCTTCTCTGTCCAGGCTCCAAAACACGACCGACATTACTCGCTCCAGAGTCATTCGAGCTCATTACCTCTGCTGGTGCGTTTGGCACTGCCCCTAATGGATCGAAAGAAGCGTTGGCACTCGGTAGATGTGCTGTGTGCGTGCTTACACTTTTACGATGGCCCAATGGCGAATGTAAGTTGGGCTGTTCGTCCTGCTGCATGGGCTCCACCAGTGTCTGCGTATCATCCGTGAGATCGAGGTGCTGTGGTCCAGCGCGATTCGCTTTGACATTCGTGTGCAAGGTCGCGAGGAAGTTGTGCATGTTGCCGAATTCAATGTTGGCACCGCCTGCCGTATACAATCGAGTGGCTTTGATAAGGCAGCTTTCAGCCTGGTTATTCTTGTCTTGTTTTGACCATGCATCGGCTGCCAGTGTATGCCAGAAAGCTGCTTTACGCTTCCTCTCGCCTGTTCGCAAGCCGGCGACTCCAGGTCGCTCACTGTAACACATTGCCGACCTCTCCAACACCAAGGCATAACCTGTAGGACCCACCAAGTGATCGTCCATGATTTTACTCAGCCAGCGAGCGGAATCGTCCAGTGCACTGCCTCCTCGAAGCTTGAGTAATTCGGTGCCGAGAATCAATGTTCGAAGTGCGTTGTAAGGTGCATTCACACGAGTAATGTATGAATAGTAAGCCGTCTCCAGATACTGGTCCACAGTTTCTGTTCGAGCTTTGGTGCTCAGACCTCCAGCAGCCAGGAGTGTACTGACTGCCGCCATTTCGTTTGCGCCTGCGTAGTATCTCCAGGCTTTGTCGTTCTTGAAGTCCTGGCAGAGAATCTCATATGTGCCCTGAGCGAGCTTGAAGTCTCGGAGCATCATGGAGTGATCCGCAAGCCTTCGCATGATTGCTTCTGGAGCGTCGGGTCTGTAGTGGCCAGACAAGCTATCATAATTGCTGCCTGCACCACCCAACGACGGACCAGAAGACGAGCGTCCACCAAAAGTAGTAAAGCGTTTCGAGAGCGACATGAACCGACCACTGATACCGCGCCTCCTAGACGCGACCTGGTCGTTCCACTGTGCGGATGCACGCTCCATGCTAGGAATGAGAGACTGTGTGACCATCTCCCGTACAAATGATCGTATAGCGCTTGCATCGGATTCAAAGATGAATGGGGTAGGGTCCTCGTCATCTTCGCTTGTTTCTCGTCGAATGATTTCTGCCAACTCTTCTGCCGCAGACATCCACTCGGGATGAGGAAGCTTGACACTATCATCGTCCGATGGCAGACATTGTGCGCTGCGCAACCGTAAGAGATGACAATGCAGGCCAAAGTGTCGCTTCATCTGATCATAAAGAGCCATGGATTTCGAAATATCGTCGTAGTCCTCATCGTGTACGAGAATGTAATATCGTAAGAATTCGTTGAGAACCCAAGGTGGCAGGCTGTGCTCGCCATTATTTGATGATGCGTAAAGTGTCCTGAGTTCTTCGATAGGATTAGGAGAGCGAGATGAGATCGCTATTACTGTCGCCACAGGATGGCTCATCGTCTCGGAAGGAACCATGGGCATTCCTGACAGGAGACGCCTTAAGTACAGCATGTAAAATGGAGAATCCGACTGGTGATCGGGCAGCAGGCTCTGGTTCTTGTGATTGAGATAATCCGCCTCGACCGGTCCAGATTGCTCTTCGGCGAAAGTGAGGTGACGCTCTACAAGCTCTTCCACTTGTGCTACATCACCACCAGAACGTAGTCTGGCAGGCTTGAACTCCAGTGATGACAGTCGCTGAGGTCCGTTCCGCGATTGATCTCCAGCAGATTCCATGCTCCTCCTATCCACCATGCGTGGGCTCTCCAGCCCATCCTTAACACCTGTGAATCGCACCGCATAGTCGTCCCAAGATCGACTTGCGCCAACGCTGTCCCTGATGGTGACTTTGCCCTGTACGTGCTCGCCAAAAGGTCGCAAAAGCTCCAGTAGACCTCCGTTTATTCCCTTGTGTCTGACCAACTCCTCTGTGTCCTGCGAAGCTAGCACAGACACGTGTGGCGCAAACGCCCGCAATATGAGATCCTTGGTTTCACCGCTGATATTTCCTCCTGGCATAGCAGGCGAGGCTGGTCTCGCAGGGCCAGCGCCGCCTGGGGAGAGTATTGAGCCATTTGACGGACCAGCAGTTGGTGTCACTGTGCCAGACACTCCAGGCGAGCCGGCTCCGGTTGGGAGTGACGTTGTGGACTGGAAGAGCGTGGAAAGAGATGCATTGGATCGGCGGTACGGAAGACTTGTCAAGGACGCGAGCTGCGATTTGGCGGGCCTCGAGGTTCGGGCCTTAGCGACATCGATGTTCGTCTCAGAGTCTGAGTCCTGCGGTGATTGCAGCGGATCATCCAGCGTCGGTGTCATGAGAAGGGCCCGCGGCTGTGCGGCAGAACAGTCGGCTACGATAGGTGGTTGCTCTGGGCATTTGTATGCAGGAGCGACGCTGGACACTGCACTGCGATTATGGCACTTGTAACGGCGTAGGCGGATCAAGGTAGCGTGGTCGTTCGCGGTCCCTGACGAGCGACCCAAGTGAGTGCGGCCTGAGGTTCGTCCGGGGAAGACGAGCCGGGCAGAGGTGGGAGGTTTCACAGGATACTGGTAGAGCTAGTGGTATTATTCGCGACAGGCAGGCAAATCTACTGCTGCCTATTATCTTATGACAATCTCTCGGAAACTGCAGCCACCGACACCCTCACTTAAGCTCTCAGATCTGAGTGAATGCCGGCACGTCACGCTGTTTTGAGTCACCGGCTTGCACAACTTTCGTTGCGTTGCAAACAGCCAACGCTTCACAAACACACACTAACCGTGCGTGCCTCCCAATGCGCACCATCCCGGCTGTATATGTCTCCTAGCCGTTGCGTCACATCGCCAGAAGGAAACAAACGACGAAAACTGTCCACAACTCCACCATCAAAACTGCTCGCTAAAAAACCAAAAATGGGCCCTGTCATGATCCAAGAGATCGAGGACGAGGCCGGCCCTCCTCGTACCCTGGAACTTACAGAGCTTGAACAGACCCTCTGTCGACTTCTCTTGGATGTCGCCAGCTATTGTGATCAATCAACATTGCAAGATGGGCAGCAGGTTCCTCTGCCAGAAGAGCTTGCTAAGCAGCCAATCATCCTTCGCTTCACAGGTGGCTGGGTCAGAGATAAACTCCTCGGCGTTCCCAGTCATGACATCGATGTTGCAATCAACAGGATGACCGGACTGCAATTCGGTATGAAACTCAAGGAGTACATCGGAATTCCTGGCAACTCTGAAAAGTATGGTCTTCGAAAGAAAGACGCCGGAGGTCTCCACAAGATCGAAGCCAACCCAGAGAAGTCGAAGCACCTGGAGACGGTGACCACTAACATTCTCGGGCTCGACATTGATCTCGTCAACTTGAGGAAAGAGACATATACCGCCGAGAGCAGAAATCCTCAGATGGAATTCGGCACGCCTGAAGAAGATGCGTTGAGGCGCGACGCCACCGTCAATGCCTTGTTTTACAATATCAACACCGAGCAAATTGAGGACTTCACCAATCAAGGTTTCGACGACATGGCAAAACGGATCATCAGAACACCACTTGAACCCTATCAGACCTTCAAAGACGATCCTCTGAGAGTGCTGAGACTCATTCGTTTCGCCAGCCGACTTGACTACACCATCGACTCAGAAGCACTGAAAGCAATGAGCGATCCAGAAATCAAGGATGCTTTGAGGAAAAAGATCAGCCGTGAACGTGTAGGCGTCGAGCTGGAGAAAGCGCTGCGCGGACCAGACCCTCACGATGCTATGCGTTTGGTTTACGACTTGGGACTCTACTTCACAATTTTCTCCGACACGACTCTTGATGACTCGAAACACTACCGTCCAGACACTGAGGGTACCATCGCTTTGATCGACGAACTCAAGACACTACTCGCGAGTGGCGAGGATTTACCCGAACTTCTTGTCAGAGATGCCGATGAGCGCTACATGGCATGGATGATGTCCGCGATTGTGCCTTATCGTGATGCTCCCCAGCCCGAAGCACCCGAGGCTAATAAGAAAGCACCTCCACCCATCCCTACAAGCGTGGCCAGAGAAGGTATCAAAGCCACGAACAAGGTGTGCGATATCATCACATCATCCGTGCGCAACCTAAACGAGATTACAAGATTTGTAGATGGCGTCGATACGCAAAAGCGAAGCGCCAAGCAGACGCTTGGAAGCGAAGACCTCACAGCTCGTGACACTCTGGGTATGGCTGTGCGCCGATGGGGACCTACCTGGAGAAGTCAAGTGATGTATGCGTTGCTCGTCGAATTGGTAGAGCACCGTGACAACATCGACGGTAAACACTCGCTACATGGATCCTACATGAAACTTTATGCTAACGATGTCCCAGCCATCGAACGTAAATACACAACCTTTGTGACCCACCTACGCGATCTCGACATCCTCGACACGTACGCCTTGAAACCTCTTCTCGACGGCAAGGCGTTGGCGAAGGCTTTGGCAACACCGCCCGGCCCTTGGATGAAAGATGCCCTCGATGTGGTCATGGCCTGGCAGCTGCGCAACCCCGGCGTCAAAGACCCAAGCGAGGCGATCGAAGAGGTGAAGAAGCATGGTGAGCTCACCTCTGCCCTCGCAAGCCACTTTCTCAAGCTTACCATCCGTCCGTTGTTTGTAAAGGCCAAACCGGATAATGTCACCGAGCAGGGCCGCAAGAAAGACAAGTCCGAGCTGCCGAAGAAGATGACATCTGAGGAGTCAGACGAACGCGTTACGAAACCGTGGAAAAGTGATAAAGACAAATTTGCTTTGGCGCTGCTGAAGTGGATCGTGAATAGCCTTGAGGAGAAATCGACTGAGCGTGTCTGGCCTCTGCTTGTACCGCCTATACTTACTCTTGTCGACGACTGGGAAGCACAATACAAACAACTTGGTGCAGAGCTACTCCATTCGCTATTGCGCGCGACCTCACCCACTCTCCTCTCTCGAACCGGCCTTGGCTCTGTCTTCGAAGACGCCCTTATGCCTTGCCTGACATATCTCCCATCATTGACACCCGAACCGGAGTCTATCGCCATTCTCGCTGTCACCTACCCTGCCCTCTTCACTCTTACACACACACGTTTCCCTATCACACCTGCCACTGGTTCGCAAGACCCAAATTACCAGAACCGCGTCAAATCCCTCGACACCATCCTTCGCAAAGGCATCTTACACGCATACGCCCATTGTGGCCAATATCCTGGCATCACCCGCGTACTTTTCGTTAACCTCACCACATTGCTCAACGAGCTTGGCATCGACTCGGTCAAACATCTTCAATACATTCTGCCCATGCTGAGCGAATCTCTCACGCAAGCGGCGAAAGCAAAGCAGTATGATCTGCTCGCTGCCACTTTGAAAGCACTGCAAGCTGTAATTTTCAACGCATGGCCGCGCATGGTGGAGCACAGAGTTGAGATTATGAAGGGTCTGACTATCGCGTGGTTGATTCTTGTGGAAAGCGGAGAGAGTAGCACGATTGATAATGCAGAAGTCAGAGAAAGTATGATTGAGACGGTAAAGGTTTTGCATGCGGCTATGGGAGAGAAGGAATGGTTTGTGGACGAGTGCAGGCAGTTTTTGGAAGCGGATGGGAATTTGGTGGGATTGCTCGGATGGACGAAGGTGTGATTGGTATGAGACGACCCAGTCCTGCAAAATCCGTATGAATGCCATGATCTGTGTCCATCGCATGCATGCTTTCACAATGCGATAGGTAGACCCTGTCGCGTCTGTAAATTGCCATAGCCTTGTCCATCACATGATCGCCTGGATTTCAAGTGCGATAGCTCAGCCGCGTGGCGTGTCAATCGCCCTTCTACGATATAAATGCTTTTTAAGAGTCGTGATATAGGGTTACATTCCAAATCGCGAACGCGTTCTAGGGGCTGCTTACTACTGCGTTTGTTTCATTACAGGAATCGAAGGCCTGCGTTATATCTTTGCTGCAACGTTGTATGTGATAACGTAAATGAGTACTTCATTGCCAGTGAGGTCGGAAGCTGTAGTAAGTTGGATATGTCTTTGATGGCAGGAGCGATGACGTTAGGTTTCACGACGCAGATCGAGAACTGCCTGCCTCTTGGATTCCTGGCCTTCGCCGTTGCTATGGACGTGACAAGACTCAGCGATACAAGCATGCCGCTGCTCACATTCAGAGCAAATTTTTCGCATTTGATATGTTTACGAATCATGGTCGAGCACCCTTGCGCCTGATCCTTCGCAAAAATCTCGCTCTCGTGCTTGAACCCTGCACTCGTATCTCATTACCAAAACAACGGAAGGTTTAAGCCAAGGTCACTCTCAGACCAAACAATTGCTCTGGATTCCGGCACTCGATGTTCCTACAAAATCATGAAGGCGACGTTCCTTGGTTCGCAGCGAGCTTCCGGCGCGCCGTCTACTTTCCACTCGCGGCCATCGATCAGCGCAGCAGCAGATTAAGCAGCACATCGGAGCGCATGATTGGCCGCTGCTCAGAGTCAAAAATCAAACCCAGCACGACCACGAGGCCGCGGCGGTGCCCGACCCGAGACCTTAGCTAGGCCACGGTTAGGCCTGCCATCCAATGCCCTGGCTTCTGGGCAAAGACGGGCGACGGGCGACTGCAGGTTAGCATCTCGTACCTCATGCGTCGGCGATCGCAAAGCTGCAGAGCATCCCAAAGAGGCAACAGCGTCAGCGTTGAGAGGATGCGAGTTCACGATCTGTCACGTCGCTTGCGTGTTCGAGTGGGCTCGCTGCACAGCGAAATTGGCCCAAGAACGGTTTCGCGACGATCAGTGGGTTTGGCAAGAATCCAGACCTCGGTAGAACCCAATAGTGAAGGTTCAGGGCTGCTAGGGTCACGGGTCCCTCGTCATGGGGAGTCGGGTGTTACGGCAGAGGCGTTGGGTTTGCCTGCAAGCACTATATGGGAGACGGCGCCACACACGAGCTGTGTATTGTTGGCGTTGTCTTTGCGGCGAGGCGCTGCGTAGCTTAGTGATATGGCGAGTATGGTTAATATGGCAAGCGGGCGTGGAAGCAGCATAGCGCATGCTGGCAGCCGTTGTCGAACGTGAAACATGGTATCGACCAGGACAGGCTACCTGGCACGCAATGCGGCGCTGGAGAAGAAAACGGCGACGAAAGTGACAGCTCGGCCTCCACTCTGCTGCGAGCTGTCACCTGCACCCCGGCGCAAGGAGGTGTCGCTGCGTTACTGGCAGCAGCACCAAATGAGCGTAGAGAGAGGCGCGCCACATCGTCCGCCCGTGACCCATCTCGTCTTTCACTTCTCCGTCCGCGGCCAGCCGGCTCTGCACCCGTGATTCACTATTTCACACACACATGAGATATCATCGTCCACTGCGCCGCGAAGTCGGATCGCCGTTGCACTCCCCAATCCGCCAACCGCAGCCAACACGAGCGGGCCATCTCCAACGGGTAATCCCTCGACGCGACCCCTGCTAGCGCCCAGCAGGCTCGCATCGTGAAAACGCACGGCCAGCCTCGCCCGTCAGTGACCGCAGGCCCAGGACCAGGGCAAAAGTGCGTCCAGAGCGCACAGTAGTGCACTACTGCTGCATCGACGTCGGCCCTCTCCAATTTCACAACATCCGCTGTTGCGCCACCACGACACGCGCTGTGCTTGTGTTTGTGTGCTTCCTGTGCCACCCGCCCTGAGGCCGACCACAACAGGCAGCTCTCCGTCTGCGCAGCTTCTCGTCCAAACCGGGAATGCCTCGTTGATCGCGCCCATTTTTACCGCCTCGAGCAATGCCCTTGTGGCCCTTTAAAAAGCGGCGGAGCGCTTCCACTAACAAGGATACGCCTGCGCCGCCCACTACCGACCATAGTAGCAATAACATCACCAACGACTCGGCCACCCCAGCGAGGCGTCCGAGCACTCGCTTTGCCCAGCGCATCCGTCGCGCATCGCAACAGACCGAGAAGACCGTCGACGCCGAGTCCCCGGAGACACAGCAAACACGACGTCACGCGGAGCCCACGACTAGTGAAAAGCACATTGACCACGCGACCGGCCAGCGCCGCGGAAGCATCGAGGATATTACTGCTCTTCCAGTGAGCTGGAACCTTCAACAATCTCCTCACCTACGACCAATTGATAGCGGACGTCCTCATATTCCCTACAACTTTCGAGATCATTCGACTTCGCAGACTAGCGTACAAAGATCGGACCCACGACCTCCTTCAAGGCCTGGCACTGTACGATCTAAACGCAGCATATACGACTCGGTACCTGTACGGCGACACTCTAGCAAAAAACGTAAAGACGACGACCGCATTCGCGAGGAGGAGATTCGCGGGATGAGTGCTCCAATCAACGTGCCTAAAAGGCAAGGCGACGGTATCTTCCGCCACGACAGCAAGAAGCGTCGCAACTTCAGCAACAAGAAAGACTCTAACATATCTCTACCTTACGGAGAATCAATTCACTCAATGTCGACGGTGCCAGAACAACGAGGCTGGGAGCTCGGTCTCTTCGACATGTTCAGCCCCAGGCCTGCCATCAGACTTTCTGGCACACCTCAATATCCCGGACCTTCACCTTTTGCACAGCCGCCAATGTCTCGGGACGGCCTACATGGAGGAAAGGAAAAGCAAGCTGCGGATGGTTCCAAGAAGAAGACCCAGAGGATTGGCGAAACAGCCGATGACATGGACGCAAGTGATATCAGGACTCTGATGGAACGTGATGCAAGGCGCAGAGAAAGACGCCGACGCGAACAGCAGGAGAAGCTCGATCGCAAGCTCAAAGCAAGAGCTGGGAGGGACAGGGCTGACAGCAACAGGCGACGACAAGAAGCTGAGGAGGCGAGGCGGGAGCAGGAGATGAGGTCGCGAGTTGAAGAGGAACGCCGAGCACGACAGCCTTTGTCGCCACCCACAGCTGTACACCCTGCGCTCCGAGATGAAGCGCATCTGGGCCCAGAAGAGGTCGTTGGCCTAGGCATAGCTGCACACGAAGAGGCCGACACGCCTATGCAACACGCCGACAATCCGTTCAGGGATCCGATTCCTTCACCACAGCCCGAACTCGAGCCTCAACCTGAGACACGGCAGCAGGAAATGCCTGGAGCCTTCACACCGATCGAAACGCCAATGGAAGACCCCATTGTCGAGACGGCACAGACTGTACGTTACTCGCAGCATACACCTTTGATGTCTACCCCGCCACTATCGCCATCCTACAACAGAGCGCCTACGCCTTCATCAACACTGAGCGGCAATGAGCGCCGAGAGAAGACTGCGTCGTTGCCAGACGCTCCACCAGGAATGCCTGTCTTACTTGAAGAGCGCCGTACCTCTGAACCACGATCGATCGAAGCCCGGCGAGCAGGAGGCTGGGCCACACTATTCCGCCGTGGCGGTACGAAGAAGGAAACCAAACAAGCACCGGCCTCGGAAACGTCGTTCGCAAACACGTCACGAGAATCTATGTCTCGAGGCCCGATCCCAGCACACCTCGTGGGTGGCGACCGCTCACCTTTCCAACGCAACAAAACTGGCACACCAACGCGCACTCAGAGCAAGTTTAGGGAAGATCTGCCCGAGATGCCCATGTCACCGCCGGACTCTCGTGTACAATCGCCAGATGTGCCCGAACTTCCTGTTGGTGCAGCCGCGATTGCGGCAAGCCACAGAGGGAGGGCTTCACCAAGGCCTATTGACCGCGTGAATATTCCGAACCGTAATTCAGATGTTGACCCGAGCGGCGCCCCTCGCTTTGATACGCCAATAAGCCCTAGCGGCCGTACCGCCGGCCTGATGTCTGCTTCTCTTGCCTCTGTTGATTCTGAAGGGTCTTGGCTTGCGAGCGGTGGTTCGATCAAACGTGGATCTCGCTCGTCTCAATTGAGCCGAAGCATTGGCTCTCTTAGCAAACGCCCACAGGAATTCGTTGCTAGCTACGAGGATCTGGGCGGCCAAGACAAGGACGCTGAGTACTTCGCTCGCCGTGGTCCCAGCCCTGAAGCACCGAAGCATCCCTTGAGCCGTAACCGGACGAGTACCTCGACTGTCACCGGAGCCGACGAGGAGAGTATCTATGATGAGTCACCAGATGTCTCTGGCCTGAGTGCGGCGCCCATGACTATGCACGGCAGTGTTCGACGCAAGCCTACCCTCGTGCACCGCGATCCCATTGCACGCTCACGAGAGGGTCTCCTTGCGGAATACGCTACTGGCGAGGTTGCAACTATCGAGGGAGACAGTAAGGATGACGACTTTGAGGCTACTACACCCGCGACCGAATCACAAGTGCATCGGGCTACTTCAGTCTCCTTCGGCAGAGGACACGCACGAAAAGTATCCGCCGGTAGCGCGAGACTCCTCGACCTTCCACCTTCACGACGCCAGAGCGTGTCTCCCGTCGAGACCAAGCGAGCAAGCTCCGCATCTCTCTCCAAAATGGGATAAAGTCTCGAACGATTCCCTCACTTTCCTTCGCCACGATCAACGGCCTGCACTGCATCTGCTTTTTCCTCACTCAAGACTTACAACGTTTCCTCTCTACTGTTCACGGCATCCCGTTTTATCTACTAATGCGTTTGTTCGATACCCATTCGGCTTTTCCGGCCTTTCTTTCCCTTGTTGCATTTTCTTCCGTAGAACGGAAAGAGGGGAGGGAAGGCAAGCAAGTACATGTACTTTTGTTATTGAAGAAGAAGAGGAAGGAGAAGGAAAGCCTCTTCGTGTATACAGGACTCGGACAAAGTTGTTCCGGGGACACAGATGGTTTTCCTGTGTTTCGACTAGGAGGATGTGTGTCGTGGTTTCCTCATGGGAGGAAGACCTTTGTACAGAATTCATAGAGGTGGAAGGAGATAGTTTTGGCAGCCTGCCATTCTGATGGCAGATGTGCTGATAATAAAACGATTTCCCGCAACTATGGCCATGAACAACCGCGTCAATATCCACTATATTGATCGGGTATCAAACTCGATGTGCGCATCCTCAAACCCGTACTACCAACGACGTGTATCGTGCAATCGCCCTTCCGAGAAAACCCACGCTGTAAGTACACTCGGTACAGTACATGTGCATATGCAATACTCAGCACTCAGCCGGCCGACAGCAATGACCACAGCAGCAAGCAGGCAAGCAGCTGTCCACGAATCTCCGATGCATCAATCAACCACATACACATGTACTTACCGACAGATCGGGCGCGGGCTCACAACGGCATGCAGTGGCTTTTCGAATCCAACCTCTCGCTTTCGACCACGATCCATGTCACCGTGCCACGGCGCATATCACCCATGCACGCCTGCACGTGCGGACTTGCACGGGCGTGTCTTCAGGTAAGATGCCAGGCGAGGTCGCACGTCATATTGTGCCATGGGAAGCCGATGCCGAGAGCGTGGGCTTTGTTTCGAGATACTTATGCTACCTGTTGCTTGTACCGGTGCGTCGGCGCGGGATGGCCGATTGCAGTGCATGAGGGTGGCGTAACTACGTCTTTCTGCGAGCTTCTGGATATTCCTAGCTAGTGTTATTATTGTAGTTCGTACGTACAGGACGAAATCGAAGTTTCGCGATCACAGAAACAACATGAACGATACGGCCACTGAGGTAAGCAAATCGAACGCAATTGATTAATCAACTGCCCCCGGCGAAGACTCCCGAGCCTTGACCGATGCTTTGTCAGGGCGAAGGCGAAGCAGCCAGAAGCAGACCAGCCATCTCTCTCACAAGCATCACAGCACATTTGTCAAGGCGCATTTCCAAGCGAGAGTCCCTTACTGTCATTCACCCCCACGCATTTAGTATATATTTAATCCCCCGTCATTCCCTGCCAGCCTGCTTAGAATGTCTGCCCGTACAATTCTCTCGCGCGCTGCTCTGCTCTCCGCTCGCAGCCTGACTACTCCACTCGTCAGACCCCTCACCTTCAACACCACCGCCACTTTCGCAGCCCGCACCACTCTCCTACCCAACATCACCACCAACACTCGCAACTTCTCCGCAACTATGTCTACCGGCGTCCACAACCTCACCACGTAAGTTGTTTGCTCCCGGCTTCGCGCGCGCACTCTTTTGCGCACGCCCGAGGCCTTACTATGACATAGCAGCTGTGCGCGCAGAAAAGCTGACTCTTTTGCGATTTATAGCAAGGCCGACTTCGACGCCGCTCTCGGCGAGAAGGGCCTCATGGTCGTCGACTTCTTCGCCACCTGGTGCGGTCCCTGCAAGGTCATCGCTCCTCAGGTCGTCAAGTACGTTTCCCTCTCTCGAAATCCCACCAAATCCCGATTACAAATCATCGCAACATCACGCGCCAAAGCAACAAAGGAGATCCAAACATGCACCACGCGCAAACGATAGCAACATCCACTAACATAGCTCCCTCTCCACAGGTTCTCCAACAACTACACCGACGCCCGCTTCTATAAGGTCGACGTCGACGAGGTCCCCGAGGTCGCCCAGGAGCAGTCCGTCCGCGCCATGCCCACTTTCCTCCTCTTCAAGGACGGCTCCAAGGTCGGCGAGGTCGTTGGTGCCAACCCCACCGCTCTCGAGGCCGCCATCAAGCAGCACGCTTAGATCATTCATAAGATGGGAGGAATAGTTTGAAGGAAAAGATACCTTTGTTACTGGGAGGAATGGCAAAAATGAGCTTCTGTTTTTGGAATGCTGTGGTGCGAATGCACTGATATAGATGCGCTGTAGGGTTTTTCCTTTTTGGAATTGCCCCTACTAGCGAATGGAATGAAGGTCATGAACACTTTCTTGCTTTTGTGCCATACGTCATGGTTTGATATTCCTTGGGACTGGCTGAGAATCTGTATATGCTCATGCCGCTTCCCAAGTTGTGATCTCGTTGATTATGCCAAGTGTGTGTTGAGGGTCTCCAATAGCTGAACTGGACGCGCCACTGTGATGACGGGTACAGAATGCACAGTACAGTACAAATGCTGATTATACATCTATATCTACAACCCCCAAGATCTATAAATGGTCTAGGTACTGCCCCAAATATCCTTCCAGCCCTCAGGATTCAACTCCAATGGCCCACCCAGCTCTCCGATCCTTGGGCCTTTTTGCTCTCCAGGCTCCGGTAGACAGATCCATTCCCTGACACAGCCGGGCACATCTTCTTTCGCGTGACTGATCACGAGTAGAGCCTGCTCCTCGCTCAAACCCTGCATTACTCCATTGTCGCCATGCGACAGGAACGCAAGCGCGCGGTCACGCACCGCCTCGTCAATGCCGCTGAAGGCTTCGTCCAGAATGATGAGTGGCGGGCTGTGCACGATGGCTCGTAGGAAGAGAGCGAGGCGCTGGGCGGGGAAGGAGAGCTCGGCAAAGCGCAGCTCTGTTGCCCATGAGAGATCGTCCTCATCAGTAGTTTTGCCTCTCTGAACGTACGCTCCGCCTCGCTGCTGGCGTAAGTCGTTTGCGAACCAACGTAAAGTGGCGTCGACGCGCTTGCGAGCTGCGTCGTCTAATGTCGGTATCGCGAGCGGAGCATCTGCCCATGCCGACTCGAGCGTGCGTCGAAGTGTCAATGTCTTAGGGAAGAAAGCGTGAACTTCGGGACTTGAGTGGCCCATCTTGCGCTGCAAGTCAAAGACGCTGATGCCGGGTTGGCCTGGCTTGGGCAGACGCGACCGACCGAAGAGTTTGATAGGCAGTCCGTAAGTTTGAGGGTGGTCGGATGTGATTAGTGAAAGCATAGTCGTTTTGCCGCTGCCGTTGGGCCCAAAGATTCCGCAGCGCTGGCCGCGGTGAAGAGACCACCATAGACCTGGCGTGGACTTATCTGCTTGCTGCCAGTCGCCGAGGACGGTTTTGGGGCCATAAGAGACGCGCACGCCGTTGAGCTCGACGAGGGCTTCGCCTCGAGGCAGAGGAGGAGAATGTTTGGGGAAACCGTCGCGGGAGAGCTGGGCTTCTGGAGTAGAAACGCCGTGCTTGAGGAAGTCTTTGGATGCTTCGAGTACTTTTGCTTTGGGCCCTTGGTCGAGCACTTTCAGATTATGGTCTACAACGACAACGTGTGAGATCCATTCTGGCACTTCGTCTTCGGGTCGTAGACTGACTACCAGTCTGGGCTGGCTTCTCTCAGCCAACCTTTTGAGAACTCCAGACAAGCGTGCCAACGTCCTTGGATCCAAACCCATGAATGGCCCATCCAGCAAAAGCACTTCAGGGAGTCCCATAACAGCTTTCGCAATCCTCGCCCGCCTCGTCTGTCCATTGCTCAGATTCGCAACCGGCATGTCCAACAATTTGCCCAAGTCAAGCTGCTCCGTAACCTCTTTCAGCGCCTCACGCTCTCCAGCAGTCTCTTCTCGTGCCAAAGCATTCAACTCCGTATGACCGGTCAAGTAGTCCAGAACCGTCCAGTCCGTCTCCTCGCGCCGGCTCTCATACCGTGCGCTCAGGTATGCGCCGCGAACATTGCTGCCGCTGACGCCAGTGCCTCTTTCCGCATCGAATCCGACGTATTGGACTGCATGCTGAAGCGAAGTGTGCGCGTCTGAGAGAGCGGGATACCGGCGTGCGTTCGGTGGGCGGCAGATGTGTTTGCCGGCGAGGATTTGGAGGAACGTGGTTCGCGCTACGGAGGAAGGTGAGATGACGGACCAGTACTGGCGGTCAGCTGGTGAGGTCGTGTCGGCGAGGGTGTATGTGAGGTTGGGGAATAGAGCCGGGTTGGATTGAGCGTTGTTGCTGGTGGGATGCTGTTTGTAGAAAGTGCCGTTTTGAATGTCAATTATTGGTTTCGTGGATGTATACCGCCGCCATTGGGCATGTCTATGGATGTGAGTGCCATTGCGGCATGGCTGGGTGCGTGCCAGCGCTCTCCTCAACATTTTGTTTAATCAATGCAACCCACGCAGCTGTTGCGACCAGATACATGTGCACATGCTAGCTGGCTTAGCTCACTTAATTATGCAGTAGCCCTGATCTCGATCGATTAGGGCCGTTGTTCCCTCGGCATGATGATGTTTGCCCGTTGCCGCTCGCGGGGTTTGATGGAGCTTCTTGGTGCCTTGTTCCCGAGCATCATCACCTGCTTTATCTTTATCTTCACGTCAACTCAATATCGTCTACAAAACCTTACTGACATATCCTATTCATCGCCAATATGTTCTCATCGCTCCAGCCTTCGAGACCAAAGGTCAGCAAGCTATGAACAAATTTGAGTCGTTAATGAAATACTGATTCGACATAGCTCGCTGGTCCAAACTCTCAAAACCCGATGCACCAGCAACAAACACGACCATTAAGCACAAATCAACCACGAAACCAAATGGAAGCTATGCCGCCGAACCCAAGTCTAGACAGCCACCCTTCCACCGCAGCTTTTAATCCTGCCACCGTACACCCAGTCTTCTTCGCACAAGCGTGGCGAAAGGCTCCCTTCCCACTACCAGGCGCCACGGCCTTCAGTCCCGTTGCAACCGGCTACGTCTTCGGCGGCGCTGGCGTCACTCGCAAAGAGCCCTCGACGAAGTTATGAGGCTGCCTTCATCAAAAGTGTCAATCCACGACCATTAAGCCAAGCGCAAGAGACGATCAAGCAGCGACCTGTAGCTGGCCGCACGCGTTGCTGCATTATGCACTCTCAACTCGAACAATCTGCGACGGCATTTCTCTTTACAAAGTCGGCATAGCTCCAGGTGGAATTCCACCAGGTCGTTGTGGAAGCAGTTGTTGCAAGTGGTCGCCGAGTCGATCTCCTCGAAATGTGTAGAGCGACATACTCTTGGGTTGCTTTGCTCGTTAGCTGGGGTCGCCATCCTTGCAGCGGCGCAAATTTGAGCTGTGAGGTAGTCTGTGTGGCCGCATGACAGTCTGTTCTCAACGATGATGCACATCCTTCGTGGTGTCAGTGGAGATATGCTGTGGCGAGCGTGGTACCAAAGCTCTTGACGAGCATTGAAGACGACGTACTTCTACCTGGCGGACATGATTGCTACATCTCATGTATCAGCTGCAACAATTGGATCGTTGATCTGCTGCGCTATGACTGATCTATATCGGGAATGTCATCAGATCACGCCGGTCCAGCGCAAACACCAGCAAAGGGGCGATATCCAATGACACATTTTCCATCTCCAGCATTGACTGGGTAGTGGCGTGTGATCACGCCTCAGACCAAAGACCTTCTCCATGCCTACGTGTTCAGCAGCTTTTTTAAGCCGGACTCTAGCCACGTCTTCGCCACTCGCTGGCTTTCCGCCCACGGGTTCGAGCATCGTCTGCTCTTCCACACTGTTCGTGCAATGGACGAAACATTCTATGAGCTGGCATGGAACGTCCAATACTGGATACTTAAGGCAAGGAGGTATCTCATCCTTTCGCAAACCAAACCAAGCTTTCCACACAGAATCTGTTTTTATTCAATCCATCCGGTCAAGCAACGCCACAGGAGGGCTTGCAAAATTGCCTTTGCACTTCTATCACCCGCGGTCTGAATATTCTTCCAACCCTTTCAACCTTCCGACCACAAGCGTCACAGCATGTATGGACGAAGAGCTACATACCCGCACCCGAGTCTTCCCCAGCAAGGTTTGGATGGCCACACTCCGCTATGCACTCGGTCTGCATCTCAAGAACAGCGAGCTCGAAGCCCTCGAGCCCGCGATCGAAGCAGCAATGCAAAGCGTTGCTCTGACGAGAGACTACTGGTCTTGGCCATGTGACTCGCGCAGCGCGATCAACAACAAGCGCGTCACTAATGCCGTTGCGATTACGATGGTGGAGAGGAATTGTTCGGAGGAAATGGCAATGGCGGCCGTGAAGAATGCTGCCATGACTGCAGAGAACAGGTTCCTGCAGCGCAAGCTCGAGCTGCTTGAGGGGTATGGAAAGGGTCACAGTGAGGCTGTCATGTTTCTGGATGCCGTGGAGCACTTTGCTGCTGGGAACAGCTTGTGGTGTTCGACTTGTCCGTTGTACCATGGGCGGCGCTGAGCGCTGATTGGTGTGGCCTCTGAAGGCATTACGGACATCCAGTCTGGTTTCCTGAGGATTTAGTGAATCTGGTTCAGTCGGTGGTTGCGACATTTTCAGGGACTGATGGGTCTCAGATTTCATGTGATTTACATACATCCCATGCTGGCATGACTTGCTGGACAAGTCTCGACAGCAGCAAATAGCATGCTTAACAAGTTTCTCCCCTCCCAATTCGCTCATTCATTCATTTCATCAATTCAATCAACCTTGAAAGGCTGAGATTTGTCGTTAAGTCTCCGACCGAAAGTTCAGGCCGCCCACTTCAGCTTGCGGGTCTGCACAACTTCCTGCTTGGAAGTCACGTAGTCGTCCGACGTTTCCTTTCCAATCGTGATGTTGACAGCGAAGTACTCCACGCTCCCGGTCAAGCTGGCGCCGTACAGTGAGAACAACGCTGCCGTGATCGTGGCGGGGCCCTCGGGCCTGCTGGTCGGGATGGTCAAGTCGGCGGTGATATTGCTGAGGATGTTCGAGCTGTCTATGAAGTATTGTCAGCCGTTGCCATTTGTGGATTGAGGCCCAAGAAACACGTTGCTTGACCCAGTGCGTGGCACTTACTAGGACCGAGGAACTTCTCGCCCATGAGCGTCCCGAGCGTCTGAGGGTAGTACGACTCTACGGGTGTGATGCCGAAGGCGATGGCGACATCTTGCACCGACTGGATGTAGTTCTCGGTGTGGATGCTGATCGCGATGGGAGCGCCTGGGACGACTGTGGAGGGAGCTGAGAAGCCGTTGATGCGGGCTGTGGCCAGGGTGCAGAAGAGGGTAGCCGTGGCTGCGAGGAGTTTGAGGAAGAGCATGGTTGCTTGGTGTGGAGGTTCGTTTCTGGTACACAGTTGTGATATTGTGGTATGATACAAGTTGAATTCGATTTATCTTAGTAAAGAAAACAAAGTAGTCCTACGAGAATAGAATCACATGGGATCTAAAAGACTCGTGAAGTCGAGGATGGAATCAAGACACATGAATATACGAATTCTCGTGTCGCACTCACTATGCCTAGTGATGTAAAGATAGTCGTTCCTACACTTTCACTCCATTAACAGATCGGCTTATACGTCTAGCGCGTGGTATTAGTGAACACGAGCTCTCTGTGCTCCGCGGTGACACTAGGAATTGGAGTCGATCGTGGGGATCGCACCACTAGGTACCATGCAGGGTTCCGGGTAGTTGGCTGAGACATTCTTCGTCATACACAAGCACTCGATCGTGCTTTCTCGGACCAGGGTCTGAGTTCCGAAGCAGCGCAAATCGGAATCGTAAGGCAGAACGAGCAAAGCTCGGGGCCAGGGGAGACAGAGTGAAATCAGGAAAATTGCATGCTGAAGTCGTTTTGGGACATTTGATTCGTAGTCCTGGCTTCGCGTTCCGCTATCACAATGGGTATCTCCTATACACGTGCAAATCCTAGGTTGCACACCAATATCATGCTCGTGAATCCGTCTTTTGATAAGTACCATACATGCAGATGTCATGCATCATGCCTGGCCGGTTCCATTGCTCGTGTCACAATCTCTCGAAGATTCACGTGGCAACGAAAACATGGGCACTTTTCGCACCGACGAGGTTGCCAGATGCGACGGCAACTCGCATGGTTCTTTCTTTTCTTGTTGGTTCAGATGATAGTCATGACTCTCCTTGTGACCATTGCACGTTTGGCTGGATGACAATTGCTGCTCAGCGCCAGTGGCAGGCGGTGTCCTCTCTTGTTGGCTTGCGTTGGGTCCATTATGACGGTCAATCTGCTCCCCAGCATCTTCTTCCCCTCGGGGAACGGCCTCTGGATCACCATGAGGTGGCTCGCGATCATGCGTAGGTTGCTCCTGAGCAGACACGTCATTAGGAACCGAGGTGGACGGGATTACGCTGTTGTTGATTTCGCCCTCTGCTTCATGATTCGAAGTGGGCGAGGTTTGCTCTCCTTCTTTTTCTGGCTGTGATGTTGCTGGAGCTGTCGCCTTCTTCCGGCGCGCATCGGCGATCAATTTGCTGAAATCGTCCTTGTTCTTGTTCGCCCAGCCGTTGCCATCGAAATCTTTTCGCATTATCCCATAGCCTTGATTGTTGTTTGGCGCTTTCCCTCCTTGTGTTCTCTCCCAGATGTCCAGATCATGAAGAAGGTCTCTTTTGCTTCTGGCGTGGCTAGAATCACAATTTGCATTCCACAGGTTCACCCATTCAGTGTGCCGCCTCACCATGAGCTGCTTGCTACCAAAATTTGGGAGGCCAAGCTCATCCATCTTTCTGCGCATCGCCGTCTCTTTCAGTAACGAATAGTTGAGCTCTGATATTCGATCTTGAGGCCTTGGTGTGCTTCGAGCTGAGGATTTTGAGCTGCGCAGCCCACCTATAGGTGTCCGTGATTTTGCCCTCTTCTCTGCTTCCTTCTCGTCTTCGCATCTGTCGAGATGTGGTTCGACTGCTTCGATCTTCATGCGTTTTCCACAACCCAAAGGACAATCAACCAGCCCGTCATCTTGTGGTTTTTCAGGCTCAAAACTGCCATCCTCTTCTGAATCATCCACCGCAATAGTCTCCTGTTGCGAGCTCTGCGATGCGACAGTACGCCTGCTCTTGCTCCGAGTTGTTCTGCCAACCTGATCTGCTTCAGCAATATCATCGGAGTCCAGTATCGCACGCTTTCGTTTCGCCGGTTTCTTAGCATCGTTTGCCAGATCCCGTTCTTCTCTCGCGATCTTTATAGCTTGTGGCCTAGCAACCAAGAATGTAGACACAATTTCCTGCAATTGCCAGTTGTTACGCAGCTTGCTCGCCTGATCAGATGCGCGACATGCCGGACATCGTCCGTCAGACGATAGCGAAGTTCGTATACACCTTGAGCAAAATGTGTGCGAACAAGATGTTATCATCGGCGTGTCATAGAACTCCTTGCATATTTGGCAGTGAAGGGCGCTTTCGAGGTCGGCGAGAGCGGCAAGAGGTGTATTCAGCCAGTCCGTCGAGTCCGGTACATCGTATGCAGAATCCATTAGTGAGGCGTGGACATGTGAGAGAAGTGGTGTTGGGTTTCCTAGCTGGACGTGGCAACGTGATGCACGTCGCGAACACAGCGGCGCGTTATCACGTGACCAAAGCGGCAAGAACTTAAGTCTCACTTCTCCTCTTCTCCTCTTATTGCAATATTTACTGGTGCGCTAAGGACAAGTGGGACCCTCTCCAACCCTAAAAGCAACCGAGTCTGCAATAGCAACGGGGATCATCGCCTCACGTCATTGAGTCCTTGACAAGAACGAGCTCTGATACAGCTACCGCGTGGTCTCGCTAGCTGTATGTGGTTGCGAAACTCGAAGCGGCGACCTCAAACCTCAGCAGCAGGAATCCCCGTCGCACCCGTGTCGCAGGTTGACAAGGTAATTTGTGTAACAGGTAGATGTCGAGCACATAGTTACAGCTTCCCTGCCGATCCCGATGACGATTCCCCGAACACAGGCGTCGGTTACTCTTCGCGGTGGACCAAAGGCAGTCCCTAGGAAATCCGAAGGATGTTTGCGGATCCGGTGACGATATATTACTCGTCTAACCATATTGAGAAAGCACATTGCGTTTGAACTACAAGTGCGAGTGAGGCGTGGGAGCATATCTAGTCATCTTTTCTTCCACGCAGTAACTTCCCTCTCATCACTTCACCTCCGCTTCAAATACCGATTCTCTCAAAACCAACAGCTTGCAACCACCGGCTCGCAATAGCGTTAACATATAACTATCGAACACAGCTTGCTCCCTCTCCATCATGTACGGCCTGTCGACTTGCGCCCTCCTGGCTTCCATTGCCTCGGTCGCCGTGGCCCAGCTGAACGAGACGGCTGAATACCGCCTCAAGAGTGATGTGAAGTCTGACCAAACAAATCAAGTCCTGTTTCAGGACCTTTATCTGACCTCATATCATACCGGGTATGTCTTAAATTAACGTCCAAATCCATTCCCTAAGCTGATTGTGACCAGTGCTGGTCTAGGTGATGCGACGTTCGTGAGGAACGCTTCACTTGCGGCAACAGGATTCCTCAATGTCACCAACACTTCGACTGCCGAGGCTCCCAACTACGTTCAAGAGTTTGACTTGGGCACCGAATTCCCTTGGTAAGAGACTTGAAATCTATGGTTCAATGAGATCATCCAGCTGACAATCCAGGTCCCTCAATCTCGCAACTAGTCAGGTGGAATACAGCGGATGGCAGCCCGTCCGTATTGATGCGGGAGCCGGTGGTACTTCATCTCGAGGCGACGGCGAAGGCTTCTTCATCAACTCGACCGGACTACAATGGAACAGCGCTCCTGGTGCCAACGAAACAATTGATTCTTTCGGAGGCTGGATTGTCTGCAACTGGGTGAGTGACAGTGGATTACAAATTTGAGAGATCGGTGCTGACCCAGTTATGCTAGTGGCACGGTGTACCTCAGCTGTTTGTGCGCTTGTCGTTCTACGATCTGGAACTTCCGAGCAACTGCGCAGACATCTACCTCCGACCCGAGTACATCTAAGCTTGTGACTGTTTGCACTGCAGTGGTGGATGAGGCAGCCAATCATGGAAGATGCGGCTGCTTCTGACAAGCATACAACGGGCCCATGCAATTGGGGATGAAATTGGCACCCGTTGATGTACGATACATTACGTTTACCTGTATATGACTTACGAACACTCAATAATATCATGCCGAGCGGCTTTTGAGACTCATGAGATATTCAATACAAAGAAACGAGGAACCATGCGTTGGTCATTTCGCATCCTGATTGCTTGCGTGCAGAAGACTTTCTCGATCAAGTAAATCCGACCAACAAGATCAAGCGCGACAGCAGAATCAGGTGCATGTAGCTGAACGATAAGAGCAGGCACCGAAACCCCATTGGCAAGACTTGGTGAGGCACCCGACTTGCAACTCTTTGCGTCAATCTATGGCAATATCTCGAATTCATTGAGAAGCTGTCCAAGTCACACAATGTCGACGTTGACACTTCGAGGCCGCTCTTGCCGTTGCAAGCTATCCAATTTGGAACATATCTCTTGCCTTGATCGACCATGCAGCGTCGCACCTTTCGTCTCGATGCAAGCGGAAAGATGCATCTGGAAATACAAGAGCTTTCCAGATAGCACCGTATTCCACTGTCTTCAGTACCGTGTGAGCGATAGTCCAGCGCACCCTTGCAGAAAATAGAACGAGCAATGCACTTTTCGACATCATGCTTGGCTTTACATTCAGCGTCTCTTTTCTCACCAGCATCGCATCTGCGCGTCCCCTAAACACGCCACTACTGGCAGAATACGACTACATTGTTGTCGGCGGAGGCCCAGCTGGACTGGTAGTGGCGAACAGACTGTCCGAAGATCCAACTGTCAATGTCTTGCTTCTGGAAGCCGGCCCGGCAGATACTGGTGAGGACATCGTATACATACCTGGCTTCATTGGACATGACATTGGCGGTCGGTACGACTGGAACCTTTCCACCGTCCCACAGGCGTTTCTAGACGGCAACGCGAGATCCATTCCGCAAGGTCGTGCCTTGGGCGGTGGCACCCTTCTCAATGGCATGCTATGGAACAGAGGCGGCAGAGCAGACTACGACGACTGGGTACAGCTCGGCAATCCTGGGTGGAGCTGGGACGACATGCTACCATACTTCCGGAAAAGTGAGAGCTATTCCCCTGTACAATCTAGCGGAGTCGCACAACAATACTCCATTGGCGAAGACAGCAGCGTGCATGGCTACTCTGGTCCTGTGAACGTCAGCTTTCCCAATTATACATGGAATGCGTCGGTCAACTTATTCAACGGACTGAACGAGCTCGGTGTCCCTACAGCATATGATCCAAACGCTGGCGATGTTGCTGGCGCAAGCTACTTGCCGTTTGATCTTGAGCCTGTCACACAGACAAGAAAAACTGCTCGCCGTGCCTACTTCGATAGTGTCGTCGATCGATCCAATCTGTGGGTGGCTACAGAACAGACGGTGACTCAAGTTCTGTTCAATGGAGCTCAAGGCAACCCTGATGCCTCAAATCCCGTGGCACAGGAACAGCCCCTCGGTCAAGGTACATCACCAGGAATCATGGGTGGCATCTTTGGCAACGGCTCGGTCTTAAACATAACCTCATGGCCGCCCGACCCACCCTCTCGAAATCACCCTCTCAAGCGCCGTAATCTTGGGAAGAAGATATGGAATAAACTCAAGAGATCGTTTTTCTTCCGACGGCAAACTCCACCACCATCAGGTCCATCTCTGACAGCTACCGGCGTCGAATTTGCTTCTGATGCGCAGACCCAGCGTCAAACTGTTCGAGCGAGACGGGAAGTAATATTAGCAGCAGGCGCAATCCACACTCCTCAATTGCTGATGCTTTCTGGTATCGGCCCAGCTGAACAACTGCAAGACTTCGGCATACAGACACTTTTGGACTTACCAGGCGTAGGCAGTAATCTTCAAGACCACATGCAAGTATGGTGCTGGGCGCCTTACCACGACCCGTATACGTCAAATCCAACAGCCATGAACACCGACCAAGCTTTCGTCAACGCTGCCTGGAATGATTACTGGACTAGTAGAACTGGGCCATTCACATCGGGTGCCATCGTTGGTGTAGCATTCCCTTCCTTACCCAGCATCACAGTCGACGCAGCGTCAATCGCCGCCCTCGCGGCCGCTCAACCACCCGCCATGTACCTCACGGACTCACCCGATCGAACTATCATCGCAGGCTACAGTGCGCAGCTCTCTCTCCTATCAGCAGCACTTCAAGACAATAACAGAGCAGTCTTCGAACTCATCAACGCCAACGACGGCGACCTCACAGTCGCCACAATGCGTCCACTCAGCCGCGGCACACTGCAACTCGCTTCATCCCAACCCTTCACACCACCATTGATCGATCCTCGCTACGGCAGCAACCCAATCGACATACAAGTCCTCCAAGCAGCCATAGCATTCAACAAGCGCCTCATCGCCACAGAAAGCATGGCCCCGCTGGCTCCAGAACAACTTTACCCACCCGCCAACGCGAGCAGCGACGAGATTGTGCAATACATTCGCTCCAAGGGACAGACGGAGTATCATCCCAGCGGAACTGCGGCGATGATGCCTCTCAATCTCGGTGGCGTCGTTGACCCTAGCTTGCTCGTTTACGGCACGACGAATTTGCGCGTCGTTGATGCGAGTATCTTGCCTTTAGTGCCGGCGGCACATTTGCAGGCTGTTGTCTATGGGGTGGCGGAGAAGGTAATGTTTAGTCGTCCCAATGGTGTTGAATTCTTAAGCAGATTGCTGACGACCTTTCCCTGCAGGCAGCAGACATCATCAAAGCGGCGAATGCCTACACTGTTGCGAACTCTGCCGCAGTAAGTTCTACGGACGATGCGTCTCCAGGTCAGCCGTCGCCTAGTCCGACCACTGCACCGTCGCCTACACCGGTCGAAGTGAGCGTCGTGACGATGACTACTTTTGTGACGGTGTACGTGTAGGATAGTTTTGCGAGATCAGCTTGCTTATTCGGCCGAACGAGCTGTTTGGCAGGGACTAGTCGAAACATGTTAGTCTTCAGGAGTAAGAGATGTATGCAAGCCACATGATAGGTACTTTGTCTTAATTTGTTTTGATTAAAGCCTGCAAGGCACATTATGAGGCTATCTTGCTGCTGTGCTAGACTTCTGAAAATATTTACAAGTGTTTGGTTTTTCAACGGTTGCAGTTCTGTACTACCTCTCTGTGAAGGAAATGAAATGTGACTTGGAGATTCGCTTAGAAGCCGAGACCTGGCGAATGCTGATACGCAATTGAAAGTGTTCTGGGCATTAGGACAACAAAACGAAAGGTGCAGCAATTATTCCGCGCTCACGGGGTAGAACCTGTGCAGTGTCAGCTAAGGCCAAAACGTGCCGGTGAAAGTAGATATGTGACTTACCATGCGGCGATCGCAATGATCAGATATGTAACCATGAGCATGGTACCCTCGAGCCTGTGATAACATGTTAGCAATTATTCGTGTGTTATGGGTCGCTTGAGGAAGTGCCGGAGGCAAGTCCTGTTCTCGAAGATGGCGGATACATACCAATGAGACTTGCCGTCTTGAATTAGGTAGTTGACGAGAATGATCGAAATGAAAAGAACAGCAATCTGGAATCCATCCAGGTTGAAAGTCATGTCTGCAGGCTGGCCAAGACCAATCCAGCCGATGACAACCATCAAGGGGAAGACAAGCAGCGCGATCTGCAGACTGGAACCGACAGCAACACCAATGGCGAGATCCATCTTGTCCTTGATTGCGACTGTGACAGCAGTGGCGTGCTCCGCAGCGTTGCCGACGATGGGAAGAAGGATCAATCCGACGAACTCCTCGGAGACTTTGCCTCCATCAGTGATGGCGTCGATGGAGCTAACCATGAACTCTGCGCAGAATGCGACCAGGACTGTAGAAGCTGCGAGAGTGATAAGGGCGCCAATGCGGGTCAATTGAGGAACCTCTTCCTCTTCCTCTTCTTCGTGAACCAAGTGTTGTTGGTTGATTCCACCGCCAGATGCAGCCGCGGTACCAGCGCCCATGGTGGCAATACCACGCATGACTTCGCCAGATTCTTTCCTGCCGGACGGCTTCTTGGGCACCTTTTGACTCGGTTCGTTGTACATGGTGACGTGGGTGCTCAGTTGGAAGAAAAGATAGCATCCGTAGGTAAGAAGAAGCAGGATGGCGGTGCCTCTTGACAGAGGAGCAACACCAACTTCGGTGTCTGCGAAGATCCGGAATGCTGTGGGAATGATCAAACTGCCGATGGCAAGCGCGAGGAGTGATGATGCCGTTTGCGCCACAGTGATGTTGAAATATTGCTCCTGTCTCCTGAGTCCACCGAAGAAGAAGCACATACCCAGAACTAAGAGTAAATTGGACAGCATGGATCCGACCTGCTAGTGGTCAGTACAAGTTAAATCTGGGAATCCTGCACGATATACGCACCAGACTGGTCTGTACGATAATAATCTTCTTCTGGGCCAAAGCAATGATCGAGACGATCAATTCCACAGCGTTACCAAAGCTAGCGTTCAACAGACCACCAAGTGTCTCTCCGACATAGAGCGCCAGTTCTTCGGTTGCGAAAGACAGCATCGCAGCAAGAGGAATGATGGCCAGGAAATTGAGAATGAACACGACAACCCTGCTCACGCTGTGGACTTCGTGCAGAGCGATACCGACAGGGACAAAGACCAGCATGAGGTTGATCCAAGATGCAAATACAGCCTTGAACTGCGATCCAACGGTGATTTTCGGTCGGTTCTTCTTCCGTGATTCAGAGGTATCGGCGCGTTGTAGATCTTGCTCATCTTCGTCTTCTTTCTTGCCCATGAACGGTATGAACTTTCGCATTTTCCTCTTCCTGGGCCCAGCTTCTGAGCCTACTGATCTGTCGACAATGCCATCTGGCTGTGATTCTGCTGGGTAGGATCCGGAACCGGTCGAGTTGCTTCCAAGTGCGTGCTCATCTTTCTCATTGGGGCTCGCCATGGGCTCCACTGCCTCTTGAGCTCGTGGAGGCATGTTCCCGGGTGGTCCTGCAGGAAATGTGCCAGCCTTCTTAGCACCTCCAAACTCGACATCATCTGGGCCAAAATCTGCCGGTCGTTGCCGGTCAATGGGTGAGGACATCGTATGTTGTAGTGCTCCGCCGTCCTCTTCATCTGTCCGTCGTCTGGGGTTTGCGTTCAAGCGACCAAAAAAGTTATAGGTTTTGTTTTCGCCATCTTGTTGATTGTACCATGCTTGGCGTCTGGCGGCACTTTTGATGGAGTCTGGGCAATATATCAGCTCTTGCTTTCTTTGGCCACAATGTTACATAATTATGGGGAAAGTGTGACGCGGACACGTCGTAAAGATAAGTATGCAGCATTGAATTTAAAAACTTACGCATATTGTGGGAGTTCCGCGGGAAGTGTGTATGTCAATGCGAGAGTAAGCGTAGAGTACGCTTCAGGAGGCGAACGAAGGTCGAATGTGTTACCAGGACCAGATTTGGCGATGTTTCAAGGGAGTTATCACAACTAGTCCGTGGCGAAGAGAGTGGATTTAGCCACGCAAAAGTAGGCGCAGGTCACGGGTTTGCTCAGCAATGATGCTAAGTGGGAGATGTGAGTTTGGCGAAGCGGGACGCGCTTTGTTTGATGGCACGATGATGGCTCTCCCTTTCCCTGTGTCAACAGACGCCAGCGAATTCAAGGACGGTAGAATGTGGGTTAGCGTGGCTCGCAAGACGCAGGTGGCGGCAGACGGGCGTCAAAGCGCTTCGGTGATGAGGCGGTGCAAAGGGGCGACGGCGCGTGTTAGAGAGATGCGGTCGCTTAGGAGGAGGTAGGTTCAGACTAGGGGATTGCTCTCTGGCGGACGCGACCAAGTCTTACGTTTACTGTGGCTGAGGTAGGCCTGACGGTGAATACAGGATCAGAGGTGCTGCGCTGGCAGGGCCTGGCAGTCATGCCTGCCAGCAGTACCTGTTTTGATGAGCATGCAACGCCGTAGCCACTGATCATGGAATGCGTGGTCTTGGCTGCATCACTTGGGCCGTTTGCAGGTAGCCAAACATCAAACTCTAGCCGCTGATCTACATGCTGTCATCGCGCGTCGGCGGGCAAATTACCACCCGTATCAAAAGTTCGGCGCAACGACCGTTGGCCATGGCTTCACGAGGTGAGGTCCACAAGTAATGTTCCTCCAATTCGAAATTCGTTCTGGAAAGCTGAAGGAGAACAAAGACCAGCTCGAGTAGTGCATGTGCATGCAAGCACGAAGGAATGCTAGCGGTGCGGAGAAGAGCATGTCGACGACGTCAGAAAGAAGCTCATCGCCTTCCCACTTGATTCCAGCTTGGCGATCTTGCAAAAGCTTGGAAGCTTGGTCTTTCAACAAGCCACGAGAGGTCCCAGTGCAACGATGGATTTGTCCACATGTTGCCAGTTTCAAAGTGACTTACGGAGGCGGGATCACGGCAGATCGCGCCACTCTGTCGGGTTGCATCGAGTCCTCTACATGTGCGACAGTAGTTCTCAATTGTGTAAGCCACTCAAGCGTTGATGCTATTTGGTGGAAGAAAAATGTCCGCCATATTGCGACCAAGGCTGTCAGAATGTCATGGGTTTTGATGAAGCTGCACGATCGTAGAGCACCTTGCGACCACGAGGTGTAGTTACACAATAGCCGCTCTTACGATTAGAGTGATGTATGTAATTTGGTGCGAAAAGGAGATTTCAGAGCAAACCAATTCTTGATCAGAACGGACGACTATGGGACTGTAAAGCAATCAAATAGTCCAACTCTTGCACCAAACAGACCATTCCTCATATCAAACCACCAAACCTTCAAACATACTGCCATAGTTCCGGGTCCACATCTAGCTCAGACCAATCCACATCAGGCACATCATTGATGTCCAAAGGTGCATCTCCAGCTGCGCTTACTATTCCTCCATCTTCGGGCTTCCCATCCAAGATCTGTCCTTCATTTCTCTTTTCGATCATAGCAGCCAGCTCTCCCTCTGGCCTAGCTTTTGTGCTGAGAGCCGCTCTTTCGGAAAGTCCAGAAAGACAGTACGAGCATCTCATGTGGACGACGATTCTATGATCGCCGTGGACAACCGTATAGCATACTCCCGCGGCTTCCGCTTTTGCACATTTGACAATTGGGAGAAGTTCGCCGTGGCCGCAGGAGCACCAGATGATTTCTTGCGTGCACATGGAAGCTGGTAGCTGTGGCAGTTGCTGTGTATTATTGTGCCGAATTCTGTATTGTGAAGATTGATGCAGTCTACGACGGTGGGATCTGGAATTGAGTGGTGTTCGGTAGTGGTGGTGCAAGGGTCTTTTGAGAAGTATTTTTGCTTCATACAGCAAACCATTGGAGGCTGTAATGCACGCTAGCCAACTTGCTCACAAGACGCTGCCGTAGCTTGTCTAAATTCGCAGATGACTGCGTGAGTCAACGTATGATGATATACGCGTATTGTCCATGCCCACAGCGGTCTGACATGGTCTCGTCCACACTCGTCGGTGACTCTGAGTGAGTTGGAGGGACACGGTACATTCGGCGAAGCAATGTCGCTGTATGTTTTGTGAGCACTTAGGGAAATGCAACAGTGCGGTGAATGGTATTTCCAATTCCAAGTAGCAGTCGCCGCAATTGGGGCGCAGCTCAGGAGGCAAAAGTATGTCCGGATCACTGGCGGAGAGTGGCAAGCATCGGTGGCAAACACGGGCACTGGATATGAGGCATTGGCGGAAGCTTGTGCAGGCGTCTCCCACTGACTCTCCAATTGTGAATACTGCGACGGCTAACGAGCACTTGGCGCGGTGTCGAATTCGGGCAGATAATGATACGGATGCATCGTATCATAGCGTTTGCGTATGGTCGCGGAATACGAATGTTCAGAGTGAATCTGGGATCGCAGGTGGGTTTGTTGATGGGCGTGAAGCTATGCTCCTAGCTCCAGAGCAGTTTTCGATATGGGGCGTTCAGCCTGTCCCTGAGGTGTACCGATCGATAACATTGAACATCCTCGCATTAGAGACGTTGCAATCCTCTCCCGGTGCGTGACAGCCGAGATCTTGTTCCAGCTCGTAACCAACATTGGGACTGAAAGTGCGGATTGAGTTTGCGGCAATTTGACAGGAAGAGTGTCCCTCGTATTGCGAATTGATGTGCGGCGTAATGAGGCCCGTAGCATTGCTGAGGTCGCCATTGAATGGAATTGAATGATCGGTTGCTTGTATGCCGTAGCCATGTGGGAGGAACTGGAACGACTCCTGATTTGTGGGAGAGTATGTGGCGCTGGGTGGCAGTCTGCACTCAGCGGTGGTGGTCGGGCTAGGCAGTTGGTTCAGATACTGAGGTGTGGAAACGCCTGATTGAGATCCGGCTAGAGAGGTCTGGCATGCATTGCTTTGGCAGGAAGGCTGGGTTGGAACTGCTGGTTCTGGCTGTGACTGTTGAGTCGGATCGATCAATGGTGAGCAACCATTGCCTGGTCCGCAGGGTTGACGCGAAGTAGCCATTAGTTCGAGCATGTCGGCGGCAATAGACCCTTGACTGCCGCTTGCGCCGTCGATTTCAGCTTCAGGAATCCCATAAGCTCTAAGCAGGTTGCGCAGGCGCCTGTTCTCCTCCACGACACCCTTTGCTGCTGCTTGAATCTCGGTAGAAGCTGCGACGCCCACTTGTTCGCAGTTGCGATATCTAGTTTCCAGTTCTTTGAGATAATCCTTTCGCCTGGCGCGTGAACGCCTCTGATTGTCCCTGATGCGGGCGAGGTTGGCAGCTTTCTGGATGATAAATATGTTAGCGAGTATACCTGTTTCATGCTATGTCGCCACTCACTTGAGAGTCTGCCTCTGTATCTATTGCTTCCCCCATTATGACGACAGTTCGATGTTCTTCTCGTCATGCACCTTGTATCGTTCAGAGTCTCTAGGCCATCGATATTTTGATTGACGTGAAGACGCTTGTAATGCTTCGCTGTCAAAGAGCACTTTCTCGACGGACGAACATAGTCCGACGTCGAAGTCGGCCGAACGGTACCTGTGAGAGGCAAAACCAAGACTAAGAACGTCAATGCGAGGTGGCTTAGCGAGCGAAACTTTCGACGGTGGGCTCTAGACTGAAGATTTTGCGGTTCGAGGCAGGGCCCGAACGACGCCTTCGGTATCGATAAACGGTGTGGATTCCGAAGTGAGCATCGAAAATGACGTATGAGTGCGCCGACGAGTCAAGCGTTCATGAGAGATCCAGTCGAGTTGATATGTACATGTCTTATCGCAACAATAATGATACTTGCATTAGGGAAAGGTCTCAGACAGTTTCAAGGACTGACCCTATAATCTGAAGCTTACCGTTTCGAATGGGTACCTATGCATGCTATCGATCTCGAAATTACATCGTGTGATCTTTGAACGGTACCTCCATAAGGAAGTTGACATCTAGCCAGCGTTTTTTGAACCCAGATCAGCATCACGAAGCCTAGCTTGATGAAACACATGTATGTTGACCAATGCCCACATACACTCAAGTATATATCTCGAGCTACACGGACAAATGCCTGTAGCAATCGTCTTCCTTTCGTCGTGAATCGACCCTAACCCTGCTGTCATCATGCCCAGAGCTAAAGAGTGGCTCGTTGGAGCTTCAAGCTTGGTTGAGGAGGCGAGGAGGGGAAGCCCGTCGCCGCCGTCTACACAGGCACGCCTGGCACCCTCCTACCGATATAATATGAGGTTTCTCCGCGTCTCCGCGCGAGCTGCCGAGCCTAAGTGGTAAATCGGCTGTTTCTTGGTCAGCATTATTTGGGCTAGACCATGTCAGAGGATGGCATTTGAACAAACCTTTAGCAACGTCACTCTGCGCCGAAACCTGTGACTGTCGATCCAGCTGAAACCCAGCTCCGAGGAGATGCTTCCATTGTGACAGACGCACATGTTCAGACCGTCAGACTGTTATGGCGCAAACGGGTGCCGAGGACGTCAAGCAGAGTGCTGGCTTCGACGCAGAGGCGCCTGCAGCACCCCTACCTGCGGCCAAACCGAAGCAGCGCAGCCGGAAGAAGCACGCGCTGCAGGAGGATGATGACCCATCGAAGAGGCGTTGTGTTTCTACTGCTTGCATAGCTTGTCGGTATGTGTAGCTATCTCGCAACGTGAATCCAGTTTGCCGCTGACAGTGGTCTGAACGTAGCAAGCGCAAAAGCAAATGCGACGGAAACCAGCCGAGTTGCGCCGCCTGCGCGCAGGTCTATAATACCGAGTGTATGAATACCTATAGACGAGGATGAACAGTATCAGAGCTCTGATCTCAATTATGCAGGTGTCTACTCGCCTTGGACCGACCACCGGCGTAAGGGCGTGTACAAGCAAGATGCGGACGGACTGAGAACAAAAGATACCACACTGCAGACTTTGATCCAAGCCATTCTGAATTGGCCAGAGGAGGACGTGCCTGGACTCGTAAGCGACATACGCTCTTGCGAAAGCTTGGATGATGTCGCGAAGAAGATTATTGCGAAGGAGAACGGCTTGGAAGATGGAGAAGATGAAGGAAATGCTGGCATAAACGATGGTGCACCGAGCGCTGATGGCACAACTTTCGAATCACAGCTATTCGGAAAGATGGCAGATTTGAGGCTTGTGGATGGCACTTCGACATTCATCGGCGGTACCTCTACACTGATTCACGACGTATCTCAGGATCTCGAAGTATCACAAACTCCCGACGAGTTCGAGCAACAGGAAGATCCAATTACCTCTTGGACAACAGTCACCGACGATCCGGAGCTCGTTCTCCACCTTCTGAATATGTATTTCACATGGCACTACACTTTCTTCACGTGCTTGACAAAAAGCCTCTTTTGGCGAGACTTCTCTCTTGGGCGTCCACCTGCCAACACGGTTCGCAAAACCCACTATTGTACACCTGTTCTGGTCAACGCCATTCTTGCACTGGGCTGCCACTATACATCTCATCCTGGCGCAAGGCAAGATCCTGAAGACTCTGCAACGGCAGGCGATCATTTCTTTCGAGAGGCAAAGCGCTTGATCATGGAGGGCGACGAGCATGAGAAGCCACGCATGACTACAGTACAGGCGATGGCACTAATGTCTGTCAGAGAAGCAGGTTGCGGAAGAGAGGCTAAAGGTTGGGTGTATAGTGGTATGTCATTCCGCATGGCGAACGACATGGGCCTTAATCTGGACTCTGGTAATGCGACCTTCAACAAACACGTCAACGGAGATGAGGCAGAAGAGGATGTCCGGAGAATCACTTTCTGGGGATGCTATCTCTTTGACAAGTGTTGGTCGAATTACCTTGGACGGCTACCGCAACTCCCCACATCGATGATCACTGTTCCGAAGCCAGAAGTCTTCCCGGACGAGGATGCGGCCGCATGGTGCCCATACACAGATTCTGGTTTCACGCAAGCCAACTCGCAGCCTGCTCGTGTCAGGACCGTGGCACTGCAGATAACGAAGCTTTGTGAGATCAGTAATGACCTTTTGCAAAATTTCTACAACCCGTCTGATCTGGCCAAGGCAAAAGGTAAAGCTGCTGAGCTCAAGAAACTCAGTGATATCCATACACGTCTTGAAAGTTGGCGACGGGATTTGCCCCAAGAGTTGGAGCCAAAAGAGGGCGGTCTTTCAAGCGTGCTTGTCATGCAGTAAGTGCAAATCGGCGACTTCGGCTCGATCAACGGCTAATCGTTTACTAGCATGTTCTTCCAACTGCTTTTCATCCATCTATTCCGCCCATTCCTCAAATACACCCAGGCAACTTCACCATTGCCGCATACGGTGAGCCCACGCAAGCTTTGCACGCAAGCGGCTGCCATGATATCGAAGCTACTGCGCCTATACAAGCGATCGCACGGTCTACGACAAATATGCAATATCGCAGTGTACATCGCTCACTCTGCTTGCACAATTCACCTTCTGAATCTGCCAGACAAGAACGCACGGAGGGATATCATTCACGGGGTCAAGCACTTGGAGGAGATTGCAGAAGGATGGCTAGGTGCTAGACGCACCCTCAGCATACTTGCTGTGCTGAGTCGTAAATGGAACATTGAACTTCCCGAGGGTATGTACTTACTCTGGTTCCTCTTGTCGATATCCATCAGACTAACAACTTGATAGAAGCGGAGGTGGTACTTACACGCGCAGAGGCGAAATACGGCATTTACACTGGCGATGTTTCGTCACCATCGTCCGAGCAGAATCGGGCAATGGGAGCTGCGATTAACACAGCAATGGATGTCACACAACAGTCGTGGCAATCACCACCGACCTCTGGGCCTACAAATGCTACTTATACCGGTGAACCTGCGACTACTATTGGATCAGTAGCCCGACCGCAGAGCAGCGGACCTCTTTACAACGCGCCATCCACAGACGCTGATCCCTTGCGTGGACAGCAATATCCCCAAGCAATCTCGACACCGACTCAGCAACAAATGCACAACCGACATAGGCCAAGTCGATCCATGCAAGCAAGACCCGTAGGAAACAGTCCTGCTCGCATGTTCGGGGGTGTCGAGCAGCTTCTGCGCGACAGTTCGGATTGGGCGTACCGGGATCAGGCCCAGCTCGCAACAGGATTCGGCAATTGGAACACGCTGGACCCAGTCGATACCTCGAACAACTGGATAAACGGAGCGAATGGAGATGGAAGCGCCGCATTTCCAATACAACAGCAGCCGGCTCAACCAATAACCCAGCCATCTGCTGTCCCGCCTAATTTCAGCATGGCCGACGGTCGTAGAACGAGCAATGCTGCAAGCGCGAGCGCGAGCGCTTATTCTGTCATGAGTTGGATGAACGGTTCAAATCCCTATACGAATATGATGAACTACGATGAGGAGGAATGGTATCGATGATCGTTGCCTCGGTTTTGATAGACCTTTCGGGCGTTTTCAACAGATAAACACGGCGATGGTGCTCGGGATACTTTTGTACATGATACCCGGATGTGGAAATAACGTTCCTTCTACAGCATAAACGAACAAGCAGTTTACTTCAAGAGGTGTTGATCTCTGACCGATGGAGACTTTGACATTCTCCGTCTCCACGATGAAACTCATCTCGATGGCAAGCCAATTCCTGAATTGTTCCTGAGCTGCTGGCACCTGCACAAGTGCGATTGCACAACGCTGGGATGCAATGCTCTCCGCGAGGCTATCTCTGTTCCCCTCGTAGCCTAGAGTCGCTGATATCTGCCCATCTTGTGCCCTCGAACGCCGGGATGCCACGTCTAAAATGCCCTGTTCGGCTCACTTTCACAGCTTCTCAACCTCACTGCAGCTTTCATTTGCACTAACAATACTTCAGTCGGAGACCTCAATACCGCCTTTCACCAGTCACATTCCACCTGTCACATGCAGCAGCCGCGGCACCAGCAGCAGCAAATACTTAAAGGCCCTTCCGCCTCAATTCAACCTTCCCACCTACACCAACCTACCTCCCACCATCTTCAACCTTACTGCTCCTTTCACTCCATATCATCAACAAACAACCAAGCCACGACAACAAACACTTCCAGGCAATGGCAGACCCTCCCGGTACGCCGCCTATTAAGGCAGAGCCGCAAGATGACAGCAAAGTTGCCATTCCCTTTGGCGAAAACGAGATCATCAGCTTGATCTCGGACGACGAAGACGAACAATTAGCGGCATTCACTCGGACTCTTGGCTCTCCATTCCGTGAGCAATCCCATCCTACAGATTCCCTCAATCTGGGCACCTCCTTGTTGTCCTCAAAGCCGTCGAAACCATCGAAGCCCGCCAATAAGCCAGCACTTAGCGCGGGATTGGCAGCAATGTTGCAAAAAGTCCGATACGATACTGCGAAGAAGCTGCAACAGCAGCCAAAGCAAAGTACGCCTCCACAGGTCCTACGTGGAGGTGGGAACTCAATGTTCGTGACTGATAGCCAACCTGGAACGCCGAATGCAGCAGAAGTCTTCATGACACTCCAGCAAGATGTCCAGCAGAAGCGCGAGGACGGGACTCTGACATTTGAAGAAGAAATCGAATTTGAGCGCGCGGAAGCTGCAGAACAAGCTCGTGTCCGAAAGGAACACCTTGACAATGCTTTCGATGCCGAACTCTCGGTTGAAGGCGACCAAGATACTCGCATGAGCCCTGATATCGCTAGCATGCCGGACGAACAGCCAAAGAAACAAGGCCGAAAGCGCAAGGCAGACTCTCCGCACGCAGGGACAAAGAAACGCCGTGCCCCAAACAAGTCTACAGAAGAACTTCTCGACGCCGCCCGTCGTAAGCGAGAAGAAAAGGTGAAAGGGAAAGGCTCAGGCAAGGCAAAGGGGAAGGCAAAGGGAGGGAAGCAAGCTCCCAAGAAGCAAGGTGGCCGGAAAAAGAGACCTGCTGACCCCGATCTTCTGAGACCCATCAATCTGCAAGGCAATATCTTCGAAGATGCCGCGCAGAACCGCGACCTGCCCAATCAGCCAACTTTCGAGGTCTCATCACGCAAAGACCAAGCGCTCAAAAGCTTGATTGCTAGTGTACCTGAGGACTGTCGACCAGTCGCAAAGATTGACAAGAAGTATCTTGACGATGCCAGTGTGTTGCCCCCTATTCATTTCGAAAGAATCGGACTAATGAGTCTCAGTGAAGGATTTTACCGGCCAAGGAGCTGTCAAGCCTGCTGAAGATGGTCATTGGAGTGTGAAAGGCATGAAAGTAACGCTGAAGAGTTTTCAAGTGAGTTCCTAAGGCCTGAAATGCGACAAGTTGCACGCGCTGACCAAATCTCAGGTACTAGGGGTCGCTTTCATGGTGTGTTGCCTTCTGTGCTTGCAGCTTCCGGCAAAAACTGACTTATGAACAGCGCAAACGTGAAAATTCTACCCAAGAACCCCGTGGAGGCATACTTGCCGACGAAATGCGAGTCTCCTCTTCGTCTCTTCTCCCTGGTGCCACCGCTAATCAATTTGCAGGGGCTTGGGTAAAACCATCATGATGCTGACGAATATCGTCAACGGCAAGTCCTTGCAACAGAAGAAGTGCCGCACCACTCTGATCGTTGCCAGTCCTGCGCTTGTATCTCAATGGCGACGTGAGATCACCGAGCACGTGTATACCGACAAGGAGAACAAACATGGCATCGGCCGCGTGAAAGAATACCATGCTTCCGCACAGATCAGATCTAACCAGGAGATCGAGGAACTGTGTGAAGCTGACGTTATCCTTACGACCTACCATCAAGTTTTAAAGAGCTACCCTAGGGCCGAGATCCCGACAGAGCTCACTTCGGCTGAAGAAAAGAATGAGTGGTGGAAGACATACTACGAGAAGGAAAAAGGACCCTTACACAGGATTCAGTGGCACAGAATCGTTCTCGATGAGGCACAAGCTATCAAGAACCACAAGAGCTTGACGAGCCTCAGTTGTCGCGCTCTCAAGGGGCGCCACTGCTGGGGGATTAGCGGAGTACGTTTACATTGCCCTAACCACGAGTGTTCCTTGCTGCTGACTCTTATTGTACAGACTCCGATTCTCAACAACATTGGCGAGTTCTATCCGCTGTTCAAGTTTATCAAAGAGCCGCACACCGGATCGGTCAAGCTCTTCCGCAAGAACTTCTGCTCGGATTCTGATCCAGACCGACAGGCCAAACTGAACGCGTTTCTCCGCAAGTTTATGATCCGGCGGAATCATCTCGATACTTTATTCAATGCCCGACTGCTAGATCTGCCTCAGCCCAGAGAGAAGACGATCAAGGTCGACTTCAACGAGATTGAACGCAACATCTACGAGATCGTCAAATCGCGATTCGTTCAGCGCATCAACTGTATCTCCAAGGCCGGTGACCTGGACAACCCTACCCAGTATGGAAACATCTGGACAATGATTCTAAGACTCAGACAGCTCACTTCTCACGCCCTGCTCGCCCAAAGCACCATGTCCGACTTGCTCGATCGTGAGGACTTCGAGAGACTGCGCAAAATTTCTGCAGACGATCTTTCAGTTGAATCAGAAGCTCTCCTCACGCACCTTCGCGTGAAATTGAAGCAAGATGTCAGAAAGAAGCAAGTCGACAGCAGGGAAGGAGCCACGATTCTGACAGAAAGTGAGACGGTTCCAAATTATCGTGCAGGTTACGATACAGGGAACGAATCGACTGGCGGCAAACACGGTCTCAAGTACAGGTTCAGCAAGTACCTTGACGAGCTACAGAGCTCTGAGTCATGGGATGCTATTGCGTCTCGAACACTCTGCTGCGGGTGCAGGCAACCGCCTTCTGACCCACATGTCACCTCATGCTTCCACATATACTGTTTCTCTTGTCTGAACGACTTGCAACAGGGCACTGCTCGACTTGCGCAGGACCGCCACCGCTGCACCGAATGCGGAACGTACTACACAGAAGCCACACGCTGTCAGGAGTCGTTGAAGGAGTTTTCACCCACATACGATAACATTACTGGCAGCGCCGACGAGAAAAGCGGAAGTTTCACCGGCAAAGGCAAAAAGTCTAACCTCCAGAGCTGGATGACCATGCGCGGCGAAGTCTTGCCCTCGGCGAAAACCATCGCCGTCAAATGCCAAGTTCTGGAATGGTTGGAACAAGATCCTGGGCAGAAGATCATCATCTATACGCAGTGGGTGCCCATGGTACACTTACTTGGACGCATCTGCCAGACAGAAGGTTGGACCTACGAAAAGTACACTGGCAGTATGTCTCATGAGTCCAGAGACAAAGCAATCCAGAATTTTGGCGATCCAAACATGGGCAGGCAAATTCTGTTGGCTGGGCTCAAGTGTGGCGGTTTGGGCTTGAATCTGACCATGGCAAGTCGTGTCATCAGTCTCGATCCCTGGTGGAACAAAAGCCTCACTCAACAAGCATTCTGCAGAGTCTACCGAATCGGCCAGCAAAGAGAGACCTACATGGCTTCTATGATGGTCAGAAACACCATAGACGAGGCCATGTTCATGCTGCAGGAAAGCAAACAGGTGCCGATCGACGCGGCAATGGAAGGCTCTGGGCGCGAAGAACGTCTTACCATTCGTGAGCTCATGCGCTTGTTTGGCAGAGTTCATGAGGACGAGAACGGTCAGCCGTTCATCTTCGCCCATAACGTGGACGGCGACGGCGTTGACGACGGCGAGAACAACACTCACCATTCTCCGCCGCCGCGTGCCGCTGAAAACACTAGCGACGAAGAAGGAGACGGCCTTGACAACGATGTCTAAGGCACCAGAAGCCTCTCCCGGGGACTAATGTACTTTTACGAGCTCGAATCGGTGCGAACGGCAACTAGTAGCACCCGGAGGAGCTGAAATCACGACGGGACGACCAAAGGACACCACGGTAATCTATAGCCCGAGGGCAAACTTGGGAAAGGAAAGGCAGGGAATCACGACCAAGCATCTCTGCGGGATCATCAGTTGTAACAATATACTCAGGAAGCGCCGAAAATGGCCAGGAGATGATCCCCAGGAGAGCAGAGATAGCTATATAGAAACGGCCATGCATGAAAAGCATTCAATTTCCAGTCAAGTGCACCAGGAGCATGTCATGAATGGAGAAAAAGATAAGGGGTATCGTGTCTAATATTATATTCGTAGTAATGCCGCTGAAAAACTTGATGTTCCGCATGTCCGCCAAACCGTATTCGTGTCGTTCCTCCCAACCTAATCCTAATTACCAGTAGGCGTCGAGAAGCGCTTGTCAGACAGCTCGTGCCGCACGGCTGGCTCGTGTGGCGAAACGCCGTCCATCTCGTGCACCTGGAATTGCGAGATCTTGCCTTCTCGTTTCATCGTGTCGTATCGATCCAGGAACGAATGAGGGTTTGCTTGTTTGCCGGCATCCATGGAAGTCATGCGCGAGTCGACAGAATAGTTTGAATGGTTGGAAAGTGCGCGTTGAGGGTACATTGGTGGTCGAAGGTTGAAGTCCGTGTGGTTGTCTGGTAGTTTGTACATGAGTTTGGGACCTGTGTGATTTTGCCTTTCCTTGTAAAGAGCGCACAAAGCCACTACGAGGAAGAAACCGAGAGGGAGGCCGAGTCCGCAACCAAGGCCAGCCATGTCTGAAGCGGTGTAAAGTTTTGTTTCGTTGGCGACCATAGTGGGTGAAGTCACGACTGGGGAGCTTGTTGCGTTTGGTGTTGAGCTTGATGTTGCGCTTGCCAGAGCAGGCTCAATAAGCTCGGCAATTTGTGAAGGTCTTAGAACAAGGGTTGTGTTGCCGTGCATTATCCAAGTTTTGTCGTCCGACTTGCAACCTGATGTGTTCAGGCCGCAAGTGAATGTGCTGTGCTCGCCATTGTCGGAGCATGGTGTGATCGCAATGCCAGTACTAGGACTTTCTATACATCCACATAAATCAGCCAAATGTTTCATCCATGATCCCAGTCTGAGCTTTGTTCACCTGTTCTGCAGTATCCAGCGCATGCTTCGCTTTCCCAATTCTCATCCGTGCAGCTTCCTCTGCTCAAAATCCCTCCTCGAAAGCATAGCCCGTCCGAAAGACATTGAGCATTGGCGCCACAGCATGAAGAATGTCCGTTACTCGAGGTGCAAGGCGTGTCTGGTGAAAGAGTGCCGTCCGGATAGTAGCAGCTTTGGGCGAATGTAGTGGCGACGAGAAAAAGAATGGACGCCTGTAGAGCCTGGCGAAGGCTTGTCGTAAAGAACGGCATGTCTCCCACGGGAGGCAAGTATATGGCGGCTGATATATTAAGAGAATGTGTGCATATGAAGAGCAGTTGCTTCAACAGTGATGCGTGGCGTAGCGCAAACGGGGCAAAACAAGAAGCTGGCAGATATGCGAAGAAACGGTTACAGACACCTACTAAAGTCAAAGAAACTCTTCAGGAAGCAGGAAGAGAGGACCAGCACGATCTCCAGGTCTCAGAAAGGAGGAGGTGGATAGGTCAGGTCCAAGCTAGACTCGCGATGTCGAACGGCTGGCTATGGCTCGGTCTAGCGCTGGCGTTGGGCCTGAGATTACACGGCTTGTTTCGAAAAGCAGCCACTTTGCGGGACTCTGCTGCCAGGCGCAAGGCCATTGGACGGCTGGCATTATAGGTGTCACTTGTATTGTCTTTCTTCGCCTATTATGCATATATTGACAGGCATGCGTTTGGTGTTTGCTGCAGGGATGGCGACTGCCGAGTGCCGGCGAACAGGTTGCTGGGACTGCATTAGGCGTTTGCACTACTGATGCCCTGACTCTTGCGGTGGCGGACGTTGATGGCGTGTCCTTGGTCTTGTTGATCTGCAGCGATTGCGGATCCTGACGACGACCAAATTCAGGGAGATATTCGGGCTGGTTGCTAGCACGCCGTAGTAAGATATGCATCCTCGGCACTGTGGATGGGCTCTCAGATGCGTGAGATGGACACTACTATGACCCCGTAGATCTATCGTGCGCCTAGTTTGTGTACTAGTTTGTGTACATGACACGCCGAGCCGCCACAAGTCTGGGTGCAGTATCTCAACCATTGCCAGGGTCTTTGTGAGGCTTATATGGAGAAATTATCGCGGAAAGGTCCAAGGTGGCCAAATACGTTTTCTGTCTTTAAAGCTAAGAGCGAGAATGGTTGCTTCAGATGCTGTGTGTTTTGACTACCACGTTGCAGCAGGCTCGTATGCAAACTTGTGTGGGGTGGATTTCTTTTTGCAATATGCACTTGTCAATACGCAAGCTAGAGAGGTCCACGGGTGCAATTCTACTCTACCTCAAGCCCTGGACATTTGGCAAACCCATCGCACTAGCACAAAATCAGTTTATGCATTAACATCATGTCAAATCCTTTCTCGCCGAGGCTATATGTACGTGGTCGTGACGTGCAACACATATATCACCAAACAAAGCCCTAGCGCGTGTTTGATCGCCCTGTATAGATTTGTCTACAAGCGAATATAGATCCACAATGCATCGCGATGTTGCTTTTGATGCTACGTATGTACCCTAAATCACCTCACGGCCATGTATATACAACCCCAATCTCAACACGCACCTCAATCAGACCCCACCGCCGATCTACCTGCGACTTGCAACCGCCAGACGTTGTTGATCAAGCACACGCACCACACTATGTCGGCGTTGCCCTGCCCTTGGAGTGCGACATGCTGTAAGGAGCAAGCACCTTCTTAGCATTGCAGATCCTCCAAGCCAGATTGCGAACATTGCCATCCGCCTGCACCACTTCAGGCGCAAACTCAATGCCAAACATCTGCTGAATGGCATATACGACACGCTTGGCATATTTGCCCTCTCGTTCAAGTGAAGGGCCGAATTGTTCCGTGGTGTTGCGAGGAGAGGTATCAGGGTCGCGATCGAAGCAGTTTTGCACCACGGGAAGGATTGCCTGCTCGACTGCACTGCGGACAATACCATTGGCGTCGACCTCGACATCGTCATCGTCGAAGCGGTCGATGCGAACTTCAAAGGGGTGCGAGACGGCCATGACGTTGTGCTTTTCGTTGTGGTGGTAGCGGAATTCGAAGACGCCTTGCGTCCACCACAGCTTGTCGCCTGAGAACTCCACCTCGCCAGACATGAAATCGCGCAACTCGCCGTCTTTGCGCTCAGCAGCAGACACCTGAGTATCGGCCACGAGAACACCCTCGTCTGCGTGGGCGAAATCGATCTCGCCTGGATTGGTGGCGACCCATCTGCCCTGAGCTGATACCTTCGTAACATCACGCGAAGCGTTGTCCGCAACCATGTAGAGGCCAATCCAGTCCTTCTTGCTGTGATTCAGCGGTGCTGTCCATTTGACCTTGATAGGAGCACCGTACTCTACAGCCAAGCGCTGGTAGCTATCTGTACGGCTCTGCGGTTTCTGTCCAGCCGCCCCCTCACGGCCACTGAGACGTGGGCTGACGATATGTACAGCTCCAGCAGAAGTGTCGACCTGGAGGGAGTAATCTTTGAGGTCAAGCCCTGCAAGATCCGGTGCAAGTCTTGTGATACTGATGCGAGCAGGATAGTTGCTGATCAAGGTCTTTGAATCCTTAACAAAACTGCTGAAACCCGCGGCCAACTTGGGTCGTGCGGCGTCGATGAAGTCCTCAAAGAAGTCCAAGGTCTCATCAAGGACTCTGTCTACGCTGCCCGACCACTTCTGGAGCGGCTGTGGAAGAGAGCGCTGGATGTTCTTCGATACACCAGAAGTTTCGCGGAGGCCCTGACGGTAGAGCTTCTCCATGTGTGGCCTCTCGATGAATTGGATGAAGCACAAGGTAAGAGCGTGGCTCATCAATGCCAGGAAGAAGATGGCCTTGCTCCATGTCAAGATAGCTGCACCCCATACACCAGCGAGGCCGATGGTACGCTCAGGGTTGTTGAGGAAGCGGTAGATACCATCGTAGGTAAGTTTCTGGGGACCATCGTGGAAGAAGTCGCCGAAGAACCAGCCGAACTCGCCAAGAGATTCGTAAATGCTCGTGGCGGTCCAGATCTGAAGTGCGATGAGGGCGATGCCGATGACGTGACGCAGGATGGTCATGCCGTAGGTCCAGTCGGCAGGAAGGGAGTAGAATTTCCAGGTAGCACAGATGAAGCTCGTGTAGCACATGACCATGCTGAGGTGGTAGATGCCTTTCCATTGACGCCAAGCTTCATCGATACCTTCGCCGTATTTGACAAAGTGGCGAGTCCAGCGCTTCTTGTTCGATTGACGGTCGAGGATGATGCCCAGGCCGATAGAGTACCAGAGTCGCCAGGCGATCGCACCAAGCAGGAAGAAGGCTTGCCATTTGAAGTCGGAAGGTGTGAGGAATGCAACACTGTACATGTAAAGCTGTAGCAGTATCACCGAAGTGTCTGTGACGCGGAAGAGATCGACGTTTTGAAGGCCGAGCAGGTTGTGAACCTGCGCAGGGCCGGTGCTAGAAAGCTGCGGAGTTGGCTCGTTAACATTACCTACGCTCAAAAGACGAGATTGGTATTGCGGACGGTCTTGCAATCCAGATAGTTGGTCGAGTTCGGCGCGTTTGGGCGGAGGCGGGGGTGTATTGTACGTCTTTTCAATGTGCGGGTTCTCGACAAACGTAAGGAAAATCAATTGCGCCGCGTGAGCGACGATCGAGATGAACAGGACTTTGTAGCTCGCTGCCATTAAGGAGATTCCGTAGTATCCGGCATAGCCGACTGAGTACATCGGGTGAGGAGCAAGCTCGAACACTCCGTCAAAGGTAAGCTCCTGGTCGATAAGATAGAAGAAGTCTCCCCAGTACCATGCAAAATCCTTTACCACACGGTGAGCGTCGAGCTTCACCCAAAGGTTGAATAGGACGAGAGCAATACCGCAAACCCAGCGAGCGACAGTCATCGGCAAGCTCTCACCCACCGGACGACCGCCACTCGCAATCGCGAACAAGCAGTACGACACAAAGTCGCACATCAGGATCAAGTCTACGACGCGACGGAAGATAAGCCAGGTGTTGTACTCCAAAGGAGCATCCTCGAACTTGTAGTCCTTCGGAATCTTGGCTTCGAGTTCCTGCTTGAGGAACTTGTACAGGAAGGGACGGGAGTTTTTGCCGGAGTCAGGGTGTTCGAAAATCCCAGAGCGTTTCGCCCAGTTCGTTAGGCGCTTATGGTGGGATTGTGATTGAAGGAGCCAGCCGATGCCACCGTTGTAGCATGTACGCCAGAAGAGGAAAATCACAGCAAAGACAGGCACGCGGAGTCGCTCGGGCAGAAAGTATAGGAGGCCGCATAGGTAGGCTAGCACAGTGACGATGGCGATGTCAGAGGCGTTCTTTGGTTGCGTTGGGTCGAAGAGCTGTGAAACCATGTCTTCCGTATGAGGCACGGTGAAGACTGTTTCGTCACGGCATCAGCAATGTTAGCTTGAGGGAAGATGGGACGAGGCGAGCGAGCTCGGTCTGTGGGCTTGTTTCGCTGGCTATTGTATACTTGCTATCCCACACATGCGAGGCTCGGGAGCCATTGAGGGGTCTTGTGTACGCACCTGTGCCGTCTGGTGTCCTGCCAAAGGTCTTCTTGTCTTTCTCATCTTTCTCTTCGCTAGCCTGTTGTTCATTGAGCACCTTCACAGCATCTTGAGCCACATCCACGTTCTTTGCCTTCACGGGAGCTTCAGGCTGGTGGGGTAGCCTTTCGCGTAGGCCTTCCACATTGACGCCCAAGCCGCCAGTTCCAGACGACATGATTGTTGAAGTCGTCGATCGGCAGCTTCGTATACCAGGTGTAGGTGAATAATTGCGTAGTCAGGTACGCTGTATAGTCTTCAGTGTTTTAAGAGAGGTACGGAGGAGCGGAGGACTTGCTCGAGGTTCTCGGCAAGCCAAAGTCTTTATTGACGCGTGCTTGCAGAAGCCAGATGTACATAAGGGCTCGCAGTTGGCAAATAGTGGACACGGCGGGGCAGCTTGGTCGCAAGGAAGCTAGCGCGCATTTATGTGTCTTCACTTCACTTCTGCCGGCTTCCAATGCAATGCGTTGAAGTGACCCGGCGAACCGCAATTGGCTGTGGGCAATTATTGAAGATGCCTGCGGAGCCCACGCCGAATGGAGGGGCCCTTGGCAGCGAGCGCCCGCGTGGGATGCTCCGTGGAGAAGAGTGGCCGAGGGACCCTTTGCTTGCAGGAAGTATAGGCAAGGTAGCGATGTTAATGACGTGAAGAGATATTTGATTCATGCGTTGTATCCATGTATGTATATCGCTGGAGACTAACTATGCTGTGATAGAACCGAGAAGCCATGCTGTGAAGCTCGCTCTTAAATGCCGCCCTGATCCATCAGATTTTTTGGAAGGATCAAACTATATCGCGCACAATGCTTGTTAACACATGCATGGGCACATCACCTGCCCAAAGAGGAGCAGTCTGTGCGACCGCACTCGTGATCGGGCCCCACCCAGGTTGAACCTCACCTTCACCGCAGGCAACTGCATTTCAAAAGTCGAATCTCCTCCCAAACTACACGCTTTGCGTGTGAACCGCAGAAGAGGAGAATGTCGAAGATGATGTCCTCGATCCAGCCTCTTCGTCGTCCTGTTTCTTCCCACTGACGACCGATCGCGAGATGTGTACAAAGAAAATGACAACAACCAAACCACACGCCGCCGATGCAGCACCGTAAATAAACGCCGCTCGAAACCCCCAAATGGTTGAGTCGACACTTTTGTTGATGCTTTCGCTCGCAAAATGAGCCATAGCTGCCTCTTTGACAATCAGCGAGACTGGCAAAGAGAAAGACATGGCCAGGTTGACGAGAATCGAAGATACTGCTCCTGCGACTCCCTGGAACTTGAGTGGCTGAGAAGATGAAAGAAATATGGCGGCTATGGTGAATGTCAAGTCGATTCCAAGCGTGCCGCAAATCATCGACGGTAACACTTCGGACCAGTAACTCAGAGGCGTCGGTCCAACTGCGAACACGAGTGGTGCGCCGATCCAGGAGAGTCCAGAGATTATGAGCAAAAGCTTGATCGGCACGATGTGAAGCAATGAACTGCCGATCACGCAGAACACTATTCCGCCGACAGCCATTGGCGTATACCAGAGCGACAACATGATACCCTTGACGCTCTCCGGATCCGTCGTCACGGACGGCGATACGAAGCTGTTATGTTCGTCAGTGATGTGTACAACTTGAGATGCGGACAAGCACTTACTATTCAGCAGAGTTGTACAGCCAGACTCCGAATGATCCATAAAAGAAAAGACACGCAATGCACAACGCTTTAACGCCTTGAGGTCTGAAGAACTCGAATGGCAGCAAAGGGCAGCTCGCATACCACCCTTCCACCCAAAATGCAATGGCAAGGCACACGGCACCGCTGGACAGCGGGCCGTACACAATGCTGAATGCGAAACCGTTCTTGTCAGGATGATCCACATTCGCGTATGGCTGGACTGACAACGCATACGTGATCAAAATCAATCCGCTAGTGATCAGGAACGCTCCGAGCCAGTCCATCTTCAAGTTGAGGCATTTCCTGTCGGTCCGGTCGCGCGGCACAGAGAGATATGCTGTGATCGTCGTGATGAGAGCAAGAATCGATGCGATCCAGAAGTACCATCGAGACTGAGTGACCGGCAAAGCCCCGCCAGCGAGGAATCCCGTATAGAAACCCAGTGGAGCGCAGGCACCGTACAAACCTAAGACGATGTTCCTTCGCGGGCCTTCTGGATAGATGCTGCCGACCATCGAAAATGTGGATGGCGTGTAAGCTGCGATGGCGAGACCCTGCATGGCTCGAGAGATGTTCAGCATCAGACTCGAGCTGACAAAGCCTGGAACCAACGTCCAAATCGTGAGCCAGATAAGTCCAAACATGAAAGGGCCATAACCACCATACATGTCAGATACTCGGGCAAAGACCAGCAGAAATGCACTCAAGATCAGAGTTAGCAGTGCAGCTGGCCAGAAAAGGCCAGTCATTCCTGCGTCGTCGCCGGAATTTTCTTCGAAGAGGTTCGGGAGCACAACTGCGAATCCTGAGATCATGTATTCTGCCAGAAGCTGTGTCATGGCAATGGTGAAGCAAAATCCAACTTCTGCTGCAACGTGTCGGAACTTGGGATACTGGACAGCTCCGTCTGGCGGAAATTGGAGCTCTGTCTCGACGGGTGTAGGACTTTTCTCCACACCTTCGTCAATGAAAGCTTGCTCGTGTACTGTTGAGGGAGTTGGAGGAATTGACTGCCGATGTGGGAGAGCTGGCACCGGCAATTGCTGTCCGCAAGTACACGACTCACGCTTCCATGACTCTCTGTCCTCACGGTATGTGATAAGTTGATCGAGACTCGACAGCCTTCTGAATGTGAGACTTGGGGCGCGGACTGGAGCAGTACATGCCAGTCTCGGCGTTGGTGGCATGCTGCGAGAGAGCGGTGGGAGACGCCACGGATCGTCGGAGGTCAAGGTTTGCATAACATCGTGATCCAACATGATGTTTTCATGATCGTGATCCTGGACAGGAAAGAATGAAGTGGATGGAGGGTGACTTCGTGGTCGTACTTTGTTGGTTTGAAGGTAAGAGTCGGATGCCGCGTGGTCAAGAGCATCGGTCTGGTAACTTGAAGCCTGGATTTTCACTTCTGATGGCCTGGACGCGTGGCGCAGTGAAGAGTGTCGTTTGATTGTTTGCCTTCTCGGAAGAGCTGTCAAGACCGCGGAAGCTTGCAAAAACTGCGAAGTTTGCTGGCTGTTCTTTGCTTGGGCTTGTTCTGAATACTGGTCGTGTTCATGCAAGGTTCCCAGTGAAGAGCGACGCGAGGATGTGGCCTGCGATCTCAGTGAGGCGGCTCTGCCTATGCCTCCCTCCAACAGAGGCTTTACTGAAAGACCTGCGCACCGCTGACCGGCAGGTGATGCGGATCTGGAGATGGTAGCACGTGGTCCCGGCTGTGGTCCGGCTATCGAAGGCAGTGGCCACGACTCGTTACCTGACAAACGAAACTTTTTTTGCTGCTTCAGTGATGAGGTTGCATCCGCGAAAGGAACTGAAGATGTTCCGTCAAGGCATTTCTTTCTCGAGATGTCGGAAACTTCTCGCAGATCGGGAAATGAGATCGGCCGTTGGGAAGCAAGTGAAGACGAGTGAGCTCCCTGAAACAAGTTGTCTCTATTGCTCGGGTACGCCATCGCTGACGAGTTCGAGACTCTCGCTCTGCCAAAGGAACTGTCTCGAGCCGGTCGGATGTTTGTTTGATGTGAGTGTTAGGGATCTAATGCAACCAAGTACCTCTTTGCGTGTAACGATCGGAAGAGCAGTGTGTAGCAGCTCAGAGCTTAAAGAGTTCCTCGAAACGAAAGGTGTACGAATCCAGCGAAGAAACCCAGCTTAGGTAAAAAGGTGATCGGAAAGGGAGAAAGAAGCAGGAAGGTGCCGATGACGTTTGTTCAAACGAGAGGTGTCACATCGGCAACATGCGAGTCTGGTAAAGTCTGGCAGCGTTTGCTCAGGTGGCGGTTACGAAACTTGCAGGGTTTCGTATGCGGTAGTCCACCCGGGAAGCAAACGAGATGGGCAGTGGTCGTACAGATGTGGAGAGGTCAACGGCTGTCAACGTTTGGCCTGCAGGAGGCGCTGGCAGGTTGGGATTGGGGATGCGAGGAAGGATTGGATCAGCATGGAGCGATCAGAGCGACAGGTATAGCATGTGTATAACAGGTTACATTACATGATCTTGACTTAGTGAATCGTGATAGTGAACGCTATAGAGCTGTGTCTATTTTGAGTTTGGCAGAGGCGTGCGTAGGCCAGCCGCGCCTTCTTCTTGCTAGTGATCAACTGACTTCTCCCAGTAGTGTGACTTCTCCATCTCTGCAAGGCGGTGCAGGCCATCCTTACGCCCACGTGAATTGGCTTTTAGAAAGCTAAGCAGTATTACTGGTAGCAGAGTAGTCATGCTTTCGACTCGATCAGCCAGCCACAATAGCTTAGAGCTATTAAAGCTCCAATCTGGTCACTAAAGTTTGGCAAACGCAGGCAAGCCACATTGGTACTTACTTTCGGAGCGTCCACTTCGTCCTAGCAATACCACAACCACATGTAACTAACCACTGCAATATGTACGGCTGCCGTGCCTACGTGCATTGCCAGCGAAGAGTCTGTTTCGAAATAGCCCAACAAGCGAGACACCTGCATGCTGCCAGGGCCAAAAACCGGTACGCGGGGCCCGGCAAGGTTGTTGAGCGCAATTACCTAGGTTGGCTGGTATCTCAGCAACAGATCACGGACAAGGAGCATACCAGGTTGACGGGACCTTGAACGACCGGGCCAAGCAGCGCCTAGATGGCAGGTCATATCGACGCAGCCGCCGGGCTGCAAGGAGCGTGGTTAGCGTCTAAGACACATGTCCGTCTCACAGCAGCAACAATCCACTTCGGAGAATAGCGGCTGACACAGTCGTCACAATGTGTGTTCCCGCGCCGTCTCCTGGCCGCGTTGCACTCGTCGAACATCACAAGCTGAACACGCCTGCAGCAGAGACGGGAAGAATCTGGGGCTGGGCGCTGTGGTGGCTTGTCGGGGGAAACGGCTGGGATCTTTGCACCACGTTGTGCGACGCCACGACAGCGGTTCGCAGCAGCCGAGCTGCAACTCTATTCTGAACAAGATGTGGATCCCGGTCGTCGGTATCACCTTGCTACGAGCCGCTTTGCTTTGGATACGGAACACGTAACGGAGATGGAAGGGATGATAGGTTCCAATCCACTGATCGAAAGCGAGGAAGTCCGATGCAAGCATCGAAATGAAAGACTTGTGTTAAAATCATATATGCACTTGCTAGGTTACCTGGTTTCGCTTGAGATCGAGACATGGTGTCATCCGCCTCTGTACAGTTCCAATCACTCCTTGCTGAGTATTGTTTCGGACACTGTCCGTTTGAACGGCGGTACAGATTCAACTCGTGATTCCTTTGCGCCAAGACGAGCTTCGATCATCTGTATGGCATTTTCAGAGTATCGACGCCGATGACCCTTTGGACCCTCTGCGCCAAGCTTAGCTGGAGATGATGGTGTTACTAGTTCAGGCAGCGTGTCCTTTTCTGAAAATGAAGATCTGTTACTTGATGCAATTGGCCCGGAGGCGCCGGTCACGGGTGATTCATTCACGCTGTGAAAGTTGTTCGTTACACCCCGCCTGAGCGGCTCATCAAAACCAGAATCTGGCGTTCTGCTCAGCAGAGGCGACTGGTGTTCCCGTAGCATGGACAGATCCCAATACTGAGGCTCTTGACGACTCCAAGCTGCTCTCTCCTCGAAAGGACCTGCAGTCCAGGGCGTCGGAGGCTCAGTGGTGCCTGGTGCAAACGGATGAGCCGTTGGCGACAGAGGAGATTCAGCCCAAAGCATCGCAGGAGTCTCGAAGAAATGCGGGCTGTACGACGCGATAAGATCGCTGCACTGGCCTAGATAGTCGTGCAGCAATGCTTGTTGGGCTTCCCACTCCTTTACAGCCGCCTTTGTCGTTGCTCGATCCCATTGCAGTCTTTTCTTGTCTTTGCGCTTGAGACCTCGTTTTTTCCAGTCAGACAAGCCTCTTTCGGTATTCTCAAGTTTCTTGTACAGCTTGCTCAATGCGCGGTGCGACTTGGCCAGCTCGGAGGTGTAGAGGCGATGTTGGTAGTGTAACAGTGATAGCACGTTGTTCTGAACTTGGAAGAAAGCCATCGTGCGCGACACGATCTAGCGGTCGCACACGGAGTCGGAGTCTATCTAGCGCAAGAGGCCGGCTCTGGTCGTCAGCAGGATAGATGTAACGTCGATCAGGTGAACTTGTTGTGTAGATCGTGTGATGCTTGTGGAGCAGGTCCAGTCTTGGAGAACCGCCTCTTGCGCTTGTACTGATGATAGGGCAAGGCACAAGCAAACAAGGTATGTATAGCTATCTCGGCAGACAGCAGATTACTGGTCCCAAAATGGCAGCTTCAATGCTTTCTTTGACATTCTTGATTGCCGAGATTACTGGGCGACTGCAAGCGGACAAAGAAGTATATTCCCGTCACCGTGGGTTTGGAAGAGCCAATGCTAAAAGCAGTGGGTAGAACATTTGTAGTCGCATTATACCAGGTAGATTCTATAACGAGTTCACAGTGTACATGTATCAGTTGTGGCATGTCGAATGAAGAAGTTGTTAGTGTGGTTGTGTAACCTGAGCAAGTAGGTGAGCTTCCTCGTCATACTTCATCAAAAAGAACAAAGAAGCTTACGGAGTGTTTGCCCACATGGTCTGTGTGAGGCAACAAAGAGCTGCTCCGTGCTTGGGAGCATCCGACAACACGCACTTAGTGCGAGGCAGACCACGAAGAGCTCGTGACACAGTCATGATCGTTGCACGTGCTATGGTCATGGAGCACGTTGACCACCGAGCGCCGTCTGTTTCAAGTTCGACCTCAGAGGTTGAAGCCGCCATGCTCAGCAGCTTCAGCAAAGCGCCAAAGACCAGCCTGATGGAAGTCAGTCGCTATCTTCATGATAGGTTGGTTGAGTTACGTGTGACAAGTTACACACCTTCTCGGCCGCTCTACGAACGCTGTCCACCTCATCAAGGCTCACAGCACGATTAATATCTGCGTAGCGGAGCTGTTTCTTGGTCTGAGAATCAGGCTGTTTTGCTTTGGTCATCTCGTTCTCGGCTGCAAGAGCAGATGCCCTGCCGCGTTTTTCCTTGCCCACGTGTGCACGAGGGTGATATTGCTCCATGACGTGAACATACATATCTTTGCTCACATTTTCAGCCAACCAGCGAACAATGAATTTACCTTCTTCCTCATGACCAGGCATGACTAGATGTCTCAGGAGGACACCTTTCTTCGCAATTCCATCACCAGTGAAGCAGAGGTCACCGACTTGATCGTGCATAGCCTTGATGGATTCCATTGCAACGTTGGCGTAGTTTTCTACCTTGAGCAATCGCTTCGATGATTCTGCTTTCCAGACTTTGAAATCAGGCAAATAGATGTCGACGAGACCATCGAGTAATTCAATGCTGGCCAACGAGTCAAATGAAGAGGTATTGTAGACTATCGGCAGCTTGAGTCCCAGCTGTTTCGCATGGAGGACCGAGAGAATAATCTGAGGGACAACGTGTTCTGGGGTCACCAGGTTGATGCTGTGTACCTTGCCAACGTCCTGTAGCTTAAGGTACCATTCGGCGAGTTCTTCAGGCGAGATGTTGAAACCATTCTTCTGATGCGCGATATCGTGATTCTGGCAGAAGACACAGCGAAGGTTGCATCCGCTGAAAAAGACGCTTCCGCTCCCATTGTGTCCCTGTAGGCAGGGTTCTTCCCCGAAATGAGGCGCCACAGTGTTCACTACCACGTCGGCGCCGACCAAGCAAGCCCCTGTCTTCTCGAAGCGGTTAACGCTGCAGAGACGAGGGCAAAGATTGCAGTTGCGCAAATGAGCGTATGCCGCCGAGCGCTTCTTCGATTCTTGGACAGCGGTAAGCTGTTGATATCTAGGCGTGTAATCATCAAGCAGAAACGGCGGTGCCAGATAGGATCTGGGACGGGTCTGCTGCAGATTGTGGTATGGGCGCTTAATCCGGCCGCCACCCAAGCGGCGCCTGAGCAGGCTGGATGCAGCTCGTGGCAGCATCGTGCGCCATCAACGACGATATCGCAATGTCAACTCACGTTCGCAGTATTGGGCTTGATTCGAGTGATGGACATACAAGTAGGAGGTGTAGTCTTTCCTGTCCCATGGGAGCGAGTCAGATGCAGCTGACCTCATCGGTGGCGCGCAATCGCGACCCCGCCGTTATCGCTGGCCGATTGCTAAGCGAAGCCATGGAATCGATTGACTAAGACCACTTTCTTGATTCTTTTTGCCTTGAACACCTTTTGGTAAATTGGCTGTACAGTAGTATTTGCATACTAGATATCCTACTGTCATGGCGCCCTCTCTGGAAGAGCCGATCCAGCCGGTGGACGACGCCCTCGACGCAAACCTGAAGAAAGCGCCTGCACTTGTCGCTCCAGAACCCGAACACTGCCCTGGACCCGAGTCGCAAAACGCAGGCAAAGGCGACGCCTGCGATGGATGTCCGAACCAAGCCATCTGTGCATCGGCACCCAAAGGACCCGATCCGGACATACCAGTCATTACCCAGCGCCTGGCCGGTGTCAAGCACAAGATTCTTGTCCTGAGTGGAAAGGGAGGAGTAGGGAAAAGCACATTTACGACTATGCTAGCACATGCGTTTGCCAGCAATGCGGACAATATGGTCGGAATTATGGATACCGACATTTGCGGACCTAGTATACCAAAGATGATGGGAGTGGAGGCGGAGACGATTCACGTTACGAACACCGGCTGGGAGCCTGTGTGGGTGAGCGACAACCTGGGAGTCATGAGCGTGCAATTCATGCTGCCAAATCGTGACGATGCTGTGATCTGGCGTGGACCAAAGAAAAACGGCCTGATCAAGCAATTCCTGAAGGATGTTGAATGGGGCGACATGGACTATCTTGTGGTTGACACCCCACCTGGTACCTCAGACGAACATCTCTCTGTCACCAGCTTCCTCAAGGAGTCTGGAATCGATGGTGCCGTTCTGGTCACTACTCCTCAAGAAGTTGCTCTTTTGGATGTGCGCAAAGAGATCGATTTCTGCCGCAAAGCCAGCATCAAGATCTTGGGTCTTGTGGAGAACATGTCTGGATTTGTTTGCCCGAACTGCACACATCAATCAGAGATTTTCAGAGCTACAACTGGTGGTGGACGGCAGCTGGCGAAGGACACAAACATACCTTTCCTCGGAGCCGTCCCGCTTGACCCACGAATTGGCATGAGCTGTGATTTCGGAGAGAGCTTCTTCGACAACTTTGGTGAATCGCCAGCTTGTCAGGCACTCAAAGAGGTCGTACGGAGGACTGGTGAGTCGATGGGACTCGATGCAGATAGTGTTCTGGCTCCCGACTATGAAGACGACGAATCTCGCGACCGTCCATGGCACTGAAGACATCCCTATCAGATTAAAAGCGGCAGGACCTGATAATTGGTCAAGCTTCCGATTGCGCACATCCGCCTCCGCTGCTCAGAGATGCGTAGCTATAAGTCGTCGACCTGACGCTCCAGTGAGAGACTTCTGGTGGACTAGAGCATTTCCTTGCGGCTGATCTTCCTGTCACGTCTCTGGAAGGCTCACGGCATGGCGTCCACCGCGGATGTCTGGTCATAATCACACCAGATGAGCAAGCATACACGGAATACCTTGGCAGTTGTGTGCCAACATCTTCGAAGTCTGACATGTGTATATGCATTGGTGGACGATTTGAATCGAACTCACGCCAGGCTTGAATGCATCGTCGACCTTACACAAAACTCATGCAACGCCTCTTACAGCTACTCACGATGTAGCGATTTGAGTAGCGCAGCGTGCCATGCTTCCATTTGCGGCGCTGCGGAGTGTGGCGACGCTTGGCAAGTCATTTTCAGCGCCGTATGTCCGCTATGTGATACGACGTGATAGGAGGTAGATGGCCAACTACGAGGGAGTCGAATCCCAAAGATATATTACTTTATTCAGACAATTCACACCAACTCCCCACTTCTGACAGTGCTATCACAGTGGTGAGAACGAAGTGCAGCCCTGTGGCCTTTGTCCATCCGTGCCCCACTGGGTCGACAATAAGGAAGACTTGACACCACTAATCTTGTTCATGAAAGGACTCGCAGACGATGTTCTTTGTACTTGGTTCACGTGTCTGGTATCGTCTCATGCTAGGCTTCTCCTTACGGTGTCGAGGAACAATGGGCTCAGGGTCACTTATCGGGTCGTTGTTCCCAATCCACTCGTAGCATGACATTGTCACATGGCACCGCTTACGATCGGAACGAAATACTACATTCACCAGTGCTCAAGGGTCACAAAACTGGTTTGGGGTTCCAAAGAGAAATTTTAACATACACAGGAGCCTCGCGATGGTCAGCTCAATACTGACTGCAGCTCTCGCTGCCTTCACAGCAATCGCCGGCTTGACTAACGCTGCTGCTTCACCTCGTCTCGGTGGTCGAAATTTCCCTGATCCCTCCATAATCCGTGCAGACGATGGTTGGAGGGCATACGCTACCGAGGTGACGGTTGATGGCAAAAAAGTCTACGTGCCTATGGCTTATACCAAAGATTGGAAGACTTGGGAGTTCCGTGGCCAGAAAGACGCAATGCCGAAACTTGCGCCCTGGGTGCATCAGAAGAAGCCTAAGGTTTGGGCGCCAGATGTCGTGGCGCTGCCAGGCGGCAAGTACATACTCTACTACACCGCAAGCCTTGCTAGCAACGGAGCAATTCACTGCCTGGGCTACGCCACGAGCAACAACATCGAAGGACCGTTCGTGGACAACGCAGCCCAGCCCTGGATCTGTCCCATCAAACAGGGTGGCGCAATCGACATCAGTGGCTACTACGACAAAGGAACAAATAAGCGTTACGTAGTATACAAAGTCGACGGCAACGCCATCGGCCACGGCGGCGAGTGCGGCAACACCGTCAAACCCATCGTCCCGACTCCGATCCTCATCCAACAAGTAGACGTGAACAACGGCTACGGCAAGATCGGTTCTCCCCTTCAAATCCTCACGAACGGTCCAGACGATGGACCTTACGTCGAAGCGCCAGCCCTCAACTACATGAACGGCAAATACGTGCTCTTCTACTCGCCGCAGTGCTACACGACACCCAAGTACGATGTCTCTTACGCCATTGCGGACAGAATTACTGGGCCGTACGTTCGCGCCGGATACCTCTTCAAGACCAATGGTCCGCTTGGCTTCCAGGCGCCAGGAGGCCTTGACGTGGCTGTCAATGGTGACCACGCAGTTTGGCATGCGTATGTATATCCTTCCCTCACGTTTCTGGGGTCTCTTACTAATTATTCGCATAGGAACTATGGAACAGGCCGCGCACTGTTTACCGGCATTCTAACACTCAATAACGGCAAGATTACGGCTCAAGTTGATTAAGCTAATGAATATGAATTTGTCTGTACTGATACCTGATGTTTGAATGCTATCATTGTCGTGAAATCATGAAGTGCAGAGTATGAAACTCGCACTCAGCAAACTCGTTCGATCTCACGTGAAATCGACTGAAGTACTTGTATTGCTTTAGAATGGAGCGCAGAGTCGCCTCGCCAGAAAGACGGAAGGTGGCCGATTAGCGGAGTTATGGTGAGCTTCAATTTGACATTCTATGTAGCAAAACCGATGCTTTTTGATTTTTACACTCAGTTTGCCCGATTGCTTCCTCGTCCTGCATGATGTATAGTCCCAACTTGGTATCTACATCGGCTGCAGCGCATACGACCTCACCTCAAACAACCCCTTCGGCATTCCTCTCTGCAGCTCCGACGCCACGACCTTCAGCGCAGCATCCTTGAAAAGCTCTCTGAACTTCTCGTCCGTCCGCGTCACGCTGCTGTCGGTTTCATCGTACACGTCCTCGCCAGTGTTGCTCAGATTCTCCTTGACCACAATCCAGCCTCCAGAGCTCAGCACAGTGGTCACACGCTTCAAATACGCGACAAGCTGCATATCAGTCAACTGGCCCACGCACCACTGATTCCACACCAGATCGTACGTATGCGCGGGTTCCCATGCTTCCAAGCCCACGTTGAGAATGTCGCCCACGCCCGCCTCGCCGGCTTTCAGGACATCGGTGAACTCCTTCACTGGCTCGATCACATCGATGACTTCGGCGACTTTGCTGAGAAATCCGGTGGTGATGCGGCCGATTCCAGCGCCACAGTCTGCTGCTCGAGTGAGCTTGCCGGCGGTAGGAGGGTGAGATTTTGAGGCCCGGCGGAGTTTGGCGAAGAAGTTGCTGCTGCCTTGCAAGTCGATGCGCGAGACTTGAGGAAAGCCGCCGAGTACGCCGTTGACGGTAGGTTCTGTGGATGACCAGTACGCGAGGGCGGTGGCGGTGTTGATGTGTGAGTCTGCGGGCGGGGCGGAAGCCATGCTGTGTGATTGCAAGTGAGTCTTGTCGCTAGGCGGATTATTTTGGTCGCAAGGTTCGGTGATCAGGTATCTCCACTCTTGGTTTTGGTGATTCGGCTGGTCCTTGTAGGTATTATGAAGCAGCTACTGTAGCCAGAGTTGGTGTCGTCGAAAGTTCTGATGTGGCGCAGTGTGATGTTTTGTCAGAGTTGCACTTTGGCAAAAGCCTCAAAATTTATTCAACCCGCAGATCGTTCAAAGTTACTTATGTTTCTGCTTCACTTTTACGGCCTACGAGTTTGATCTTTCACCAGTGTCGTTGGCGTATACGTTCCACGTGTAGATCCCGAGCTACCTAGGTAGGTAAACTCAATTTCATACGACAAAGGTTTGGCAACGGCCTCTGTTGAGGGACCATTTCACAGCACCATTCTGCCCAAGACCGTACGAGCAAAGCAGTGTCAACCCATCTTAATGCATTTTCGCGTTAAATGGCTTACCTCCGCAAGATACACACATGAGCAAAAAGACAAAAACATACAACAGGCGGGATTCCCAGATGGTCACCCACTCTAGTACTAGTCGCCCGGTTCAGTGCTTATGTATGGCAGAGCGGACGGGATGCCCAGTTTTCACTGACCTATGGTCGTATGTGCTTATGAGAGTAGTGTTGCAAAATATAATCCTCAATATTTGTTTGTAGCAGTAGCTGGATGCCAGACGTCGTTGCTGGTTGACTTGCAACGCGTAGGTCGGTGGAAGTACCTCCTGACTACATGTATGTATCACCACCGACCCGACACTAGGAAATCCATCGTGAGATGACTAGAGTACTTAGACCGCTTCAGTTCCAGCATGTATCACGATTCATTATCGCGTCTGGCACCACGATGTCTTCTCGCTACTGTAGATCGCGAGGTTTGCCAGCTACATGTCCTGCATATCGTCAAGTGCAAGTGCACGGCTCACGGCCGATGTCACATAACAGCAATCGAACCTCGACGAATGCAACGAACATCGCAGAACACAATATAATAGATCCTTCGACATTGGTAGAAGAAGAGACGATCCGTGGCTATGAAGCTGAACACTACTATCCAGTGAGGATCGGCGACACGTTTCAGAACAGATACAGTGTCATCGGCAAACTCGGATACGGATCGGCTTCGACTGTGTGGCTATGTCACGATCTACAAAAGCAAAAAGAGCATGTCGCGGTCAAAGTCTACATTAATAATTCCAAGATACATCGCGAGCTCCCAATTTACAATCACATCGAAAATCTGGAATCCCAACACGATGGGTACAGCCATGTACGGAAACTGCTGGACTATTTCGTACTCAAAGGCTCGGATGGGCAGCACAAGTGTCTCGTTCATGAAGCACTTGGGATGAATCTTGAAGAGCTCCGGGACCTAGTTCCCAATAGAGAGTTCTCGCCAGAGCTCATTCGTCAATCCCTCCGCGATATATTGCGTGCAATGCACTTCTTGCATGAAGAAGCCCGTGTCATTCACACAGGTCTGTCCCAATTTCCGCTCAATTCTTGGCTTGTTGATCTCATTTGTACCAGACATACAGCCCAAGAACATCCTGCTCGGCGTCCTTGACGATTCTGCTTTTGCCAGATTCGAGAAAGACGAACGCGAGTATCCCATGCCACGGAAAGAGCTACTTTCCCGAACCGTGTACATGTCAAGGCCGATGCCGCTAACAAAAGGTGCTCCTCTGCTGTGCGACTTAAGCGAGGCACGTTTTGGCGATGCCCAAAACACGGATCTTGTCATGCCGGATGTATACCGGGCACCCGAGGTCTTGCTAGATATGCCATGGTCTTATCCTGTCGATATTTGGAGCTTTGCTATGACAGTACGTATCCTTACATCGCATTGGGCATCTGTACCCAAAATCCGGTTCTCAACTTGCGTCGCTAATTCCGAGAAAGCTGTGGGATCTCTTTGAGCCGAGAAGACTCTTTTCTCCGCATGATGAGAACGGGGTGTACTCAGAGCACCAGCACCTCGCGCAACTGATTTCAATCATGGGGCCTCCGCCACTGGAATTTTTGCAACGGTCGGAGAAGACTAAAAGATTCTTCGACAAAGAAGGTGATTCAGCTCGGCCCTGCAGCCTCGATATACATGCTAATTCATTGCGAAGGCAACTGGAAGGGAAAAGTGCCGATACCTGATACCGGCCTTGAGGCTGCGGAACGGCGATTGCAAGGCAAGGAGAAACGATTATTCCTAGCCTTCATGAGGAAGATGCTACAATGGAAGCCTGAAGACAGGGCCAGCCTGCAAGATGTCTTCATAGATGAATGGCTTTTGGCCGATCTCATTGCATCTGGAGATGTAGTGCGCGAGGAATAGACCGCAATTTTGCCAGGGGATGTCCGCCTTACTCAAACAGAAGATCAGTGATTGTACGATGGCATTTGATGATTCAACGATATGGCTTAAGCGAAACCGGAATCTCGAACGTATATCCCACGTCACCATTCAGCCAAGCCAGCTGCTCCAGGATCTTATTCGTCCATTTCGCAAACCACGCACCATTCACACGCATCACAGTCGCCTTCCTCATCTCTCGGTGGAAGGCGCCGTGAGCAGTCTGCAGAGGGTGTTTCATGACTGACCCTAGCTGTTTACTCCGCCGCGAGAACTTCTCGCGGAAGCTGTCGGTGGGGTCCACGTTCTCGTCGTACGGCATTGGTGTAGGCGGGTCCACGATACTCTCCTCGATGTCAAGCATTTGTGCGGCTTTTGAGAGTGTGGCGGCAAAGCTTAGGCAGGACTCGTCGAAGTGAGCTGGTAAGGTGGCACGAACGCTCATGAGAACACCAAGTGCATCGAGGTCTTCTGTCTCTTCTTCGGAGAGTTCTGTGGGTTGGTCCTCGCTTGATCGCGGCTCTACAATCTCCACTTGCGACTTCGAGGTTTGTGCAGTCGGTTCGATGCCGCCTTCATCTGCCTTATCGGCCTTTTCACGTTTCTTCTCTTGGGCTGCTTTGACTTCCATGGGTGAAGGCTCTGGTGGAACCAAGTGAGAATGATGGGGCAGCAGACATGTTGGAATTACGAAAGTACCATCAACACCAGCTAGTGAAGCCATCAGGGTGCTGCTCTGGTTTTCCACGTCGACTCGTGATATCGCAATACCAGTAGATCGAACCTCGGCTTTGATGTTATATGCCGATCGCAACGGCACTTGACCCAAGGCAGTGATATTTGTAAGATCAATGCAGTACTCGCCGACAGACAGCCATTCTGAAATCTCCCGTTCGAGTGCAACGATTCTTTCATCGTCTGTGGAATGGCGTCGAAACACGAGCTGCGCAAGGAGATCGCTCAACCAATGGCCAGAAGCGGCAACAGAAATCGAGGGGCATTCGATGGTATGAGCGTGGCTCGCTAGCCACAAAAGTGCGCGCAAAGCAGAGGGCACGTATTGGAAAATATCTGGCTCCGGAAACAAGGTTGCCAACTTCGAAGTCGTGATACGTTCAGCCTTTGCTGGCGGAGATGTTCCAGTCCTTCGCAATTCGGTGCTCAGTATGGCACGAAGCTCAATACTTTCAAGATCCGTGTGCTCGCGATCAGGATTAGCGGCCTTCAGGCGCTCACGCATTTGGTACAGTCCTCCTGTGGTGCGAATTTCGTCCAATCGTTGGCCATATGCCAGCTCCGCATCTTCATCACCTAGCACAGTGGCATTACTCGTAAACTCGCGAGCAGCGACTTTGTCGTCAGCTGCGACTTCATGTTGATGCTGAACACTGGCCTCGTGGCGAACATTGTCTTCCACAATTCGGTCGGCGCTGGGCTCTTCGGTTCTGTCATGTTCATGAACGGGACCGTCATCTGCTTCGAACGCGGTCTCTCTTTCATCTTCGAGACACTTATGCGCGGCGAAGATCTCACCAATGGCGATGCGGCGAAACAGCTTGATCTCCAAGGAATCCGTGTGGACATGGATCTCATGTCCTTTGCCAATATTTAAAGCTGCGATAGATGTTAGTCGCTGTAATCACACAAATCATGGAGTATGCGTGTGAATGTACCAAAATCGATCGAGTGGCATTCGAGAGTCAACGTCAGGAGTGACAAAGTGACTCCATGAAGAGCCACGAAACCACTGATTCCAGTATCGACGATCAATACCGGAAAATTGAAGAAAGCCACCTTATCCCGATGGAAGTGCACTTTCTTGAGGAGCGACCTCAGCCTGCCTCTCGTGAACCTTGAAATCAAGACATATTGCGTGATGGAAGTGGCCAGGACCAGAGGCCAGCAGAGCGACGCGAAGACGATGTGAAGCAACCATGAAGTCGACGCGACCGCAAAGACGCCATTGAGACCAAGTACAAGCACCCAAGACGGTACTTCCAACTGCAGGGAAGGTCCCAAGAGTAGTAACAAGGTTTGGACCGCAGCTCCGGAAAGAAGCCAACTGCGAGCATAACCGGAGAGTTGAGCCAGCGCGTGGGCGGCCCATGCGCTGAGTATAGGCCACATGAGTGCCGAGACAGAATCGTCAGCGCCCAGCGACGAAGCTTCACTCGTCAGATGGTATGTTATTGAGAATATTAGCAGGGTGTGAAAATGCAGTCATTCAGACGCCACATCAACATGAAGGCATTTCACCAGAGGGCACTTTTGAGAGTAAGGTTTGCTATGACGTTCGTAGCGGTCCACTGGCAAGCGAGACTGTGGCTTGAAATCCAGACTACCGTGGATGTCACTAGATGCACTTGACATCTGCCGCTTTAAACCACAACTTATCACATGAACATCCTTCGCCGAGGTGTTGAGCACATTCCTTGCATTTTGGCCACATGCATTTCGTGGAAAAAGAGTCCAGAGGGCGGAGAAAGAGCCGTGAAATGTGCTTTCCACGTCGCAACTCAAATTATCCTCGCACCTGCTTTGTGTCATACAAGTGGCAATCTAACCCCTCAGGACTAGGACTAGGAGTTGTCATTCCTTGGTCTTCTCGTCTGCCTTCTTCTTATTCTCATTCCCTCGTAAGTGTGCGTCAATCTTGCGTACGACGCTTCGTGCGCCGAAATAAGTTGCTTGCAGTGGTCCTATGCCGTTGTTGCTACTCCCGCAGCCGTGACATCTTCCGCATTGTCCGCAGACACTGGTACCCCGGCCATACTGGCCACTATTACTACACGCGTTGCACCCGTCGGATGATGATGTGTTTGTGCTCGCTTCGTTAGGTGCTTGAGGAGCGTTGCATGCCCGTCGGGAGACCATGTTGACTGCGGTGGTGGGAAGGTGCGGGAAGTCGGTCGCGAAGTCAGGGATGGTGGATTTATTTGGAAGGCAGGCGATCGCGTATGTGTAATGGTACTATGTTACACGTAGTTCAAAAAAGTGATCTGGATCATCCACGCGCATGTTGATGTTGCTTACATCTTGTTGGTCCTGGCTCTCAGCTGAGACTGAAACGCTGGGCAAATCCTTCCAAGCCCGATCACCAACAACGAAAAGACTGCTGAGGAAGCTATTGCATTTAGTCGATATTGAGAACATCTTCACAGTCAGGCAGAGTGGCGGACTACTGGCTCTGCCGCTCATCTACATATGTATTGCGGTGTAGCGATCTGAGATCTCGCACAATAAACTGTGTTCATTAGGGTTTGGGGTTAGTATTGGAAAGACGAAGGAAGACACGATACATGTATAAGTACATGTATGCATCCAATGTTTACAGGCATATACTTCGACGGACATCAGAATTCCCGGAGGACTATCACAGAATGCGTGGCTTGCAAAGTCCGGTAGCATAACGGACCGAGAAAAGGTTGGCGTCCAAGACTCTTGCTCTCACCACGTTTGAGTAAATCGTGAGCCAGATAGCGTGTGTTTACCGTTGGGGTCGCGGGCTCTTGATCAACGGCATTTCTTACATCTCCCTTGTTCAGCTCATAGAAGATCACGGCAACTGTCAGGATGAGTGTCAGCCTGGAAAGGCTCGAAGGGGAGTATGCAAGAAACCGAGCATGTCCGCCCATCCTCCAACCTAAGAACCAAACGATCGCTGGCAAGCTGGCTCAAAATCAACGTGGCAAGCTATTGAATGCTCTTACCACAGTATGACAGCAACAAGTACGATATGGACTGTTCAATGGAGAAACTAGCATCCAACGATCTTGCATACAACTCTCCACACGCACTATACACGGGATGTCATATAGGCCCAGATCCCTAGCCGTGGAATCGGGCAGTAGTCCCCCATCCCACAGATTCGGTCGAGAGATCCACCCAAGCCTCCGACGGCCTTGTCAGCTTCGCAGACCCAGCCTGGAAGATGTTCCGTTGGGGCCACAAGGTAGACAGAGTACTAATCAGAGGAGAGACATGAAGAGGCACGCCGTGCTGGGTGGGGCTATAACACTTCTCGCGTTATAGTTATGTGGAGAAGTAGGTAGGGATCTACCGGTAGGCATTTTCAGCCACGGGAGCCAAGGGTCCGAGAGTTTTGGTTGCGTTCAGCCTGTCAGGTACGCGATTCTTAACTTTATTTTCCCCACTGGAGGGCAGTTGCCTACAAAGGTTACTATCAATTGTAGTCTACGTGGGTTTGATCTTGGACGGTACGCTGCGAGCGCTGGTAGCGATAGCTCTTACGCCATTGCGGCGATCGCAAAGTCGAGACTAGATGGCAGTCGCTGCGTTTGGCAGACGTTGAGTGAGCTATCTGTCATCGCAAAGCTCGACCCAGCTACTACGATCGCAAGTGCGATATCTGTTTTGACACGTTGGCGGTACAGTAACTCCGAGGTGCCAGTCCCCAGAGGCTATGGCGGGTAATGTGGACTGTCTGGGGTCAGGGTGCACGAGGAGGTAGGCAGGAACAGACAACCATTCATCCACTTGCCGCAGGCCCTGGCTATTCGCACCGATTGAAACTATGGGCCGTTGCTCGATCCTTTCCTGCCGACCACAAGCGTTAAGTGCGTGATATCGCATCTAATGAAGTGGTGAGAGGCTATTTGCCGTTCTGCGCGGGACTATTATTGTCATGAGAGTCATCACTGCAGCATCTTTCGACAAGTGATGGTGTTGTCCGATACTATACGGTTTAGGCACGGCAGTAAGAGAGCAGTCACCTTCTCGGAGGTACTGCTTACATTAATTTTGTCGGCGCGAAAACCCGTAGCATTGGGTCCACTCAAGCTCAGCCGCTGCGTTGGGTGTCATCGAGACTTGGTCTCCGTCTACGGCTATCGCTGTGCAGTAGCGCGGCGAAGTGTCAATGGTAGCTTGCGGCGGATGCACAACATGCAGCGGCGCGTCGGGTGGCTGGCGATGCGCCGATGGTGGAAGGTTATGGGATCTGGTGCGATGTCAAATCTGAACTCCTTTGCGATGTGGCCTACGCTGCATCGAGCAAGGCGCAGGCCTGTCATGTCATCCCACTGGCCAGGGCATCGGGACAATCTGATCTCGACACCCTTGCGAAGATCGAACGCTGCCGCGGCGGAAGCGAGACGAACCCCTGGGGAAAATCTCGACGACAACACTTCTTGCTGTGTCGTGCTGGCGGAGTCTCGTATACTCTCCTCTGACACCTCAGATACGCATCTTCGACCTCGCAGCAGCAGTATAGCGCGCAGACTTCACGATGCACATGAAGCTGTAGGTTCCAGCGGAAAAGAGTCGATGCGTCCGCGCACCGTCGACTCCGCAAACGGCGGAGCCTCCTCAACTCCCTGAGCTGCATATCCACCAGATGCCCGGCTCTCGCTCCCATTGGCGTGCCGGTGCATAGCAGGGTCTAGCTGCATGTGCTGTCGTGCTGTCGCTACCCACGATGTGGTAACGGCGCGCACGCCTACGCTTCTCGCTGGTGCCGGCCGAAATCACAGGAGGGCGCGAGAATGTCCGGGTGTAGCGGTGATCAGGGGACTCGATGTAGTCCTGTGCGAGTCTGTGTTGCACGCAAGGCTCTGCGCACTGCTTCTTCTCACCATCGTACACAAACGGTCCTCATACCCTCGTGTGAGCATTCGCACCATCCCAGCCCGATCGACAGCCTGCCCTCAAACCGCTGCCCCGAGTTTCCCTTGACCTGCGCCGGCCCGTTGCACGCCGAGAGCCCCCCTTCCATATCGGATATCTCTGATATAGCGACAGCGTCGCGGAATATAGGCGGCGCGGTGGATGAGATCACCCAGCCGTGCTTCATTGACGGTTCCGTATGCACCAGAAGCGCGCATCGGTTACATTTCAAGTAGTGCCCCAGCCCTTGATTCTGTCCTCCATGTCTCGTCAGGACATCAGCAACAACCTCACTGCTGCAGCTCGAGGTCCCGCCAGCAGCAACCTCCGCCGACGCTCAGAACAGCTCCTCAAACGCGACTCGGCCGTCTCCCTCGGACACGCAGGCTCGAGGTCGGATGCACGCCGCATATCTGTGAGGCGCTCCTTTCAGAGCTCCGAAGCCGCTTTCGTCGAAGACGATCTAGCTGAATTCCTCGCCGAGCAGCCGGCTGCCATCATGGGCCCGGTCTACCGACTGGTACGTTGACTTTTTCTTCTTCCTCCCACCCGTACTCATCTGCACCAACACACAACGCTGTCGCTATTCAACGTCCTGGTCTGTACCGTCGATGCCGGTAGCGTTGCGAGGAAACGCCGCCGCTCCCATGGTCCAGATATCTCTGCGATCCGCGATCGATCACGACTTTTACGTCAGAGGTCCGTGCTGGGGCTATTGGGCTGCTACTCAAGAACGCCTCACATCGCATGATGTCCCAAGTACGGTTCAAATAGGAACCAATCACTTGTGCCCATTCTCTTTTAATCTAGGTGATCGCGTGGCAGCCCGCATTTGTCACGAGTCGAAACCCTGTACAGGAGAATGATCGCATAGACCTAAAGTCAAAGCGTAACAACCGAACTGACGTCTTCGGTCTACAGTATCCGCATCAAACTGCCAGCGGCCGACGCGAAATACGCGCTGCTTCGGACCAGAACAATAGTCGTCCTGCGTCTCGTCTTCAAGGAACACGCAGCCCAGAACCTGCCGGTGTTGCTTACGGTGGTACTGAACCAACGCTACACGACTCCCAATTGACTTCACCATCGGGCTCACCCCACAAGCCGACAGCTCAAGACTTTCACTACCAACATAAGCCATTGCCCTCTCGCCCTTTGTCGCCCACCAACACATCTACGCTACCGTACCACGCGAGCTCGTCGCCGCCGAGGGCACCAAGTGTCGCTGCCGCATACATTGACGCCGGGCGAACTCCTAAGACCCGGACGCCAACAGGCCTTCGCATCCCACCGAGGACAAGGTATGTCTATCTTGAACACTGATGTTGATATAGTTACTGCATCGACTAACTTACCTTCAGTAGCACCACGCACACCAGTAAAGGCGACAACGCTTCTATTAGCATAAACAACATTTTGCATTGCATGCCCTCGACTGCAGAGTGTCCCGAGCCAAGCAGAGACTCTTTGTCAGAACCCGGCACGCCCGACACGATGAACGATCCCAATTACGGTGTGGGTGACCGGAGCAGCCGAGACTCCCGCGATTCAATTGACACGACAGCAACGTCGATCCACACCCTCCCACCTTTACAAACCAAAGGTCCGGACTACGGCGATGCGCATACATTAGAGCCCCTCATGGAAGACGACCCGCGATCATTCGACCTCGTCGAGCCAGCGCAACAACCCGAAGACGTTGGAGTATATGCGCTGGAGAAACAAGCATTGCAGCTGCTTTCACACCAGCATTTGAGCGCAATCTTTGCCTCCTCGAAACTTTTGCTCAAGTTTACCGGCTTCCTCAACTCACATCGCCCGCAAAGCATACCACTACTCATCTATTACCTCGATGCCTTGAAAGCTCTCCGCGCGATAAAATACGCAAACGCTGTCGCCGAAGCGCTCGACCCTATCGCTTCATGCGACTTCACTAAAGGGACTTCGCAGGACACGACCAATGCGGCTCTACAAGAGAAGGCAAACAAGGCTTTCGAGATCTTAGTAAGAGAGGATTTGCCTGCATACATTGCATACACATGGATCCAAGTGGTCTCGACTAGCATTCAGAGGCGCATCACAGGAACATTAGCACCACACTTGCGGGAATCGAGCGAGGGACTTGCGGAAGTCTTCTGTCTCAGCGATCCATCAAGGCCAGACAACCCTATTGTGTTCGCTTCAGAGGAGTTCTCGCGCACTACACAGTATGGTCTGAATTACTCCATTGGTCGCAACTGCCGCTTCCTCCAAGGACCGAAGACAGACCCAAACTCTCCCCGCCGGCTAGCAGAGGCGTGCGCTGCGGGCAAAGAGCAGACCGAAGTATTTGTGAACTACAGAAGAGACGGCAGCCCCTTCATGAACTTGTTGATGATAGCACCACTCATGGACAGCAGGGGAATCGTTCGCTACTTCATCGGTGCGCAAGTCGATGTGAGCGGCCTTCTGAAGTCGTGCAGCGAACTGCCAGGTTTGGCCAAACTGGTAGACGAGGAATACGAACAGAAGCACAGCAATAAAAGCGGCAAGAAGAGCAAGAAAGACGAGTTCCAGGAGCTTGCTGAGATGTTCAATGGCACGGAGCTCGACACTGTTCGCCGTCACGGTGGCAGCATGCATCGCGAGTACGTTGATGACTCCGATTCCGACAGTGTTCACGGCGGCAATGGTCAGCGACCTCGTCTGATGCTGTCCGATCCGACTCAAGAGATCTTGGACAAGCACAGGGACCAAATCGCACCTGGTGTGCCTGCTGCGGAGAAGGAGCGGATCAACGGCCGTCTTGCTGGTGTTTATCAGAACGTAAGTGTGGCTGAATTAAGATCACAGCAGACCCGCAATGACTAACAATCGCAATAGTACCTCCTCATCCGCCCGGCGCCGTCTTTGCGAATCCTTTTCACATCACCTTCTCTTCGCGTTCCTGGCATCTTGCAATCGCCTTTCCTCAACCGCATTGGCGGCTCTCCACGTGTTCGTGCTGACCTTTCAGCTGCGCTTAGTGAGGGTCGCGGCGTCACCGCAAAAATTCGATGGCTTGCACGACCAGACGAGGACGGCGAGGGCGAGGGCCGTCCGCGCTGGATTCACTGCACGCCACTACTGGGCCACACCGGTGCAGTGGGCGTCTGGATGGTAGTACTTATCGACGAAGAAGGTAGCCGCGAAAGCATAAGTGCGAACCGCCGCTTCCGTACCGCACCACCCGTCGCAACCACTATCAACGGAGCCGCCAATGACTTCGATGGCACTCGTCGCTCCAGCGGTAACGAGCGTCGCCATCTCAATGCCTACGACGCCGACGCGCAACGCCGCGGCGCAGGAAGTGGAGCCAATGCGCCGAACAGCGCCAATTACTTCACCAGCGGTAGTAACACGAACCTGCATAGCAGCGCCGACGTTGTCAACCGCAGACCCTCGGCTTCTTCCCTCACGGGTCCATTGACCTCCTCACGCGAATACCCTCCATCCGCATCGCAATTCAGCTTACATGCGGGGCAACAGAGCCCTGCCTCGTCACGGACACACAGTCTGACGAAACGCGGCGCTGCTAATGGTTCCAGCTTCAGTGCCCTTGATGGTCACATTGCGAGCCAGATGAACAACCGTCCCGAGAACCCGAGGAGAGACACGGGCGAGAGCAATAGCTACAGCGTTCGTCTGTAACGCAACCAAAACCAAACCACTTGTGAATCAACAAAAGGCGTTCGAGGATTGATTGCTATCATTTTAGCCATGGAGTTTATTTTCTGCACGACGAACATATCACTGCCACACTTGACGGCAGTGGGCTGTGCTTGATGAAAGGATGCCTGGTGTCAGGCTTGGGATTTTTTTTTTCTGTCTTGCTGGTGGAAATCTTCTTCTTCTACACGACGTGCTCCTTCGACCGAGCATTATACCCAAGGCGTATGTTCCTTTTCTAGATGAGACTTGTTTTGCTTGCTCAAGCTGTTTATAGAAACAATCATACAAACCAATAGATCACCCTTCCATTGCCGATCAAGAGCTATGGCCGCCGAAACACTTTGTATCAAACGCGTCTGCGAACTTACCACCCAAAGCAATGCCAAACTAGCAATCATCTCCCTGAAGCCCTGTCGATCATATCAACAGCAATGGCGGATGAAGTCCTGCAAGCTGGGAGAACCCCATATGGCGCAAAGCATGCGGCATCGCGCGGCCATCCTGTCACGAAACGCATAGGTAATCAAGTTCCGTGCCATCAGACATCCACTTCTCCTACCAGATGCAACAAAACACGATGTGAACGCTACGTGCCACCGCATCTCACTCTATCGACATTGCATTGCGAGACCCATCATATCACCACCATCGACAACAAGACTACCGCCTCCTTCGCCCACCCTACAAGAAAACAATGTCTCTCCCCACCCCTCAACAGGCCTTCTACTCCCAACGCCCAATGGACGAAGAAACCCTCCCCCTCCCGCCTCGCAGCGAGAAGCCCTCGGCCTCAAAAGCAGCTACTACCACCCTGTGGCGCACTCTCCGCCCAATCTTCGCACCCTTCCTCAAACCGGCCAAGAAAGTGCCGGCCAAAGACGCCAAACCCGCCGAAATCCGCGAGTTCTTTGCTCGTCTTCTAGTCCAGCAGCGCGAGTTGCCTGAAGCCGAGGCTGAGAGCGTGGCAGCGGGCTGGAAAGTCGGCAGCGGCCTTGAGCTGCGCCAGTATGGCGCTGCGATGTATCTGGAATTGTTTGGGCGGGAGCACGGGTGGATTCTGTATAGGGAGACGAAGATGGGGGTGAAGAAGGAGACGAGGCTGGTTTGCAGGTATCCGCTGCGTGAGTGTCTTGCCTTGCTTATCCTGATGTGATCGATAAAGTCTAATTGAGTCCTTTGCTAATTACGCTTCAGACTCCTGCACCATCGCCGCCGTCGCAGTGGCAGCCAGCAGCATTACCGTTCTCGCCACGATCGAGACGGAAGAAGGGCTCACGATCTTCCTCGTCATGGCCGGGTTTTTCAGCTTGATCGGGTGTTTTGTCTGTCTTGCCTTGCAGTGCTGGGGCACTTCGGCTAACAAGTTGATTGAGAGGGAGTTGAGAAGTGCGACAAAGACGCAGTTGGAGAAGAAAGCTGCGTGAGGGATTACCGTGAGTGAGACTTGAAAGGCGAAAAGCTGATGTGAGATGGTAAAATTTTATATGGTATGTGGAAGTGGGCGGAGAAGTGTTGTAATCATGTCGAGATGAGCAGAGATATAGTATTGTTGTATCGGGCGTCGTACTAATACTCGTGCTTGCTTGAGTGGAGCTTCGTGCTGCAGGTGTGTGTTGTAGACATGTAAAATTGTCCACGTGACACGTCTTGCTTTGGATCGAGGAGCTTTTCACGTCTTGACTGTCTCCGGTCGCCGAAACTCAGTGGCCAGATCACGCAGGAACACTCGGAACATGCGGTGAGTAAAGAGGCAAGATCAGCAATTACATGCACCCAGATCAAACCTTGTAGTTCGAAGGCTGTCAGGCGAGCATGTCATCTCTGATAAATCGAGCAAGTAGTGAGTTCATGAGGCAGAAGACATTAATCGGTGTTACAATAAATCCAAAAGAACTAGCTGGGACCGTCACTATTAAGCCAACCAGAAAATAAAAGACATCAAAATCAATCACCATGTCTTCCCGACGTTTCCTCGTAATTTGCCCCTACTCAAGCCCGGGTATACTGCTCCTCTTCCATCATTAAAAGGATCTTGCAAATGAACGAGACGCTTTGTTCGCTTATGCGACGACGTGCTCCTCACGGCCACGGGTCTCGCCGTCGACGGTGGAGGTGGCTACCTCGTCGTCCTCGTCATCGTACTCGTGAGCCTGGTGCTGGCTGGCAGGGATCCAGAGGCCAGACTCGCGGTCCATGGCCTGGTCCTGGCCGGCGAGGTCGTGACCCTCACCAGTGTTGCGGGCTGCGCGACGCTGGGAAAGAGTGCGCGAGCGGGCGGAGAGCTTGGAGCTGACGGCAGCGTTCTGCTCGACCCAGTTGGTGAGAGCATCCTCGCAGTCCTGGATGACAGCCTTGGAGGTCTCGTAGCCATCGTAGGCCTGGCGAGTCTCGCCGGGAGTGACGGGGGTGTCGTCGACGAGCTCGAGGAGGTGCTTGCCGTAGCCGGCAATGATGGCCATCTTCTCGCTGTGCTCACGAAGAGCATCGAACTGGTAGGTGAAGGCAGCCTTCAGCTTCTCGCGGGTGATGTTGGAAAGCTGAGCCTCAGCGACGAGGGACTCGGCCTCAGCACGGACAAGCTCCTGCTCGAGGACAACGATCTTGGGGCTGTTGGGCTCCTTGTACTTGAGCTGGGCGATCTGGTCGGTGATCTTCTGCTTGCCTGGGAAGTGTTAGTGAGTGCTTTGACTTCTGAGTGGAAAGATGCTAGCTTACGGTCTCTGCTGGGCTGGACGGAAGCCTCAATGTTGCGAATGCTCTTGATGGTAACGCGGTACTGGTCGTAGCGGTCGACGAACTGGTCCTCGAGCTCACCAATCTCGTAGATGAGCACACCAAGCTTGTCGGTGACGTCCGAGACGTCGTCATCGAGACCCTCACCCCAGATGGAAAGTTGTTGCTGGAAATTGGTTTAGCGATGATCACAAGACCTGCGAGATTGTGAAGCTTACTGCGACCTCCATACGCTCACGGCCAACGAGCTCCATGGAGCGCATGACGTTCTTCTCCATCTTCACGAGCTGGGAGAGCTTCTTTGCAAGGTCGGGGCCGAAGGCACCGGGGTGGACCGACTTGCGGAAGTTGTGGCCTGCGGAAGCTGCGATTAGATCATGCCTGGACTCAGCGCAGGAGAAATCGCATACCAATGTTGGCCCTGCCAAAGAACCTGCCAGACTTGGTGGTGGAAGAGGGAGGCGGCGGGGTCTGGATCTGGGAGGCGGTGGGAGCGCGCGATTGGCGCATGGAGTAGGTGCGGTGCATGATGGCGGTGTTGGTGGTGTGTACAATGGAATGGGTATCTTGGGTATAGAGTGCAAAGAGGCGTAAAGTGGTTGAAGCAGGGGTGATGTGGGTATATGGATTGTGTTGTGTGGGCGAGAAGGGCGAGGAGTAGAAGACATTCGTAGTTGTGCATGCATTCGGGTCCGTGCAACGTCGACGTCATTGTGCCGCTAAAATGTGATCTACCGGGCCCATCGCTTCTTTGTTGTCAGTGCTCGCTCGAATGACACGATGCGCACAGGGATTGCAATGCGCTTCTTGGGGTGCCCTGATACCCTCGCTGTGGGAAACGGAACTGTCTCTATTGGTGTCGTCTACAGTAGTCCGCCAGTTGACAGCAAACCAAGCCGCACTGCATCTTCCAACTCCTTTCGCGTGTTGTCGTGATATGACGATCATCGGGCCCCACACGCATCTGTTGTTCTAGACAAAAACAGCTCTTGCTCCTCTCGCTCCTCTGGCAACTGGCTTCCTGCTAGCCCTATTCTCTGTTGTCGTGGCCCCGCTAAGCCTGAACTCTACAAGATTATGCGCCGAGACACCGTCCACGAGCTTGTTCTCAATTTATGTACGAATGGTATTCCTGTCCGCGGAGGGCGTCCTGACCTGGCCTATGACCTCATAGCGAAGGAGGAGGTCAACAATGGCAACCAGAAATCAACATCCATTCCCTAATGTCCATCCATGTCTCAAGTCTGTTGTATCCGCAGACTCCTCATTCTCCCTTCTATCGTGGTCTCCTCCTGATTGCGCCCACTGTCCTGCAGCAAAATCCGGTGGGAGTCGCGAAGGACTAGGATGTGGGTGTGCTCAACCCAGTCCGCGATCTCTGTAAGAATTTCCATGAGGTGCATGTATTCCGCAGCATAGTCGCTTGAAGCTAGAAAGCGCTCGTGGAACTTCAAAATGATCACTGACGGCGTCGTTCCCTCGTCCGGGATGGCTCGGGCGACATCTGCAGCAGTCAAGCAGCCTCTGAGGTAGAGTATGTGCGATTCGTCGCCCACCCTGCACGTGACTATTCTGCTCAGCAGTCTCGCAATACGCGCCACAGTTGACATTGACTTGCCCTGCCACATGGGTTCGAGCTCTGCGAGAGGAATGCCTTGCGATGGAATAGCAGCCAGAACTTCAGCGTTCGTGGGTCCTTCTTTCAGCCGGCACATTGTGGTCTCCATGTCGATGTCCGCAACCCTCTTCACCATCGATACCAGGGTCTTGAAAGCTTCGTCCCCTTCCAAGCGGCTCTTGAACTTTGCTGCAAGGTCGGCAATGGTGATTCCGTGCGCTGGGATCGCGTCCGAGATCTCCTCGAGATTGAGAGGGGCGATTGGCGGGTTCAGGATGTTGGCTACCCGAAGAAATCGTTCTCCTCGTTGATTGGGTGCCATGCTGGGACGCAGGTATAGCACTTTGTTGTGTGGAAATGATTTGCTGCAGGGAGGGAGCCAAAATAGGGCGTTAAAATGTGAGCGAAGCGAGACTGGCGCAATTGTGATTGTGAGGTCGACAGTCAGGTCAGGATACCATTGAGCCTTTATGCACACATGGGCAGCGATTGGGAGGAAAGTCCAGCCCATGGTAGCGACTCCCGGCAGGTTGACGATCAGTGATGAGGAAAGAACGCCCTGCTGGCCGCATACGCTTCGCGTGAGGTATGTCTATATCTACGCATGAGTGAAGAGACACAGTCGTTACTCGAAAGTCTGCACACACATCTCAGCGGGAACAATTGTTCTTAACATTGACGAATGCTAAGGTAGAATCTCAATAGCAACGGAGCAAGTTTCGAGTATTGCCAATCATCTCTAAGGAATGCAATTCTTAAGGTCTATGCCTATGTTTGTCGACAATAGCATAATACAACATCGAGACATGTGAAGACTAATTTCCTCGCAAACTTGTTTCGTTCTACAACAACGAGTAGACCGCGTACGCAAGACACGCCTCGCTTGATATCCAGTCTCTGCATGGCATTAATTCGATATTTCGCACTCACGTTGGCGAGATCCCGTTATTCCCTCAGTGGTAAGTATGTCGAGTTTTGCGAATAGCGACTAATATAAGAGCATTAATATCTAGAAGACATAATAGAACTCTCACTAACAAGCATAGCATAATATATAACTAATGTTAGATATGTGCACGAATATTTACGAGATTTTGAGGCTCTCTCAATAGTAAGTATGGTAGATTTCGTAAAGAATATCTAATATAGGAGTATTCACATCTAGGAGATATGCTAAGGCTCTCACTAGCAAGTATAGTATATTACGAAACTGGTATCTTGGATATAAGCACAAATCCCTGTAAGATAAAAAGGCTCTCTCAATGGCTAGTACATTACATTCCGCATATAACAATACATATAACAGCATCTCTATCTATAAGATCCTATAGGAACCTCACTAGTAAATATGCCATTTTGTGTCAACAATGCCTCATGTACCAGCACACATTTCTGCGAGATCGTATGGCCTTCTCAATGGCGAGTATCATGGCAACATGGTAAGGTATTAGGGCCTAGAAATATGGTCCATACTACACGATGCCGTAGGGTTTTTTTTTGTCCAGATAAGTTGGGCTATAATTGAATACAAAACGTCTACCAATCAACCACGGACAAACGCATCAACAATTTGTTTGGGGAAAAAAAGGAGAAGAAAACACTCTTACATTGTTATACAAACCGTTTGCTGCACACTTCCTGAGACGAGTGTTTTCGTCTTCTCGTGAAGCATGAAAGAACTTCCCGATGTGGTGGCTCTAGTTGAATGCCTCTGCTTGACGTACCACTAAGACCAAAGTCAACAGTGTCCATCTATGCTTCGACGTGCTGACATTGCTGCTTTTGATAGCATTACCCCATTCGCTAGCCACTGAAGAATGTAGCAATCTGGTGCGTACATCATCTCGCGCGTTGTATTTGTAGCAGATCTTGTCGGTACTCGTCTACCTCCGGAGGCTGCGTGTCTGGAGGTGCGATCTCTCTGAGCTTCAATTCCGCATGACCTGTTTCGACATCTGTGCCTTGTAGCCATCGTTGGAGGCTCGAAGGCATCAGTTGAAAAAGGCGAGAGTTCTCCTGTTGAAGTAAGAAACTCGGGATGAGATCGATGCTGCGATCTACCTTGGCCTCCCACCAAGCATCGTCCAGCAGCTGTCTGGCGGATTGAGGATCGAAGGGGTAACGGACTCTTTCTTTCGGCAACTCACTGATGTTTCGGCAGAAGTCTTGAAGCGGATAAGAGGCTGGGTTCAGGAATGGTAGTGTCTGCCAGCATTCCCAGAGCGGATTTGAGAGAGTTTCTGGGAAGATGCTAGGCTGCATGCCGAATATCCTGTTGATGTAGTCGAAACCAGCTTCTGCTATGAGGGTGTCTTCGAAGAAGTCTTCGAATCGCATTCCCATGATGTGATGGTGCGCGGCGTGTGCGAGTTCGTGGAGGATGGTTATTGCCAGCACGAAATCCAGTAGAGCTCTCTCGTCGGGCCTGTGTTCTTGACCTACCGTATTGTAAAGTGTATGGCCTATCCAGATAGTGCAACGGCATCCCCTCCGTCCTTCCGGTCCGTTGTGAGGCTCCGTCCATCCATAAGATTTGTCGGCGAAATGTTTGACTTTGAATCGCACACGGCTAGACAGAGCAAGGAGCTGCTCATCAACTGCTTTTACCTCATCAGACGTGAGCTTACCGATTCCTCTGTTCGAGCGGTATTCTTCCGAGACATCAGGCGGCGACATGTGGGCCAGTGCAAAAGGAACGCGTGATTTCCGATTTGTGCCGAAGAAAGTAGCAAACAGCCAGTGGTACGACTGTTGGCTCATCAAGATCCGGCTTGCAAGCAACGCTGGCTTTGCGAAGACACCATCGTAATCAAGGTCCCGGCTGAAGTTTCCTGGTCCAAAGATGGGATGGATCCGCGGGTCACTGCTGCGCGTGGTATTTTTGTTAGCTCTGGGAATTGAGAAGAGCTTACCAGCCTGTGTATTAGTGCTGTACTGTATCCTACCTTCCACCGTCTCCGCTCATGTCTTTCTCTGTACCTCTGCGTAGGTATTGAGATCGATACAAGAACGAGGATGTCAGCGTGCTTTATACTTGCTATGATGGAGGCCCACCCTACTGTCTAATCTTCTGTCTATACATTGAATGGACACAAAGGATAACAAGGATGCTGTCATGTACAAGTCACGAGCACAACAGGTGGCGAATTGTTGTTTCACTGATAACAACCCTTGATAGCAATGACTGTGTCTTTCGAGTTAGTGTGTGGCGCTACGTATGGAAGGACAGTTGTAGAGTATCAATGCCATTTCGACCATGGTTTCAGCGCCTATTGCGGAGTCCGCGCCATAGAGGTAACTTGTGCGCTGGGACGTCTCCAGCCAGCGAATTCCATCAAGACCACACTGATGGCAGTGACTGCAATGGATGCGTCTAGGTCCAAATCCAGCTGACCTCTAGTATCATCCACTGATTGCTAGGACAAAATTAAAGTCGCCACCCCGGCGTGCTTGAGAACATGGTTTTCGAAATCAGGTTTGTCGGAATAACGAGTGATAGAGCACTGTAAATCGTTATCGTCTCAGGACTGCCTGGTGGCGTTGTTTGGAAGATGTCGATATGTGCATGCCGATACCACACTTCGGCGCACTCAAAGAAACGCGTGCGCAGCACGCAGCTAATGGCCATGGACTGTAGATGCATGCAGATCGAGTTGTCTCTGTACCGGCATTTTAGCAACAATGTCATCATGGTACGATACTGGCCTAGCAATATGTATCAGCACTGTGGTCGGCTAATTGAACCAGATCTAATGCAGAATTGCAAGCAAACCAACGTGAGCTGGGTGTAACTGGCAAAATTCTAGACAAAATACTCAACAAAACAGGCCTTTGATTGTGCATCCTCTACCTTGAAGCTCGAAAGTTCAGCTGTTTACCAATCCATCTTGCCGCAATATGACACGACCTTGTGCTTGGTGCTTGGGTGCACACCAAAATTTACAGCTCTGGCTCATAAGTCTTCCAGAGTGTTTCAGTGCTAACATTAGCAGCTATAACTCTCGTGTTTGTTTGAACGCCGTCGAGATATCGCTGAGAATATACTGATCCGTCCATGAAAGATGAGCCTCTATGGGCGGACGTATATCTATCAATACTATGGTGTCCGCAGAGACCCTGGTCGCAGACTTGTGAGCAGTAGCTGTACAGTAGTATGTACGGAGGTACCTCTTGCACCGTGCATGCATGTAGCATGCGACGCTGGAAATACGTCATCTTCACTGTTGCTGGTGTTCGAGACCAGGTCCTGGACCGCATGACTTTGATTGACGAGAAGGCGATGGCAAAAGCAGCAACCCGAGCGAGCGGTATCATGTTGTCGCTTCAACCTGGTTGCCGACAGGAACCGTAGTGACGCTGGCTGCATCGTGCAGTAGCTGCGACGCCATCTAGAGCCAGAACGGAGGCGATCGCCGAGGTGGAGTTCAAGACCTGGTTGTGCCGTGTAACATGACGTGACGGGCACGATAATCGCCCCGATTTGATCGCATGGAATCAACGGTCGATCCTGCCAATGGAGAAAGCAAAGTGAATGTGAGCAAGCAGAAGTGAAGGCTTGCGCATACGGTCGAATGACAATTCAATGTGTCGTATTAACTGAGTAAAAGTGAAGTGGCAGCTAAAATTGACGAATTGACTGCTGGCAAAAGTGAGTGGCTGGTGGACGCGGGCGTGCAGATCGCGACGCGGTTGATGAGACAACGTCTTAAAGCAAAAACGTGCCGCTGACGACACGCAGAATACTTACGCTGCCTCTCTGCACTGCACAGCTCCAAGCCCAGCATTCCCTGCCAGCGCTTGCTGCTATTGCCAACGCACACTCCTACACCCAATTGTACATTCAGCAGCATTTACCTGCTACTTGCTTCGACACGACACACCACACAACTGCTATCGGCAGTGCCGCCCATACCTCTCGCCATGCCGCCCAAACGTACTAAGAAGGCCGAGAGCTCCAGCTCGAGCCAGCCTGCACCAGAGGCCCAGAAGCCTACCCGTACCTCCGGCAGGAAGAGGAGAGCCAGCGATGCCTCTAGTGTGCAGTCTGAAAGGCCGGCCAGCAGTCACGGCGCTTCGATCTCTACACCAGCAAAGAAACGCAAGACCAGGAACAAGTCTGTGGCATCTGAGGAGCCCGAGACCATCATTGAGGAAGAGACGGTTGTGAGTGAAGCGCCACAGGCCGTTGTCTACCCTGCGCTCGAGACTGTGAGTGAGCTTGAGCCTACCACAGCTGGCGCAGCAGATGAAATGGAGACGGAAGAAATCACACGCACTGAAACCCGACACGTGCACTTCGGCTCCGACAACGTCTCTGAGAAGACCACTGCAACACACAAGACTCCTCACAGCAAAATGGCGATTAAGCGTCGCGTCACCGAGTCGCCAGGCAATGCCGCCGCCAGTCCTAAGCGATACAAGACCATTACCCACCGCACCTCTCTCCCTGCCACCCTTTCCGAAGAGCACGAAGAGCCTATCCACGTCATTCAAGAGCACCGCTTCGTGTCTCTCCGCGAAGCACTGGACGAGCGCATCAAGCGCCTCTCACGTCGCAACCAGGCTGGCGAGGTCTCGATCGAGCTCGATGATCTCAACACCACCACCCATAGCCAGAAAGAGCTTGAGAGGCTCAGGAAGGAGACTACTGAGAAGGAGGCAAGAATCAATGAGCTCGTCCTGGAGCTGGAGTCTCAGAGGCAGCTCGGAATCGATGCCAACTACGATTCGAAATCGGAACAGGACAAACTTCGTGCTACCGAGCTCGAGCTCGAGGTTTTGCGCAAGCAGATCCTCATGAACCGGGCTCGTGGTCACCTCGACGAGCACCCTGATGACAACATGATGGTCATTGAGAGCCAAGAAGAGACTTCCTATCCTCGTCTGCCTCGCGAGCTCCGCGCACCTTCGACACCTCTGGCTGTGGGGAAGAGGTCCACCCTTTCTGCCGAGACGAGAGCCTCCGGTGGTGAGCTTCTCCTTGCTACACCTGGCCATAGGCAATGGGAAGAGGAGCGTCGCCGCTTCCAGGACTCAATCTTGGCCCTCAGCAGAGAGGCCAATGAGGCCACAACCAGCCTCCAGATCCTGAGCATCGAGTTGAAGTCTCTCGGATTCTCTGAGGGAGATGATGTCGATGACTTGACAGTCGTTCAGAGCATCCGCGATTCCTTTGAGCACATTCGTGATCGCCTTGATCTTGTCCTTCCGGGTACTGTGCCTGAAGGCGCCTCCAATGCAGAAATTCTTGACCTGCTCATGGCCAACGTCAAGGAGTTTGCAGACTTGCTGCGCATCCGTGACAGAGAGAACCAGGAGCAGATCGCGCTCTCAACCGACCTTCGCATCCAAATCGACAAGCTTCTTGACCACCTTGCTACCTCTGAAATCCGCATTCAGACTCTCAAGCAGCGTTGGCGTGAATTGGACGAGGGCTCGGAGCGCAAGGAGCGTGAGCTTGAAGACCTGGAGGCGGAGATCGAGAGCGCAGAAGACGAGAACAAGGCATTGGAAGCCGCTCTGAAGGAGAGGAACCAACACGTCAAGGCTCTCGACACAGAGATCATCAACCTCCAGCAGAGCATCGAAAAGCTTACTATCACCTTGCAAGGATACCGCGATGAAGAGACTAGACTGCAGAACATTATCACCAAGATGGAGGAAACACACGCGGCCGTGATTGTCAAGATGAACACTGAGCGTGAGGCCGCAATCCAGGATGTGGAGACTCGTTTCGATGCTGAAGTCGTATTGCGCGACCAGGCTGAGAAGGATTTGGAGGCCAGACAGACTGTTATCCATGGCCTTGAGGCTCGCATCCTTGCAATTGAGACCGAACGTGATACACTTCATATCGAGTTCCAAAAGGCCCAAGCCGACCTGACAGCGGAGTGTCTTGTTCGCGAGCAAGCCGAGACCGATGCTGCTCAAAGGGACACAGACGTGGCCGACCTCGAGACGCGTGTCAATAACCTTGAGACTGAGCTGGACGATTTGACCAAGGAGCTTGAAGAGCTTCGCACTCTGAACGAGGCCGAGCGTCGTCAGCGTGAGGCGGCCGAGACCGATCTTGATGACCGCAATGTCGAAATCGAAGATCTTAACAAGAAGCTGCATGAACGCGGCACTGAGGCCAACGGCCTCCGCCAAAAGCTGTTCGAGGTGCAGCAGCAGAACACCATCAAGATCCAGGACCTGGAAAAGAACGCCTCCGACCGCGATGCTCAGTATCAGGAAGACATAGCTGCCGAAGTCGAGCGCCGTGAGGATGCGGAAGAGCTCACTCGCATCCGTGATGCCACAATCTTGGAGTTGCAATCAACCTTGGCCGACACTGAGGAGAAGATGGCTGGCTTGCTTGTTCTTCGTGATGCACGTATCGTGGAGCTCGAGACAGAGGTCGCCGAGCAAGACATCGCCATCGCTCGTCTGCAAGAAAACCTGCGTGATGCGGAATCGAGATTCAAGCAGCAGACTACGGAGGATCAAGGCCGCCGTGAGGAACTTGAAGCCTCCATCGCTTCTCTCCAGACCACCATTATCGGTTACGAGTCTACTATCCAGACTATGGAACGTGAAGTCACCCAGACGGCTGATCTCCACAACTCTGAGATTGAAGACCGTAACGCTTCCATTGCTAACCTGAACCACAACCTCGTCGTTCTCAAGGGCCAGGTTGCTGATCTCGAGAAGGAGAAGGTCGGCCTCGAGGATCGCGTCAACTCTGAAGCCGAGGCTATGCTTCAGCTGTCGGCTGACAAGGAAGACGAAATCGACAACCTGAAAGCCCTCATCAAAGACAAGCAGTCCAAGATTCTCATCGTCGAGGAGAAGGCGGTTCAAGCCGACAGGCAATGGCAGGACGTCCTTGCTTCCCGTGACGAGGATATCAGAGAGTTGAAGGCCCAGGCCCAGACTACCACTACCACATTCGAAGAGGTCAGTATGCAGCGCGACAGCCTCAAGCAGCAGTTCCAGGCATACATCCGCAACTCTACTGCTACCATCGACAGCTTGCAGGCAGCACTCGAGCTTGCCCGTGCCACGGCTGCGAATGAAGGCGACGCTCTCAAGAGGGAGGGCGCCGGCCTCCTGGAAGAGCTTGAAGGCTTGGACGAGATCACCGAGCTGGTCTCGAAGAAGAAGGTCGTTCAGCATACCGCTTCCCAGTCTAGCGCCAGCAGCAGCAGAAAGAGCGCGGTGAAGGGCAGCAAGAAGAAGAGGATCTATGACTCTGGCTTCGGCGTTGCCAGCGACGAGGTTGATGGCGAGAGCATTGCCAACTAAAAAGAGGACCGCATTGGGTCTTCAATGAGCAACACGATACTTCAAATTGATTTTGAGCGATGATCATGCCCAGGTGGCCATTGAGCTGACCTCTGGGCCACGGAAGGAAATTTGACCTTCTGGTTGGGGATGACTTATCATTTTTCCTTTTGTATCCTTTACTTTTCGGCGTTTTTTTTTTTTTTTTTACGAGCATGATAATTGAATTGAGCAGACATGGACAAAATTGTGGAGTAGATAATTTTTGTTGATCCGAAATGCAGTATACACTTTCATCGATCAGATCGTGTTACTTATTGTGAAGTTTGACAAGTACAATGTTGCTATTCGGTTCCATTTCTTCCTGCCTCGCGTACTCTGCCTTGTATAGGCTGTCCGTACGGATGCAGCATCTGAACCCTGCGTTCAATTGAACAGGAGGCTCGCCTCATGTTAATCTCGCTCTACGCAGATTCTAGTTTCCATGGCTTGACTGATTCATTGAGCATTGATTCACAGAACAGGCAATCCATCGACATCACTATCCAAATCATACAACATTTCCCTCACCGTTCAATCCCAAGCTCAGCCAAAATGGCCTCGTTATGCTGCCCAACACTAGGAACAGCATCCATCCTCGCCTTAACCCCATCTCCCGTTCCCGGAGGAAGCAGTGCTGGCACAGGACCTGCGGGTGTGTCGACTTCCGTCCAGCGATTGCGAGCTTGAAGTTGTGGGTGGTTCCACACGCCTTGCATATCGTTCACCGAAGCATTCGCGATCGCTGCGCTGTCTAGCCTCTCGATCACTTGCGCCACGGTCAGCGTGGCAAAGACACTGTCAATCTCGGCTTTCAGTTCAGCGCGGTTCTGCGTCCTGGAGGAGTTCGTGGAAAAGCGAGAGTCAGTTGCGAGCCCTGCGTTTCCCAGCACTTTATCGCAGAAACTGGCGAATTCGCGTTCGTTCTGCACGCCTAGCATAACTGAGCCTCCTTCGCCACAATCAAACGGTCCGTAAGGGTAGATGGTGGCGTGTGCTGCTCCCGAAGGCGTCGGAGCTGGAGCGTTGTTGTGGGTGTAGTACAGAGGGAAGCTCATCCACTCTGCCATGCTTTCGAGCATGGAGATGTCGATCTTGCTGCCTTTGCCGGTCTTGCCTCGTTGCATGAGAGCGGCTAGGATGTTGGTGTAGGCGTACATGCCTGCCGCAATGTCTGCTATCGAGATGCCGACTTTGGCTGGCTCGGAGCCCGTGCCTGTGACTGAAAGCATGCCAGCTTCGCTCTGGATTAGAAGATCATAGGCTTTCTTATCGCGGTAGGGTCCATCTTGCCCGTAGCCAGAGATGTCACATACGATCAAAGACGGCAGCTTCTCGTTGAGCTTTTCGTACGAGAGACCCAAACGATCTGCCGCTCCTGGTGCTAGATTCTCGACTAGGACATCGGCCTTCTCCAGGAGCTTCATCAGGACCGCATGGTCTGCTGGAACCTTGACATCAAGTGCTAGACTTTCTTTCGAGCGATTCGTCCAGACGAAGTGGGATGCCAGCCCATTCACCCGAGTATCGTACCCGCGAGCGAAATCTCCAACGCCAGGTCGTTCGATCTTAATCACTCGGGCGCCTAGATCTGCTAGCTGCCGAGTACAAAACGGCGCCGCAATCGCTTGCTCAAGACTAACAACAGTGATGCCGTGAAGCGGAAGTGTTTGTTTTGAAGTAGCCTGCCGCTTCACGGTTGTGGTGCTGAAGGTCGCGATCGAAACATGAGAATAGGATATGGGGTGTTGTATAGGATTGGACAGTCCCCTTGAAGTGAAGTGTGAACGCGCGAGAGTGCCAGATCTAGCACCTCGCACTGCCCTGAAAACGTAGCTGAGTGAACGCATCTCCAATGGGGACAACGAATTGATGCTAGAGTAAACAAATTTAGCTGTACACTCAAAGTAATGTCAATCCAGTGCGGGATATCAATTGGACGTATACATTGACCACTGGCCAAATTGTGGTATAGAAAGAACATGAATGTCCGATCTCGGCTCTTGGTTATAGCCGGTTGCGTTGGCGATCATTTGGATCGTGACGTCGGCATGAAGAGACGCCGAGGATGTTTGAATTAGGCGTTGCGAGACAACAGATTGCCTGGACTAGATTGCCTGCTGCACCGTCGACGACACAGCTAGTAAGTGATGATATCAGGAAGACCCAAGGAGTATTTCGCACGTGTAGCGATCATATCGTCTCGCTACCATCAAGACGTATGAATATTCTCTTACGCCTTGGTGCGTATATCCACAGTTAACACACTACGCTCGTTTGATGCAATCATCGAGATGAGAACGAAGTGACAGCAGTATCCTTTTTCTCTGGAGCTTGTACCAGCTACTATATCTCTGTTACCTAGTCCCCATACCATCGGGATATATAATTACTCCTTCACGTTTCGACACTCACGTCAGCAGCGAATCTGCGAACCTAGAGTTCTGCAACCATTGAAACGCCAACTGGCTGACACTAGTACACTATCTGTTTTGATGCTCAAATCAGCGACTCTGGCTCTAATCAAATCTATGTGCCACTGAGACACATGTATAGTTCCATACGTCTAGATGCTAACGCCCGCAGCTGATGTGAAATGCTGGTATAATGCTTCCATGGAGATATTGACTTGAACCGACAAAGTGTACCAGTAGCCTATATGCTCATACCGACAGACATGGAAACAAAAGCTACACTTTGGGCCTTGAGCTTACCATCAGACTCGTATCTTATGGCAGACGTAGTCATCAGAAGCTGAAATGCTGGGAGACGACGCGGCTTGAATTAGAGTCGCAAGCAGTGTAAGCTTATTGTTCCACAAGACCAAGGTCACGCATCATCAGCGCCGAGATCTTCTTGTAGACAGGTCCACAGACCGAAATGCCGAGCTGCAGCGTGCGACAAATAATTACCAGAGAAAACCCTCAAGTGGCCCTTTCGGCACAACAGATGGCTAAGCAGTTCTTCGCTTCCAAATTATGAATCGACAAGTTTGGAGTCGAAGTTGAAGTCGGCACATTCTGCTCAAAAAGTGCTTGCTTACATGGGGATATATCTTACTAAACAGAAAAATCAAGTACAAGAAAAGCAACGCAAAGCACATTATGGCCTTCGTATAGCACGGGTGGGTAGTAGAGAAAACCCGCGAAGCAGCCGTTCAAACCCCCATACAACATAAAACGCCACGCATGTATGACTCCCCTTTTCGAAAGTAAGCCCGTCATGGAACAATGGACATCGCAATTGCCCAATGACTGCTCTCGCTCAGTCTTCGAAGGCGTAGGATGTCGGAAGATCCCTCGCCACGACATTCGACGCAACACTTCTATACTCGGTTGTTGCGCCGCCACGGTGAATTTCAGCATCGCTCAGTTCACCTCAACTTCCAAGCCCTTCTCGCCGTTGGATATCGTCTTCTTCCTCTGTGAGAAAGTTGCGTCCTGGCCAGTCATCCGCCTGCCGAGCGCGCGCTCTAGTTTTGCGCCGAGGGCGAGTTTGCTGACTTCGTCGCTCTTGTTGCCGCTCATGACATAGCGCTGCTTGTCGAGGCGCGCATCTTGCATGCGCTCGAAGCCTGCGCTCCAGGTTTTGATGTCGGCGGCTTTGGGGTCGGCGCTGCTAGCCAGTGTGCTGCTGCTGCCCGTTGAGGACGGCTGTGCGTACATGTTGTGGGAAGAGGGTTGTGGTGTAGAGCGTGCGGCAGTGGTTGTGTCTGTAGGTGCGAGCGACGGCTGAAGTGAGGGTGCGCCGGAGTAGGTGCTGAAGCGGGCGGGTTGGGAAGTCTGCAGGGTCGAGTGTCAATAAAGAGTGGGCGAGGAGGGGTGGCGGTATAGCGTTACCATTGTATAGGTATGGTGTTATGTGGGCTGAGTTATTGCTGGGCGAGCAAATGCGGAAGGATCTAAGCGAGTCAAAATAAGCTTCAAGCACGTGGGCGCCATGCGGTGAGGATGGGCGAAGGTGTGGGCTGTCACGTACCGTGGGCGAATGTTCGCAGTGGGAGGAGAAACGTGAGGACTGGAGGCGGCCGAGATTTCTTACTTGCAGGTGATGCTTGCAACACAGCAGGTGGGAGAGTTTGGTCGCTTGGAGAAGCGATGACAGGGTTGGCGTAGTGAAACAGAACGGTCACCGGTGGTTTCAGGTGGGTCTGACGTCGCACGGCGGTGCGTGTGCGAGGCGGAGAGGCGTGGAGTGGCGCGAACGGGTCGATGGCGGCGGAGATGGGCGTCAGCAGGATATGTAGGTATAGCGGAAAGAAGCAAATGGCACAGCAGGAGTGCAGAGGGCGAGGAAAATCAGCTCAGGGAGGCGTGTCTTGTACGCAGCGCAAGCGTGTGACAGGGTGCTTCGCGGCCGGCAGGGCAGGGTGGAGCAGTGCGTATAAAGAAAGATGTACAGTAGTAGCTCGAGTAGCATGGCCCTTAGACCAGCTGCGAACTGCAGGCCTAACTGTACCGAGCAAGTCCTGGCCGGTTGCACGCGATGCTGAACTCTGCCCAAGGAGCGTCTCCCTTCCTTTGTTCCCCCTCGCGTCGCCCTGCCTGGCCCCGCCCGAGGTGTGTACCACTCGACGCCCGAAACCGCTCTGCTCACACCAACGCCCAAGGCCCCATCTCCCCGTCCAATCGCCGTGCCTTGCCTCCACCGCCAACTTCGTCCCATGTGCTACCCACGTGGCAGCGTGCCGCCACCAAACCCACAAAGTTCGGAAGCGAGCGTGTTTGAAAGTACGTACAGATGTAGGCACAGCAGTAGTTGCATGCGAGTGCTCTCGCCGCCCGCCTGCATGCAGCCGGGCCATATTGCCAGTGAGAAACACAAAGAGCAAACAACATACGTCCGTCAATCCCGGCCTGTGCTTCCATCCGCCCACGCGGCACACATGCAGCGCAAAACATGCGCAGCTTCACGTGCAGCTGCAGCAGAGCAAGGGTCCCGACCATCGTCGCCACGCGGGAGGATCGTGGGCTCGCTGGCTTGTGGGTCAACAGATGATCAACGAAACGAAGCGTGAGCCTCAAGCCAAAAACACGGCCCAAGATCCTCTGTCGCCTCGACGCCCACACCCTGGTGATGATAATGTTATGTCTCACTACTACTGCTCAACTACACCACTACTGCGCCTCTGCTCTCCATAAAGTGCGCTCTAGACGACTGACTCGCCAAATATAGCACAAACCCTGGAACTATAGGCACACGCTAACTTATCCTCAATTCTTCCTTGCAAGTCCATGCATAAGAGCTCTCTCTAGCTTGATTGACTTTGCCCACACCCCTGTCGATACCGAGGAACCCAAGCGCCATATCTGCAGCCGCTCGCTGCACGGCGACGACCGAAACGCGTCGGAGGAGACCACCGAGAATTAACACGGCGTTCTGCGTGGCTGCTTTGGTGGACTTGTGCTACTGTCGGCAATGATGTAATGTTATTGTTTTCAAATGTTGTCACTAGAACGAATTTTGAGAGAGTTGCGAGATCTCGCAGATCTAGATTGCTCATATCTGAATTGATAGTCCCATAGATTACCATAAGTTCCATTGAGAGAGTCATAGAATCTCAAAAACCATCTATACTCGTACCTCCTATCTCCACTGTCACCCACAAAAGCCACCACGTCTGCCTGTGAGAGATAACGACTGTCTCAATCACACTTACCGTCGTGTGTATAGCAAACGGTCGCGTATAGTAGCATACGTGCCCTCGAGAGGGCCACTCAACCCCGTCAAAACCTGTGCTCGCAACTCCACCACCATTTGCAAAAAGTCACTGCATCTGCCATTGTGAAATACCAATAATCTGACATACACACGCGTTCATGCATGCGACGACTAAATCGCGTAAGATAGGATGCTTTCCATCGAGGGGGCTCACCCCAACCCGGATGGGCTTGAGCTCGTATCCCCAGGATCGTCTGCAAAGAACTACTATAAGGTATCTGCCATTGAGAAACAATGATGAATTCGATATACAAATGCGGTCATACATGCGGCGACCATCTTGTAAAAATACTGTACGTTCCGGCGAGAAGATTGTATCATCTTGCAGGAACATGTGCTCGTACCTACTCCCTAGCCGAGGCTTGCTCGTGATTGCATATTACTAGACACAGATAGAGTCTCGGATCCTGCATGCTTGCGTTTTCCAAATTTCTGTTATTGCATTCCAAAACTGCTAAATGCTACTGGTATCTCTGTTACCCCGATTGACAAAAGAAAACTTTCCCAAAACAAGAACGCCTGCCATGTTCCAACGTAATTCCTATCGTAATCATCGCCCGTAAAGCTTTCGTGTTCCGTAAGTCCTTCTTTCATCACTCTCTTAAAGCCCAATCCAGCCATCCCACCAGGCCTTCTGTGGTGCTGGCACGGCAATGGGGGTGCTCGCCATGCTTCCCATACCACTACTGCCACTACCAAACCACTCTTGCACTTCCGCCCAGTTGCGCAGCACCCACCAAGCCACGGCTCCCACGAGTCCGCAGCCGCCAGCGAAACGCAGGACAAACCAGCTCTGGCGTCTAAAAATTTGGCCCAGGGAAAGGATGCCAAGAGGGTCGATGACAGCGATCTCGCCGCCTAGTTTGCCGCGTGTTGGACGGTGTGCGTCTGCGCCCTCGCCGTGTCTGGCAATCAAAGCCTTCTCGTCGCCTGCGCCTTCGTTCTCGAGATGCCATTCAGCGTGTTGCTGGGCATACACGTTATCGTAGCGCTGGCGCTCGTTGAACAGGCTGCGCTGGAGGTCTTGAGCCCACTTCGCCAGGCGGATCTGGCGGTAAGGCTCCGCGCCTGTAGTCTGCGAATTGTGTTGTGCGAGAGCATGGGCCGATGTGCTGATATTGGTATGGTGGTGGTACGAGAGGTCTGAGACAGCAGAAGGTGATGCCGAGCGATAGTAGCTGGATGATGTGTATGGGACGAGGACCTTGCTATTCTCAGAGAGCATGGAAGCTGCACCAGTAGTGACATATGGACTGCTGACTGGTGAGGCTGGTGGAAACGAGACCGGCGGTCGGAGAATGTTCTGCTTCGGCAAGTCGATCCTACTTCCAAGATGTCTTTTTCTCCAGAGGAGGAATTTCTTAGCAGACGAGTGACGCAGGCGAGAAACGTTGGAAGGGCTCATGAAGCGCTCGATAAAGTGACTCAAATCGCTCGGGACAAGTGGCTGCAGGTAGTCCGAAGCCATGAGCAAGCTAGCGTCCATGGTGTCGGCATCATCACTAAAAGCAGAGGAGATTGCGTATGGCTCGGCCCTGGACTGTTCAGATGCCTGGTCAAACATGGGAAAGCCGGTCAACTCGGAGCTGATCTCAACCATCGAGTACCACTCCGCATTGATGCCGGCGAGGACGCTGCGGACCCTCTCCCGATAAGTGTTCAGCTCCTGTGCATCGATGTTGTCCGCGCGTGCAATCAAAGGAATAAGATTTGTCCGACTTGCAAGCTCTCGAACGAAAGCATGATCGGACTCAGCGACAGGGTCGCGACCGGGCTGGAATAGGTATAGTACTGCGTCAATAAAGGTACCGCCTTCGCCGCCAAATAAATTCAGTAGATGGTTATCGCTCATAGTATCGATGTGGGCGTTTTCCAGATGCAGAGACTCGATCTCATGCAAGACGCGCTCCCTTGAATCATTGCCGCTTATTCCTGGTGTGTCGATAAAGCATATATTACGTTCGAGGATGCCTTCACCGAAGCTTTTCCTTCGCCATAAGCCGCGGCTGCTTTCCAAGTCAGACCACCATAGAGGGTATGGTCTTGTAGAGGCTTGAGTCTCGGTAAGGTTTTCGGTGGTCTCGTGCCCAGTATTTCTCGGCATCTGCACAGATTGATTGGGCGTGCTCTGCGGTATAGGGTCCACATGCACGATATCTTCGCAGCTGCGTACAATGCTCCTAATCAAACTTGTCTTACCAACACCTGCCGGTCCAACTACCATCACCTTCAATCGCCCCATGTTCCTTCCTCGAGTGGTGAATGGCCTCCGGACTGGCATTGAGATACTAGGCATGACTAGTTGAGGCTCCCGTTCCTGGCCGAGATCAAGCTCAGAGACCTGATCGTCATCATCGCCGCTTGAAGAATGTACTGCTTGACTGTTTGTCTCTGATGCTACACTGCACTCCTCGTCGCTCAATCGGAATGACTGGACAGATTCAGAGCGTGGTGTTGTAGGCATGCCTAACTCCGGATTGGGGCTATGCTTAAATGGTGTCAAAGGTTGGCTGAGGTTAACCGATGAATTCGACGTCCGTCGAAGATGTGATCGGAATGGGGAATCAGTGGATCGAAGAGATATGGGTGATGCAGCGGACGATCCGGCAGTAGAAGGCAGCTCAGAGGAAGTATCCCGATGGTGAGGTCTCGGTAGCCGCGGATGAGGAGGGTAGCTCGCTTTCTTCTTCTTAACATCTGTGGGACTCGCTGGACGAGGTGATCGAGCCGTACTATCACCACGCGACCATGTTGTGCTGTCAGAGTACAAGCTCTCGCTTATCGCCTCCTCAAGACTTTGCACACCAAAGTTGCTGTCTCTCATAGAGCTCGAAGCCATCGAGGATGGCTGCCGAGTCTCATGGGCTTCTTGCGGCATCTTACGCCCTCGTGGTTGTGCACTACTCTTTTCCATGTCACGCTCGCTGCGCAAGAAGAAGGTGGTCGGCCCGGAAGGGCCTGGATTCGACGTGGGAGGTGGGTCAAAGGTTGACCTCTTGGATTTGAGCGTACGACCGTCGTGCGGTGCGTACATACTGATTGCAAGACACCTATCGCGGCCAGATACGGTTGGTCCGAGATGATCGAAGATGGAGTACTAAAGGGCGGATCACATTGAGCGTAGATGGTATGGCTGGACGCGACAGGAGAACGATGGATCTCAGCAAGGCATCCAGGGACGGTCAGATTGCGGTATGCAGGGCAGCAACAGCGTCGGGCACTTGGTATGCGTGAGGATGCGCTGGCGGTGTTGACGAAGGAGGGGCGCTGTGGGGAATGCAGCTGGTTATCGGTGACGGCGTGAGCCTAACGCTTGCGATAGCACGGGCTCTGGAGAAGCAGCCGAGAATGAGATGGTCACGGCTGGCGGCGATGTGCGTGCACAGTAGCCAAAGTGCGCGAATGGAGTATGAACGACAACGACAATGGGATGTCAGAGAGGGAGCAGTAGTGGTACGGAGCACATGTACCGTCGCAGCATGCTTGTTAGCATTCATCAGCAAGGCCGATCCCTCGTGACCCAATCACCTGCTGCGCCCGCTATTTCAGGCAGAAAGCGTGACCTGCGCAATCTCAACCGTGCAAGTGGTTGGCACAAGCTGCGTAAGGTGTCTTCATGTAGAGGCGAGTTGTTCATGCTGATCAAGACGCGTCTCATTGCTTCTCTGTTTACTTGCTGCCATTATATCTGCGTCTTCCTCGCCGGCACATTATGTGTGAGTAGGTCTCGCATGCGTATGTACGTACGAGGGGTACTACTAAGAAGCTTCGCATGGTATTCCGGCGGAGAACTCTCACTATGATGCTGACGAAGGCTGAACGTAGCATTTCACTAATTATTACTGACAGATAGCTAACGATTCTTTCCAATCTCCACGACATACAGGTAGACCTCTATAACTATGTCTGCTGAGACTAGCGGTATCGCGATGCGATACCGAGTCATATGCAGACTTATGAGCTAGCGGAAAGCCGGCCGACAGATTTCCAGGAACGCTCTCTCGTTTGGGCAGCGGCTTCAGACACTCTCCCTACAGACTATGCCACGGTAAGCCCAGCCTGAGTATGCTCCGCTTCTCTCCTTCTCGCATACTCCGGGCAACTCAGGGAGCCCCACGGCCAGACTGGGGCAAGACCTTGAACCTCCCGCGATCCTCTTTCCCAGCTCGCCCGAGCGCCTCGCAGTTGGAGCTGTACGGCGCGAAATGTTCCGACGAACTGTACCAATGGCAACGTGAAGCACGAGCTTATGGAGGCGGCGCGGGTACGGAGAATGACTTCGTTCTGCATGATGGTCCTCCATATGCCAATGGCGCTGTGCACGCTGGACATGCGCTCAACAAGATCCTGAAGGACATCGTCGTGCGCTCAAGATTGGGCACTGGAGAACGCGTTCGATATCGACCGGGATGGGACTGCCATGGCCTGCCGATTGAGCTCAAAGCATTACAGCAAAACCAGGTTGCTGAGCAAGAAAAGAGCAAAGAATCAGGCGAGGTCACGGCTGCCAGCATGTCACCATTGAAGATTAGGAAGAAGGCGAGCCAACTTGCCGCTCGCACCATTGAGGATCAGAAAGAGCATTTCAGAAGCTGGGGCGTCATGGGCCAATGGAACAATCCTTACAAGACCATGGACCGCGACTTCGAGATCAGACAGCTGGGCGTGTTCAGGGAAATGGTCAAGAAGGGTAAGATCATATTGCATGAGGATAGTAGTACAGATAGCACAAGTATTGATTCTGGTGATAGGCCTCATTTTCCGCGATCACCGCCCTGTTCATTGGTCTCCTTCTTCCCGAACTGCTTTGGCTGAGGCCGAGCTAGAATATGATGACCAGCACACGTGCACCGCTGCTTTTGTAAAGATGCCATTTACGTCTTTACCGGCTGCTTTACAAAAGAAGGGTGTATCAGCGAAATTCGCAAATGCGCTGATATGGACAACTACACCATGGACTTTGCCCGCAAACAAGGCTATTGCCTTCAACAAAGAAATCGAGTACTGCGTTGTACGCATCCGCCAACCTAGCGATGAGGCAGTTCCACGAGACGAGTACCTTCTGGCCAAAGGCAGGATAGAGCACGTCATGTCGTTCCTCCCAGAAGGCAGCACCGTCGAGACTGTTGTTGACAGCATCTATGGCTCCGAGCTGGAGGACGATCACGCTTCGTGCTCTAACATGTTCCAACCCAAAGAGCACAAGTCCCGATTCATCGCTGCCGACTTCGTCACAGCTACTTCTGGAACAGGCCTTGTTCACATGGCTCCTGGGCATGGTATGGAAGATTATCAAGTCTGCCAAAAGTATGGCATCGGACCTGCTTTTGCTCCTGTTGATGATGAAGGACGCTTCACTACTGAGGCTTTCCCGGTCCACAGTGCAGTGTCAGAGTCTCATTCGCACGGGTCGGAATCTCTATCCTTGACTGGGCTCTTTGCTGAGAAGGAGGGAGCACACAAGGTTCTCCAGATCTTGGAAGATCATGCACCGGTGACCACTCTTCTGCTCGCTGCACACAAATTCACACACAAGAATCCCATCGATTGGCGAACGAAGAAGCCTGTCATCACCCGCGCCACCGCACAATGGTTCGCAGACGTGTCTTTGATCAAAGACAGAGCACTTGCTGCCATTGAGGATGTAAAGTTCGTTCCTGAAAGTGGCCGCAATCGCTTAAAGGCTTTCATCGAAGGCCGAAGTCAGTGGTGCATCTCTCGTCAGCGAGCTTGGGGAGTTCCAATTCCTGCTCTTTATCACGTTGAAACCGGTGAAGCCTGCATTACAGACGAAAGCATAAACCACATCATCACAGTCGCACAGAAACGGGGAACCGATGCCTGGTTCTCGGACGCAGCAGATGAGCCAATCTGGCTACACTCCAGCCTGGAGCGTGGAAAGTGGCGCCGTGGAAGAGATACGATGGACGTGTGGTTTGATTCTGGTACTACTTGGACATCGCTGCCGCCCCGACAAGGCAGGCCGGTGTCAGACGTCTGTGTAGAGGGGTCTGACCAGCACCGCGGCTGGTTCCAGAGTTCGCTGCTTACTGCGATCGCCACGCAAGATCCCACCAGCAAACCGGTAGCGCCGTACAGCACACTGTTGACGCACGGATTTATTCTGGACGGCCAGGGCATCAAGATGAGCAAGTCTATCGGCAACACAATTTCTCCCTCAGAAATTGTTTCTGGTTCTCTGCTGCTGCAACAGGCAAAGGCGAAGCCAGGTAAAAATGGCAAAGTCCCAGTCGCTGACCCAATCCAAAAGAAGAAGAAGCAAGACAGCCTCGGACCAGACCTTCTCCGCCTCTGGGTGGCTTCTTCAGACTATACCAAGGATGTGCCCATCTCTCAGCAAGGGTTGCTGGGTATCCAACAATCTCTGCAGAAATACCGTGTCACGATGAAGTTCCTCTGTGGTGTCCTGCAAGACTATCATCCTGATCAGCAGTCCGAGTCGCAAGAGGCAGCACCAATGCCCTTCGCTACCAAGATCATCCTGCACCAGCTCTCTCGCACGAGTGAAACCGTGTTTGAAGCTTACCGCAATTACCGTTTCCACGAAGGCGTGCGGGAGATTAGCTCTTTCGTTAATGCAGATCTGAGTGCCTTCTATCTCGAGATCGCTAAGGATCTACTCTACACTGGCACCCAAGCTCAGCGATTGCAGGCACAACAAGTCCTTTACAGCATCACTCAAGAGATGGTCCACTGGCTTGCGCCGATCACGCCTCATCTTGTACAAGAGTTCTCCGAACACCTGCCTGAGTCGTTGAAGACTTCGCTCAATGCCTTCCGCACAGCTTGGACGCAGTCTTATGCTGCCCCATCTGAGACTCAGTCTGCAGACATGCGCAATACTTTCAAGTCATTCGATCAGCTCAGCCGTGCGGTCAAGCTTGCACAGGAACAAGCCCGCTCCGCAGGTAAACTCGGCAGTGGCCTTGCGTGTCGGGTCGTAATCATAACTCCCCGAGAAGGCGGCGACGTTGCCAGTGGATTGGCGAAAGACCTCGCCAGCATCAAAGATGAACTCGCCTCCCTGCTTGTCGTAAGTGAGGCAGAGATCCAGTCTGCAGACGCAGCCACAATTTCAGATTTGCGCTCAGAGCTCGACAGCGATGACTGGCGATTCGAAGCACCTGTAGAGATGCGCGGCGCCGAGGGCGAGACTTCAGTTGTTGCTAAGATCCAGGTTCTCCCGCCTCTCATGAGCAAGTGCGTTCGCTGCTGGCAATACACCGCCGGGAACGAGGAGACGCCTTGCGGAAGATGCCAAATGGCTCTGGCCGAGAAGGGCATGGATGTGTGAGAACACGAGTTCCTGCATCGCATTTGTCACATCCACCTGTATACTACTGTATAACAACTCTGTATAAATATCCTCTATGTACAACATCATTCTACAATTTAGCCTCGCCAGGCTCCCTCTCTACCTCTCTGAACCTCTTAAACAGCTCCAGACTCTTCGGATTCGCCACCGTCGCGCTCGCTTCCACGTCTTTCCCACTAATGATTTGCTTCACAGCCACTTCCACTTTCTTACCGTTGATCGTAACGGGTATCTCCGGAACTTCAAATACAAACCTGGGCACATGTCGAGCGCTTAGATTTTCTCGTATGCTTGCTTTGAGCTCCGCACGCAACGAAGAGGTCAGAGAGTGGTTCTTGCTAGCGGGCACGACGAATAGGAAGACCGCTTCGTCTGTATCTTGAGGTCTTCGACGCCCGACGCAGAGCGTATTCGAGAATGAAGCGTTGAAGGGAGGCGATTCGACGATGGCGTAGATCTCGCTACTGCCGAAGCGGATGCCGGAGGGATCTGATGGAGGCAAGTCTGTCAGCTTTTTGTGTCACATGATTGTTTGAAGACCACTTACTCAAAACGCCATCACTGCGGCCATGCATTGTGAACCCGCCCGTGTGCGGATTGCGAGAAAGCCAGTCGTGCTGGGCCCAGACGTCGATGTTGTCGAAGCGCTCGAAGTAGCTGGACTTGTACTTGCGGTTATCACCGTCGCCCCAGAAGAAGCATGGCATGCTTGGGAACGGTTTACGGATGACCATCTCGCCTGCTTCGCCGGATCCGTAGATCGAAGTGCCTGTGGCGGGATCCAAAATATCTACATCCATTCCCAGAGCACGGATTTGCATCTCGCCAGCATGTATGGGACCGTCGGGATCGAGAGCTATGAGTGATGTAGCCGTGTCAGTGCCACCGGCTGTGTTGCAGATCTGAATGCTTGGCGGGAAAGAGCGGTAGAACCATCTGTACTGCTCGGGCGAGAGAGTGGCGCCAGTGGTGTATACCGTTTTCAGCGATGAGAGATCAAATTCTGCTTTCGGCACGCATTTCGACATTTCGACTTCGAGGAGATACCTGGGTGAGCTGCCGAAGTAGGTCACCTTGAACCTTTCGACAATACGAAGGAGTTGCTTCGCGTCGGGATACAGCGGACTGCCGTTGTAGCAGATCGTTGTGGCGCCAACGGAAAAGTGGCCGCACATTATGTAGAAGACGACCCAGGATGTGGATGAGTATTGCATGACCACGTCTGTGGGCGTGAGCGAGTTGTGTAGAGTTGAGATCTTGCGGGTCTGCAAGCATAGACCGTGGCGGTGGACTATGCATTTTGGCGGTCCGGTTGTGCCCGACGAGTAGCATATCATAAGAGGATCGTTGAACGAGACTCTCGTGAAGGTGAGATCGTCGTCGTGGCTGGCTCTATGGAGGAAATCGTGTACTGTCGGGTATTTGACTGACTGGCTCACAATAGGGACAACAAAAGTCGCCGGAGCAGGCTTGAGTCTCGACAGTATTTGGTCCAGCTTCTCGATCGTCGAAACAGTCTTGCCTTTGTACACGGCATCTCCGTCAACAAACAGGATGCTCGGCGTCACTTGCTGTAGCCGAGCCACGCATCCTTCCAAGCCCAAATCTGGACTGATGCAAGTGAAGATTGCTCCAATGGCAGCAGTAGCGTGGAACAAGACCATCGCAAAGTTCGAAGTGGCTACTAAAGCTCCAACCCTGTCTCCCTTCTTGATTCCCGAGCGTCTCAGTGCGCTCGCTGTGAGCCGAACACTGTCTCGAAATTCACGCCAGCTCACATACTCAGCTTCGTCCAAGCTTTGGCCTTCACGAAGACCGATCAGAGCGATTGCATCAGGATTCGGGTTGGAGAATAAGGCGTTCTCGGCATAGTTGATTTCCAATCCTTCGAAAAATGGCGGGTTGGAGCTCATTGGTGCTTTGTCATTGTAGGCGGTTTTGATCGATGGCGGTAGAGACGGCACTAGTTTCAGATAGGTATACAAATCTATCCAGAACTCTTGCGGGCTTTCATTACTCCATTTGACCAGCCCTTGGTTGTCTTTGATATTTAGATTGAAAGAGTCGTTGACGTGACATCTATAGTTGTCCATGGCCGTGGCCTTTGACCGGCAACTCCCTTGCCGAGGAGTCCATAGCAGTTCTGCGCCGTTCTTTTCGTTTTTGGAGACCATTTTTGTCTGGCATCAATCCGTTCAGAAACTCTTGTGTATATTTCCAATATATCGAATTAATTCGATGTTGTGCCACGTCGGTAGAATGGTATTGCCGCGATTGTCTGACTGGCGGGGAAAGGTGCATTTTCGCCGAGGTAGATCTGCGGCCTCAATGAACCACAACATTTTGCAATATAGCTGTAAGAACATGGTCTGATTTTGTGTTATACCAATTTGCTATGACTACATGGGTCGTAAGCACTCATCTCGCAATCATCAAAACGCCAAAGCGCATGCGTAGTACGTACAGTGTCTGAACGAAAACAAGGCGAAAGAGTCTTGGATAAGCAATTTGAGATCTATATCAAACATCTATGTCTATCGAGATGAAAAACCTCATCCTTGCTTCATATGCCACTTCTTTCGAGGCCAAATCCTGCGTTTAGATGGGCATTGTTGACGAACCTAGTTGGCAGTCTTGGTTGCTTTGCTCCGCAGCTTCATCATAAGAACCACCAGAGCATAACTCGAAATGCAGAACAGAGCCGTAACACCGACATCCCTCCATCCATAGTATCTCTCATTGATGTTCATCGTCCGAAGGTAATCTGCACCTGTGCTGTATGGACAGTACTCGCAAGATGAGTTGTTGTTCGGATCCACGATATAACCCGCGTTAGAGCTGAGGAAATCTGCCATGTACTCTCCACAAGTTGTTCCTGAGGGCAAAGGAATTTGGGTAAGCTCGTCTTGCCTGCATTTGACATCGACATCGAAAACGACTGGTTCCAGAAGACCGCCGATTAGGTAGGTGAATGGATCTAAATAGTACATCCAGTAACGCCAGAATGCTTGGATTTGGTCATACGGTACCACGACACCGCAGAAGTTGATCAAGAAAGCTCCAAGGATGATGGGATTTGCGAGCGATGCGAAGTAGGCGTTGGGGCTGTATGCCGCGATCGCCTGTCCGATAGAGGTGTACAGAAATTCGTACAAGATCATTTGCAGGTAGACCTCGCCAGATGCACTCGCCTTGACTGGGAAGCCGGTGGTGAAGTACCAACATGCAAAGAACAGGGTGGCGCAGACGATAAGTACGGGAATTTCCGACACGACCTGACCAACGATGAAGGCAAACCAGTGGTAAGTCTTGCTCTTCTTCTCTCTCGACTCGAAAATGTCTCGGTTCTGGATGAAAAGAGGTTGCATCTGATTAATGCAGCCAGGCGCGACAAAAACAAAATTAAAGACCGACATGAGCCTGAACTGTAAGTCGTGAGTGCCGGTTCCGAGCTTCCAGAATGTGAATCCAGCGAATAGACTGTTTGATACATGAGCTCCAATCTTGTTCCAGATGTAATCTGGGTTGCGCCACAGCGCAATGAGCTGGCGCTTGGTGACCATGACGACCTGATGTCTGATAGGCGAAGCAAAATCGGCAGAATCTTCTTCAGCATCGGTATCATTTGAAACCTTTGCTTGTTCGATGTTGAGCCGGTGGATTTCGTCCACCATGTGCTGATATTCAGGAGATACAAGCCATTGTTCGGGCCAGTTGACCTCTTTACCCTGGCGACCTTGAATCACATCAATGATGTGTTCGGCAGGATTTACATCCTCTGGGCATGGATGGCCGTTCCGTGCAAAATAGTCCAGCAAGATGGCAGAGTTACGCCCCGTCTCTCCGAAGTAAGTCGTCCGTCCTCCGCTGGCTAGTAGAATGAGGACATCGAATGCCTCGAAAAGTGCGGCAGAAGGTTGATGGATCGTACAAATGATAGTTTGTCCAGATGCTGCTAGTCTGCGCATGAATCTGCAGATTTCGAACGCAGATTGTCCATCGAGACCGGATGTAGGCTCGTCCAAAAATAGTAAAGATGGCTTTGCAACCAACTCGGTCGCGAGTGTGAGTCGTTTACGCTGTTCGATAGACAATCCAAGACCAGGGCCTAGAAAAATGTTAGTCATTGATGTAGACCGGAAGCGGCAAACTGATTGAGGCTTACTGCCAACTATCGCATGCTTCAATGGCGACAACTCAAGAAGATCCATGATGCTGTGAACGTAACGAACTTTCTCTTCGTCGGGCGTGCTGTAGTTCTGACGCAGTCTAGCAGAGAAGAGTAAGGACTCCAATACTGTTGCGGTGGGCTCGTGAACGTCGTTTTGTTCACAGTAGCCAGTTGTTCGCTGGAAAGAAATGCCTTGAGGGCGTCCGTTGACCTATACACAACGTTAGCATTTGCGAAGGACTGATTAAGTGGCGACCCTATATTTACCATGATACTGCCTTCAATGCGGCCACTATCTTTCCTCTGAGCCAGCACGTCCATCAAAGTTGTCTTACCAGCACCAGAGCTGCCCATTAGAGCTACCAGCTGACCTGGTTTTACGTAGCCTGAGACAGATTGCAGCAATTGCTTCTCCCGGCCCTCGTGATGTACGAAGTAGTCGATATTTTCGAATGTGAAGGTAGTTTCTCCAATGGACATATCGCCTTTGGTCTCCGAAGCACTGCTTGAGTTGCTGCTAATGGTCTTTTCTGGATCAGCTTCAATAGCGAGCTCCTTCTGGCGACCGCGACGGTCGAAAAGCACCATCGATCCGGTACCCGAAGCGAGGTTGATCTCAAATCCTAATGCCGCCATGAGGGCCCAGAAGAGCCAGAAAGCAATGATAATGCCAAAATTGCGCCAAATTGTGCCGACTGAAGCATCGTACTGACTTTCAATGTATGCCTCGCCGTTTATTGTGTCCTCTCCTGGAGCACTGCCAGGAACGGTGCAGCTGCGGAAGCTAGCGTCTGTGTATGATGGTCCGAAAGGAACGTATTGCGGCGTTATGCATTCAAGTTCTCGATTGCCCATCTCGGTTGCCAGGAGAGCTTGGAAACAGTAGCTGCTCGGATTGATGTAGGCGATCCATCTGAACCAATCGTGCATCTCGGGGACAGGGATGAGATATCCAGTATAGACCATCATGCCCATGATACTGACTCCAGCGATCTGGGAAGCGACGCCAAAATGACGACACCAGGCTCCGACCATCCTGAAGAAAGACAGGAAGCATAAAGACGTTACTATTAGGAGGATCCATTGAGTGAAGAATTTCCCGGCATCATGTTGAAAGCCCACCATGAAATAGTAGACGATTTCGAAGAGGCTAATCGAAAGCATAGCAATCGGAATATCGGTGATGGCATTAGCGATGGCGTAGGCAGAAGGGCGGGTAAACGCAAGGCGCTTATGTCTCGAGACGATCGGTCGACCAAGGAAAGATGCATTGACCTCCGACATGGCGTTCAATCCATATAGGATGAGAGGAAAGAACAAAGCTCCTGGCCGAGGGAATATCGAGGAGCTGTCATTTTGCAAGTTGTAGAACAGAGACGCGGTGATCAGTGACATGATCAGCGCTGAACAAATGTTGAGGATGACAGTCAAGCGATCACCCCAAATGATCTGGAACTGTCGCTTCGTACATGCCACGATCTGGCGTCCAAGAGACACATGATACGGGCTCTTTCCGCGTGAGAGCCAGGATGACCACGAACGATTCTTCTCAAGTGTGCGCACATGTATCAAGTCGTTGACTTCTTGCGCCAAAGATGCATCAGTGACCGGGATTGTAGACTTAGAGTTGCGCTGGAAGTCTGCGCTCGCCCGAAAGCGAGCTGCGAACTCATCTGCACTTTGTGGAACCTTGTCCTCGAATCCTGGAGCAATCTGTCTCTCCGTGGGTACTGATACTGAGGTCAGGAAGTCTGCGATGTTGGCACCAGGAGTGCAGATGAAACCCATTTCCTCGAAGTAAGCCTTAGCGTCAGATCGTGGTCCGTAATAGATCTGATGACCCTCTGCGAGCACCAGTACCTTATCGAACTGGTTGTAGATGCCATTACCCGCCTGGTAGAGTGTGACAAGGACAGTTTTCTGTTGCTCTGATGCTGACTTCCGGAGAAGTTTGGCAAAATCTAAAGCATTGCTGGCGTCTAAGCCTCGTGATGAATTGTCCCAGCATTGCACAGGCGCTGTAGATGCAAGAACTTCGGCGAGAGATACACGTTTCCGCTCACCACCTGAGACACCACGTATGAACTCATTCCCAACGACAGTCTGAGCCGTGTGCGAGATGGACAGTGACTCCAAGATCGATTCCTTCGTGTGAGATAAGTAGGCCTTGCTGTCGCTGAGATGCCCCGGCCTCGTTCCAGGAAGTTTCGAAGAGCTTGCAAAATCCATAGTCTCGGACACCTTCAGTGTTGGGAAGTGCAGGTCTTCTTCAGTGTTCATAACAATCTGTTGTCGAAATTGTTGTGCCTCACGAGGCCCAGCGTTGCCGTAGAAAACATCGCCAGACACATTTTGGAACTCTCCCCGGGTGTTGGAAAGAACCTTGAGCAGACTTGTCGTACCTGAACCCGGCCTTCCAAGTACTAGCATCTGAATGAAACTGTTTTAGCGATTGCCATGTTGCTGGAGGGCCGCGTCCACATACCATTTCTCCAGGGAGGACCTGACCGGAGATACCTTGAAGGATATACTGTAGGCATTGGTCAGTCGTCAGCAGCAAACTTCGATCAGATTGCCTTTACCCTCGGCGGTGTATTATTCCTTTTGAAAGAAGTGAAGATGTCCGTGACTACAGAAGCCACAGTGGAACCATACGACTCCGTTAGGCTTGGAACCTGGACCGCCACATCCTTGAATGTAACGGTCAGGCGTTTTTGTATCGCCTCTGTCATGGCAACAAAGTGGTTGTCTCAAGATATGCCAAATGTAGCAGGAACAAGAAAGCAGAGCTGCATGCAACGATCGTTAAATGTAAAGACAGAAAGCCATGACTGACAACTCGCCGGAGATACGGACTTGAGAGAGCATAGTAAAGCTCCACTTTACTCAGCATGTTGGATTGATGTGCGCAACCTTTCCGTGCATGTGAGAGTGCTCAGGATCGCGCTGGGATGTGTGTGGAAGACACATGAGCGAATCCAGTATCGCCATGCGGACTTACGGATATACGGATTCGTGCTCTAGAAGGCGCCTTGTGTCGATCATGGTGCAATTTGTTCCATACATGCAGCCGCTCAGCAGTGTCGAGGCGACAACGATCCCATCTGACAGCATATAAGTCCAATGACTAGGTGCTATGCAGCTACATGGTCGAAGCAGCTTGACACCTGTGCTCGTGATATCGGATTAAAAATTAAGTACAGTCGTTACTCAAAAGTCTGCACGCGGCATATTAGTAGTGTTTGTCATTGCTCCATGTTGAAGGTTGAAGGTAGAAATTTGCTAGCACCTAAACATTTTTTGAGCGTCTTTTGTTATCTCTAAGAGACAAAACAATGCAAGAGCTTCGATATAATCGCCGATACTACCTCCCATACATGGTGCACAGACTTATGAGCTAGAGCTGTAGGATCCACCTCCGGAAAAGACTGCAAGATTTGCCAAGTCTGAGGCCAGCGGACGGAGCGGCGGAGCCCGGACCGTGGACGAGAAGGCGGTCTTACAGCTTGCCGTTATCTATTTCCTTGTCAATGACAAACCTTGGGCGCGGCGGTATGGAAAGAATTGGAACGAAAATCTCCAAGGCATGTGAGCCTTGTCGTCGTCGCAAGATCAAGTGCAATGGTCAGCAACCTTGTGGACTTTGCCAGCAGAATCCGGCACATTGCTCGTATCGTGCGAAAGCGCGTGATCGCACTTCAGCAAAACAGAGAGCTTTACGTCAGAACGATCATGGCGAAGCGCACCTTTCGACGGAGTCTCGGACAGTACGTTCGGAGACTCCTGGAGCAGTGCTGAGTCCTCGAGAACATCATCAGCCTGCAGACCCAGAGGTCTATCGCGGAATTACTGCCACTCACACTCATGGGTCCAATGCAGGCGAATGTGCGCAACTCTTTTACGGTCCGTCTTCGAATTTTGCATTCCTCCAACAGCTACACAAAGGCATTCTCCATCATGGCTTCAAGAGATTACCGGAAGGACATGACAATCAGGAGGGCGCTGCTAGCCTTGACATATTCGTCCAGCGATCTATCTTCTTTGGAACACCATCATTAGCTGGTGTCGGTCCTGCCATCAGGCCGAATCCACCCAAAGCGATTGTCTCCGCTGCTCAGGCTCACCTTTTTCTCCAGAAGTTCAAGGTATCCAGCTTTCATCTGCTTCCCTTGTTCACGGAGACCGAGCTTAATCGGATGCTTCATGATCTCTACCAACAATACAGTTACGCCGCAATGCAGTCACAAGAAGCTGGAGTGATCCTAGCAGTACTGGCTAATGGTGCTTTGACGGCAAATGACACAGACTCGGCTGAAAAGCTATACGAGCAGGCAAAGGGGATCGCGGCGGTGTTCGACGAGGCAGTCACCCTAGCAATGATTCAGATATCTATATTGCTGTCCGATTATCAAGTCAACATGGGCCGACCAAACTCGGCATACTTACACCTTGGCACCGCTTCGAGAAGAGCTTTTGCCATGGGTCTGACTAGAGAAAGTAGTCGCGCAGAACACCACGACGAGGAATTACAAAAGCGTCGCTGCACTATGTGGTCGCTCTACTTCCACGAAAGGTATAGAAATGTCCTGACGGTGCTGACGAAGAACGTAAACTGACTTTGTACAGATGGCAAGCACTAGCAATGGGAAGGGCAAGTGCACTGAAGTTTGCCGATATCACCTGTCAATTTCCAGATGACCGTCCAGTATTGATATACCTTTGCGAAATGGCACGAATCGCAGAGGCCAATTGCGAGGAAATGTACCAGCGCAAATCCGAATCTCTGCAGCTTCTGTGTGTGTCTGCAGAGCGCACATACGCTCAATTACGCCAATTTGCCGAACGCACTGGTATCGGCGCTATGGACATGGGAGAGCGGGCGAAACAATACGGCGATACGCCGTGGCTTCATTTGCACAACGGTCAGCCACGTGTTACGTTCAAGATGCTCTACGACTTGCTGACATTCTTGTAGTCTACTATCACGCCATTCTTTTGGCATTCCGGCCATTTCTTGTCGCTATGGCGGGAAGTCAGCACAAGCAGGGCTTCATGTGGTTGAGAGCAGCGTGTAGAAAAGCCACAGACGCGGCCCAAGATAGTCTGATATTCATCAGCACTCTACAAGAAGCGGCACCTGTGACCCGGGTAAGTTCCGATATCATCATCTGCACTTTCCAGTGCCAGTACCGCCACTGACATGTTAGCAGGACACAAGGTACACTGCCTTTTTCATCGAGTCCAGCTGCGCTGTCCTGCTTTATGATGGGCTGTGGCATCCCACCAAGCTTGCATACAACCTGGAATTTATCCGCGCAGGATTGAGATGTCTCAACAAGATGATTGATGAAGAGGTAAGGCGGATCAGAGCTCTGCCAACGAGGACTTTTGGAGAGCGCTCGCTGACTTATGCACCCCATGATGCAGCCCATCCTTAATGCTCGCAATTCTATCAGTCGAGCTATTGGCGCAGTAGAGCAAGCCGTAGCGACGCGTTCACAAGGTGGTATTCGACAGGACACTGATCCGACTGGAGCTCTCCTGGCTACGACCCAAGCTGGCATCGACAGCAACAGTAACGCACAGCTGCCAACATCCCAGCAGACCATGTTTAATACTATGGCAAACGACTTCATCTACCTCAGCGACAGACCAATGCAAGCACCAGCAGCCTTCCAGTCGCAACAACAGCCTGTACAGCCAACAGACTCGACGGCGCCCTTCGATGCAAACACTGCGATGGTGGACCCGACGTCGTTGCTTGACTTTGACGTTTTGACGACCGATCTATACAGTTTCTTCCCGATCTCGACGCCGGAAACTACTGCAGACTTTGGTCACAATGGCCAGGGATGAGCGATCTGCAATTTTACCATGCGCACGACTTCTCAAGACGGACATTGCAACGGCTTGCAGTGATGGCCACTAAACAAGCCGCGACTGCTAAATTTGTACAGTATCATGAAACATGAATTTAAGGTTATATCAAGCTTAGATCCAAGCTTCTAGCTCTCTTTCTGGACTTCAGTGGGCGCGCCTTCAGCGGCGGCAACCGGGGTCTCTTCTTGGGCCTCTGCGACAGGTTTTCCAGTAACGCTGCCAGAAGCCTCCTCGTCCTTGGTCTTCTCCACTCTCCTCAGGAATGCCACACCTTCCACGTGGCTCGTCTGTGGGAAGAAGTCGAAGCCTCTGACGCTCTCAATCTCATACATGCCAGCCCTCTTTCCAAGACCGCCAACCAGCCATCCGACATCTCTGGCCTGGGTATGAACATTGCAGCTGACGTAGCAAAGTCTCTTCGGCCCGTAATCCATCAGCTGCGAAATGAAGCTCTCGTCACACCCCTTCCTTGATGGGTCAATAACGACAGCCGTCTCGTCGGCGGGGAACTTCGATCTGTCGAATGCGTCGAACAGAGTAGCTGCGTCACCAGCGACGAAGCGCACGGAATCTTCGGGGAGGTTATTGAGTTTGGCGTTCTTGCTGGCAAAGTCGATGGATTGTTGGCTGACGTCGATTCCAACGGATTGTTTGAACATAGAAGAGAGGGTGATCGAGAAGAAGCCGGAGCCACAATATGCGTCAATCATGTTTTTGATTGGTGAACCGGCAGCGTCAGGTCCAAGGATGTTTTCGCGGATGTATTTGGTGACCAAAGGCAGGATGGAGTTGTTGTTCTGGAAGAAGGCGCCGGCCGGATTGTCGAGGCGATAATCATCAATGTATTCTGTAGAAATGGCCTTTTGGTCGGTAATGCAAGTTTTGCGATAGACATGGTCGCCACGGTCTTCGATCACCACGTCCGCTTCGCTCGTGCCTTCTTTCGCATCTGCTCCTGATTGTGCCTCGTCTTTCTTGGCCTTCACGGTGTTCTCTCGTAGTAGAAGTGTGGCGCCACGCGAGTATTGGCCGATGTTCTCCGTGACCCTCTTGCGCTCCCTTTTGTTTCCTAGCCGTACGGCGTCCGTTCCGATAGGGCAATCTTCGATGTCCATCGTCTTCCTCGTACCTTTGAGCATGAAACCTATGTTCGGTACCTCTGGCCACTCCACCTTCTGGCCATGGCTCCTTATGTTCTTCAGCTCTTTCCGTCCAATTGGTGGTCCGTCAAAGTGGGGTGTCAGTTTCGTCCTGTAACCGTAGATCAAGGGTGAGCCGACAGTATCGCCGACGGTAGGTACTGAAGACGCAGGAAGATTTGAGAAATTTTGGTATGCGCGCTCAACAATTGACCGTTTGTGCGCAAGCTGGTATTCATATGGCGAGTGCTGGAACTGACAACCAGAGCATTTTGTGAAATAGCCGCAGCCAGGAGTCTCGGTCCGGTGCTCTCCAGCCTTGACTATTTTGACGAAGTCTGCGAGGGCATAGTTGTCTTCCGAGTTATTCTTGTAAACCTTGGCAGTCACAATGTCGCCAGGGACCGCGAAAGGCACAACGATCACTGAGCCGTCTTTGTGTGCAAGTCCGTCTCCAGTCGAGGATAGCATAGAAATCTCCACATCAATCTCGACCTGCTCTTGAGGTTCGGTCTTCTCTGCGTCGTCTAGTCTTGTTTCCTTGAGTAATTGTCTCACATCCGCAAGAAGCACTTGTTCATTTGATCCATCGCTGACAGTGGTTGTCTTTTGCTTCTTGTTCTTCTTGAAATGGCGTTTGCCCTCGTTGAAAGCGCGTTTCTGCGCCATGAGTACGGATATACGAGGCGACAACAGTAATGGCGGAAGTCGGAATGCGCACCGGCGGAATGGTAGCATTGACAAGAGTTTCTTGATTTCACTTGAACTTTTGCATAGGCTCGATCGCATGTGATTTTTGGCTTTGGAAAGTAAGCGGAAGTTTGATTGGCTGGATACCATGCTCGAAGCTGTGTACCCGGTACCATAAATACATCAACCTACACCCACCTGCAGCTTCAAGGCACCAATTTAACAATCTGATAAATTACATGACCATCACAATGATACGATACGTCGTTCGGCGAGAGCCAGATCAAGGTATCGACTGTCCCAACACCTGGCCGTTCTCAGCTCCCAGCGAGGGCGCCCACGGCTTCAGCAATGGCTTCTGTCTGCTCGTCTTCCGCATCTCGACAGTCTAGCATTGCAACCCAACTGGAGAATATGAGGTCCAGAGTATACTCATCTCCAGGCACAAAGACCTCTAGAGGATACACTTTCTTGCTCAGCGTTCCTGGAAATTTACCCCGAGCTAGAAGAGTTCCTCGAGCGTCCGTCAGCTCTTCGAACCCTCCACTTCCATTTCCTGGTCTCCATTTCAACGTCCCGAAATGGGCTTTGATATCCTTGCCATATCTCAACCCTTCCCAGCTTTGCTTCATCTTGATCTCTTTCCCGCAAAGTTGCAAGGTTGTCGTCCCAGAAAGTGACGATAGCTTGAATGTGCAGATCGGCTGGGCGTTGCGCCATATTGTCTTACTGGCAACTGCAAAGTGAGCCACTGGCTGGCCGTTTGGGCCAATAGCTGTGAAGTGGTTTTGCGAGTCGGGCCCATAGACTGTAAGGTATGGTGCAGGCTCAGGCTTGCTGTGTCCGAGTAAGGATGAGAGACTAGGCATGTTGTCCTTAAAGGATTTTTGATGTGCGAGAAGCGATCGAGAACAGGATGCTACTATATCATGGCTTCATCTTATTTCATATTCGTATCTCTCATATGTCAAAGCACGTCATATTCAGCTCTCTGTGTTCGTCGAGGATGGAAGTGTTCGCATAGTCATATGGCTGCGAAACAGTTGGGACTAAATACAGCTTTGATTGGTTCGCTCTCAATCCTTCGTCTAGATGAATGGCAGGAAGAGCATAGGAATGCATGGTTCAGCAGGACGATGGTGCCGATATGGTTTGCGAGCGGCGTATCTGAACAAAATCGGTTAGGCTGATGCTGTACTGAGCTGAGCCATCAGGGCTGAGTAAGTCCGATGCCGATCATTGAAGTGCAGATCTCGAGCGAGGGAACATAAGATAAGCTTAAAATGGGACGTAAATACTAGGCAATTAACAAGTCAGGTGCCATACCTGGTAATTTTCGGCACGCAAGCTGAGATACTCTGTGACCAAAGCCCAGAACTGGTAGCTTGATCTTGGCCTGTTCCCTGTTACATCGAGCCACATGCCAGGGATCGATCAATCGTTTTATACACCACCCAAAACTAGATTTGTAGAAAAGTCCTCTATAGCAGAGACTCTAAAGACCCCTCAAGCTTCGCAGAGAACGTGGTTGACCGTTTCCTAGCTTGTTCTGTTCCGTACAAGTCCCACGCTGCGCGACGGCTGGTTGTCTCGTTTTCAATCTCCCATACATGGCTTAGAAACACGCCCATGAAGCCAACTCCCATAGGCGCTAGCTGTCCTGACTTCGTTGAAATCGGAAGTACTTCGTTGGTGTGTTGTCGTCTGAACTCCTTCAAACTGACAGACTGTGGATTGTGCACACTTAGAGTATGGTTCATAATGAGTGTGAGTGTCAGCGCAAACTTGAACGCACGTAAGCCATAATTGCTGACTCCAATAAATTCGGGTTGTGCACCGTAGCCGGCCTCCGATAAAGCGATTAGTGCATGCGATGCTGCATCTTTCATCGCTTGAATCTCTCGACTCAGATCCGTGACCACACTGGTAGCAACGTTGTACAACCGCCACACGTCAGTCAAGGCCTGATTCGACCGAAAGAATTCGCCGAGGGCCAGCAGCAATCGCGACAGCCGCTGGACTAGAGCCAGCGATTCCCCGGTGGGCTCAAGAAAACCAACAGTGGCAGTTTGAGCGTTCACCTTCCTGAAGAAACTCCAGCATCGGCAATCTGGTTGGATGTCCGCTTTACCAAATATCATTTTCTGTTGTATCTAGACAAGATGTCAGTGACCTGCGGAATTATGCGGAGCAGATCGAATATGATCATACGTACGACTACCGTACACGCGACATAAATGACACCTCTGTCAAATTGATCTGTTGCATCAAATCGAAGATCTTGATTGAGCAATGAAGCTATGCCTTTCTGATGAACAGTTGTATCGTCTTCTATAGCTGTCCAGCTCTGTGAGACCGTTACTCATTGTCCTCGATGGACTCCCTTACTGAGGTCATTCCTTACCTGACAAATCCATAGAAGATACACTGCACACAACGTGTTAAGCGTATACGCTTCCACCGGGTGAAGTATTGCAAGCCGCGTGGCACTCAGAGCAGCCGTATAGCTCCGCAATCTTCGCTGCGATAAGGTATGTGAGACCTCCGCGCATGGTAGGGCAAGCATAAAGGCCTGAGTGGCTGCAGTGAGGGCGAGACTATGGCTAGTCCTCTTTGGTATGTCGTCCATGAATGAACCATGTGCCCAGTTGATCTCAAATCTCGACTGCCGATTCTGAAGTTTGTTGATCAACGACATACTTACTGCCATGTCAGGGCTTGGAGGCATCTGCACAATGGATTGCTCCGATAGACTTGACTTTCTTTCTTGTTTTGAGCTGTAATTCTTGAAGATGAAACGCTGTCGGCCGCCACCAACGCACTGAAGTCCGAATTTCTGACATCTCGAACATGTCGGCTGGACTTGATCGCACTATGGTACAATGAGCCAGAATCGCATCGTAGGCGATCACTTCAGGTTCGTCTCCGTACGTACCCTCTTTCGACGCCGTCGACAAGCATCACAAGCGCGGCTTTTCGGAACCCCTGGCATACCAATCAGGTGGAAAGATCCGCAATATCTATCGAGGCGCTGTCAGACAGATCAAAAGCGCTGCAGGGCGGTTGTACGGAATATGCACGGAATGCTATCCCAGCACCTACACGGTGGTATATCGCGGGGAACTATCACCCTACACCCATGTTGCCGCGAAGCGAGTGATCCTCGCGCTAATTGCAAACCGTGTAGCCGACGTCCACCCTTAACTCTTGGCTGGTGGTCAGTCGAGTGAGTCTGTGCTGAGGTCGTCGGATTTATTGGGCGCTTGTACGAATGCGGTGTTGTCGAGCGCCCCCACTCGCTTGGTCTTTGCCCAAGCAGTCTCACTTCATTCATGGAGATTTAGATCTCAATACATGTGACAATCAACAACTTGCAGGTGAAAGAGCTACCATCGGCGTAACTTAATACTCAAGCCCAAATGTGAGCGGCCAGGTGACATGTAGCAGAGGATCCTCAGATGGCTGCCACGCCTCGATCGTCTGCCAACGTCGTATCGAACAACGTCAGTACTGGTCAACAAGGTGCCGAAATGGTATACGCAAAGCACTGTTGGCTGTTTCGGCTAGAACACAGTTCAAATACACTTGGAGAGTCACACCAGATCTCGCGGCTGACAGCACCCATTCCAGATTCGATGACTTTAGTGTACAAGAAATGCATCATCAAAATTACTGGCGAGCATGACGATATGACTCGATCACAGGTTATTTCTTTACATGCAAGGAATCGCTCCCTACCGGACGGCTTCAGTGCCACGAGTGAATTGCCAGATAGCTGTCAGGGACCAGGATCCGCTCACAAAGTATGCTGCTCACAAAGTCTGCTGCTCACTCACATTTCAGATGCCATCCTTCAAAAGGGTAGTACGTGGGGGTTCATTCCCATTCCCATGACATGTGATGATGCATGTTCTCGCTGGCTTCTTCATCGCTACGTGCGAACATCACGCACCTTCACGACACAACTAAACAAACTTCATAACAACTACAACACCACTCACGACCAGGGCGCAGGCGGCGTCAATCGAAATCATGGGGACCTCGAGCAAATTCACGACAACTAAACGGCCTCTTCGTCGCTCCGCTCGCATCATGCAGCAAAGCGTATTTCGGTTCCAAGACTTGCCTCCGGAACTACGCGACATCATCTACGCTCTTGCGATGGAGGGAGAAGGTGTGCACAGGCTTGTTGATGGTCTGACAGGCACGGCAAGAGCACTCAGCCAAGTCTCCCGCGCCGTTCGTGCTGATGCAACAAGAATCTTCTCCACCAAAAACAGCTTCCTGGTGAGAGTCGGTTTGACCGCTGGGTCCGAATACTTCACGAACGATTCTCGGCGTCTCGACGACTGGAAAGCGGTTTGGGGAACTCTTATATTGCCACATATTCATTCCCTGAAGCTCGCTTGTGGCGTACCCGAAAGTTGCAGGTGTCGGGTCTCCATTAAGCTCAAAGACACCGCCAAACCAGCTAGCTACGGCAACCATAACTGCTATTTGTCCTATTCCATCCGAGAATCCGACATGAATCGAATTGCATTTGCGGTGTTCAAAGGCCACGGCGGGCAGGCAATCACCTATGAACAACTTCTCACTTTTCTCACTGCGGTGCAAAAAGTAATGGCTGAGCTGGGTGACACAATGCGTATCGCAAAAGTCGCTGAAGTATTGTCCAGGATCAAGTAGGGACGGAAATTTTCTCTGTCGGCGGCTTAGGGCAGTGTCCATGTGTCTTTGAGTATAGCACTGTGAGACAGAGGCATGAGAATTTGCATACCGATCAATGCAGAGGTCTTGCAGAGGAAAGTGATTGTATCATCAGGCACGAAGGTCGGGAGAGGCATGGTCATCGGTGAGACTCATATGTCCACGGGCCTACCAACGGAATGATCTGGCCTTGACAGCAGCGATACCAACGAGAATAAACATGTCAAATCATTATCACTACCATTGAGATACTCAGCTACAATACTGACGCCTTGGACCCAAATTACCCAGTCCGTGAGGATCCCCAAGTCTTATGCTTTGCTTTGCGATGCTACCATCTGCTTCTGCCGCTGTAATGACAAATGAAAGACACAAAAGAAAAGCCTACTTCCTGATCTCGTCCCACTTTTTCGCACAAGTCGCTGGGGCGAAGCAGTAGCTACCACCGTGATCTTCGATGTACTCCGCAATGTGCTTCCACGGAAGCTTGCTGCTACGCGAGCGGTAGTAGGCGCCCTTGCGGCGGTTGGCTTTTACGTGGGCCACGCCGCGGCGGAGGAGGTGAGTCTGTGATGTTGGAGATTAGCTTGTGTACCTGACGGGGGAGTTCAAGTTGGTCGATGCATACGTCTTTCTCGCTCCAGACGGGCTTTCTGACCCGCTCGGATCTGTCCTTTGTGAGGACGCGCACACGGCCACGCAAAGTGGATTCTGCTTCGGTGAACCCGCCCATTTTCTTGATTTCCTTGTACGTGAACCCTTCTTCACGCATGTCAAGGAGATATTTGTCTCTCTCGTCGCGCGTGGTAGCACCGACATCAGACTCGCTCTCGCTGGGAGCGTGATGTTCGGCCTTGGTGACGGAGTGGCTGACACTACCGCTGTCACTCTTCCCAATGCTCGGCGCGAGGACGGGGAGGCTCGGCGGAAGCCCATCGATGCCGCGGAAAGACCCTTGGATTGCAGGAGCTCCTGGAGCCGCAAGACTGCCTCCCATGAAGGGAAGGCCTCCGTACTGCGAAAGCTGGCCGTTGAACTGGGAGCCAATGCTGGAGCTGAGGTCAGGGACTGAAGAGAATCCCAAGTCGACGTTGCCAACGTCTTTGAACATGTCCAGTCCGCCAGTCTCCAAGTCCGAGTTCGAATCTCCAGAGGCGCGGCGCAAAGCGAGAGGGAAGCCGTTCTCGCTTGAGGGAGTGAAGGGGCCATAGGTTGAGGTCGGCGAGATGGCGAAATCGTCGTCGTCCACGCTGAAGTCCAGAGAGGCACGGTGCCAGTCCTCACGTTTGACCGGCTCAAATTGCGAGATGTCCACATTCGTCTGAACAGTAGGCATGATTGGAATATCATCGTTGGTAGCGGTAGCCTGCGCGGTGCCATAGTTGGTTGCAGCCGAGTTCGAGACGGTCGGGAAGCATGGCATAGTCAAGATATCTAACGGGTGGACAGTGCTGCTGTCCTGGATTGAAAGAGTACGGTAAGGATTGTACAGTGCTGCCTCTTCGGCACGGTAATTCGTGCAATCCTCGAAGTAAGACTGACCGTCGACATATTGCGGAGCTTGTGGTGGGACGCGTGGGGCTTGCGACAACCAGGCTGACGTATATTCGCTGCCTCTGTCGCGGTCACCCTGTGTCTGCCACTCGGTCTCGCGAACAGGCTCTGGTTGTACTGACATGGTTTGACGAGCGGATACGTAGCGGGGAGCGAGGGTGTTATTGAACAATGGGTATCGAGGAGTTGTGTAGCTGATAAGCGGTCGCCAGTTGGTCTGGAAGGTCTGCGGTGCTTGCGAGAAGTGAGGGCGTAGCGGAAGATTGATGTGAGGAACAGGACGCGGTGGAGGGCGAGGTGCCAACAAAGCGCGTTGCTCCTGCCTTAAGTTGGCCATACTCAATTGATGCGCCCCATTACGACAGCTGTCGCAGTTGCAGCGTTGCCACGGCTGCATGATGCAAATCAAGGATAATGAAGTTGGTACTGCAGGTGGCCTTGGTGTCGCGTGCGGGCTCGCGTGGATAGTGGTGGTGGTACAGATGGCTACGACGAGAATGCAGCTCGTGGAAGTGAAGATGGTTGGAAGAGCGATGTATGCGATGGATTGATGCAGATGGTCTGCAGCTAGACGGAAGATCTCCACGAGCGGTGAGAGTCAATCTGCCCCACCGCGCTTTGGAAGTGAAGTGTGCTTTTGCGGCGGTGTCGGGGATCTATGCAGCTTGCAGGCTGATTCTGACTTCGATTCAGGCGTTGTCGCGGTTGATTGCATGCGATGCCAGTTTCCACACTGCTGAGCGAACTGTACATGGAAGCGGTCAGCACAGTTGATCTGGTAGAATGGAGGTGGACTGCGATTGACTTACATGCTTTACACGGCTCAAACCTCCGGACACGCGAGACAAGCAAGCTGGACAGCCACCGAAGTACCAAAACAGAGATACAATTACAACGCCACCTGGAAGGAATGTATAAGAGGGTTGCAAAGATTTGATCCTCCTATTCTCTCGACCCGGAACTTGTATTCTATGTCTCACTCGTCAACAGAGATCCTCAGAAGTCAATGCTTGGTGTTTGGGCGTGCGGATGATCTGTTTGAGAGCAAGGAAACAGCCGCTCAAACAGAGGGTGCTCTGGGATTGGATCCGACTACTACCAGCAGTGCACTGACACCCATGCAATGTGCGCGCGACTTCACGAGGGTTCGATTGCAGCATATCAGAGGATTGCAGGGACTGGGCGCGCGGTAACAAGAAGCTTGGATGCCCAAGCCAGGATTCTAGTGGCATTGCGCCATCCGCGCATTGAGGTGCATGGACGCTTAACCAGGTAATTGGAAATGCCAGGGCAGTGTCGCGTTCGGGAGGCAGCGCAGAGGTGCATCAGGATGAATTGGAGCCGCCCGGTGGTAAGAGTGATGTTGAATTTATCGGGGAACTGCTAGCTACTTAGCCGCTTTCCGTGACAGCGGCACAAGACGCACCAACGGAACTGTCAAAAGCGGCCGCTATGCTACAACTGGACGACAGGCGTTTGGACTACCATGATGATCATGATGGTATGTCCCACTCAGTCCGAAGTGTACTGCTGATTAGTGCTTTGAGGAGACGTCGTAAAATATTGTTGCCAATGGACGGATGAACGGAGGGACCGCAGTATTGTGCAATCATGACGAAGGCATGGGCGACCTGTAACAGCGGTAGACTTGCACATGCATGTGGTCGATGCTGTTGTTGGGCGGATGTCGTTGGGCACGGATAGTTGCGTGAGCTCCTGTGTCAAGACCGCCGGGCCGTTTGGGCATTGGGGCCTAGTGATATCGACAGTGAGGAAGGCTTGGAACCCTGAGAGCAGATCTCGAGATCTACATGAGAGCCTGTGCGTTCAAAACACAATATGTATTGCTGATTGCCTCAGATCTACTGTCATCCAAGTAGACCGCTCGGATGTGACAGATCATACATGCAGGAGAGACTGCAGCTTTCCGTAGCGCGAACGCACAGCTAGAGCCAAGCTCATGTGGGACAAACGCCACAACTGCATGGGTAGCAGAGATATGCAGAAGCTGAATTCCATACGTTTGATCGGCAAGTGGACAGGCATGCTGAAGAAGAAGATTGGTCCAGAAGCGCCCCACATAGCGGTTGCTTCTCACGCAAGATGTTCTTCCACGTGATGTGTAACAGCAGCTTCGTCGCCTTGGAAGTTTTGGCAGATTGGACAGGTCACCGTAGCCGACGAGAAGGTCACAGGCTCAGACTGCGGTTCCGCTGCGTTATTGTTACCAGTTTCGGTCACTGTTTCAGGCAGAAAATCAAAAAGGGTGCGTGGTGGCGGCAACGATGGATACTCGTCGTTGCGGATGTCCGTGTATGTTGGGGCCTGTCGACCTTCTCTCCTAACGGTGAACCCTGAAGATTGTTGTGGAGTTGAAATCTGCTCGGTAGGTCTTTGTTCGCCTGCCATTCTTTGCACCCGACCAACGCGGCCGTCGCTCAATCGAACCTTGATTCCTCGAGGGTGGTTGCCCTTCGTCAATAGATCTTGCACAACACCTTGCACTTCACGTCCAGTAGGCTGATCCTGCTTGAGAACTATAGACACGGATGCCCCAGGGACGACCTGTTGTATGTTGGGCACATTTGGGTCGTACTGCTTGAATGTGCGTGGCTGACGGCCCCCAGCCTGACCATGCTGTTGTCGAGGAGGCCGCTGCTGGCGATTGTTGCGATTCATTCGTGTGGTATAGCTGTTCGAAGACAACCGGGCTGGCTTGGGAAAAGTCAAGCGGATGTGTGGAAGTAAGAGGCGGTACATATCATTACATCCTGCAGCAGTCGTGTGCCATCAGATCCTTTTCGAGAAGCCCGGTGTCTTTCGTCATTCCTGTTGCAGCGAGGTGAGTGACGAAGCGGGACCGCCCGGCACCAACTTTCTGGTCGACCTTCACGCGACACAAAGTCGAGTCGCAGCAAACGTGCAGTCTGCATACACTGCGACCTGTTGCCAGCATTCCTCACACACCGTCCAAGGCCGATGGGCTTTTGGATATAACTTGCGACATGGCCACCATCGCAGAGCCCGCGGCGCGCTCGCCTTCCATCGACAGAGAGCTCACGGCGCCAGACAGCAACTCTCGCAAGCGTGCGCCATCCTCGCGATCTCCTTCACCTCGCCGCGATGCACCACCTCTCCGCCGACGGTCGTACTCGCGCTCGCGATCGCCGCCGCCGCGACGCAGAGAACTACTTCCCCGAGATGTCGACAGGGAACGAGCTCAGGAACGAAAACGCCAGCTTGAAGATCGGCGTCGCGATGAAGCAGCGCCTGCAAAACCTCTCTCGGAAGAGGAAAAGCAGGCGGCCGCGAAAGCAGAGTACGACAGACTGCTGACCATGCGGTCTGGTGGAACATATATCCCTCCTGCGCGTCTGAAGGCGTTGCAGGCGCAAATCACCGACAAGACTTCGAAGGAATATCAGCGTATGGCGTGGGAGGCTTTGAAGAAGAGCATCAACGGATTGATCAACAAAGTCAACGTCTCAAACATCAAGCACATCGTGCCTGAGTTGTTCAACGAGAACTTGATTCGTGGACGAGGCTTGTTCTGCAGGAGCATCATGAAGGCGCAGGCTGCCAGTTTGCCTTTCACACCAATCTACGCGGCCATGGTGGCGATCGTGAACACGAAATTGCCGAAGGTGGGCGAGCTTTTGATCAACAGGTTGATCACTCAATTCAGGAAGGCTTTCAAGCGCAACGACAAGAGCGTGTGCCACAGCAGCACTGCATTCATTGCGCATTTGATCAACCAGCAGGTCGCTCACGAGATGCTTGCTGCCCAGATCTTGCTGTTGCTGCTGCACAAGCCCACAGATGACAGTGTGGAGATTGCAGTCGGTTTGACGAAGGAAGTAGGCCAACACATGGAGGAAATGAATGCACAAATCGCGCTGGCTGTCTACGATCAATTCAGGAGCATTCTCCACGAGGCGGACATCGACAAGCGAGTACAGTACATGATTGAGGTGCTTTTCCAGATCCGCAAAGAAAAGTACAAAAATCATCCTGCGCTTAAGGAAGAGTTGGACCTGGTGGAGGAGGAAGATCAGATCACACATTCGCCGAGCTTGGAGGATACACTAAATACCGAAGAGGGAACCAACATTTTCAAATTCGATCCAGAATGGGAGGCGAATGAGGAGATGTACCGGAAGTTCAAGGCCGAAGTCTTGGGCGAAGAATCTGGCAGTGAGGATGAAGATGAGGACGACGAAGACGCAAGCGACTCGGACGCCAGCGAGGACGAAGCTGAGAAGGCGATGGAGATCAAGGACCAGTCCAATACTGATTTGGTCAACCTTCGCCGTTCGATCTACCTCACAATCATGTCGTCTGGTGGCTTCGAGGAAGCTTGCCACAAGCTCATGCGCATCAACCTCCCGGCTGGCCGGGAAGACGAATTGCCCAGCATGATCATCGAGTGTTGCAGTCAGGAACGCACATACAACAAGTTCTTTGGACTCATCGGTGAGCGCTTCTGCAAGCTAAACAGGCTCTGGAGAGAACTGTTTGAAAACATGTTTGCAAAGTATTACGAAACCATTCATCGATACGAGACCAACAGATTGCGCATCGTTGCTCAATTCTTTGGACACCTGGTATCCAGTGATGCCATTGGCTGGCATGTTCTACACAACATCCATCTGAACGAGGAAGAGACTACATCATCTTCCCGTATCTTTATCAAAATCTTCATCGAGGATCTCGCCCAAGGCGTTGGCATGAAACAACTGACGGAACGACTCAAGGCCGACGAGCTGCAGCCTGCCTTGACCGGTATCTTTCCCACCGACGATGCAAAGAACACTCGATTCAGCATCAACTTCTTCACGGCCATCGGAATGGGCGCTCTCACCGAGGGCATGCGCGAGTATCTCAAGAACATGCCAAAGGCTGCGCCTGCACCCTTGCCGCCAGCGAGGAGTCCGTCGCGCAGTTCTCGTGGACGCAGCGACAGCCGGTCAAGCTACAGCAGCTACTCCAGCTACTCATCTCGCTCTCGCTCGCGCTCACGCTCACAATCTCCACCACGACGTGGCAGAGCGAGGAGCGCCAGCCGTTCGCGCTCGCTATCGCGCTCGCCCTCACGCACACCACCACGCCGCACAAGGAACAGAAGCTACACGCGCTCGCCTTCGGCCTCAAGATCTCGCTCGCCGCCGCCTCGGAAAAGGAACAGAAGCTATTCGGCATCGCGTTCGCCTCCTCCTCGCCGCCCTCGGTCCGCCAGCTACTCTCGCTCCCCATCACCACCTCGCAGAAAGGGTGGGCGCGATTCTCCTTCTCCAGTACGGAAACGGAGCCTCAGCCGTTCTCGCTCTCCTCCGCGTCGTCGCGTAAGGTCTGCGTCATATGATTCTCGCTCTCCTTCGCGCTCACCGCCGCCGCGCCGTCGTCGCGATAGCCGATCGCCTCCGCCACGAGGTGAAAGGTCACTGCCTTCGCGTCGTAGAAATTCCAGCTCGGTGGAAGGATCCCCACCTCGTGCAGCAGCACCTGTAGCCAAACCTGCCCAGGATGATGCTCTGGAGAACATTCACCCTTCGCGTCGTGGCTTGGTAGGTGGCAGTAGGGGTGGACGTGCGCGGGCAAGTGATTATATGTAATTTCTCACAGTATGTATCAGTTGTATACTTTGACGACCATGTCCATTAGGAAATTGAATCCATTTGCTTTCTCCCTCGCTCTATTGAGTTCATGTCCGTGATATTGTAAATTCGTAGCTGTATCTGCTCTTTTCAAGTCGCACAGCCGCTGTAAAAAAAGAAATGTGCTTCTGCACAGCTTCTCATGTCTCATCAAAGCGTTTTGACTCCAATCGATATTCGATTCCCAAGGCCTATAATTTCGACTTCTCAATCTCGCCCACCCAGAGCTCTCTGCCGACCAAATCTGCCAGCCCCAAAACCCGCGTCCTCACCGTAGCGCCATCCCGACGATTCTTCCCTTCCCTCCTACCCTGCGAGATCCTCTCGCAAAAGTCCCACAGCTTTCCTTCGGCCTTCAGCTTCCCATTTTCATCCCTGGGAGGGACCCAGGCGGGCGCCAGACGGACCTTGGGCTGCGCTTTGCTTTCTTTGGAACGCGAGACCTGGATGATGCCTTCTTCCTCTTGGCGCGCGAAGGCGTTGCGAAGCGCTTCTTTGTTGACGGCCTCGTAGTAGCTCAAGTCTCCTTGGTGGTAGAGAGTTTTGCCTAGCACTTGAGCGAGGTCTTGGGCTTTCTTGAAGTCAACCCAAGATTCGGACTCTGGTACACGGTGGGGCGGCGTGAGCATGTGCAAAGATATGGCGCCGAGCCAGGCTGCTTCGATGTATGGCCAGATGAGGAAGCAGTAGAAATCGAAGTTTTCTCTTCCTGTTGAGCGTTCGATTGGGTGGAGTTCGATCGAATCAACGCTGTTGCTGTCACCGTCTTTGGAGGTTAGTATAACCTTGTCGTCTTCTAACTGCTTGAGTGTATCCCTGAGATTGTCGTCTAGAGGTCTTGTATCAAAGATAAATTCGGCTCTGAAGAGCTGCGACAAGAATAGAACGTATTCTCTCAAAGAGCCATAGCTGATTCTCTGCGTGTCCTCGCCACCGCCAAGCTTGACCTTGAGGTACAGTGCAGCACATACCAGAGCTTGTGATACAAACAGATGAATAGTCATGTTGCGATAGAAACTGAGCTGGAAGCGGTCTTCGGCGAAGTATGTCTCCTCGGGTAAGCCTTCGACTCTGCCAACGAGCTGCGGTCCTAATACCTCGAGGGCACGATCCACCACAGCCGATGTATTGTTCGTAGAAAAATGTGCGAGGCGACCGTTCTGTGCGCGCACGCGATCGCTGAGCCAGTTGACGCGGCGAACGAGCTCACTTTTGCCTACACCTCTGCCGCGCAGAGTAAGCAGAATTGTACCTACAAGCGCCGTAGGCATCACGACACTGACATCGTTAATTTCCTTCAATACACGGAACCCAAGAGTGGTCAGCAGGCGCCGGCGCAGAGTCGCATCATACGTAGTTTCGAGGTCTGAAGGTTGCTTTGTGAGACGTGTCTTCTGTTGAGTAATGAAGCCTCGAAGACTCCACGGTTCGTGGAAGCGCATGTCAACACGCCCAAGCTTCAGCGATAGGACACTTCTTGCAGAGAGGAAACTCGAAAGACCTTCCTTCGATTTTGGCTGGCCGAGGAGTTCCGACACATAGGAGTCTACCTCAATGACCTTGTCGTACTGAGTGCTCACAGGACATATTATGCAGTCCTCGACACTACCTGCCAGCACACTGTCCAAAACGAAGCTCAGGATGCCGAATTTGGGCTGCAGCAGCTTACCGGTCCTTGAGCGGCCACCTTCAATGAAGCATTCCAAGTTGTGTCCGTTCTGTAGCAGAGTGTCGATGTATGACTGCACCAGTGTCTGATACAGCTGATCATCACCGAAGCTTCTCCTTATCCACATTGCACCAGCATGTTGCAGGAAATAGCCAACACCAGGAAAATTAAGGTTGTCGCCTGCGACAACTGTTGGCAGTGCAAGTCCCAATCTGTAGCAGATGACTTGGAGACTGACATAGTCCACATGCGATCGATGGCAAGGCAGGAAAATGATGCTCTGGCCCTTCTCCGCAGCCTCTTCGGCCACTCGCCGTAATCGTAGAACCTCTTCACTGTTGATGTGTATGCCTTGGTGGTATGCCCTTGTCAAGAGTTGCGTAGCCAGGTAGTACGCGCCTCGGATGAAATATCGCGAGTCCATCTTGCAAATCATCTTATCTGTCCACTCTTCTGCCACACTACTCAACTGGCCTTCCAGCTCTCGGCGCCGCTCCTCTCTCTTGATCTTCCACTCTTCCTGCTCACCCTCCAAGCCCATTGGTCCCAGTCTCCCCTCCAACATCTCAGCCTCCACTCTTTTAGCGGACAACTCGCCAATCTTTCCTTTCAGTTTCGGCTGCTCCATGACCATACTCTTCATGCGCTCGCTGAATCCCGGATAAAAGATCTCGCGCCCAACAATCTTGTCGTAGCTCCGCCATCCTGTGCCTGAGATATGCTGTCCTAGTTCCGCAAGGGCATTGATAGGCTCCCGGCGGAAGCGCGAATAGGGCTCAAGGAGCTCATGCTCTTCGGGCGAAGATGCGAAGACGCTGGGCGGGTGGAGGGTGAGAGTGTCGCCTTGGAGGGACAGGTCGGCCGGGTATGGATCTGTCGCTACCGCTACTGGCGCAGCAGGGTTACCGGCCTCGTTTTTCACCATTATTGCAGAGTATCGCTATGAAGAAGTTGCTGTTTTCGAGACTATTGCACCATGTTTGTGTATCCTCGCGTAGCAAATGTTAGATCTAGCTTTGAAGCAATGCGCCGGAGATGTGCGTGCTAAGGCCGTAGTAGGTAGGCGACTCTATGGCGTATAGTAGGTAGTTGGTTAGGTCTGGGTAGAGCAGATCGCATAGATCACAAGGCCATACGGATGTGGTGCCACTCGACTCCATGCATTGAAGGCAGGAACCCTGAGCTAGAGGGAGGTATCGGAGGTACCTTACCCCATGAACTTTGATCGCTGCAGACTTGCCGAGGCACCAGTTGAGATGACGATGTGAGGCACGGTGTCACAGCGGTACAGCCCACAGGACCAAGGGGACATGGACATGGACATGGAGTGTCAATGATGAGACAGCCATTTTGACTGGCCAGTCCTCGCATACATCGATACGTGAAATTGTTCGACAATGCCTAGCAATCGACAAAATCCAGTCCTAATATTTCGGGTATTGTGCTAAAGAAAAAAATGCGACCAGACATAGTCGGCGAAACACCTCGCAGCTAAAGAAAGTCCCTCGCTGATTATTAAGTAAAAGTATGCCCTCATCACATGCACATGGTACAAAAAGAAAAGAGAGATCGTAAATATCCTCCCGTCCCATTTCAAATCACTCGATGCTCCCTACGAACTCCACCAGACGCCTCCCTGGGGATGGCCATATCCTGAGCTCGGAGCGACATAGACGTCCTGATATGGATGTTGAGGTAAGTTGAAGTCTGCTTTGGCATAAATCGGGTTCAATATGCCAGAAGGTGGTTTTCTGTTCTGTTTTCCTGCGCCGCTGGAGGGCGGCTTCTGTTGTTGTGGCTGCGGCGTGTGTTGCTGCTGGGGCATGCTTTGTTGCGGCGGAGTGAGCTGCACGGCAGGCAACGACATGTTCTGTGCCATGTTCTGAGAGTTGAACATGAAGCCTTGTTGCAGTTGCATGCTTTGCTGCTGAAGGTTTTGTTGGTGTTGCTGGTGCTGAGCGGCGTGGGCATGCTGCATCTGCTGTTGTTGCTGCTCTTGTCGCTCCTTTTCCTGTTGCGCTGCAGTATGAGTTTGCGCGAATTGCTCTGGGGACGGTTCTTCTTGCCATCCCCATTTCTCTTTGAGTTCTTTGTAGACAAAGCCGATCCTCCAGCCAGTTTCCTTGTTAATCTTCTCGAAGATGTGTATGACTTCTTCTTGTTGTTGTCGATCTGTGAGAACTTCACCTGCGTGTGCGAGCGATCGAATGGCAATTGAGGCGACGCCGCTGCATCATGTGTTAGCTGAATTTCTTTATTAAGCAAAAAGCATTCATGCTTACCGGTCTTTGACGTGCGCAGCGATACCGCATATCATCTGCGCATGCGTCCTCTGCATCTCTGCCATTTCCCCGGGAGCCGCGACACTAAGATAGGGATTGATTTGCGACAAGAGCAACATGCTCGTGTGATAGAAGAGTCGTGCGACGATCGCTGTGCGCTTGATAAGCCATACTTCTGGGAAGCAAGATTTGCCTCCGGTGCGGTAAGGACTAACACAGGCCATGGGTTGCATAGTCCTTGGTATACCTTCATTCCACGCATCTGCCATTCCTTTCAGGCGATTCCATTGTTCGTATCGATGTTGCGCTCGGATCTGCTCATCTCTGGGGTTGGCCTCCATAGTTCTGGGCATGGTTGATCTGAAATTGCAGACCTTTGCAACAATGTAAAGCATGCGATGCGTCCAGGTCTCTTCCTGACCGTTATGCGTCTCGCGGCTCAGGTTCATGTCGATTTGCCAATCATCCGGATCCCACGCGACTTGCCAGTTGAAGTGTAGACAACTGAGCACTTCCAGTCCGACATTCAGCCAGAAACAGGCAGCTCCAATTCCGGTAGCTTTCGCGTTCCAACCGCATTCTTTGATGAGCGCTCTAGCTCCAGCAATGTGGTTCATGCGTTGCAGCGCTCGCTCCGACATGACCTCATACACATTGAGAATGACTGCTGTCGTGGCGCAGATGACAGTATCGCGGTTTGGATTTTGGAGAGCCTTCAACAGATAGCTGGTGGCCGTGTCGTAGTAGTGAAGTGCTTTCTCATCCGAATATGCAGAGTTGATAAGGGTGAGATGTCGCGCGCCACAGGCCAAAAATGCGTGCAAAAGCATTGGCTCCGAGAGCGAATGAGATGGCAAAAGGCGTGAAAAGTGCTTCAAGGGATCCATTGAGTCCATCCAAACTCCGACTTCCTCCACGAACACCTGCATGAACAACGTCTCTTCCGCCGAATCGAGGTACTCGCGTCGCTCGCTACTTTCTCCGCCTACTCCGTGGTCCACAGGAGTGTAGTTGTTCAGTGGCGCCGTCAGTGTAGTGTTGTGAACGCTTGGTGCATAGGACGAGTGCTGAATTGTATGCGTACTGCTGGGTTGCAGATGACTTTGCATAGAATCCTGGCGAGGAACGTCGAACATTGACCCAATATCGAGTTGCTGAGCAGGAGTGGGATCCATATATGTCGCATCTGGCAAAATACCTTGTATGGGAGGCAGGGCTTGCGGTGGCGCTGTGGCTGTCTTTGTGGATGGCGCAGCACGTGTGGTGTTGCTTTCTCGTGGGCGTTCACGGGAAAAAGCAGTTGGCACAGGTTGTGTCAATGGAAGATACACATGCGTGCCTCCGGTGTATTCGTCCGCAATCTCTCTGGACTCGTCCAGAAATTCTACTCTCCAGTCCTTGGTGCCATACAATGTCACTATATGCGGCGGGCGATCGCACCAAGTATCGATGAAATTGAGCTTTATTCCTCTCTTGCACTCGCGACTAGATTTACGACAGTTCTGGCACTGAGGCCATGCTTCGTCGCATTTGAGATGGCGTTCGCGGCAGGTGAGACAACCTGTCCGCACACGTTTTGGCTTGCTGCTCTCGCCGGCATTGTCGCCATCGCCGGCATGCATCAGGTCAGTCTGAGCATCCGCTTTTGGCCCAACTCTTTTAACCTTCTTGTTCGGCTTGGTCCCAGTCTGATGTGGTGGGGTCTTGCGCTTCTGGGATATTGGAGCGTCTGGTGTCAAATTGGGTTGGTATACTGTAGGCGCTCCGGAGGTGCTGGGTGTCAATGGGTAGGCATAAGTCGGAGCCAGATCAGTCTGCGCATACGCAGACTGGTTATCGTGGGCGGCCAGGATGGGCGAGGAATGGCGCGCACGCCCGGTTATGCGCCGCTGCGCTGATCACCGTGGTTTTCTTCGTCAAGATCGTGAAGCATGGGTGTCGGTACCGTATTCGCGTACATACAGAGATCTATTGGTTGTCGATCCAGAGGGTTGGGAGATTGGCTGAGGGCTGACTGGATTGCCTGCCGCTCCAAGAGATGGTCGCAATGGTCGCCCAATGCAGATCTTGGCTCCGTGCTCTCTATATCCTTGTAGCGGCTAGACCATGGACTGCCACGCACTGCGCAGGTCTTGGAGACGCTGTGGGGTGATAGTGATGATCTGTGGTGCGCCGGACTATGTCGAAGAGTCGGCTAAAGTAGCCAAATGCGACGGGGCGTGACAAAGACACCGGCCGGACGGGACTAGCGGCAGAGCAAATCAAGGTATGGCACGACTCGGCAGCAAGACACAGGCCGGATCTTCGCTGATCCGGCGATAGCGATATGGAGAGAGTGGTGACAGGCTATAGATAGGTGGCCTCCCTGGTTACTGTGTCGCAATGATCAGCTCAAGGGCGAGAGGCGACGCCGTCCTGCTGGAACGATTGACAAGGATTCTTCCGGCTCGGTGACGCCGTCCTGACGCTTGGGCGCATACGATCTAGCGATTGATTGAGTATTTGATTGCAATATGCAACCCCCTCTGTATGTGGCGCAGTCCTATGACGGCTAGAATGTTGAAGGGGGTAAATTGAGACAAATATAGCCGCAAGAACAGGTCAAAACACTTCTGGTATGGGCTTATAGGCTCTCGAAAAGCGCAATAATGGTAGGGATCAACTATGGCCAGTTGGATAGTCGAGCCGAAAGGGGTTCGTCCGTTCGTCCCGAGTCATGGCACCTTCACAGCCCTGGACTCGCTGTAGCCGACCTCACTTGTCCCTTTCAAATACACTTAATAAAAATTACGTTCCTCCCATATTGCATTTTTTTTTGTGTCGACTCCACTGGCAGCATTGTCCATGTACGCGTCACCCTATGTTAGGCGAGTACGACTAAGAGCAGCCTGGCACGTAACACTTTTTATTGCGACAGTACGTCGTCGTGAAACCTGAAGAATCTATGGATGTACGTATGCCTATATCTTCAGATCTTGGCATACTGACTCGTTCTGAAGTCATGGGATCACTACGCAATGAATGTTCAAACGATTCGTCTCGCGACTTGATCGTTAAGTGAATAAGTGCATCTTGATGTGTGCTCTTCCTTCTGTCAAAGCTTACTGCCTTTACTAGAAATTGTCTTCCTGCTTTAAAAGATATGCTTTCTAGAAATCGTGTGTCTAGTGTCAGAGAGTACTGCTCAAGATAGCAGACATAGTAGTATCGCTTCCCCGTGAATATGACATGCTCTGGTTTGGACGCATAAAACGATTTGCTTACCTTATCTGAGTCCGATCAAGACCTCTTCTTTTGCTGTTTCTGAGGTCGTAAATATCATTCGTGGCTTTGTGGAAGACCACGAGGCGAAGCTGCAAAACGCGCTATCCACGGCGTCCTCGAGCGATGCAGGAATCGAATACTAAGGCTAGCGATGATGGATATGGTTCAAATGATGCTTGCTGTTGAGTTACCAGCGACAGCATGTTAGATTCGTAGTAGCAGGCACGCGGATGTTAACAGCCGCAACACCAAGCAGGACTACAGCTGCTATCGAGACTATAGGCAGGTTGTAGCAATTGATAGGAAGTCACATGATTGATATCGTTCATGTGAAGTTCAGAGTTACAAAGCCTCTTTCGCACCAATCCCTTCTTTGACCAATCTCGTCACTACAGTTGTAGCTTCTCGCTGCAACCGTCCACGAGGCCCAAAATTATATCCACGACCGCCAAAACAGCAAAAGAATGGGTCTTGCCCGGACTCGAACCGGGGACCTCTCGCAATTGATCACCGCCTTGGAGCGTCCCCGCGAGCGCGAGAATCCCGAGGAAGCGGCTGTCGTGAACCGTCTCGTGTTAGATCAGACGGTCGTAATACTCATAGCCGTCGCGATAGCCGTCGCGTAACAGTCTAGACGAAAAGTACGACTCCAAGACGTCTAAACGATTGAAACGAGGCCGATGGCCACTCTGTTGGTGTTGGTTGGTTGGTAGTAATCGATGGTGTGTCGGAGAGCTTCGCGTGTCATGGACGCTCAAACGCATGGGTCATGCCGTGGTATTCGAGAAACTATCGTCTGGTCGATGTCCATCCTGCCAAAACGCCTCGCTAAACCCTGCTTCCGGGATTGGAGGGCATAATAGTACACATAAAGTCATGTCGTCGTGTTCGCGAGTTCTCTCCTCATCCAAGAACCTTCAGCTTCTTTTTCTTGGTCTTCTTCGCTTCTTCTTTCTTCTGGAAGTCCCTCCAGTTGCCGATCCTGTCATCTCTAGTCTTCTCCCAATCCTGTGCATGTTCTCTCTTGCGCTTCCTCTCGGCAAGCTCTTCTTCCTCCTTGCGTTGCTGACGACCTTCGTCCCTCATTGCAGCCTTCGCCTGCCTGGCGCGCCTCATCTCGTTGTCTGCCAGCACGTACTTGACTTTCTCCTTCCATGCACGCATGAACTCGCGATCTGGGTCCTTTACTTCCTCGGAGTCTTTTGTGAGTTTGCGCTCACGGATAAGCAACATGCGAGCGTCTGCGATCGCTTCGTCTAGGTGGCCACGTTTTGTTTCGTCGAGTAGAGTCTGATGGGCTTGAGCTAAGCGGTCGAAAGCATCGGGCGCGCGCTCGTTGGAAGTCTTGTCAGGGTGAATTAACAGCGATTTTTTGCGGTAGGTTTTCTTGATGTCTTCGTCCGGCACACCAGGTTGTAGATCAAGCACGTCATAGGCGTTAGCGCGGAATGCACCCAGGATGCGTTCGATTTCGGTGTCCTGTGATAAGTGAGCTCACCTGTCTATGAGACAACGTCTAAAGGAAAGGATTCCTACCTTGTCGAAGGCTTTTGACTCTTTCTCGAGCAAATCGAGGATATCGGCGTCTTCTTTTTCCTGCTCTGCACGAAGCTTTTCGAGGTCTCGTTGTGGTTCCGCCATGGTTGTGCTTCTCGCCTTGACCGTGCGGTGAGGTGGCGGAAGTAATAACAAGTGGAGGCCAATCTACAATTGCATGTGATGAAGCTTGGTGGCGCCTCAGGTATCTGGACATGCAGAGCTAGTGGGTCGCCGAACGTGGGGGCGGGCCGTTGTGCAGGCTTCGGCTTTTGCGTTGCGTTTGGCGCTAGCAGATCGGGCTGCTTCGCAAAAGTTCAAGATTTGAAGTGAAAGAGAGTGAAGAGCTGCAGAGCACCGCTCGACCACCAACCCGCCGCACAACAATCATGCCGCCTCAATACAGTGGCCGGACGCGCCCGACAAAGGTCAAGAAGCAAGTCCGTGGCGTCAAGCGAAAGCGCAATGAAGTCGACCTTGAGACTTTGCAAAAGGCCGTCGAAGAGCTGGACCCGAAAGCAGCAGTAGCCACCTTCGAAGATCTTCCTTTAAGCAAAGAGACCCGCGATGGCTTGTCTGCTACGCACTTCACCACTCTGACGGACATTCAAAAGAAGGCAATACCGGTCGCGCTGAAGGGCACCGACATCTTGGGCGCTGCCAGGACGGGCAGCGGCAAGACTCTGGCATTCCTGATTCCAGTACTGGAGAACCTGTATCGAACACAATGCATAGGTCCAGATGCTGGCCTCGGTGCTATGATCATTTCACCTACAAGAGAATTGGCTATCCAGATTTTTGATGTCTTGCGACTGCTCGGACGCAAAGGGCATCTATTTGCGGCTGGCTTGATTATCGGTGGCAAGGGTTTAAGAGAAGAGCAGGATGCGCTTACGAGGATGAACATCGTTGTCTGCACACCTGGCAGGATTCTACAGCATCTCAGTCAGACGGCTGCTTTCAACGTGGATATGCTTCAGATGCTGGTGCTGGACGAGGCTGATCGCATTCTGGACATGGGATTCCAAAGAGACGTGGACGCTATTGTCGACTACCTGCCGAAAGACAGACAGACCATGCTATTCAGTGCAACACAGACGAAGCGCGTGTCAGATCTGGCAAGACTGTCGTTGCGCGACCCCGAATACATCTCTGTTCACGAAGCTGCGACTGTGGCAACACCGAAGAAGCTACAACAGAATTACGTTATTACACCTCTACCGAAGAAGCTGGACACACTGTGGTCTTTCATCCAGAACACGAAGAAGGCCAAGATCATTGTGTTCCTATCTTCAGGCAAGCAGGTCCGTTTCGTCTACGAGGCATTCCGCCACATGCAACCTGGTATCCCGCTACTGCATCTCTACGGGAGACAGAAGCAGACTGCTCGCCTTGAAATCACGCACAAATTCACAAACGCGCAGCACAGCTGCCTATTCGCTACAGACGTGGCAGCACGTGGTCTCGACTTTCCCGCCGTTGACTGGGTTGTCCAGGTCGACTGCCCAGAAGATGCGGACACATATATCCACCGCGTCGGACGTACAGCACGATACGATAAAGAGGGCCGTGCTGTCCTCTTCCTGGACCCTAGCGAAGAGGAGGGCATGCTCGAACGATTGGAGGCGAAGAAAGTGCCTATTGAGCGCATCAATGTTCGTGAGAAGAAGCAAGCCAGCATCAAGAATCAATTACAGTCGATGTCCTTCCAGGATCCTCAACTAAAGTACCTTGGCCAAAAAGCATTTGCTTCATACGTCCGAAGTCTGCACGTACAAAAAGACAAGGGCATATTCAAGCTAGAAAAGTACCCTCTGGAAGAGTATGCTGCCAGTCTTGGTTTGCCTGGTGCGCCCAAGATCAAATTCCTCAAGGCCGACGCTGAAGAAGTCAAGAAGCGTAAGAACGCGTCAAGGCAAGCTGCAATGTCCGAATCAGAGTCCGAGGAAGGCAGTGGCGACGAGAAAGACGCAAAAGACAAGGCCAAAGACAAGAACAACGGAGTCCGCACCAAGTACGATCGCATGTTCCAGCGCCAGAACCAGGACATTCTTGCCGATCACTATGCCAAGATCCGCCACAACGACGAGGAAGACGGGTCCGACGTCGACGCTGGCAAGCTCGATGGCGAGCAGCAGTCCGACGACGACCTGTTCGACGTCAAGAGGCGTATTCCCGCCGAGGGCGACTTCGACCCGGACGCCGTCCCACAAGAGGCTCCTGCCGAGTACGCCAAAACTGTTCACATCCCTGGTGCCAAGGAAGGGTTGGTACTGGACTCAAAACGACGCGAAAAGATGCTCAAATCAAAGAAACAGCTTCTCAAACTCAAGGGAGCAGGACAGAAGCTTGTGTTCGACGAAGATGGAAACGCACACCAGCTCTACGAGCTCGAGGACGAAGGAGACTTCCGCGCTCGCGGCGAGGCAGAAGACCAGCGTCGCAAGTTCTTGGAAGAAGAGGCCGAGAGGGTCGCGGCGGCCGATGTTGACGACAAGGCGTTGGTCAAGGAGAAGAGGAGAGCGAAGAAGGATAAGCGCAAGGAGAGGGAGCGTGCTGAGGCCGAGGCCGAGATGTCGGATGAGGAGGGTGGAGAGGGTATGGATCTTGACTTTGGAGGTGAAGATGCTAGGGCGAACTTCCTGGCGGATGCCGCTTCTGCTTCGGAGGGAGGCAGCGAGTCAGAAGAGGAGCAGCCAAGGAAGAAGCAAAAGAAGTGGTTCCAGCGCGATATGCCAGAGGAACCCCAAGGTCGCAGGGAGATTGAGACTATGGACGACCTGGAAGCTGAGGCCGCTCGCTTGCTTGGTTGAGAAGGGTTCTTGCATCAATCTCGGGCACGCAGTGTAGTGTCTGTATATTATATAATTATCTCCAAAGAAGCGCTACATTATGGGTATACTGTCATAATTCATGCATCGTAAGCTCGCCGTCCCGCGCGAATCTAATCATCCTCCACGACGACCGGCTCGTTGAACATAAGGTCGTCATCTTGACCTTCATCCTGCACAATCTCGACGGCATCATTGTCACTATCGTCAATCACAATCACTTGCTGCTGCGCGGCTCTCGATAATTCTGCCTGTGCAGCCTCGTATTGCCTCTCAGCTCTCTCGTCTCTCTCCTTCTGATTGGCCAACCGCTTCTGCCTCGCCACTTCCCTCTTCTTCAGGTGCACTTTCAAATCTCCGTGAGCCAGCTGCGCAAACGCCTCCACATCAGATTGCAGGAACATAGTCGTAAGGACACCAGCACTCCAGTAAGTTCCATACCTCAACAGCGGCAGGCCCGGGTGCAGCGTCAAGAGCTTGTTGGCGTGATGCTGGCTCGGCAGCAGCTGGTGCTCCCTGAGATTGAACCTCTTGATCGCATCAGTTTTGGTGATCTTCTCCGGCCACTGTTCGCGATCGCAAGCACGGCAGCAGCGCAGGCCGTTCATGAGGATCGCTGAGCGGGTGGATTTCTTCCCGCAGAAGACACAGTGTTTGCTGCTCCATCGCAAGAATTCGCAGAGTGGGCGTTGGCGCGATGCGGCACGGGCGGTCTTGTAGTCTTTGTACTTGGTTATGGCGCGATGCTGGTGTAGGAAGTGGTGGGCCCAGTCGTTTGTTTGCTGATAGAAGGTTTTGCTGGTGAGGGCGAGGTTGACTAGATCCGTGGCAGCCGTTGAGCTCCTGGAATTGTTGTGGTAGGCTTTGTCTGGGACGTGCGTAGCGTAGAGATATGAAGCAATCGATTGTATGACCTCCGCCGGAATTGGCGTGAAGTGATCCGTAGCCATGGTGTTTGTGTGCTGTCCAGTGGCAATTCAGGATGTCCCAGACGCTGTACCCAACGGTACCAGCATAACAGCTAGTGGGACGACGACAATCCAGGAATACCTGCTTCCAAAGTTTGCTTGTACTGGTGGCGTTTGTATCAGGAATGGCGTGGAGGAGTTGTCTATAGACGAGCATAGGTCGCGGCGCGCGACAGCCAAGCTTGGCGCTCGGACCTGTCACATGCCAATCAATGATCCATACAAGATGTTCGTTGCTTGTGCCCTGTCAGTACTACTTTCATGTTTGATTGTGTACGCTTTGCTGTGAGGAGGAATGACCTATCTGATTCTTCGGGCATCTTGTGATGTACATGTACTTCTTTTGTAATTAGATTGGTCAAATTTATGAGTGTTATTGCGTTAAGTCATACTCAAGACTGTCAACTAAAGTCATGTTCGACAATGATCTCGTCGATCGACATAATCAACAACCTGTGGCATACTACATATGTAAACCATTCCCCGACACTCTTCACCATCCCGTCGCATCACTGACACTGTATTCAGGTCATTGAACACCATTGCATCGACAAAAAGTGAAAGGTCCTTTCTGAGCCCGGGTTAGGGTTGGGGCGTCTTTTTGGGTGCTTGCACATATGTACATGTACATGTACATTATGTATATATATTGATTTGAGCTTGGCCTATTAACTGTTGAGGTCTTGATATGGCGACTTCAGCTTCTGGGTAGTGCAAATGCTTGTTCCCATGGGCATGGAACAAAGGTTGACGACAGCGACCATCAAAATGCTAAGCGCAGACTACATGTAATGACAACCGACCGTGCATAACATACTGCAGCACATAGAGAGATCATGATTGGCCATCGCAAGCCAACCTTGAATGCGATTGTGCATTACTTAGTGGCGAGCGAATAGCTGCTGATGCTGCTCCAGGAAGCCACGTACTGCATCAACAAACCCAGCCAGATCCTCGTCCGTCAAGACCAAGCTGAGCGCAATGAAGCCACGCCTCGCCATGTAGAACCCTCGCTCGAGCAGATAAAGATGCAGTAGATCTCCGAGGTCGGTCGAAGGTTTGCCAAAATCTTCGGGACACTTGATCTGTTCCAACGGAGTGGCAGTGAACGCGACGTTCATGATCGAACCCAGTCCAGTCCACTTCATGAGAGAGCCTTTGCTGATCTCTTGAAGCTTCGTTCGCAATTCCTCGCCTCGATCGTGTAATTCCTGTGCACGCTCGGGCGTGAAAATCTTCTCCACTCCCACCCGCCCAGCTTTCATGGTGAGGATGTTGTTGTTGAAAGTGCCTGCGTGTGCCAGGGATCCTTGCCTTCTCGGGTCAAACAGGGCCATGATTTCTTCACGTCCGCCAAAAGCACCAAATGACATTCCACCGCCGATCCACTTTCCAAGTGTCGTAAGATCAGGTCTGTCTTTCTCCGCCATCTGCGACTGCACTCCACTGCCGCCGTACAGTCGAGAAGTCATGACCTCGTCGTAGACCAGCACAGCGTTACGCTCGTTGGCAATCTCTCGGAGTCCTTTCAGGAAGGAGTGGTCACCTGGGATCGCGCCACCGGAGCCAATCATCGGCTCGACGATGATCGCAGCCAAATCATCTCGGTTCTCTGGGCGCTCCACCAACTCCCGCACTGAGTCCAACGAATTATATCTGGCAATCAAGTATTCATGCGGAGCGTTTACAGGGCTGCTCTCGGCGCCCTTGAAGGCAAATGCTCCGCCATGATATCCACCGCTGAAGACCAAAATCTTCTTGCGAGCAGTAAAGACTTTCGCGACAGCCAAGGCCATCAGCGTAGCTTCCGTGCCAGAGTTTGTGAAGCGTAAGAGCTTTATGGAAGGGAAGCGAGCTTTCACTGCTTCGGCGAGGCGAACCTCATCTTCGTGCTGCGAGCCGAAGTTGAGGCCTTTATCGACGGCAGCTTTGATGGCAGATGCGATGAGAGGGTCCGAGTGGCCGTAGAGACCTGCTGTGTACTCGTTTAGCAGGTCAGTGTAGGTGTGGCCATCGGCATCGTGGAGTTTAGGTCCTTGAGCATGAGTGATTGATAGTGGGAACGGAGCGTAGTAGAGCACGGATCTGGTGTTTCCTCCTGGTAAGCTCTCGGTGGCAGACTTATAAATTGACTGCGACTTCGGATTCCGTGAGATGTAGGCTTCCTCTGCCGCTGTGTATGCTTGCGTGACTGGGTCAATGGAACCCATGGTTGTCAGTGGGCAGGGCCTTTCGTTTCTGGTATTGTGAGCTCAATCTTTGTATGGTCAACAGCCTGGTATTTTGAAGCCTCTATGAACGCACTGGTCCAAACAGCCAAACAACAAAGCTGTCCGCGACATATATGCGATGTCTGCAACGATGGCCTTCACTCTCCATGCGTTGTTACGATAGGGCGTGAGATAGGGCAGGGTAGCATCGGGCAACATTGGTGCCCCACAATCTAGAACAATGTTGGAGCCGGTTGGTCACAAGTCTGTACAACAGCATCGATTTGAATAGCAGAAATTTTCAACCTTAACATCATAACCTGTCATAAGGCCACACTCATCGCTGGTATATCACTGTGCTTAATGCAATATCTCAAGCGGATGGAGGGGTTTGAAAAGAACGGCTGGCACAGGCACCACATTACACGGAGACTTATGCTCAAGAATTGAGCATGATAAGGAACTCGAAACATTCATGTTACTAATTGCTTTCAATAATTACGAAAACTCAATGAGAGCGACTAGCAAAGAAGTCGTCTCGCAGAATAACAAATGAAATTGATGATAATCGAGCGCAATGTCCCTTGCCCGGTACTGTGCTCCCTTGTTGTGCCATGAATCTTCCACACCATTGCGTTTTGATTGGATTCACGTCCTGTGATTCACGACCCTGCCGCATTCTCGCGCAACAAGGTACTCGTAGAGCTCTTGATAGTGATTGCCGTCATGTGGATATTTTCGCATCCCGAGTCGGGAGTTCGTCTTTGTGTCATAAGAAGCCCATGGTGGGCTCCTTGCGTTCTGATTTGTTTCGTTTCGTCATGTTGATGAAGGATATTCCAGAGGTCGTAAAGTTTGTCTTCGTACAGTTGAGCGACCGACGTAGTCGTTGCGGCCTTGACATGGGCGCGTTACACTTTACCCCAAGGTGATTTGGAGCTGAAGTGGTCGCTGTACCATGCGCGGATATCTTTCCATCGCCACGAATTGGGCATGAGCTGGCCTTCAGAGACTCTAGGCATAGTTGTGATAGTCGTAGTATACAGGTCGGTGTCGGCAATGTCGCTGTAAATGCGATCAGGATGAACTTGGATAAATCTGTCCAGAACAATTGTCAGTCTGGTGATACAATCTTTCCGAGCGTACGGATATGTTTGCGCTCGTGAGACTTACCTGCAAAGCCAAATGGAGGTCTGGATCTAGCACTGACTCGGTACGGAGGTAGCAAATGTGTGCCACCAAGAAACAACTGCACTGCACAGACGGACGGAACACCGCATCAATATACAAGAGGGCACCTACTTTCGAGCGACGAGAGCCTTACAGGGCCAAGAAATGAAGAGACATCCATCCCGTCTCCCCAAGACAAGGATTCAGGGTAATCTTCAGCGCACTTCGGACGTTTCAGCGTCCTACTTAAACACATCTGCTAATGAAATGCCAAATCTGGAAGTCACAGCTTGCAGCAACAGCATCAAAGCAGCCGTTCGCCAAGAAGGCCAGCTACTCTCCGCTCGACTTGCGAGATCAACGGGAAATGCTTCTAGCGGGCGTGAGGAGAGTGGATGAGCGGGAGTCCGAAGAAGTGATGAGTTCATCGCGCACATCCCTGTCGAGCCTGTGCGACCAAGTCTGCAAGTAGGCAGCAGATCGCGGCACAGTGCAGCTGCAAGGAGGTCTCAACCAAACCGCGGACATGACAGGCTTATAACAAAAACTTGATGTGAGAGGCGACGAGAGTACTGACAGGACTTCGAAGTCTGGTTCGGCCGGATCGACGACGTTGGGCTTCTGCGTTGTCTTTCGATACAGTACCAGATTTGCGATGCGTACGTTATGTGACTCTGAAGTAACGGCAGAGGTGCATGAAATGTTGGAACGGCGAAATGGCACTCATCTGACTGCTGTTCTGCAGTTGTATCTTTGACAGAACAGGATGTATCTTCTTTCCAACCACCAAGGAGAAGGGGTTCGCGTTGTCGCGACGCGTTCTCTCGCTCAGGAGTACACAAAGCTTAAGATAGCCACTTCTTGAGAGATCGCCGCTAATGCAGTACGAGTGCCGGTATCTGTACGTACGCGGGGGCCACTATCGGGCTACCGGGCTTGTGAGACACCGTTCAGAATGTCGTGCAGAGGCTGGCATTGTGCTGATCTCTGAATGAGACTCGCAGGCTGGCAGCGATAATGATACATGATGCGGTATTGCTACAATCTTGGAGCAAGATTGGCAGCTACACGTCTCTGTCATTGTCGCAATCAGCAAGAAAGTAACCATCGTTGTCGCATACTCGAAGCGCCGTCTACCGACACGGTAGGATTGTCTGTTGTGGTCAAGTATCGTCATTGACTTTGCCGTGATCTGCTGGGCCACGCCCAAAACAGCACATCCAAGGCTTAGCGCAGGCTGTGTGTGGGCGATTCGCTGCGGCTCCCCAACGGCCAGCGACATCTGACTTTCCAGACTCCACTCCTGCTATATCACACCAACCCGTTGCGCCACCTAAGGCCTGCCATGCCTGCGCACCGCAGCTGTCGTACTAGCCAGATGGAAGCTTGCGCGCCATGCTGTGCTCCATACACGTTGCTCGTGCGTCGTTTGCTTCGCATCACGGGCTTTTCCTACCACCGATTTCTGCCGCGTGTTTGACTTTGCAGTCGTTGATCTGTAGCATCGTTCCGCCTACATACTCGTGAGGTCCCCTGCTTTTGCTTGGCCTACTGCATCGTGCTCTCTCTGTTTGTTTGACTAGCGACCAAATCGGCCACCGCTGCCACTCGACAACTCTAGGCCTTGCATCATGTCGTCCACACCAGGAGCTGCGCCTGTACGTGCATATACCACATGTTCGTCCACAGACATCACAACTAACAGTATCTGTAGCCGCAAGAGGCGCCGCCTTACCGACCAACATCGCAAGCTTTGGGCCAGACGCCCTCGATCATACCAGATGTCCCGGTCAACGCTGTCTTCCTACTGTTCTTCCTTTTGGGCGGCGCAGGACATATGTTCCTGCTCAAGTGGAATGGAAAGCATGGCAAGAAGTTCGGCATCAACGGCATGATATTCGGTACGATAGCAACGACCTTCGCTAAACCTCGAGATGCGTTATACTAACATTTATACCGTCAGGTTTCTGCGTAACTCGTGTACTGGCAACATCACTTCGAATCGCATGGGCCAATCACCCACACAACGTCCGCGTCGGCATGGCGGCGATGATCTTCGTCTACGCAGGCGTGATCTTGCTGTTCATCGCAAACCTATTCTTCACGCAGCGCCTTGTACGTGCGCAACATCCGCACGTTGGATGGTCGAAACCTTTCAGTCTGGCATTACCCGTTCTACTCGGCATTATGGTCGCTACTATCCTTGCTTTGATCGCTGGTGTCATCATGGAGTTCTACTCGCTGGACCACACAGTTGGTGTCGCAGTTCGCGACATTCAGATATACGGCGCGACCTTTTACGCTTGTGTTGCTTTCCTCCCGATTCCAGTCACTATCATATCAACATTGGCTCGCCAACACCCCAAGATCAAAATGACCCAAACCGTCGACAAATTCGGCGAAGGTTCCATCACTTCCAAGATCATCATCATCATTTTCTCGGCGTGTGTTTTGACGACTGGTGCCGCCTACCGCGCAGGCACGACCTGGCTTCCACCCGTCCCCAACATGGTTAATGGCGCACCGGCCCACGGACCCTGGTACTTCTCACGCGGATCCTTCTACGCCTTCAACTTCAGCCTCGAGATCTTCATGGTCTGGTTCTGGCTGACAGTTCGCATCGACAAGCGCTTCATCATCCCCAACGGCGCCAAGGGTCCTTACTCGTACGGCAGTGGCTTCGTCTTCGCAGGCGAAGCTGGCAACGAGAAGCCTCAGCTCGGTATTCGCGACTCGACGCGTCACCTTACTGGCTCTCAGACCTCGGGCTTCAACTCGCACCGTGGTTCGCGCGTGTCGTCGTGGGGAGGCCCGAACAGCCGACGCAGCAGTCTGGGACACGCCAGCCGTGTATCATGGGGCGGCATCTCGCGCGAAGACGTCACAGCCGGTCTGGGAGAAGACGGCATCGAAGTCGTGCCGTATTTCCAAGACGAAGAGATGGGCTTCGCTGACGACTTTGTCGTGGATGGCGCCGAGCAAGAAATGGGCTGGGATCCAAAGAGCGGCAAATGGGCTCTTCGGCCTGTCTCACTGGCGCCCATGTCACCCGCAGTGATGTCGCCGGCAAGGACGAGACCACACAGCAACACTACAAGCTCATGATTCCGACAACCAATTTTCGTTTACATGACCCGCAGCAAGCAACAGACCGGGCATGACACAGTCGACAACTAATTTCTTTCTTTCTTTCTTTTCTATCATATCACGATTGGCGTGGAGTTTTTGTCTTTTGTGAGAGAGCTTCTCACCCACTCGCAGTTGGATACCAAACGAATCTCCTTCTGCTGGTCACGGTCTGTACAGCTAGGTCTATGACTGATTGCATGCCCATGGGTATACGAAACGGCATTTTGTTCAAAATAGAAACATTGTCTCAATCTGTGTCCGTGGTCTCAACTGTATAATTGCTCTAAGCCAAGGGCTGGTCCTATCAGAGAATCGATCACTCCAAAGTCTATACGTCTATATGCAAAACCCTTTCGCTGAAAAATGCCGGACATGCGCTTGAAATGCTTGCTCGCAATGCGTGCGTCTAGATTGACTGAAAGCAGTCATCTTCTTTACAACTCATCATTCTTCTTTTCCTCCGCCTTCTTCAAATGCAACTTCCTAGCCCACTTGTTCTTACTCTTAACCGCAGCACGCTTTGTGCGGCCCCACGGGTAGTTGATAGGCGATTCACCACCAGTGAAGATGAAGAAATCGTAGATACCAGCACCCACAAACGCGCCGCAGAGGGTTGCAGCGAAGGGCCCAAAGAACCAAAATGGATCCGTGAACAGCTGGCCGCCATAGCCGAGGCAGAGAAGAGCAAGGCGTGGTCCGAAGTCTCGGACAGGGTTGAGCGCCATGCCGGTGTTGAATGAAAAGGCAAATGTGAGAGCGGTGATGACAAGGCCAACGATGAAGGAGTTCATGCCAGCGCCGGGAGGAGCGTTTTGGTCGTCACCCAGAGCCATGATGGTGATTACTAGGTAAACCGTTCCGACAAACTCGTTGAAGAAAGCCGTTGCCCTCCCAGTGAAGTCATGTGATGGCGATGTAACGAAATAGCCGATGATGTCGGCGTCTCCATCCACGTTGGTCGCGAGATAGTTTTGAATAGCAGCGTAGTAGACACCGTATGCAACAAAAGGTGCTATAAATGCACCGAGAAATTGACCAGCCCAGAACTCTGGCATCTTGCGTTTGGGGAAACCACGATAGAACCATAGCGTTACTGTCAGTGTAGGGTTCAGATGCGCACCAGAAATACCACCAGAAACGTAGATGGCGATCATAGTCGCAAAACCCCAGGCCCAGTTCAAGGTGTTTGGATTGGAGCTGCCAGAAACGAGAACGGACATGTTCGCACTGAGACCTATTGTGAGCTGCACAATAACACCGAGCATTTCTGCCAGCCCTTCGCGGTATTCAGTGCGCCACACGGACCAGGTCGTATGGTTGTTGAAGACTTCATCCTCCATCATGTTTTCCAATAGAGGCTCAACCTCCTCGGGGAACTTCTCATCCGCATCGAACTCTCCTTCATCGGGATCCACAGTAGTGATGGAGGCATGATCCTGGGCACTCGGTTGCCCATCGGTAGCACTGTACTGAGGTAGCCTATCGCTCGAACCGGCTCTGCCAGGTCGGTGCTCGTCTTCATCCTCCGATTCCGGTTCCTCTTCTTCGTACGTTGTCGGCAGATGTGCATTCGCCCGTCCCTGCCGCTCTTCTTCGCGAACCTGCTCCGCCCATCTTTCGCGGCGCGAGGACGATCTCGAAAGCCTGGAAGATGTCCTTGTGACCCTAGAGGCTACGGTCTTGGTCCTCACGCCCGTCTTGACGAAGTTGAGGAAGTTGTTTTCTCTCTGCTTGCGAGCGTCTTTCACCTGCGCTCTTACTTTCGCAGGGTCCAAGCTTGCGTCCATTCGGCCAGCTTCAAGCTCGTTGGGGTCGACATCGGCTCCGACTTTGTTACTATTCTCTGCGGGAAGTTCGGGGTTCAAGGCGGCTTCCACAACTTCTTCGCGAGTAGGTATCATGCCTGGCCTAACGACGCGAGGCATAGCCTTCGCTAGACCCCAGACTGGCTTTGCGTGGTGTGGCTGGTCATATTCCGGGTTCAGATCCGCATATCCAGGCGATACAAAGGGCTCGTGTGCCGTCCTCAATTGAGGAGTATCACCCGCACCAGCTACACTGAATTTTGTCTGGCGAGCAGTCGTACGGCCGACTGTACGGCCATCACTCATGTGACTTCTGCGACTACGAGATCTTGCAGTTTGTTGTGTGCTTCTACGTCTGATGTTGATATTGGCTGGAGCCTCGGATCCAGTATCCACGACGATTTGAGGGGGCCCTGCATTCTCTTGAGCTGCTGAGCCGTGAGCATGTTGGGCTGGTGTAGGGTTGCCTTCCGCTCTCGCTTCTTCCTGTAATCTGGTCAGTGATCCAACCCATAGCTAGATTGTAGTTTGCCATACTGCGGCTTGCGGCCGAGTTGAGTTCGGCCCTTCCATGTTTGATGTTATGGGTGATCAATTAAAGACACAAAAGAATAACATGGGAAAGTAGACAAGAAAGCAAATGGCATCAAGACTCTGAGAAATTGACAACAAGGAGTTCTGCAGACCTCGGACGGTGAACCCTCCGAAGATAGGCCATCATATCCACGCAACTACGTCTTAGCAAAGGGTTTCGAGATCCACGTTGCGGTGGCAGCCGTTCACGCTACACCAACACCAGCGGAGATGGATGTGAGCATCCGGTGCCTGTATTCCACAATTTTGCCTGCAAAGAGTAATTGACACCTGCAGACACGGCAGAGAGGAGTATTTTTGGCTGCAAAGGCCCATAAATGCCCTTCGTGTCGGTCCAAGGAGGCCGCGTCCGCAATGAAAAGGGTGTTCATAAAATCGCGATCTTCAGGCACAAGATAGTCGATTGCTGAGTAAGGTACACCAATCGGATCGCCGGCGAGCGAACGGTACGTCAAGTCGCTCCACTCACAAGGAGCACGGGAAAAACAGCCGACACATGATGTCAGGGTTGGTTGAGGTGGTCGTGGACTCGTTCCGCTGTTGCCGAAAACCGCGAGTTTTCGCCTTGACAAAGAGGTCGAGATATATCAAGCAATAATGTATGGGATTGAGAGTGAGCAGATTATCGCAGATGGAGTCGTGATCTGAATGCGACCCTGTGTGCCTGCGCAAATCCCGATCCATCGCTTGGAAGGCAGATGAAGATGCAGGGATCGTGATGAGCCTCAAAGCTTTGGCCATCTCTTATTTTCACCGTCTCCCGAGTCGGTAAGTCAGCTACCGAGGACAAGACTGACTTGCGTCGCCTTGGTCCCAACTGTGTGAACGTCTATTGCATGATAGAGGACCGAGAAGCATGCTGTAATGATCATCGATGCTGACTTGAGGGGCGCAAAGACTCGATGCGACACAACACAAACTTCTGCTCACCTCTTCCCGCCTGGTGCCAGAAGAGCCTTGTTGTACCACTAGGCACTGCTTCTCACGATGAGGCATATTGCTAGTACACAAGGCTGGACAGTAAGTAGGCACGAGGAATCATGGTCACTCTCCTTCTGATGCATGCCGCATCACGCACTGCTTTATGATGCATCCTACTTTTATCAACGTCACGACCCGGCGGAACGGCACATCTACATCTGGAAGCTTGAACTGGCTTTTGATCTCCACAGGTCACGGACGACTGGCCATCTGGGCAGCAATATTGCCTCATCCCATTCTACCGAGCTGCCCTGACACGCCTGGAAACGCATGGCTGGTCAATATTCTTACCGAAGGCATCCGTCCTCGTAGTGAGATCACTGCTTCGAGTCGCAGATCGATCTGATCGTAAGAGATGTCTTCGGAAGCATCACCAGCACCATGCGGCCATTGTTTATATGTCCTTCCTAAAGCTGACCCGATCAAGAATAACAGCCTCGCCTCGTCAGGGGTTGAAAGTGGCCTATCCGCAAGCGAGCCGACAGGTTGGCATACACAACATTCTATGTTGCGGACATGTTTCCTTATGAAGAGTGGTCTTCGTGGTTCCGAGAGTACACTATATGAGCTTACGCTCGCCCGAGCCTGTGTTGGAGGTCTGTAATTTGTCCACGATCACGACATCGCTGCTGCTGAAACCGTTTCACGTGGCATTTATGGACTATGGCCTCCGACATTTCTGCGTGCATGATCTGAGAAACTATGCGCGCCGGAGATGCAACATATTGAGCGTCGCTGTTGTTCTTGCCACGCGTCGACAAGACGTCCTTCGTCGTCCCTTCCGCCGGTAAAACCTAGTAAGGGCCAATGATGAAGTTCTATGGTGCATCGTGTCGCTGCAAAGGACGTGAGAATGTCTTTCAGGTCGAGTTGTGGATATCTTGAAACAGGTACTGACATGATAGTTTTTTCGTGTCTCCTTGTGTTGGGTGAGAGAGTCGTCAAAGTCAGTTTTGTCCTCGCCACTGACTCGGAATCTTATAGGTAAGACCAGGCTCGTGGCTGCTGTCGCTGCACATTTATCACCCGGCTTGCGCATCAATATTTAACTGAGCCTTTTACTTGCTTTCTTGCACAAAGCATCCAACGCATTCGTCAGTTTTACATTACTCCACTTAGCAAACAGTGTCAAGCATGTCAGACACGCCGCAGAAGCAGTTTAGACTCTGCTCTCTCACATCCACTCCTTCAGATGGAGGTGACACGAGCACGATGGTATCGCAACGGGAATATCCTAAGAAAACCTCTGAATCCTCGAGCTACGATGCAACATCAGATGCAGCCGTTCGCGAAGCTGTATCTAAAGAGCACCTCATCATGAACGACAAACGTCGCCTCGATTTCGCAGACGGCAGTCCAACTCATCCACGACTATGGTCACTACGACGGAAGCTCTCCGATAGCGCCATCATATGCTTACTCGAATTCGTAACGACAATGATCAGCAATGCCGGCTCCAACATCTCTGAACCAGCATCCAGGCACATGGACGTCTCGACCGACATCTCGCTGTTCGCTCTGGTGACACTCTACATGCTTGGCCAAGCGATAGGAGGCCTCATATTTCCGCCAGTCACCGAAGTCATCGGCAGCAAATTTATCTACATCTCTTCCACCGCAGTATACGGAGGGCTATGCTTCACGATTGGCTTTGCTCCCAATCTCCCGGTCATAGTCATAGGAAGATTTCTCTGCGGACTGTTGTCTGCAATGCCAACATGCGTTGCCATCGGAAGTTTAGAGAACATGTGGGACTCCCGAGCCCGTATCTGGGCTATCGCCTTATGGGCGGCCGCTGGCATTCTCGCTATGGCAGTCGGACCCCTGTTCGCCGTCTACGTGCGCGAGTCCAGTCTGGGTTGGTAGGTCTTATGCTGCGCCATCCCGCTTCTAGTAATTTTGCTAACATTCAACAGGACCTGGGTCTTCATCCTTGCAGGCATAATTTGTGAGGTGCTAGCGCTGCTGTGTATCCTGCTGCTCGAATCTCGCCCTTCGCAAGTACTCCGCCAGAAATCAAGAAAGATAGAGAAGCAGACCGGCCACAAACTTGAAGTCGAGGCAGAACCCATGCCGACTTTCAACGAGTTCCGACGAGACTCCCTCTGTCTGCCGGTCCGCCTCTTCTTCACAGAACCTATCGTGGCTGTATCCTCAATCATCGGCGCGGTTGTCGTCAGCCTGATCTACCTCTTTGCTGAAGCCATTCCGATCGTGTACACGGACGACTTCGGCCTCAACCCAAGGGCATCTGCACTTGTATTTCTCATCCTGGGCGCCGGTGTGCTATGCTTCTTCCTTCCACGATTATGGGACATCCGCATCGCCAACCAACGCAAACTACGTAAGCAAAATCACGAGCCCGAAGACAAGCTTGGCGGCTTCCTCGTCGCCTCGCCTCTGCTCGCGGTGGGACTCTGGTGGTTCGGCGCCACGATCCCACCTGCCACCGCTGTCTCACCGTACATTTCCATGGCACCGGTTTCAGTCATTGGTTTCGCGGCGGTAGAATTTGACACAGTCCTGTCCGGCTATCTCACAGACGTCTACGGCGCACACGCAGCATCGGCAAACGCACCAATGTGTTTCCTACGAGCGATAGTATCAGGCGTATACCCCATTATCGGCCGACGAATGTTTGAGAAGCTCGGGTCTAGTAACGCGAGTTTCCTTCTCGCCAGCTTAGCGACAATCTTCGTTGCTGTGGCTGTAGTTTTCCGGAAGTACGGCCGAGCCATCCGGCACAGAAGCAAATTCGCTGAGAAGACGGCGGATCAGCAGGAAGAGGAGAAATAGGGTGGATTGGTTGTTGACCAAATGTAAAAGCTTGGCTATGCCGCTTTGGCATTGTGCTCCATGGAAAAAGTTTTTGGCGATTCTGACAGACTTCGTGGTACTCTTAAACCCTAGATATAGATATCCTTGTATCGTCCTCCTACATTTTGACTCTATAAACTCATCTGACTTTACTTCGAAGCCGCGGCTGTTGCGATGAGCTGGACAAGGTTACACGGAATCTTGTTCATCTTTACTTTTTACGTCAAGCAACAGCGTAACGACTAGTGTCAGATCCGTCATGTCCTCATGAACTCTGGAGCTTCCCACTGTTCACAGTCCACTTGCCATCGATGATCTCACTAACCCTGCGCAGAACTCTCTCTCCGCCCATCGTTGAAGCGAATCGCTCTACCCGCTCTTCTGCAGTCATGGAGACGAAAGCCGCCAGTCCGAATCGCTTCTGCGCTGCACCCAACCCAGGTATAGCATCATCTGGCAACTTCAGCTGTACCAGCACGGCTTGTGCTGCGTAAGCATTCATGCCCGCCGCTCGCAGCCAACGCTCCCACATGGTTTCATCCTGAAGTAAGCTCATACTGCCGTCTGATACACCACGGTGAGACACAGTTGCTGCCAGCCAACCCGCAATCTCATTCTCGCCTCCCGGAACGTAGGACACTTGCACGTCTGAGTCGATTGTGCTCGCCCAACCCATCAGATCGTTCAAGGCGTCGCAGTCCAGTTGATCAAGCACTCTTACCACTGCACCTTCTTCCAGGGTGCAGAAATTCCCTTCGCTCACGAGAACGAGCAGACACTCATATCGGATGGCCGTTGAGGCAATAACGTCGCGTACGCCCAAGGTCGCCGCCTGGCCTGGTAGTGGCTTTTGCTTTAGTTTCTGCAGAGTGGTGATCAGAACACCTGTCGAAGGCGAGATGGTGAAATCGGCTTCTTTTGGAACATTTTTGCTATGCTGCGGTTCTGCTGTGATTGATGCGTCTCGCTCGCAGAAGTCGACGTTCGGCAACATGGTCTGAATCTGACGTACGAGATTGCGTCTCGCCATGACAGCTGATGAAACTACGACGGGAATTGCATCATGCTGCTTCCCAGCCAGTATGTTGGGAATCGGAACATTCTTAGGCAACGACTTTGCGACAGTATCGTTCTCGGTTCGTGGCACCATGACAGCCGCCGGTGCGTGGTTCTGTGCAGCGGGTTTCGTGACGCCAACACTTGCTTTACTGCTTGTAATCAACGCGGCATGCTGCACATTCGTTGCCTTTCCTCGAAGCTGCATGAACTGTGCTAGGCCATTGGTCTGCATGACGTTGGTGTCCGCACTTTGTCTCGATTGAGTTGCGACGACCACATTGACTTCTGGACCCTCAAGCTGCAAATCGGCAGGCCTGGTGAGATCCAAATGCTTCTTGCGCAAAACTTCCAGGAAACCTGGGTTGGCATTGAGTGGGACATTAGTCGTAGGCTCTTGTGGTGTTTGAACAACTTCCGGTTGGATATCTTCATGAGCATCGTCAATGAAGTCATCCTCTTCTGTGATTATCGCTTCGATATCCTCGTCGTCACTGTCATGACCAGGAAGCAAGCTTGTTGTGTCATTCCTGGCAATCAATGCAAAGACATCGACTTCGTCTGCATCATCATACAGATCCATCTCACTCAGGTAGCGACCCAGTGAGCCATCGTCAAATTGTTCCGCCATGTCGACTTTGGCTATATACGAAGCGAAAGGCGCCCACTGCAGCGAACGCTCAATCTTAGCCACACCACCCCATTTGCGCACGTCCTTGACGAGGTCCGATTTGATGCAATTTGGAATGTCTACGTCCACATTCCACGGAGGTTGGATCTGCACAGCTTCTAGACATGGCACCTTGACCCTCATGGTAGTATCGATTTCGATGAGCTGTTCATTCCGCAGTTGTTCCTTGACCGATTCGGCTCCTTTGGTCATTCTTTCCTGAAGGTCATCCAGTTGCTGCTTTGAAAACCCTGGCACGGTATCTGAACTATCTCTTTGTGGCTCTGGCAGCAGAGAGGCCATCTGCAGGTCGAATTGCACCTTCTTAGCTTTCTTAGCAGTCGGTGCTTCAGTCGAAGAAGATTCGTCATAGTACTGAGGAGTCAGTGGCGGTTCCAGACGAAGATTTCGAATGCGCTTGCGAGCCAATGGAGAGCTTGACGAAGGCGCAGCCGTGTATGACTCGATCGTGGCAGCTATCTCCTGCGCGTCGAACGGAGGTCTATCAGCTGGAGTAGTGATGGAAGCTTGGTCGAGAGCCAGAAGCTCTTTTTCGATAGCAGCTGCATCTTTGGCGATGAGATCCTCCGGAGTTGAAGTCAAGTCGATTTGCATAGCTTCAGGTGCTGGTGCGGGTGGACTGTAGGGCGGCGTTACAGGTAAAAGGGGAGGTGATATGTGAATCGCTCTGCCCTTCTATCCTTTGTCAGCTAGCGCTACACAGGAAGAAGATTGTTTACTCACCTTGTAGGAATGATAAGCTTCGCTGGCATAGTCGTCAACTTTGCCACCTGCAAGCTCTCTTAGCTGGAGAAGAAGTTCCACAGTCTCCTTCCCGACATCAAGCTTCTCGTTCCGTAACTCAGTATCCAGTCGGCGTTTGTTGTCAATCTCGGCTGATGAGAATTCGATGCTCTCGCCCTTCTCCTTATCCAGCTGAAAAGGCTTGATGCCCTGACAGTCCAACCTCACCTCATTCCTTCGACGCAAAGAAATCATCTCCACTTCGTGATCACCCGCAAGCACCGGAAGTTCCAGCTTCAGTCCTCTAGGATCCGAACACTCCATATCGACTGGAATCTCCTCGCCTTCATACTGCTTGCAAGCCCTCAGCGTCGACATAAGAAAAGTCACCGCGTTCCTGTCGATCTCCAAGCGTTCGCTTAGACTGTCATGCACGGTTTTCAGAATTTCATCATGCCGCAAATAATGCTCGAGCTCAGTGTCATCACAACAGAATTCCTCTTCAGGAAGCGGAATCAAGTCGCTGGCCAGCGGATCTTCCATCTCATAGTTCCGACACAAGCCGTGAAACCGTGCGGATTCCAGCGTTGGATCCAAGTCGGGATCGCTATCATCACCTCCCAAGCTGCTCATCGAGTCGCAGTTAGAGTCATCTGAGAAACGCGTCGCATCCGCCACAGCCGACGTATCGAGCGGAGTGGTAAGAAGATCCTCGCGCGCCACTTCATTGGAAGTTGACGTCTCGTAGCTCTCCGCCGATCGCCAACAAGGAAGTTCCAGGTCCCGTAGAGTGACGGTTTAATGAAGCTGCTCAGAGGGTATCGAGCTTTGTTCACTTTGAGAAGCAGACTGCGTGGTCCAATCCATGATCTTGCCGCGAAGTGTTGCTTTCGCTCCAAGCCCCCCGAGATATCATGTGCGATAGTCCTGTGCTTTGTGTTTTGAAGAGCAAGATCTGCATGTAAGTTCCCTCGACTCATGAGGTGAAGTCGCATTAAGCTCACCGAATGTATCTGCATTCTTGCGGCAGGCGCGACCGCCGTGGCTTCTCTGGGGATTAGTTGCACCACGATCACTACAAAAGGAGCAGTAATATTGCCACAAATCATAGGAAACGCACTTCTTGCAGAATGAAAGAAACTGAGCACAACTCTCGGCTTTAGTAAGAGTTTGATATTTTTTTCCTTCGTTTCAGCTCTTTGACAGGAGAGCTACTGACCTATTCCACAAAGCGCTCCCTCCATCATATCATAAGTACCCAGCGCCAGGAACGCCACGCTTTTTCCAGCAATTGTCGCTTTTCCCAGCAAGATCGAAGACGCAGTTTTGTGAAAAGCAGTCTTCCACCAACGCGACCCTCTCATATCTCACCCGCTGTACAAGTCAAAGTTTTCTCTCTTCTCCCATTGAGAGCCCGCGCAGATGTTTCGGGTATATATCCTGTCGTTCCTCCCGCATCCACTCGACAAGTGTAGACTTTCCTTCCGCGCTCCTGGACGAGAACACGCAGTGACTCTTTCATCCGTGTTGAATAAACGGTAGCCTTCACCGCTCAACCCTCCATCTCAGCATCGCCGTTCTTGACGCCCTCATTCTTCGAGATCCACAGCACGTTGTTACACCTGATCAGAACCTGGCCTAGAGTTCCCTGGTTCTTGCCCTCAATCCACTCGACCGCTCCGCTGAGTTGGACGTTCATGTAGCTGTCGACGCTGACGAGGCGGCCGGTGTACTCGGTCTGGCCCCACTTGAGGCGGATGCGCACGTCGGCATCGACGAGTGATTGCAGCATAGGGCGCGGGTTGAGAGGAACGAACTGTGAGATTTCATGTTAGTCTTTGGCATGGCATATGGGTAGGCGAATAGTGGGTGGTATAGGGAAGAGTAGCACGTACGCTCATGGTTGCGGTTGTGCGAGTGTATATGGCGCAGGCGCAAGTTGTTTAAAGTTTTCAGCGATAGGTTGTGGAGATCAAGCTCCTTCTCGAAGTATGGCGCGCGAGAGATGTTACGTGTAGATGTTGTAGTTATGCGCTTCAATGCTACTACGGCGCGGTTCAAGGTGCTCGCTACCGTAGCTTCGCCGACGCTCTCAGAGAAGTTGAGCTTGGCAGGCCTGAGGCATTCATTCAGTTCCGAAGCTGCTTTTATCAGATGGTCTAAACACAATTAAGACACGATTTCACGGGCAATCTAGGGACTAGGTTACAGTGCATTATTGGCTTTGAGTACATGTATCACTGCTATGCTGGAGATGCGGTACAAAACGATCGACCTGGTCCAACAGTCGGCAACAATCTTCATCGTATGGCCGCGCGACATTTATTAGCATGGGTACGAGTAAGTTGTAACCAAGCAACCTGGAAGCTGTAACCAAGCAAGCCTACGAAAACCTGAAAGTAGACACAACAAACAAATATGACAGAACCTCAGCAGGCGCTTCTATTTCTTAGACATAATTAACATAATTCCTGTGCCGAGCTCTCTAATAACAATAAAAAGAAGAGTGCACATGATCTCTCTCCCATCGCTGTAATCCCTTCGCGCCATGCGTAATGCGTCAAGAAAAAGCCATGGGCGCCGGGAGACTCCAGCGTTCTTTCATGAAACCACAACATCTCAAATGCGTGGTCGCTTTATACTGCAACATAAAAACCATTCTCTTCAATCCTCTAGCCCTCGAACTCCTTGATGCCCTCGTGGTACTTGCCGGGGACAAGGGCGAGAGGGACAATGCCGGAAACGTGCATCTCGGGGCCGAAGACGTGCATGTTGAGGCCGAGCTCGACGCTGACGTTCTTGATGTTCTTGAGACCCTCCTGGTAGTTGGGACCAGCGCGGCGGACCCAGATCTGGACGTTGTGCTCGATGAGGAGGGGAGCGACCTCGCGGAGAGCGCGAATGACACCCTTGAAAGTGGAGGCAACCTATTTCAGATTTGTTAGCGATAATTGTTAAGAATTTCGACAAAATGATACTTACGTTGGTGAAGTTGGCAATACCGCCACCAACGAAGAGAACCTTGCCGTCCTTGTGCATGGGTGCGCGAAGCATGAGGTCGAGGACAGTGCGGGCGTAGTGGAAGGTCTGGGTCTCAGTGGGAGCACCGGAGTACTCGCCGTAGTTGGCAAGCTCGGAGGCGAAACCAGCAGAGGCAATGGCATCGGCGTAAACGACGGAAGCACCACCACCAGCAACAAGAGTCCAAACGCGGCCAGTGCTGTTGAGGATGGTAAGCTTGAGGGAAGCACCAGTCTTTGCGTCCATCTCAGCAATGTATGCCTCCTCCTTGCTCATCTCACGGCCGAAAGGCGCGGGGAACTCCATGGGAGGGCCAGCGTCAATGGAGACCTTGCCGTCCTTGGAAGCACCAGTGGGAATGCCGAGGGCAGCAGGAGAGCGGGCAATGGCCCACTTCACACCACACTCGAACTCAGCGGTCTGGTCAATCTTGGCGGCAAGATCGAGGAAGTAGACATCGGCGGAGGTAACCTCCTTGTTGGGGACAACGACGAGGGGGTTGATCTCGAGGTAGGTGAACTGGCAGTCAACGTAGACGGCGTAAAGGCGGGAAATGAAGTCAACAAGGACGTTGTGGACACCAGAAGGAACCTTGCTGAGAAGGCCCTTGGCGATCTGCTCGTTGCTGGGGTACTCCTTGAGGTCGACGGGGATCAAAAGCTTCTCAGCCTTAGCGTCAACATCACCGACCTCGACACCACCCTCGTGGTAGAAGAGAATCCAGTCGCCCTAAAGAATTAATTAGCATTTTCGAGCTTTGCATGAATTGGCAAGAAACACAAGATCTGCTCTCGTGACTCTCTTTGTGCGACTCACCTCACGGACAGAGTTGATGTTGATGTAGTACTCGGTCTCCTGAGGGTGGGGAACGAAAGGCTCAACGAGGAAAGTCCTCAAGTAACCCTCGACGTGCTCGACCTTCTGGAGCTTGTTTGCGCGCTCAGCAACCCACTGCTTCGCCTCGGGCCAGGTAGCGTTCAGCTTGAGGAGGCCAGACTTGCCTCTCCTCTTGATGAGCTGATCGGGCTTTGCGACGAACTTGGCACCGGGAGCGAGAAGGAAGGGGAATGTGGCCTCAGCGGCGTCGAGGACGCCCTGAATGTTGTCGCCATCCTTGAAGGTGATGGAGGCGAGCTTTGCGGGAGGGTTGTGGGTTGCTTGTGCGGGAAGAGGAGTGGGCTTGATCACAGGCGCGCGGGTGAGGTGGTAGTTGAGGATGGCCTTGCCGTCGGCCTCGAGGATCGACTTTGCGGACATTGTCTGTGATGTGGAGGTGGGGTGTCAAGAAGCTGCAGAGGAGAAGGTTGTAAGCAGATGCAATGGCAGAGGTGATGAAGTGCAAACGGCGAGATGTACAGGTGGTGCGTGTGAGAAAGAGAGAGATGGTCGAAAGGAGGGGAGAAGCTGGCGGGCGGTGAGAAAGCTAGCTGAGGTTGGATGCTGACAGCTCAGAAGTCCGTAGGTGTGCCTGAGACTTGGTGTGGTGCGGGATTGGGGGTGGTGCGCTTTTTCGCGGACTTTGCTCGAGATCGTACTATTTTGCCCTGCACTGGCGGCACTTTGGCTGCGAGCTGGGGCCACGGAAATTGATGGCGTGGGTCGATATCGACGTGTTCTCGAGTGTCAAAGTCCGAGGCCGGCACCGCTGGCGTGCGGTCCCTGAGGGCGGCGGGAACTTTTTCGCGGGCAGATTGACAGGGCGAGCTCAAGCGTGGGCAGGATGCGGCTCTGGCGGCGCGCGGAGAATAAATCGAGCTGACGCAGGATGAAGATGACGCTGCACTTACCTGGGGCTGGAGGGTGTTGCTGGTGCGTGAGATGCGGCAAGAGGAAGAGGTGTCTGCTGGAGGAAGAGGAGCAGAGGAAGTGGTTGTTGGATGCCTCTGTGCTGCTGGCGGGCTGCGTGGTCGTTGGTGTTTGAGCTCGCTCGTTCCCCAGCGCTTCTCGACAAGCCTCCCCTGGTGTCTAGCGCCTGCGGGCGACCCGTTGAGAGGTCGGCGAGTTCGGGTGCACGCTGATCTGCCAGCCTGCGCCGGGAGGGCTGCCCGGCGACTGGCGGGCGAAAGAATTGGCCGCAAGTCTAATAATATGTCTCGCGCTGTTGCAAGACATGACTTCTGCTGCCGTCCATGGCGACCACGCGACGGACATCCGAAGCAGCCTTGCCGCATGCACACGTCTTACATCGTATCGGCCGGCGGTGCGAGACAGCCGCACCAATGCAGCAGCGGTGATTATGCGATCGTCCTCCACTTGTCGCAGCGTGCCGTCTAGCAGCAATAATAATGCTGTGGCAGCCTCGGCGAGTGCAAGTGCGTGCCGAGTAAACACACTACTACTGCTGCAAAACACGCACACCGCAAAACACTGCCAAAGCCAATGGCTGCGGGTGCGAGCGTTGTCGGTGTGGGGTAATTCTGCCCCTCGCAACGCTGGAAATCGTCCCACCACTTTTGCGCGCAAGCGTGATTCATCGCACGCGAGCAATCGCAAAGCCAGATTGCCGTCGATACCACTCGCAGCAGATGCATACTGCTGAGCCCCCAGCAACATGGGGGAGCAGGCGTTGGTGCGTGTGGCACAGGGAGATGCGGCGGGTCGGGTCTCATCGCGGGTCTCCTCACAGCATTCGCAGTGCATCTTCGGAGCGATCAAGGTGTCAGGCCCAGCTCCACTAGCGCCGGGAGTGTGTTATTGGGGAGCAGCCCGCAGGTCAACGACTCGCGCCAGTAGTCCAGGGATCGTAAGACGCAGGTCCAGCTGGCAGCAGCGCGCCGCCGAAGTGTAGAATTGCTGGTGACCGACTCCGCCAGGCTCGCACCACCACCCTCAACTCTTGCTTGTCCGTCCTCGCCCTCTCCTCCACACTCTCCAGCCTCATCCTCCTCCTCTTGCACTTCCATCCTCCCACTCTCTTTCATACCAGTCACCAATGTAAGTCGCAGTCCTCCTCTTGCACCGCAGCCCTGCCCCTCGTCTTGCCCGCGCGTGAGAAATTCTGGCGGCGTGGGCTTGAGAACTTCTCAGGAGCTCTAAACATAGCCCTGTCGTCAGCACTTGCAGCGCTGCTTGTCCCAATCATTCAAACACTCGCACAATCCAACAATAAATTTCCGCGATCCTGTTGAAGGCATCGGCGACGGCTCGAAGCATCTTTCTCGCGCAACAGAAACTGACCGCGAACTTCTCTCCCAGAAACCCTCCCACCTACCGACTGTTCCCCACCTCTCATAGACACAGTAAAAATGGCACCTGCTGCTGTGCCCAACGGCGAGGCCTCCTCTGCCAACGACAACATCACACGCTTCGCTCCTCCCAGCAGAGCATTCACTCCTCAGCCCGACCACAAGCTCTTCCACCCCAAGACAAGATGTTTCGTCTAGTGAGTTTTCCATTGGGCGATGCTGAGAGCATGCACAGCTCCAGCTTCGTCTGAAAAGCCGCAGTCCGAGAGCATGTCTAACATTTTCTTCAGCGGAATGCAGACCAAGGCCGTCCAGGGCATGCTTGACTTCGACTTCATCTGCAAGCGTAAGCAGCCCTCGGTCGCCGGTATCATCTACACTTTCGGTGGTCAGTTCGTCAGCAAGATGTAAGCTCAAACCTGCAAATCCACCCAGCGCAACACCCAATTGACAATCAACCAGGTACTGGGGCACCACCGAGACCCTCCTCCCGGTCTACCAGTCCACTGCCAACGCCATGGCCAAGCACCCCGATGTCGACACCGTTGTCAACTTCGCCTCTTCCCGTTCCGTCTACCAGTCCACTATGGAGCTCATGGAGTTCCCTCAGATCAAGTCCATTGCCATCATTGCTGAGGGTGTCCCCGAGAGGCGTGCACGTGAGATCCTCCACGTCGCCCAGAAGAAGGGTGTCACCATCATTGGCCCTGCCACCGTTGGTGGCATCAAGCCCGGTGCGTACAAGATTGGTAACACTGGTGGCATGATGGACAACATCGTTGCCTCCAAGCTTTACCGCAAGGGTTCCGTTGGTTACGTCTCCAAGTCTGGTGGTATGTCCAACGAGCTCAACAACATCATTGCCCAGACCACCGATGGTGTGTACGAGGGTGTTGCCATTGGTGGCGACAGGTACCCCGGTACCACTTTCATCGACCACATGCTTCGCTACCAGGCCGACCCTGAGTGCAAGGTCCTCGTCCTTCTCGGTGAGGTCGGTGGTGTTGAGGAGTACCGCGTGATCGAGGCCGTCAAGGCCGGTGTCATCACCAAGCCCATCGTTGCCTGGGCCATTGGAACCGTCGCTGGTATGCTCACCACTGAGGTTCAGTTCGGTCACGCCGGTTCTTTCGCCAACTCTCAGCTCGAGACTGCCGCTGTCAAGAACCAGACTATGCGCGAGGCCGGTTTCCACGTTCCTGAGACCTTCGAGGAGCTCCCCGCTGTTCTCTCCAAGGTCTACCAAGAGCTCGTTTCCGCTGGCACCATCAAGCCCCAGCACGAGCCCGCTGTTCCCAAGATCCCCATTGATTACTCCTGGGCCCAGGAGCTTGGTCTCATTCGTAAGCCTGCTGCCTTCATCTCCACCATCTCCGATGACCGTGGACAAGAGCTTCTTTACGCCGGCATGCCCATTTCCGACGTCTTCAAGGACAACATCGGTATCGGTGGTGTCATGTCCCTCCTCTGGTTCCGCCGCCGTCTTCCCGACTACGCCGCCAAGTTCCTCGAGATGGTCCTCATGCTTACTGCCGACCACGGTCCTGCCGTGTCTGGTGCCATGAACACCATCATTACCACCCGTGCCGGCAAGGACTTGATCTCTGCTCTCGTCTCTGGTCTCCTCACCATCGGTTCCCGCTTCGGTGGTGCCCTTGACGGCGCCGCTGAGGAGTTCACCCGTGCTTACGACAAGGGTCTTTCTCCCCGTGACTTCGTTGACACCATGAGGAAGGAGAACAAGCTCATCCCCGGTATTGGTCACCGTGTCAAGTCCCGCAACAACCCCGATCTCCGTGTCTCTCTTGTCAAGGAGTTCTGCCAGGCCAACTTCCCCTCCACCAAGCTCCTCGACTACGCCATCGCTGTCGAGACCGTCACCACCAGCAAGAAGGACAACCTCATCCTCAACGTTGACGGTGCCGTCGCCGTCTGCTTCGTCGACCTCATGCGCAACTGCGGTGCCTTCTCCGCTGAGGAGGCTGAGGACTACCTCAAGATGGGTGTGCTCAACGGTCTCTTCGTCCTTGGTCGCTCCATCGGTCTCATTGCCCACTTCCTCGACCAGAAGAGACTCCGCACTGGTCTCTACCGTCACCCCTGGGACGACATCACCTACCTCCTCCCCGAGCTCGGCCAGGGCGCCGCTCCCGGCCAGGCTTCGCGTGTCGAGGTCCCCGCCAAGGCTGTCCACTAGATTCTTCAAGATTATTGAAGAATTGCGGTCAGTTTTTGTTCCAGATTTGTCTCTAATGTCATCGTTCTGGCGTTTGGGATTATCCGGATGATGAGGTACGGACGCATTGTTCGTTTCTCGAGCGAAATTCATAGATAAAGCCAGCGGTCATTCAGTTGGTCGCGTTGGGTTGTAAGAAAGTGTCCCGTGGCAAATGCGTCGATAACGAAACACTTCGCTTTGCGTGCGATGAGCTGTGCTCAGATACGAAATGTTATTAATTTTTTTCCAATCTTCAACAAACATGTCCAGTCGTAGAAGCACTCCTCAGATCTCAGCCGTGATACTGTGCCAAAATCTTCAGGAAGCCGCCGATCGATCGCTCTTATCAGAAACATGATTTCGTAGGGCATGCGTATATCGTCCAGTCGCTCGTCCAAATATGCTTACAGCTGATCGGACACTCGATGCGTGCAAGCACGACGAGAAACTCCAGATCTGAGCGTTCCAGCTGTAGCAGTCTGTCGAAATCCAGGTTTCGAATCGTCCTTCCATTCGTGACAGAAGCTGAGCCCAGATTACCCGGCCTTTCCAATAATACTCCTTTCTCCGCCCTTTCACGCCCATCCAGTCCAAGCACTTGATTTTCGCAGTTCAGAGGCGCGCCCAGTCGAAGCCTTGAGCATTTACCCAATCCATAGCTTGTGGCGCAAGAGTGCTTGCAATTCATCCTCCACGCGAATTCGATCCAAGTTCGCAAAATCGCCCGTCCCTCCAACCCACTCGTGCCAGATAGTCGCAAGCATCTGGACACTCTGTCCGGTGGGCAGGTCGCCCAGCACAGTTCGCTTCATTCCTCCTTACACCCATAACAGAAGTCGCGTGCCCATTTCGTCCAGCGTCCAGAAGCAGTCGTTCTCAAATATCGGCCACCACGAGGACCGTCCACCACTGTTCGCGACCTCGCCAGGTCGCTCAAAGGAAGAAACACCAGGGACGCGGGACGGGCATTTCGCTATATATACTACACGGGCCATATCGGCATGCAAAGCATGGATCCTCTTCAATCACAATAAATTTACCCGTCCGCGATGCATCCGGTGGGCCTACCGCCAAAAGGCCTGCGAGCAAAAAGTTCCGCTCGTCCGGAGCTGACATGTGATTGTGGGACTCGAAGATGGGATTGATGAGATAAGGGAAATTTGAGCTGGAGGGGAGGATACTGGGGGAAATGACTTGCTTACAATAACATCTTTACTTCTTTTTGTTCTTTGAATGCAAGAACCATTCGGATCGTTTTCTCTGGCCGCCAGGAACAACAGGTTCAACTGTACTGATTGTAGCCCGTCTTATCTGCGAATGGCTTTGCATTTCCAGCGGGTGGCCTGGCAATTCCAGCGCTCCAGTCTTCGGATGATGTGGAGGGATCTCTGCCCATGCTTTCAAGATCCTGGGGATTTTCGATCGCTCTTGACTTTTGGGTGGCTGAAAGCAAAATACTTTGTGCAATCATTATTGCAAAAATGTATTCATGCCGTGTTGATTTGAAATCTCATCATGAGTGAAAGTCTTTGTGTTGAAAAAAAAAAGAGTGGGAAATACTTATTGCCAGGGACTTTGCATTCTTCTCTGTTTGGATGTGTGGTCATGGTAATCGGTCTCTTACTAACAGCTAAGTCATAATTGGTGCGCAATTGCATATAAGCATAAATGGCTGTAGCAAGTAGTTGCGTGTTCAGAACTAGTATGCAGTCAGCCTCTACTGATCATCCGTAGAGTTGAGATGCAGTGTAAATGCTACCGTGTACGATCAACGGCGATTTTGGGACAAGGTGCTTGTCTTACAAGCCATCATTAATTCGTTCTCTACATACGCGATATGGCCAATATCATGTCCATCGCAATAAATTCTTTGCAATGCAACGACACCTCTTCCATTCTAGGCGAGCAATCAAATCTCTTTCGGTTTGACTGGATCAGCGAATGGATCGACCGCTCTCCTGTAGTCCTCATCGTCGTCGTCTTCGAAACTGAACCTCATCCTATTACTATCAGGCGGCAATTTAGTCGCAGGCTCCTTCATCTCCCAGCTTCCGATTCTTTCGTGGCCACCAGGAACAGAGCCACCAACTTCTGGCTCGGTGGAAGCTTCACGTCCACTCACCACAGCTCCATTCTTGGCCGCGCCACCACTCACTTCCACGTCTCGATCCGGCGTCGCCTTTGCAGGCCCATGGAACCCACCGGCCTGGAGTGTCTTCTTGCGATGTAACCTGACGCTGCCCACGACCATTGCCAGTGCGAAGATTAAAGCTGCCACGATGAGTGCAATGATGGCGCCCAGTACACCGCTGACGGCTGGACTGAGAGCATTGCGCGACGAAGCAGCTTTCTCTTTGGCACTGGCCGCAGCTGCGAGGAGGGAGCCGTTGAACGCTGGGCACCAGATGCTCGTTGCTGCGCATGCTTGGCACCAGTCGCCCACGTCTCTCATCGCGAGTGTCGACGCTTCGGCTTGGAAATCTCTCCAGCGGAGATCGGTTTCGCTAGGTCCGTGGGAAAAGAGCGGGTATGATTGGAACGCCAATTGATCGTCGTGTTGCTCGGTGCCGTTACGGAAGTAAAAGCGGACCCAGAGATCGTTTGCCGACGGAGCGAAGACGTCTTCTGTTGTGTAAGTGAATAGTTCGAAGACAGCCATGGAAGCAAAGTCGGGAATGCCGCGGAATTTGTCGCTGTTCAGATCTGACAGGCCTGTGATAGCAAAAAGCGAGAGGAGTGGTTGGAAATCTCCGGCGAGAACGGAGAGTTTATAATATCGACCCCTAGTCTCGATAGCGAGCTGCAGCTGGTTCAAGATTTTTGTGAGTAGCATATTTCCTGCAATTGTGGAGATGGAACCTTGAACACCGCTTGGGAGACCATCAGCAGGACTGGCGAGAGTATTGCGAGCCGATAGATTGCTAGCCAGCGCAAATTGCTGTGCATCGGCCAGGAAGCGAAGTCGATCGAGCTCTGTGACATTCTCTGGATTCGGCGCTTGGTTGAGAGTGGCAGCGGCACTGGCATTGTGTGTAGCCTGGTAGTTGAGATAATCGTAGATCGCGTAAGCGTTGATATAGTCTTTACCTGCATCAGGTATCACTCCGTTCAGCAAATCTCCAACGACCGATGTGTAAAAAGACTTTGTGCTGGATTGAATTTCATTGAATTCGGGTGACGCAGTGCTATTAACGGTAGCCGCGCGGAAAGCTGGACATCGTGAGGAGCCAGCAAGGTATATGAATTCGGGGTCTAGTTCATCGGCCGTTCTGATCTGCGCATACTGGTATCCGTTAAGGGGAGGCTCGACCTATGGATAGACGGGTCAGACATGAATCCTTGTTCAATGGTTGAATGTAGTAGTACATAGGATTCGTTGGCAAGCACGCTTGATGAATCGACCAACGCTGCCGTGGTCTCGTTTAGAACCATAGGTGGGTAGAATCCCTGCATAAAAGCTTGCGCAGTGGCGGCAGTTGGGTGTGTATCTTGAGCCAGAATGTACATTTGTATTGGATCATAGGAGGTGGGACTCAAGCCTCGCAATGGCGCTCTCTCGACACCAGATCTCGAGGTTGTGGATGTGACATAGCGGCCGCGAAGGAATGAGCCAGCGTTGTATGCCTGCTGCGCTCCAAGAGATGTAAGGGCGGACGGCTTCTTGGTCAGAATTTGAGGCGTATGTTCGCCAGAGCGGATGAAGACCACGGAAGAAAGGACGGTGTAAGGATTGGGATTGGTTTGAGCGAGAGAGGAGGGTAGTAGCAGCACCGCCGCCAAGAGTGCAATCACTAAAGCGAACATGGCTGTGGTAGCCGCAATCGCGTGGACTCGTGGGACTAGCTTGCAGCAGCGGTGTCTGTACTGCTGAGAGCACGATTGCCTTGCGAGAGAGCAAAAGTATCCTCGCAGGTGTCTGTAGTCAACGCCACCTGAAGGCTAGAGAGGAGGAGATGGGAGTGTCAGAGCTCACGGACAGCCTACCTCCTACATGTGCATATGTATCTGGGCCACGGCGAAACCTTGCAGCAGCACTCGGGGCAGCGAGCTTATCGCTTCCAACCAAGATCCTCAGCCTCGTGACATTTGCGCAGGTCTGGGCTGGAGGATGCAAAAAGGTTGCATGCTGGCTGGCTTGGATGAGCTGTACCAAGCACATGAGGAAGCCTGTGGTTGGCGGAGGCAACGCGGGGCTGTTGGAGATGGCTTGGAGCTCTTCCAGTGGAAACGACGGGGGATCCTCGCGCAGGTGCATGGCATACATGCTTTTGTGCGATGTAGTACTGCGACACCAGGTGGCGCAATGATTGCTGGCGGTATAAGTGCGATTCGATTGCTTGTGATCGAGAAGAATTGAGGTCTGCGATGTTGTCCTTGCACCCTTGGCCTGAAGCATTGGGCCTCGGCCTTTGGTCGCATCGCGCCGTCGTCATTGGGCCAGGGAGAATAACTAGGACCAGGCCATTGTCCTCGCCAGTGCAAGAACCTCTTGCCTGCACCCACTTGTAACATTCGCAATTCCACGACATCGCCTCAACAAATTCAACAGACACCAAATTGTCTGCTGCAGCATTGAACCACGCACACGCGCCAAACAGCCATCATGCCCGTCAACTTCTCCCTACTCTCAATCCCGCTCTACTACGCCTTGGCCATGTATCCTCATGGCCGCGCAATCTCAATCTCCACAAAAGGCGACCTGTCGAAGCATGACAACCGCAACCCCAAATCCACCACTCTGATCGAGAAGACGAAGCAGCGACTCAGTCCCGAAGACTTTGCTGCATACGAACGCGCCGAGTCATGCCACCGCAACTCGCTCGAGAACATGCCCTTGTACATCGCCGCTGTGTTCGCGGGCTTGTTAGCAGAAAGAGACGCCGGTCGAGACCTGGGAACAAGCTTCTTCGCCGCGAGCTTGCTGATCGTGCGCACTCTTTACACCATCAACTACGTCAACACTACTTCGATGAAGTGGACATATGCGCGCAGCGGATTGTGGTTCATCGGAACGCTTTTATGCTTTGGAATGATTGGACGCGCTGCTTTGCAGCTGGCGTAAGCTGCGTTCGGGCGAAACTGCGCATAGTTAGCCGAGTCGAGTCGAAGAGCATGATAAGAAGGGAAGACTTATAAAAAAGTAATGGGCCGCCCTCTTTGCCCTTGCGAGCTCCGAGGACGGCTTCGCGCCCAAGCGCGCTCTGCAGCCCCATATCCGCTGATAATGGCTGTACCACCCATCAAAGGCATCCACGATCCAAGAGTACCGATTTTCCTGCATTTGAGTTCACTTGTTCAGCGCTGTCCGCATCTTCCTCCTTAGGAGCGCTCAAACCGATCGAACTGAGGGCAACGCTCCAAAGAACAGTCCAAGCAGCCGGCGAATGCGCAGAGCAGACAAGCCAAAGCTTTGAGCCTCACTCGAGAGAGGTCCCGCAACTGCAGCGACTCGTTGACCCAGCCTTTCAAATCTGTCCTGCTTTGCACCCAACGTGTTCGACCAGCGCTTTGAGGCTCGCGTGACGGGAAAGAAGACTCGAGCGCTGCAAGTCTGTAGCTCGTATGTATGCATTCCAACCAGAACCTGTGAAGTCATTTCTGCAGTCAATAAGCAGCACCATACTCAGCTTCCACAGAACTGTCGTAGGTCAACAGACCATGTATTCTCCACACTTGCTGATTGACCAAAACACATCTCCATTGAACTGATCGCACCGCACTGCAGTCATCCTCAACACGTCGCAAAACTCTCCGTCCGCACTAGAATCCGGGTGTCCGACTCCAATCTGTGTGTAGAAAGCACTCTCCTCTGAGACAAGTCTTTGATTCCATCTCTCCACTCTGCGTGACCGCATCGCTTCGAGAGGCATTGTGGTAGAAATTCGAACGGCCAAAGTACATCAGCAAAAACCGCTCTCCATCTCGCTTGAACGCGAGGCAGCTCTGCGTGGCCGTTTATGTGCGGGCGCATGCCTTTGGGTGTGTTCGGCGCTCATCAATCAACATCCACTCCGATCGACTGCATGTTGAAGCAAGCGATCCATGTGAACAGAGATGATTAACGCGGCTGGTCGGATAGCAAGACTGATTTGTCTTGGCCATATCTGTGATGATACTGCGATACAGGCTCAGGGATAGCAGCAGCTGGAAAGGTGAGGTGGACGATAATTGGCTTTCTGTCGAAAGACAGCGTAGCGTATGTGAGGGCTGCACTGGACATTCTCGCTGCTCAAGTCATACAGTGTGAATGATTCAGCGAATGCGAGAGCCTTTGACGCGTACCGTATCCAAACGCTGTAAGTGAACCAAGAAAGACCACGATGACTTCAACACCTGATCCGATAATTGGCATTAGTGGCAGAGCTGATAAGGCACAGACAACAAGGTTCAGGAGCGTATGGTGTGCCAATGTTTTTTGACCGCGCTTGGCCATCCGCTTCTGTATGAAAACCCCACCGTCTCACTAGATGCTGAGCATCGTTCGGACGAGTACGATTTAAGGGCGAATGCGAAGAGGACTGCCCAAGCGCAGGTCTGTTTGTAGGCTTGAAGTCCACGAGGACCACAACATGCTCTCCTTGCATCTGGTTCAAACCAGTCTTTCACCGCAGCCAGGTTCATCATCACAGGCACTACTTAAAGTGCTGATGTCGTTGCCAAAGCGGCCTTCCAAGGTCAGCATTGGTATCCGGCATAGCAGGTTTCAAGCGTTCTACCGAACCCTCCGCAGTCGTCAAGCAGTATCGAGAATCCAAAAGGCAAGCTCCAACATGGTAGTCGCCCGGCATTCCTCGTCTATTGTCTCTCAGTCTTCCACTGCGCATGACATCCTCTTGAGCTATCCGTTATAGACCAGAGCTAGTGTCCGGCCGGCAAACCTCGACGCGCGCCTCTGGGAGGTCTTACCAAACCGACGCATGAAGTTGCCGATTGACTGTCGTTGACCGACACCAGACAGAATCCAGCAAACCTTTCACTCCATCTCTGAGAAACCGTCCGAAGCATCCTTTCGGACAACATCTTCAAGCAACCAGAATCCGAAAGCTAGTCAGAAAGCCAGCAGCCTGCCATTTCCGTTTGACCGGAAAGAAGGCACCGCGATACTTGGGTAAACCGAGAAAATTGCTTAGGGTTAAGTTCCGGACCTGCATCCCTCGGGCACACCGGATGATGCTCGTGGTTGATCACAGTGCAAGTGAGGCCGTGCTATGAGGCTCGCAATGTGAAACCAGTCGCATACAAACGGCTTGTAATGTGTTCGAGGCAGCGTAAACTGGATCCAGCGAGAGCCAGACGATCGGTAACCGGATGACTATGGGAAGGATATGTGCTTTTGTTGTGTCTGTGATAGGAGTGGAACACCAGAATTCAAGCGTTTTCGAAGAGCCCGGCTCAATGTTGATTGACAGATGACTGCGTGTAGCTGATCGAGGTTCGCGGGTCAGATGATGCTCGTATCAAAATAGCATGTTGTGTGGTGAACAGCAGTTGTTGATCTGCATTGAATGTTTCCCCAGCTTTTGGCGACGCGACGCGTTGCGCACGTGCGGTACGGCAAAACACCGGCACAACGTCGTCGCAGCAGCTTGTCTGGGCTATGCCAGACCGCAGATGTACCCAGACCATTCGCAAGGCTACACTTTACTGTACAAGTGATGGCTTGGTAGTATCATGGCTCTGACTTCGGTAAGACAATTCGACCTTTTGGGATCATTGATGCTAACTCTCACAGTGGAAAGCATTCCGCTTCTTCGATGTCTCGCAAGTTCGGCTACCTGGTGGAGATGGTTCAGTGGCGCTTGATGTTCGTATACCATGAATGCTGTCGTGCTGGAAGCTGGCTGACAGAACCAGCAAGCAAGCGTGAGCTGCATATTTCCAGGTTCCGACAACATATTCACAGGCACACCTGAGGGCATCATTCACAGCCTGGACAAATCGTTCAAATCAGCTAAATCGTGGAAGGCACATGATGCTAATGTCTCACACATCAAACATATCGAGGATACATCATATCTTTTGTCAATAGCCGAGGATCTCATCCACGAGCCGGAGCTGAAGGTCTGGACCCTCGATCAGACAGAGAAGCGGACTGGTGACCCAAAGTGCTTGTGCACGGTAACCATACAGAACGGTCGCAAGAACTTTCCTGTCTCTGCTTTCACCGTCACGGGTGATCTTGCCCAACTTGCTGTGGGCTTTGCAAATGGAGCTGTAACTGTTGTCCGTGGTGACCTGATTCATGATCGAGGGACAAAGCAGAGGACTGTCTTCGAGTCGGAGGAGCCCATCACGGGTCTCGAATTTCGCGAAGCCAACACGACACTATTGTACATAGCAACAACCTCCAGGATCTCGGCTCTTTCAGTGTCTGGTAAAGGCCAAGGCACGCCTGCGCGCACTCTTGACGAACATGGCTGCGCAGTTGGCTGCATGACATTGGACGACCAAACGAATGAGATCATTGTTGCCAGGGATGATGCTATCTATACCTATGGTCCCCGCGGCAAGATTGCTTCGTACGCCTACGAAGGAACGAAAAAGTTCGTTGGCGTGAGCAAAGACTACGTGCTTATAGTCTCTCCGCCCAATACCGGTCGCTCGGTGACCTTGCGTGCTTTTGGCGGCACTCAAGCGAACGAGATCTTGAACCAAAGCTCCTTCACGATTCTCGACACAGATCTGAAATTCATTGCGCATTCCGAGTCCTTGTCTGCCCAAGTCAGCAATATATTCACCGTCTGGGGCGATATCTTCCTCCTATCGGTCGACGGGAAATTATACCGTTACCACGAAAAGTCTTTCCAGCAAAAACTAGAGATTCTGTATTCTCGCGACCTTTATGTTCTGGCTATCAACTTGGCACAAAAGCACAAAGCTGCTGCGGTCCAGCAGAATGTCATCTTCCGCAAATATGGTGACTATCTTTACCAGAAGGGAGATTTTGACACCGCCATGCAGCAGTATCTGAGTGCAATCGACAACACCGAGCCCTCACAAATCATCCGCAAGTTTCTTGACAATCAGCGAATTAAGAATCTGATAGATTATCTCGAGGAACTGCATGAGCACCACAAAGCAACCTCCGATCATACAACGCTGCTACTGAACTGCTACGCTAAACTCAAAGATGTCGAGAAGCTCGAGAATTTCATCAAGCAGCCTGGAGAGTTGCGCTTCGATCTAGACACAGCCATTGTCATGTGCAGACAGGCAGGCTACCATGACCAAGCAGCTGTACTAGCCAGGCGGCACAACGAACACGGTCTGGTTGTTGATATCCTTATCGAAGACTTGAAGAAGTACGCCGAAGCTGTGGCCTACATCCAGCGTCTGGAGCCAACGGACGCGTACAGCAATTTCATGAAGTATGGGACGGTCTTGCTTGAGCATTGCCCGGCTGAGACGACGCAGCTATTCATCGATTACTTCAACGGCACTTTCAGACCCAAAAAGGATGCCGTCATCGTCCAAGAGATGCCGGTAGAACAAGAAGGTGGCAGGCTGGGCACCATGGCAACGAGCGCCGTGCAGAATCTAGCTGCACTACTTCCTCTGCCATACATGAATGCAAGTGCTGTGCAAACGCCATCATCGGGATCAAATGGTCAGATTGCGACTCGCAGTCAGTCTCAAGTTGTGGAAACTTTGACAGAAGGAGAGTACATCGAGTACGAGGTGCCGAAGCCTCGCATTGCTTTTTCGGCATTCATCGATCACCCTGAGCAATTCGTCACTTTCCTCGAGGCATGCATAGCCAACCCGGATGTTACGACTGCAAACAAGACTGATCTGAACACTACTTTGTTCGAGATCTACCTTCACAAAGCTTCCAGCTCAAGCGGAGAAGAAAAAGCTGAGTACGAGCGGAAGGCAAAGGCTTTGATCGAGTCCAAGGATACCCATATTGACACCAGCAACGTACTCCTTCTATCAGACTTGGAGAAGTTCCGCGACGGTACCATACTTGTCAGCGAGAAACAAGGTCTACGCTTCGACGTGTTCCGGTCTTACACTACCGCTCGCGACACTGGCGGTGCTATCAAGGCTCTACGCAGGTACGGTCCAGAAGAACCCGGTCTGTACCCGGCTGCACTCGCCTACTTTACTTCCTCACCCGAGATTTTCGCAGAAGCTGGCGACGAAGTCAGAGCCGTGTTGGAGAAGATCGATTCCGACAACCTGATGGCTCCACTTCAAGTCGTACAGACCCTTTCACAAAATGCCGTTGCTACCATGGGCCTGGTAAAGCAGTACCTGTCTGCGACTGTCGAACGCGAACGCGCCGAGATTGCTTCCAATCAGCGTCTGATCAGCTCATACCGCAAAGACACAACACAGAAACAGGCTGAGATTACCGCCTTGAACTCGCAGCCCGTGTCTTTCAGTGCTACGAGGTGCTCTAGTTGCAGCATGCCGCTTGATCTGCCAACTGTACATTTCATGTGCAAGCACTCTTTCCACCAGCGTTGTCTGAACGTCATCCCTGGCGAGGAAGAGGAGGTCGAATGCCCAATGTGCGCACAGCAGAATAACACAGTGCGAGCCATCAAGAGAGCGCAGGAAGAAAGTGCCACCAGAAATGACTTGTTCGCCGACGCTCTGGCCAGAAGCGGTGAGAGATTCGGGACCATCAGCGAGTGGTATGGCAGAGGTGTCATGGATGTGAAACCTCAGTAGAGTGTCCCAACGGCTAGCACCAAAGGGAATGCATAAGACACGCGTTGAACAAATTTGCATTAAGACAATATGTAAATTTCCAATCGAGAAAAGACAACCTGGGTATAATGCAGCGAAAACGTACTCCTCTTCCAAATCTCTCTCTCCCGAGCCAGTAGCATTGAAGCGCTATTGCTTGGGATGGGCGATCTTGTTCTTGACAGCTCGCATCCCGACCATCGTGCCTTTCTTGCCTGGTGCCCTCCCAGTCTCAACAACGATAAATCTGACAAAGTCTCCCAGTGTCCAATAGCTACTATGTGCACCAAGCATAGTGAGATACTGAATCTCCAACGGTCCTCCGCCATACTTGACGAAGAAGTCAATCTGGGCGTTGTCATTGAGCAGCAGCATCCGCTTCTCGGCCACTTCTTCGCGTGTGAAATTGTGAGTCTCCAGTTCGACGTTGGAGGGCAATCGGACGACCGGTGGTGGCTGCGCGCCAGTCTGTCTCTGAGCACCGCCACTGCCGCCGAACATCGAGAACCAACCCGTGTTCGCGGATGGGATGTACACTTTCTTGAGCGAGGCGGCGTACGATGCATCGACTGTGGCGTTCAAGCGATAGGCCACAGGATCGTAGCCGTTGATGACATTGTAGATGTTTTCAACTGCAATGCAGCCATACTGACCCTGATGGCCACATATGGTGTCCGTGAGAGCTGTAGGGTCTTCCTGTGCGGCCGCAGAGTCGGCGTCGATGCGAGGCAGAAGCTGGGCCTTACGGAGCAACAGGAAGAAGCCGGCAGGAGATCCACAAAGGGTCAAATTGTGGGTGTTGAATAAGAGGTGGTCCAGTTTCGTCGCGTCAAGGTCAATTTTGGTAGGATCAGACAAGTGATCCGGGATACGTGTGGGCTGCTTAGACAGGATGTCCACAGCCATGACTGACCCTAAGGAGTGCGCTATTATGTGCACCCGACCATTCTGTGAGAAGCCAGGGTTGTTCGAGCACCACAGTTTGTACACTCTGTTTGCTTCCCGTATGACGGCAGCGATCATCTTAGGCTGGTGGTGAGACATGTAATAGGGAATATCCAGCATGACGTCCGACACAATGCCTCTCACGCTGGGCAGCGTATCCGGGGTGATGTCTAGTAGATCAAACTCATTGTGTGCGGGGTCCTCCTCGGTGTCTCGATAGCCTCCTTCCTCGAAAGAAAGTGCGTGCCGCCAATTGATTGGAAGCACCATGATGCCGCCCATTCCATCACGCAGCTTTGACTTGCAGTCTCTCCCACCCACCTCAACGTTGATCTCGCGGCGGAACGCGTTAATTGCATGCGTGAAATGGAAGGACTCCATTCTTTGACTCAACTTCTGGCCAATACCATGTATGACGAAGACCAGATCGGTGACATTTGCTCTTTCAGAGTCGCCCGAGTTAGGATCTGTCTTGCGGCGTACATTTGGAGGACTTCCAGATCCCGAGATGGATGTGCCTTGCTCAGCAGTCTTTACAGACTGACTTGGAACCTTCTTCGGGTGCAGTCTGTCCCAAATGGCCTGATCAAAGCCTCGAACAACATGAACACCAAGTTTGTGGCCTTTACGGATGTAGTTCTGCAAGGGTCTGCGTCCATAGTAGGCTGAAGGGAGTAAAGTGGGTTTAAGGATCCTGGCTTCATATGCATCGGCATAGATTACTCCGTGGCCGTCAAAGGATCGCACTGTTCCAAGACTTCCCCAAGAGTTCACACCTGAGGCTTTATTGTCAGCACCTGCGGGACCGGAGGATATATCGATAAGGTCACAAGCCGCATCTACAGTCTTGGCCCTCTGTTGTTCGGCGGTCTCTGGTTCCTGCTCTGCCAGGTTGGTCGCAAGCATTCTTGCAATGTTCTCATTTGCCGGAGGATTAGACCGGCTACCGCTATCTCTTCTGGTTGATGACGACCGAGGACGCGTGACAGGCTTATCCGGCCAGAGTTTGTGAACGATCTTCATCTCTCCAATCGCACCCACTTCCATAGCAGATGCCAGCTCGTCTTTCCAGGTCTCGGTCCAGCATTGAAGGTCGAGGTAGCCGACCTCGAGCATGTTCGCCACAGCTGTTTCCACGGGCAGCATAGTATCCTTGTAGAACCACGTGCCTCTAATCACATCAGCCACATCGCCCACAGGTGCCCAGTAGATAGGCTCCATCTTGAGATCCGGCATTGCGACTTGGTGCAGGCGAGATGCTCCCACAGCAACCTTGTCACTTGGGCCCGTTTCTTGTCTCCTCTCCAATGGTGGAGGACTACGCTCCAGCAAATGGGTAGGATCGTCCCATTGATATGTATCATGCTGACGGATCCTTGGCCTTCCCGGGTGTTCCTTGTTAGTAGGGCTTCCATCGTGCACTACAGTATCATGAATGTTCTTCCTCGAAGGCGCTCGAATGAAAGGAGTTCCCGTAGTGGTATTCTCAGCCAGTTGCGTGACCTCCGGTACAGAGGAAGGACCCTCGAAAGCATCCGCGTTACTCTCCCAATCTGGAGGTGGAGTTTCCACATGGCTCAGACTTGTTCTTGGGAATCTCGTTCGAGGCGTGACGGTTCCGGGCACAGACGGCCTCTTACCTTCTCGTGAATCCTGGCTACTTTTCCTTGTCCTTTCTTCGGATCCATGTGTCGCCTTCTCACCACGCTGCTCTTGGTACTTCAATATCTTCTTCCTTAGCTCCAGCCACGTATTTTCCAATGCTGCATTGTCATTCTGAGAGAAGGGTTTAGGCGGTAGCCTGATCGGCACATTTGTCGCGTTGGCTGGCGGAGGCAGTGGGGACAAAGGGTCGTCTATGGGAACAGGGCTCGTGTAGAAGAACCTAGGGTTGATAGGCGGTGGCGGCTCGGTATGGTGTAGGATCTGGCGAGTGTACTGGTTGACGGCCTGCTGGGAAGCCATGGCGACCTAGCAAAGGTGCTCAGTGGATGTGCCTGCCTCGCGGTCACGGGAGGAAAGGTGATAGTGCTGAGATCGGGTATCAAGGCATAGCTGCTGGTGTCTTAGAGTGTCTCAGAGTTCAAGGCGTATGCGCTGGCGGCCAAAGCGGATGCCTGCTCGCGCCTACTGCAAGGTTGACGTGGCGCGGAGGTAATCCAGTGTTCTTGCTAATTATCCGTCTACAAGGCTGCAGGGGGCCTCAATAGCGCCAGATGCAATGTCCAGAGGATCTTGAAGTGGTTGTGTCTATTATCAGACGGATGTCTAGGAGCAAATGCATGCGGCCGCCCAGAAGCAGAAGCACGGCAACAAACAGCCACAGAAGGAAAGATGACGTTTTGCGATCTTCATGTGACAATCGCCGCGCCCCACCTGCATACATGTATCAACTCGAATGATGACCCTTTGATCCTTTTATCAGTATTACATGTAGACCGCGTCTCTTTGGCGCTATCACTTCTCCTAACAGCAGAAAAAATCCAAAACACGATCTTATCTGCAAGCGACCGCGATATAGGCCACCTTTCAGCCCGGGTCAAGGCGAAACCCACAGTATTCGAAGTACTCGAGGAAAACTACAAATATTCACACCAACAAGTCAATTTCTAGACCCACAATACGGCAAAAATGGCTATGAACGGGGTACGAATGTTCCGCTATGCTCTCATCGCAGAAGCTACTCTCAACCTCGCCTCTGTGGTTCCAATGCTTATCGACCCGAGCTACATCCTCAGCTGGCTCGTCGAATCACCCGAACACATCACGCCTGCAGCATGCGCCCTGGTTCAATGGAGCGGCTGCATTGTCGCCGGCCTGACAGTGCCCCTTATCCTGAGCATACCACACACTCCCGAGGCACCGACTCTTCGGAAGATCACATACCAGACGTACGCAGCGGCCGAGCTTGCACTTGGCACCGCCATGGGCATGCAATATCTCAATGGTGATAGCGGCTTGAAGTCGGAAGCTCTGTGGACTTCGGGGACCACAATGGCGGCTTTGGTGGCAGTGCGTGCGTACTTCCTTCTTATCAAGCCGAATTACATGGAAGGACAGGCGAATGCGAAGAAGGTGCAGTAGCTAGTCATGAGGTTTTGCGATTCGCTTTTGCACGGTGGGTAGGGTGTGTTGGAGGAATTTTTGTAAATAGAAGATCCTTTGGGCGATTGTGGCTGGTTTGCACAGGAACGCTGTAAGATGAAATGTATGCTTGCTGTCTAAATTACATCATGCGGTGTGTTATAATACGGCGAACTGTATGATTGTTAGCAACATGGCCGATAAGCTGGAGCAAGCATGTAGATCGTGAAAAGCTTCAGGCTCTCTTTGAATCCGACCATCAAGGTATCAACCTAGCACACTTTTAATCCGAGTCGTTTCCTCGTTTACCATTTCTGAGGAAGCTCTCCTTTGTACTCCATCCTGGTTCTGCAACATATCGCATTCTTGATCGTTGCCGACATGTCTCTGGTCTGGTGTTCCATGAGATCAACAGTCGAGACCCGTCTTAACCATATTGTTCCAGCAAGGCTGTGGCAGCCTCTCTGGAGCCAGGTCTCGTGGTAATGGTGTTCGAACGACAATGAAAACAGGCCTCGACTTTGGGTCACGAGAATGTGCTTCGTAGGAAGCGAGGCATCAAGGCGCAACAGACAATCAAGCAGGTGGCCGCAGCGCAGCGATCAACATCGTCCGCTCGTCCCAAGAAGTGTGCCAACGAACTCGTATACCATGCGACAAGCTACTCCACCGGATGAAAAAGCAACGAGCTCTGGAAAATATCCTTTCGACCGCTGCAACGGCACCATGTCGGTACGGTGTCATCCCAAGTGCAGTACGTGGCGTTCTGCAGAACAGATGCGGTTGAGGAGCTGGACTGCTTGCGCGGACTCCGTGAAGCCAGCGACTTGGACGTACTCCGCCCCTGTCAGGACTGCGCAAACCAGCCACCTGGAGCGGTTCCGACTCTGGACGACAACTACTGATGCTAGGCGAATGCGTAGGGCAGTGCGAAGGATTCGCGATGTGCGGCACAGCTGCAGGCCTGTGGAATCAGCGCTCGCCCGCAGCCAATCGCGTCTTGGCCTCCACGAAGCCACAGGCGCTTGAAGTCCGGAATTTCTTCCCGGACGATGCTTCAAGATCAATGGAACTGGTAGTTTCGCGGGCAGTGGAGGACTTGATGGGCCGACGTGGCCTCGTGGTTGAAACAGAGCTGTTCAGCTGTGAGCAAAATGGGGAAGTGGAGCTCTAAACGTGGAGCGGCGCGGGGAAAGGGCGACCAAACGGAGCCTATAACGCTTCTTTGCCTTTTGCGACTGTTACACTAGAGCTATGCCGTCCGGGGAAGGTTCACGAGCTCAGGAAGCTCTGCTAGCTACGATGTTTTGGCTCCACGCATCCGTGGATCCGAGCACAGGGACGCTGCGATGCTGCGATGGTGTCTCGGCGGTGGCGGTCTTGCAGGGCCAATGGGGAAGAGCACAGGAGCCTGTCAAGAGCCCGCACGGTTGAAGTAAGCACGAGGGTACGAAAAGAAGAATCCGAATCTTGCCGCATATACCAGGATGCTGGCGCTTGTGCATAGGATCTGAGGCTTGCAGCAGTCCAAGATGACAAGACTGTTCCTTAGAGCCGGACGACCTTGCTGCTGGAAACTCTTGGTAGTGGCTGCAGGGCGAGATCACCATAGACCATTGGTCAATTTACAGACATTCCCCTCCTTTCAGGGAAGGGACGAGGTGGGGTCGACTGTATTGGTCTTACCAGAGGAGACGCGTCGAGCAACATAAGATAGCCTCAATGCTGCCCAGCGATTCTTCCAGCAAGACCCCAGCTCCTTCATCTGATTTGAACGTCAAGGCATCTCACAGAACATCCACATCACAGCAATCATCAGCATTATATCCAACATGGCTCCCTCCATTCCCGAGAAGCAGATGGCCATGGTCATTGAGAAGACAGGCGGCCCCGTTGAATACAAAGAGATCCCAGTTCAGAAGCCAGGCCCGGACGAGGTCCTCATCAACATCAAATTTTCTGGCGTCTGTCACACCGATCTTCACGCTGTGAACGGTGACTGGCCCTTGCCGACCAAGCTTCCGCTCGTAGGTGGTCATGAAGGTGCTGGCGTCGTTGTGGCGAAGGGTGACCAGGTGACCGATATCGAGATTGGCGACCACGCTGGTGTGAAGTGGATCAATGGTAGCTGCTTGGCCTGTGACTTCTGCCAACAGTCCGGTATGTCAACCATTCATTTCACCACCGATCAACTCAGTTGCAGGCACTAATGAGCTAACGAACCTGTTAGATGAGCCTCTTTGTGGCAAAGCTCTTCTTTCAGGTTACACTGTCGACGGAACCTTCCAGCAATACTGCATCGCCAAAGCCGCCCACGTCGCTCGCCTCCACAAGGAAATCCCTCTCGACGCAGTCGCGCCCGTGCTCTGTGCCGGTATCACAGTCTACAAGGGCCTGAAGGAGTCCAACGCCCGCCCAGGACAGACTGTCGCCATTGTTGGAGCCGGTGGCGGACTTGGTGCTCTTGCTCAGCAATACGCCAAAGCCATGGGTCTGAGAGTGATCGCCATCGACACTGGAGACGACAAGAAGAAGATGAGTTTGGAGCAGATGGGCGCCGCTGCATTCGTCGACTTCGCCAAAAGCAAGAACGTGATCAAGGAGGTCCAAGAGGCGACCGAGGATGGCCAAGGACCTCATGCCGTCATCTTGGTTGCAGTCAACGAGAAGCCCTTCCAACAGGCCGCAGAGGTAAGACCAACAGCTCCCGACTAGCTGCATGTGCTACTGATACTAATCCGATACAACAGTACGTTCGTCCACGCGGCACGGTTGTTTGCATCGGTCTGCCTGCGGGTGCCTACCTCAAGGCTCCCGTGTTCGAGTCTGTCATCAAGATGGTCACCATCAAGGGCAGCTACGTCGGCAACCGCAAGGACACAGCCGAGGCACTCGACTTCTACCGCCGCGGCCTCATCAAGTGCCCGTACAAGGTCGTCGGTCTCTCCGAGCTCCAGAAGGTTTACGACCTGATGCACGAAGGCAAGATTGCAGGTCGCTACGTCGTCGACACCTCGAAGTAGGCGTGGGATGGTGTGGCACCCGCTGTTGGACTCCCGTTCTGGGCGCCTGTGTAAATAGTCCTTGGATAGTCCATTTAATGACCGTATGACGTACTTTTGTGCATGCTAATGTTTGCTTCTCACAACCGTTTAGCCTTGGTAGTCGCCACGTGTATCAGGTATATTATAGTCTGAAACCATTGAGCCGTTGCGCCATCCTAAATTCCGACGGCGGAGACATCCTCACGCGACCTCTAGTAGTCTGCGATGATCATCGGCACTCTCCTACCGCTATGGCCTTGTAAGGAACATGATTTGCTGGAGTTGGCGGCTTCAGATTAAATTAATTTGGGATTCCGGAGTGCCAAGTTGATATCTTCCTGTTAGCTGGAGACGTCGCCCAAGGTTGATCACCAACCATGGTACACATGTCGTGGTATACTGACGGATATTCGGCTTGGTCGTGAGAAGGATACCGTGGGGCTCAGGCCGCATCCGGCAAGGCAGTCAGTACCTTCGTTACTGCCGAAAGTGCGTATAGTGATGTGACATATTCTCGATAGCCGAAAACTGGTCAACTTATTCCTGTCCTCGAAATACCGTTGATGTCATTTCATTTTTGCTCAGGCAATCGTGCCATTGCTTTGGATTCGATCATGACATCTTTGAACGTAAGGTACTTGCTCCTACGACATTATTATTGGCAAAAGACTGTTCAGGCCAGAACGCGATCGCAAACGTTCATTCGGCTCCAGGCCAAGGGGTCCATGGCCTGTGGTCGGTAACGTGCTTCGTGCTCCTGAAACAGCCTAAGCGCTGGTGATTCGTCGGCACATGCAGCGGGCCGCATAGAAGTCTAACGCGCGTCTCGAACCTCGCTCCAAGGCCAGTGGAACACTCAACAACAAGCGTTTGCTGCATGGTTCTGTGCTGAAGGCTCCTTCCTACATGGTGCTACCTGTAGTGTTCTGTTGGACGGCACGAACGCGGATGGACGTTTCATGGTATGCTCGTAGGCTCCCTGCGATCAGATGCAACCATGGCACAGCAGATTGACAGGTGGGACACGCGTTGCCCCAATGGTGATACGCCTGAGGGTGATTGCCAATCTACGAATGGCACTGAGCCGAAGCTCCCAACGAGGGATGGTATAGGCGCTGCGATTGATGGCATTGAGCGTGAAGGTAGCACGGTTGAGGTATGGCAGACCGCGAGCCCGGCCAGCCAAGCTGCCCTGGTGCAAGTGCGGTCGAGAACGAGATGTTAGTAAGTATCACAAGGCATGGCAAAGGCAAGAAGAGCTTGTTCGTCAGAGGCGCGGAGCCAATGTTCGTTCGACCCATGCCTCGTCCCCTACTAGCCGCACTCAAGAAGAGTGTGTATAGTGCCCAGCCGCGCCTTGTTTCTGGACTGTGCTGCTTCGACTGGGACCCACCCGGCTTCACGTTTCAGGCCGTTTCCTAGATCCACCTCCACCTTTGTCTACTGCTCCTCTCGACACCTTCATTAGGCTCGCGGCCAGCTCTTGCTTTCGTGTAGCACTCGCGACCTTTCCAGCAAACTCTCCCTTCACTCGTTTTCTCTTCGCCGCAGTCGCCGCCTTTGACAGGCCGGTTGCCTGTTCTATTCTTGCACACTACTGCCACACCACACGACACTCACTGCCACTCGACGCTCACTGCCACCGACACTCATTGCCACCCGCCACGCACTACTTATAGCACTGGTTGCTTCTTTTCTCACGCTCCTTCTCAGTCCCTTCACATTGAACCCATTCCTCGCTCAGCAGCAAAATGCTCCGCACACTCCTTCTGCTCGTTGCCACTCTGGCTGCCGTCTCGCTCGCGGCGCCAGCCTCCAAGCGCGACCCCAACGGCTGGAACTTCAGCTTCGGCCTTGGTTCAGACTACAAGCACAGCTTCAAGGCTTCCTCTCAAGGACACCGTCGTCACGGTCAGAGAGACCCGCGCACGGAAATCACTCGTGTCTACAACAAATTCCACTGGAGCATTACCTTGCCGTGGTCCGGAACGACTCTTGCCATCGACTTCCCGGACGCATCTGACCAGGGCTACGGTTCTTCTGACGGTTCCGATGGCTCATCTGACGGCTCGGACGGCGGATCTTATGGACCCCCGGGAGCATCCCCCAGCGGCTCAGACAGCTCGCCTATCGGCGCACCTGACACGACTGCGGTGAGCTCGTTTTCCACGGTGTACCAGACCAGTGACCCAGTCGCTGCCACCTCACCCGGTTCTTACGCCACCGAGAGCTTTGCTCCCGCCGAACCGTCTAGCAGCCCGGTCGACGCCACTTCCATTCCCAGCTATGCTACTCCGACTTCCGCAGCCGCTGCGCCCACTGCCACTGCTTCGAACGGTGGCGGAGGTGAGAAAGACACCGGCGAGGTCACTGCTACACCCGAGGAGAACGAATCTGAATATCTTTCGCCCGTCGTCATTGGCGGTCAAAAGTTCAACCTGAACTTCGACACTGGATCCGCTGATCTGTAAGTCAATCCAATCTTTCTTTCCGGATCATTCACTGACATCACACAGGTGGGTCTTCAGCACGTCTCTTTCATCTAGCCAGCGTGGCCAGCACTCCACCTTCGATCCGACCAAGAGCTCTACATGGGAGGAATACCCAGAGGGTTCGTGGGAAATCGGCTATGGCGATGGCAGTGGTGCATCTGGCACTGTTGGCTTCGACACTGTCGATGTTGGTGGAGCTACTGCCACCAGACAGGCGGTTGAACTTGCAACCATGGTCTCGAGCGAGTTCGTCTCTGACGAGAACAACGATGGTCTCCTTGGTCTCGCCTTTGGCACAATCAACACTGTTCAGCCCAAGCCGCAGAAGTCATTCTTCGAGAGCATTGGCGATCAGCTCGACGAGAAGTTGTTCACCGCAGACCTGGATGTCGACGCATCCGGCACGTACGAGTTCGGCAAGCTTGATACCAGCAAGTACCAAGGTGAACTTCACACTACTCCCATTGACAATAGCCGTGGATTCTGGGAGTTCACGTCCAGCACCTACAGCATCGGTGGCAAGACCACGGAGAACTACAACGCCAGCCCTGCCATCGCTGACACCGGCACCTCACTCATGATGGTCGACGACGCTGTGGCCAAGGCCTACTACGCCCAGATCCAGGGCGCTAGCATGAGCGACGAAGCGGGCGGCTACGTCTACCCATGCGACGCCGACGTTCCTTCCTTCGGCGTCGCCATTGGAACCGACGGCTTCATCGCCACCCTCAACGGCACCGACATCAAGTACGCCGAGATTGGCGGCAACTCTTGCTTCGGAGGAATCCAAGGCAACAGCGGCCAGGGCTTGCAGATCTACGGCGCCGTGCTGCTCAAGCAGTACTTCGCTGTCTTCAACTTCGGCGACCTGACTTTCGGTTTGGCGCAGAAGAACTAGATGCGCGGATGTCGGGAGAGCAGAAGCATGGGAGAGGTCCATGAGTGCTCACAGGACGTCCAGTCCGATTTCCACTTTCCTTTTTTGTACTCACGTGCTCAACACAGCCTTCGATGGGGCTGATGGCTTAGTTATATTCCTCTGCGCAGGGCTCGATGCTCACGCCACGAGATGAACCAACGAAATGAAACACCACTTTGACTTTCCACATGACCATCTTCAAGAGCTCTCTCTTCTGTGATTGTGTTCAAGACGTATGTGACACCAAGCGCATGACTGAACATGCATCATGATGTGTGTATCGAGGTATCATTGCTTCGTTCTACTCATCTATATGGTAACTTTTTGGTTGTGCGTCCGATTAACTCCATGCAATCCAATTTATCAATTGGCGTTTATGCCTCCTCTTCCTTCTGCTCGTAACCCTCGGTCTTGATGTCCTTGAGACCAAGATCTTCCATCTCTTCCTCAGTCCTCTCGTACTCCTCAACCTTGATTTGAGGATCAGGCTCGGGCGCGGTGAAGCTTTGCACGTAGCTGGCAGCCAGGGGATCCTCAAGGACCAGGGTGAAAGGCTTTTTGCCAGCGATCGCATCGCTGACGCTGGCGAAGAACTCGTCCCATGTGCGCTTGGACTCAGATGTCATGCTGTCGCCGCCCTTATCTTCGGAGATGGGCGCGTCATTCTCGTCAAGGCCGAAGACTTGCGAGCGCAGGTCCTTCTTGATGTTCTCGAGGATGCCCTCGACAGTGGTGAAGCGGCCACCCATGGTTCCGGGCTCGACGCGGAGCTGCAGCTCGGGGCAGGAGAGGGCGGCGGACTCGCTCTTGAGAACGTCACGAGAAAGATCCTCGGGTGTCTTTACGTCGAGGGTGATGCGGGAGCCCTTTTCGGGAACCTCGCCGCCGGTCTTGACTTCGTTGGAGCGGTAGCCGCAGTCGTCGCAGACAGTGCTCATGACGATGACTTGCTTGAAGTAGGGGATGTTGACCATCTTCATGTTGGTGGCGCAAGGGCGAGTGCAGCCAGGGCAAGATGCAGGGAACGAGTAGACCTGGTTCTCGACGATGTCGTCCTCCTCGTCGACGTTGTTACCCTGCTTCTCAGCGCCATTGGGTAATGAGTCGGCACCAACAAGGCCTTCTGCGCGGTACTCGGGGCGAATCTCGGTCTCAGGTGCTGTGACGGTCTGGTGGCCAGGAGCAGGAACATCGTCGCCCAGGCCGAGGGCAGCGTTCTGTGCGGGTGTGCGGTTGTAGTCGATCTTCGCCCACTTGCCAGCCGCATCACCGGGCCTAGGCTCGAACCAGGAGTTACCTGAAGGATCGTCTACAGAGATCATGAAAGGGTATTTGTTTCCTGCAAGCATGTCTGCGACGCCACGAATGACCTCAGCCACCTTTGCGCCGACCTCAGGCATCTGCTTCATACGCTCGTCCTGGTGCTGCGCAAGATCATCTCTTATGGTGGAAAGCACACCCTCAACGTTGGTGTAACGGCCTTTTCCAGGCGGGATCTCGAGGTCCAGGTCTTCGATTCTGAATGTGCACATGTCGGTCTTGACAACCTGGCGTTGAAGGTCGGTCTCGCTCTCAACCTTGAAGGCGTACTTGGCAGCCTTCTGCTGGATCTCTCCAGCGGATTGAATCTCGTTGTTCTGAAGTCCACAGTGAGGGCAGGAGAATGACATAATCACAATCTCCTTGAAGAAGGGAATCTTGGTGAGGAGCAGTCTTGTGGTACCATTCTCGTGGCAGTTCATGCACAGCGACTCGACCTCGTCGGTGATCTTAGACTCGGTGTCCTCCTCGCCCTCCTCAGCCGAAGTGTTCATGCTGGCGACCTGGGCGCCCATGTCTTTGAAAAGGTCCTTCGCAAGCGAGGCGCCAGTAAGGCGTGTGTTTTGCTGTGGTGCCGCCATAATCGTGTGATTTTGTGGTGGTGGTCCAGTATGTTGTGGTATATGCTCCAGGCCAATCCAATATAGTAGCTCGGGTATCCAAACAACAAGCCTTAATAATGACTCGAAATCTTCACATGAAATCTGCCGACTTCCAGATCTTTCTGGCCCTGACGTCGTGGGGTAAAAAGTGTAGAGGGGCTCGCTATCTTATCTTATCTCCGCCGGAAATCTTATCGAATAGCTCCATCGACGGGCCGAGACGCTAGCGTCTATGCGCGAAGTGAAGCCGCCGCGACAAATGGCAGGTCGCGAGGCTCTCGCTACAGAAGACGGAGCAGTTGGTCGTATTCGACACAGCGCAGCCACCTCCCACTATGGACGATTTCGAAGAACTCGAGCGGCTCTCGCTCGTCAGCAAGGTCTCGTCCGAGCTGCAGAATCACCTTGGCGTAGCAGACTCGACCATCGCAGAGTTCGTGATCGCCGAGCACGAGAAACATCGTGATGCGCCTCAAGCCTTCAAGAAGTCCCTGGAGGAATACGACTTCCCGGAAAGCTTGACGACATCAATCGATCGTCTGGTCAGAACATTGCACCCCAAATACAAGCATGAAGCGAACAAGCTCAACGGCGACGCAAATGGCCATGGCAACGATGAGAAGAGCAAGAAATTCAAGGGTTTGTCCATGCCGGACAAAGTACCCGCTTTCGAGGACGAAGAGGAGCCAGATGCTGGCGGAGCCGAGCTCGACGATACCTTTGCATTGTTGGAGTCAATGGCCGGCGACAAAAAGCCAGCCAACAGCCGCAAGCGCAGCGTGAGCCCAGTCGCGCAGCCAGATGTACATGACCGCAAGCGCTCGCGAAGGTCACGATCGCGGTCACCAAAACGAAATGACGACTACATTTTCCAGGACGAGTTTGGGCGATCAAGATCATACCGACCAGGGGAGAAGGAGCATCGGGAGCGTCGAGATGAGCGTCGTGAAGAGCGGCGCGGAGGAAGAGACAGGGAGCATCGCAGGGATCGCTCAAGACATCGAGAGAGGCGCAGCAGAAGAGATCGAACCCCAGAACCAGAATTGGACGACGAGCCAGTGCAATACAAAGTCTACGACGGCAGGGTTACAGGCGTCAAAGATTTTGGAGCTTTCGTTACCATCTTGGGTGTGAGAGGCAGGGTAGATGGCCTTGTACACGTCTCTGCCATTGCAGACTACAAGGTAAATCATCCCTCCGATCTTCTTTCACGAGATCAGCCAGTAAAGGTGAAAGTCATGAAAGTGCAAGATAAGCGCATTAGCTTGAGCATGGCGGAGGTAGATCAACAGACGGGCCAGGACCTAAATCCTGGCAGAGGAATTGCTGGGACTGGTGCGAACGCAGTCGGTCTGAATGGTGCTGGCACCTTCGACCCTATTGCTGGAGTGCCCGTTGTAGAAGGCCAAAATGTCGTGAGAAGGCCGAAGAAGCGGATGACCAGTCCAGAACGATGGGAGATCCGACAACTTATCGCGTCTGGGGTTCTCAAGTCTTCAGATTACCCGGACTTGCAAGACGATGACTACAACGCTGCTCTCAATGGTGAAACGATTGAGGAAGAGGAAGACGTTGACATCGAAGTTCGCGAAGAAGAGCCTCCTTTCCTGGCCGGTCAGACTAAGCGTACATTGGAGCTCAGTCCAATTCGCGTCATCAAGGCGCCTGACGGTAGCATGAACCGAGCAGCCATGCAAGGTGATGTTCTAGCGAAGGAACGCAGAGATATGCGTCAACAAGAAGCGCAAGACAAGGCTGCCAAGGAAGCGGCGAAGACTGATCTCAATCAGGAATGGAACGATCCAATGGTGGCTCCTAGCGAGCGAAGGTTCGCTTCCGACCTCCGCCAACCGCAGGATGGACAGCGCGCTGCGATTGATCTACCTGAGTGGAAGAAAATTGCCACAGGCAAGGGCGAGCTCGGTAAAAGAACTATGATGTCGATGAAAGAGCAACGCGAGTCCTTGCCCGCCTTCAAGATGCGCAAGCAATTCCTCGAAGCAGTACATCAATATCAATTGATGGTCGTCGTTGGAGACACAGGCTCTGGCAAGACGACACAGCTTACACAATACCTTGCCGAAGACGGCTTTGCCAACAACGGCATCATTGGCTGTACTCAACCACGCCGTGTCGCCGCGATGAGCGTTGCTGCACGTGTGGCGGACGAAGTAGGATGCCGTGTTGGAGAAGAAGTTGGCTACACGATTCGTTTCGAGGACAAGACGAGCAACAGCACTCGCATCAAATACATGACCGATGGTATCATGCAGCGAGAAATTCTCTTGGATCCTGAGCTCAGTCGGTACAGTGTCATCATGCTTGACGAGGCTCACGAGCGTACCATTGCAACGGATGTTCTTTTCGGTCTGCTTAAGAAAACGCTAAAGAAGAGGCCAGACTTGAAAGTCATCATCACATCTGCCACGCTCGACGCTGAGAAGTTCAGTTCGTACTTCCTGGAGTGCCCGATCTTGTCCATTCCTGGTCGCACATTCCCGGTCGAAATCATGTACAGCAGAGAACCTGAATCTGACTACCTCGACGCCGCGCTCACTACCATCATGCAAATTCACCTGACAGAGCCGGCTGGAGACATTCTACTGTTCTTGACTGGTAAAGAAGAGATTGATACCAGTTGCGAAATTCTCCACGAGCGCATGAAAGCACTTGGTCCAAGCGTGCCAGAGCTCATGATTTTGCCCATCTACGGTGCATTGCCCAGCGAAATTGCCTCTCGCATTTTCGATCCGGCACCTGATGGCACCCGTAAGGTCGTAATCGCCACCAACATCGCTGAGACCAGTATCACGATTGATGGAATCTTCTTCGTTGTGGATCCAGGTTTCGTCAAGCAGACTGCTTACGACGCCAAGCTGGGCATGGACCGGTTGCAGGTAACGCCTATCTCTCAGGCGCAAGCAAAACAACGTGCGGGTCGTGCTGGTCGTACTGGACCTGGCAAATGCTTCAGGTTGTATACTGAAGCAGCCTTCCAAAGCGAGATGCTGCCTACGACTATTCCTGAAATCCAACGACAGAACTTGGCAAACACGATCTTGATGCTCAAGGCAATGGGTGTTAACGATCTTATCAACTTCGATTTCATGGATCCTCCTCCCACGAATACTATGCTTACAGCGCTTGAGGAGCTTTATGCACTGTCTGCTTTAGATGAAGAAGGTCTACTTACCCGACTTGGTCGCCGAATGGCCGACTTCCCCATGGAGCCTGCCCTGGCCAAGTCGCTGATCATGTCCATCGATCTGGGCTGCTCGGATGAGATGCTTTCTATTGTCGCCATGATCTCCGCTGTGCAGACGGTCTTCCACAGACCTAAAGACAAGCAGCAACAAGCCGACCAAAAGAAGGCAAAGTTCCACGATCCTGCTGGCGACCACCTGACATTATTGAACGTCTACCAAGGCTGGAAGCGAGCCGGCTCCACCGACCCATGGTGTTTCGAGAACTTCATCCAACCCAAATCAATGCGCCGCGCCGAAGACGTGCGCAAACAGCTCGTTCAAATTCTCGAACGACACAAGCTCAAAATCCTTTCCTGCGGCCGCGACACCACACGCGTGCGCCAAGCTCTCTGCTCAGGCTTCTTCCGCAACTCAGCTCGCAAAGATCCCACCGAAGGCCACAAGACGCTGGTCGAAGGCACGCCCGTGTACTTGCACCCTTCGTCTGCGCTCTTCGGCAAAGCTGCCGAGCACGTCATCTATCATAGTCTGGTGGAGACGACGCGCGAGTACATGCATAACGTCACGGCCATCGAGCCAAAGTGGCTGGTTGAGGCTGCGCCAACGTTCTTCAAGGTCGCGGGTAAAGAGGGTGGATTGAGTAAGAGGAAGAAGGCGGAGAGGATCCAGCCGTTGCACAATAGGTTTGCCGGTGAGGATGATTGGCGTTTGAGCGCGCAGAGGAAGGGTGGTAGGGCGGGTGGTGGCACTTGGGGTTGAGATGAAGTGAGATGCGTATCAGGATCTGTATCTAGATGGCATATAGTTGTAGGAATTGTGGACCAACAAGCGTGTCCTTCTTCGTTGAACGTATCTTTGACGGACGCATCGATCTTTGCATGACACCAGAGGAAATTTATTCAACGAGACGTTTTGTTCGGATAGGTGCACATGTATCTGTTACATTTGACGTCAAACTTCAGGACACGACGATATCACCTGCCTTGTCCCCAACCACGCCAGTATCACGCACTGCAAGCATCCCAGCACACCTGAAAGACACCAACTAAATCTCCACATCCTCCGATATATCATTTGGATCCGAATACATGCATTTGAGCCCTTCCTCGCGATCCACTCATCGACAACACCAACCCTATTATCCCCAAAAACGATCGAAGAGACAACTTGAACGTGAACACCACTGGATCGTACATGTAAAAGCACAGGCTACCGTATCCTCGCTCTTTCAGTACTGGAGCGATACTTACATCGATAAACCTACTCATTTTATGCAAATAATTTCTCGTCTCGGCCCAATCACATGCATGCCTGTTCCACATTGTAGCACCAGGATCGACCCTTACCTACCCAAGACATTAGCCTACCATGTAGGCGAGCTTCGGAATTGCAGGCGCAACATAGGACAAGTCAAGGATTGGACGAGTGAGAAAAGAAAGCAAGAAGCCAAAGGGGTATATATCCGCTCCGCTTGCTCCCTGCTTTGCTTGAATAAGAAGAAGGTATCTGGCTGACTGGCTCGCTCGCCATATGCATCATGCCCTGCTCTGTGGGCAAGCGTGGTAGAAATGGACAGAAAAGAGAGAGCGCCGTGAAAGATGACTACGGGAATGAAAGAAGCCACCCTTGGCCAGAAAAAGGTCAGCCGCTTCATATGACTCTGCAGGTTTCTCCTGCCAACGACCCGTCTTTCCTAGAAGCAAAATATCATCGAATCACCTCCCACTCCTTCACGATCCCACCCTTCCCTAGACCGCTACCGATATGGCCACCTTTTCCTTTCTGCGAAAAGACGTCCCAGAATCGAAGCGTCTCGTCACCAGCTCCTGTGACGATCGTGCCGCCGTCAGGGCTCATGCTGAGATATAAAACGCGGTAGGTATGGCCTGTGAGCGATACCACCTGCGACATGCTAGGGTACTTCCAGATGTTGATGGCGTGCTGTGAGTAACCATGTGTACTGACGAGCTCGGAAGTGGTAGTGCTGAAGAGGAGGTTGCAGACTTGACTACCTGTGTCGTGGGAGCGCAGGAGGTGAGGGTTTGCAGGAGGGTTCAGATTTGATGGCGAGGGAGTGTTGGAGGAGAGGAGGTTTGATGTGGTTGAGAGATCGAGGTCGTGATTTAGGCCTGGCGTTGTGAGCGATGCGTTGGCTGAGTTCTGCGCGGTGGAAACCGTGTTCCAGAATTTTATGCAGCGGTCTGCGGTTCCGCCTCCACTGGCAAGGAGGCCGCGTTGATGAGGACTCCAGGCAATTGCTTTGACAGCAGCGCCGTGGCCACCTTCTTGGTCTCCCCAGCGATGTTGCCATCGCTCATCCATCTTCTCCCAGACGAAGATCTTGTTGTCATTGCCTCCCGATGCAAGCTGCTCCGTCTCCTGATTCCACTTCAGGCCACAGACCTCCTGTTTGTGTCCAGTCAAGCGGCGAAGGTATTGGTTCGCTTGGCGGACGTCACGGTGTAAAATTGTTCGGTCGCGAGAGCCGGTAGAAAGTATGTGAGCGTTCCATGCAAGAGAAGAAATGCGTGCTGTATGCCCGGTCATGGTTCGTAATTTGCGGTTCGTGACGGTATCATAAATCATTAAGAGTCCTTTTGAGGTGCCAATTGCGAGATGCGAGCCACGCTGTATCCAGCTGACGCTTGTCACGCTGTCGCCTTCGAGCTTGCAAAGTTGATCAACTTGACCCGACTCTCGACTCCAGAGGTAGACGCAATCTCCCAGACCGACTGCCAGAACATCGTTAGGGCCCCAGTCAACCAGATTAAGGTAGAAATCGTCTGCCAATTCGGGCGCATCCAAGACCTTATAGGGGACCTTGCTGACCGCTCGAGGCGTTTTCCGTGGCGAGAGCAGCATGGCTTGTGAAGTGTGTTTCACTGGAGACAGGCTATACAGCTCTGATCTAGCATTGATATTTGGCCCTCGGTCACTCCTCGACGTTGATCTTGGTGTCAACGAACTCGGCGCATGAGGTCCATATGAGAACAAGTTCTTATGTGGCGTTGACGGTGTGAGATTAGGTCCAGCCAGCTTCGATCCGATGGTAGGCGGCGTCTTAGCACGTGAAATCGAGCCCTCGTGCAATTGAGCTATGCTTTGCGGCACTTCATTGTCAAACATTTCAGACCTCAACAATGAGGAATAGGTCCTGTTGGCATCACGTTTCTGAAAATGCAACTCCGACGACGCTGCCTTCTTATGTGAGCGCGAGGGAGTCGCAGGTGAGCCTTCATCGTCCAGCAGACTGTAGCTCGCCTGTAGATCCTGCCCTGATCGATTGGGAATGAATCTATGGTCGCCAGCGAATGTCTTTTGGCGCTTTCGTTGTGGGCTTCCGGCGGGTGTGATATCTCTTCGCCTTCCGACGTCCTCCATCTGCTTCATCAATGCTTTGTTGAGCGCCGTCGCATTCACAGGTGCGCTGCCGCTGCGATTCACAGCGCTTGTACGTGCACTTGCGCTCTGAGCCCTGCTGTGTCCTCGCTTGCCAGTAATGGTCGGTGGCGTCTTGCTCCTCGGAGGCGAAAGTGGTGTTGGTGTATGTACATCATTGTCATCGGTCAAATGATCTGAAGGTCCTGGTAAAGGTGCTGTTTCGGCATCGGGTGATCCCATTGTGATGAATCCGTGATCGTCGAGATCAACAAGCGAATGTCGCAGCTCAAATCATGCGCAAACACGTGGCCACGTGCAAGCAAGTATATGATTTTGTCCCGAAACTCCGACCGTGTATGTGCGCGCTCCTGAAATGCCGTTGCTATGCCCCAGCGCTCCGTTGTTCGCGCAATCCAGCCACCGCCAATGCAGCTCCGGTTATCCTGCAACTGGGTCGAGGCGAATGGCGCAGAGTCGGCGACAATAATAACGATGGTGACGTCGTAGAGAATGTGGTGTAGCGAATGTCGACGGTAGGGTACCCTTGGATAGCAGACGAGGGCGATGATGTTGGTCGTGGTCAGGGCGTGTTTGCGGCGGGAAGGGAGGGCGCAACCGGGCGGCCCTTGGAAGCGCGTGGCTGGAGCAGCAGGGTCGAAGTCTGTTAGGCACTCTAACGGGCGCTGTTGAGGTGCTCGTGCAAACACGTGCGCGATGAAAGTGCTATGGTATCAAACACTTCAGGTGATGGCTCGAACCAGACGAATGCGCACTGCAGGTACAGTCGTCGGTGTTGCGAGCAGCATCACAACAACACCTCCACTCGGGCTGGCCTCACGCGCGACCCGCCAACCGCCAGCGCCAGCACTGCACCAAAACGACGCGTCTTGCACCGACTAGCGGCAAATGCACACGCGCGCCCAAGATCACATCCGGCCAACCTCACCTCACCTCACTACATCACGTGCCACACCTAATTTGCCTGTGGACCTTATCAGCATGCAATTGCATCTCTCCCAGCCGCTGGCTATAATACTATAGATACCCGTCCATATCACTCCACATAGCAATATGTGAAGTAAAGTAATTCTCATGCTACAGCCACAGCCCAGCACGATAGCATCAACAGAAGCCACGCGCCAGTAAGCGATTGGCGCTCGATGCCCGCGAAGCGACGCAGGGACTTGCGAGTGCACTGGCAGCCGGCCTCGGAGCGGTCAAAGCAAGGCACGGGTTGCGTTTCAGGTTCATACAATAGAGCACGCGCTTCTGGCGTAGAACTATGTTCGTGCTTTTGGCCGCCGACCTCACTTCATCCTGTCGGCAGTTCACGCTATAGTCATGCGATCGATGGTAATGGCCATACAACACACTTGAGCATTGTACTCGGCACATTTCAGGAATATTGGCTAAATGCAAATGAATTGTCATCCAAACTTGAAAGCACCCAAGAGACATACAGCAAGGCGTTCGGGAAAGATCACAGGGCAAACAGGGTAAAGACAAAGCATCAAATGAACACCTAGCAAAATCGTACACAAAACCCCAGCTCACCCAATTCGTCCCATCTCCATCCCTATACGCATGACACCGTCACCATCCCTTGCCCGCGCCACGGACAAGGGAGGGTGGCAACGTGCAAAAATGTGGAAAGGGAGAAAAGAAGAACGAAGACACCCTTGCATTTGGAAGAAAGCGTCCCATCACAGTGTCATCTCCGGCAAAGGCTCACTTTCCCTTTTCCGGCGTCCGCCCAGGTCGTATGTTTCTCCTGCGCGCAAATCGGTCCGTACAATTGTTCTCAAGTTTCGTATGGTTCTCGGCTTCTTTCTTCGATTTTCTTCGATCGGCTCTCATCATTATTAGCCCGCCTGTATGGATACCGTATGAAGCGCTGCTCTTTAGCTGAACCAGGAGAGCGCACGCGCCAATGGGAGGGTATAAATTTGAAGGTGAGCCAATTGTACACGCCATGTGGAGCGCATAGATAGATGGCTTAGCGACGTCCGAATCTGCTGTCCAAGTGTTAGATTGAGCTTCTTCGTTTTCCGATCATGACATATGACTAGAGACCTACTTTTGCTTCTTCTCTGCAGGCTTGAGAATCTGGAACGAACAGAGCAAGCTCTCGTCCACGCTCATCATTGCACCAGCGTTGTCGAACTCGCCGCAGTAGTTGGGCGCTGAGAAGAGAGTGACAAGCTGGCGTTTGCTGAAGAACTCGTAGCCATCCTCGACGACTTGGTGAGCACGGCAAATGAGATCCATGTCGTGCTTTTGCAGGAAACGCGACACGACGTCCGGACCGAAGGTGAACGAGACACCACGATCGTTTTCACTCCAGCCTGTGATGTCCTTGTCGGGATCGGACCAAAGCAAATCGCAAAGAAGACCGCAGTCGGGAATCTGTGCAAGTGTTAGCCAAAGCTCGTGAAAGAGTATATAGACTCAGAACATACGTCGGTGGGGCGCATGACACGTCTAATCTGCTCCATAGAGTTGAGATCGGGGCTCAAGCCACCGTGCATGGTGAAGATCTTCTCATCAATGATGGCAGCAATGGGCAGGCAGTTGAAGCAGTCGGTAAAAGTCTTCCACAGCTTGATGTTGTAGCGTCTCTTGCACTCGTCGTAGAAACCGTAGATACGGTTGATGGAGGCACACTCGTGGTTACCGCGAAGGATGAAGAAGTTCTCGGGGTACTTGATCTTGTAGGCCAAAAGAAGGCAGATAGTCTCGAGGGACTGCTTGCCACGGTCGACGTAGTCACCGAGGAAGAGGTAGTTGGCCTCGGGTGGGAATCCACCGTACTCGAAGAGGCGGAGAAGGTCGTAGTACTGGCCGTGAATATCACCACAGATCTGAGTTTCCAATTAGTAAGCTTCTAGGTTAGAGCAAATCATAAGATAGCTTACCTTGATAGGTGCCTCAAGCTCCAGAAGGATAGGCTGTGAGATGAAAATCTCGCGACTCTTAGTGCATAGGTAGCGAATCTCAGTCTCGAGGAGCTGGACTTGTTTGCCAGGGCGGCTGCCGCGGACTTCAAGAAGGCGGTCTATGATAGAGTCGAGGTCGACATCGTTCTGGTCAGCCATGTTTGGCGATTTTTTTGTGGTGTGGCGGAAGGTTGAAGCAAAGGTGTCGTTAATTTATGCGTCCAATGATTGATCCTCTAGGCAAGCCGTTAAAGAACTGTGAGTGACGGGGTCAGCGAGCGTCTGTTGGACAATATGATTTATGCCAAAGTTTTCATGAGCGCACGAGCGCTGAGCTTTTTGGATCAACGCTCTGACACCAGAGCGTGTTCTTCCCCTTCCACCCCGCTAACAGTGCGGGCTCCTACCTATGGAGTTGCCGCTGTGTTCGCTCTCTCCCTTGCACCCAAAGCCCACAGCCTGCCGCGTCCAATCCCAGAGTAGTTTCCTTCCACGACAGTGCAGAAATGAAAAGTTTTATACGTACCGAAAATGCAAAGAAAACGAGCGCAAAGGCTCCTGAAAGACCCGCGAAACTGCTCTTGTCGCAGTTCGTCCGCTGTCCCCGACGAGCTGATAGGTGTCTCGGTTTCGTCTCTCTGTTCGGCTTGCTGGTAAGATCTCAGAGCGCTGAGTCTTTGTGTTGCCGGAAGGTGTGTAGGTCCCTCCGTTTGCTCCTGGATCTCCCGAAGCTCTGTGCGAGGCTCTTCTGCAAACACGGGTAGCAGCGGGCGGCGGCGCGACGAGGTGCTGTGCGAGGCGCGAAGAAGCGGTACGATGGGGAGCTTGCGGCGCAAGTCAGTTGTCGCGAGAGTGTTGTTGATGTTTTTTCACCGCTATAGGGCGAATAGGGCGGGGCACGCGCGTTGAGGGCTGTCAGCTTGACCGGTACGGACGGCGATGGCGAGCAGGCTGGCGACGTCAGACGGGCGATGCTGTCTGAGGCGGGCAGAGATGTCGACGTCTTGTGCAGACTGCGGGTTGGCGATGTGCTGGGTGTGGTGGTGTGGTGGCTTGGATCTGGATGATGGGTTGAAAGTGCAGACTTGTTTCCTCTCCGGAGCGAGGAAGCTACGCTAGACGGGCTCGGCGGCTAGCGTCTCTGGCTGGCTGCCTTGCACTTCTACTCTACTTGCGCCACCAGAATCTGTGCGAGCGAACGACACACTACCAGTTGCAATCCGCTCTATCGATATTCAAACGAATACGCCTTACAATTAATTACTTGCACTTAATCATTCGTAAAATCTCGCGGAAAACCATCCTTTACCTCACCTCATACATCGACCCGACCGCGCAGCAGCCGTACGATCCCGCTGAGCCCGCCCGCCCTTCTGCGCTAACCACAGCCTCACAGAAAAGCAGTAAAGATTCACATTCCATCCCCTGATTGCGTACCCTCTTCCCAGGACACTGTGAATATCACTGGGAGAAGAGGTGTCCCATGAGACCTCCTTTCTGAAAAAGACGACCATAGTATAGAAATCACAATTGTATTATTATTCATGCCCAACCATCCAATAATCTGCCCGAGCAATTCCAGACTCAACCCAAGTGGAGACAACGAAGTGAGAGCTCGGTCGATCGCTTACACGGCCTTTCCAGATACGTTTTGCGAAACATGGTGCTGAGCGAAAAAACAAAGGACGTGCCTTTCCACCTCGAGACCAATCATACCGCGAGATTGGCAATTATATTGCTATGAATGCCCGACCATCTACTCTCTGTCCACCGCATCTCCAAACTCCCCTCAGGACCTCAGGTGGAGAAAACAAGTTGGGCGTGATTCGTCATCATGATATTGGCCGATACAAGAAAGTTGGCAACTTCGTGTCCTTGGTCCGCGGCGTCGCATGACTGCGTTCTGTACCTTAAACTTGTGTTTTAGTATGTGTCAGCAATATTAACATTTCAAAAAGAAAAAAAAAGCCAGTAATAGCGATGTTGGTGTTTTCACAATCCACCTGCCTCGTCTGCACATGACATGACAAGAAACGAGACGCAAGTGATAAGCGATGTTCACATGGGTCACAATAATATACTCATAAGAAGAAATGTGCACATATAAGCATATGTCATACAAACAACTTCAAAAAAAAGAGTATTCCCGTCCGTGTATATTTATGTCCAAGCAAAAGGGTACTAATCCGCTCCCAAAAGATCAAAACTCAAAAATCAAAGATATAAAGCAATAATCAATACCGATGGAAAACGCCTCGCTGAAACCCAGAACGATGAACGCTGCAACAAGATAGAAAAAGGGGCCAAGACCGAACCAAGTCCCGCCTTTTGAAGAAGAGAAGAAAATAGATGAAACGCTCCAATCGATCATCAACAGTAAACATTTCCCCCTTCCTTCTATATCGAGGATCCCCGATTAGTCAAAGTAAAAAGCTCGACCGTCCAGAATCCTCGTAAGTGCATCACCGCACGGCGATTCCGCGCATGAAGTTGGGGAGTAAGAATCGAAGCTCTCTTTCGAGAGATTAATCCGAAAAAAGTGGTCGGAGCGGAGAGGTCGGGGTGATGGTGGTAGCGGAGGAAATTGGTATCGCAAAAAATGATCCAGCAAAGAAGATAGCATAACGCCATCGCTATGCATATGGCGCGAACAACGAGCAGCAGTAGCAGCAAAGCTTCCTGAAACAATGCAATGGCCCCGAGGCCCATACTTTCGTTGTGGTGGAAAAGGATCCCATACGCCTTTTGGTTGTTTTTTTATCCCAAAGTTCGACCGCCTACGCTGACGCCTCTCGGCGCGCCAGGCTTTATGGTCGATTGACTCGCAGGGCTGAAACTCCTATTACGAGACCTGTCTTCGCTGAAGCGGTCGTCGTTAAGAGCCGTCAGCCAGTTTGAACCGAGCTCGGTTTTCAACGACTCGATCTTTTGTTTGTACAAATCTGTTGCGCCGGCGCCGCCGTTTCCGGTGGCGCTGTCGATGGCGTCTTGCGGCGAGTGTGGAGGCGAGTGCTCGCCATCGTCGTCAGAGGAGTCGTGGATTCGTGGTACAGCAGCTGGAGTACTGAAAGAGGTTTCGAGGTGTGGTCGGGTTGCAGCGAGGGTCGGATTGCGCGCTTGAATGGCCGAAGCCGTAGTGTAACGTGTTGCATCGGGTGCCATGTCAGGTGTCGTTGGCTCCTCGGGCTCGCTTTCTGGAAGGGGTGCGATTTCCGATATGCTTGGCGCGGGTTCAGGTTCAGATTCCGTTGGGTCTAATTGTGGGAGAGGTGGTATTGGCGTTTCAGCTTGCGAGAGCTCGACGATGCGCCTGCGCGGTGCCTTCTTCTTGCGCTGAGAATGCCTGGGTCCAAGGTCGCTTGTATGACGACGGTGGCCATAAGTTGGTGGTGAGAGCGGCGGGAGAGGTGTTGTGTCTTCTGTTGGCACGAACGGATCGTGAGCGGCGCCTGGCACAGAGTGATCCTCTTCCGGCTCAGGCTTGACTACGGGCGCGCCAAGGGCTTCAGGAACCCTGTCTACTAGCTGTTTCTTCTCTTGGGATGTGGGTCCCTGTGAGTCGATTGTTATGTCCTGAGCGTGTCCTGGTGTTGAGCGGAAAAGGTTGAAAATCGTGACTCTGTAATTTGGATGTGTGCGAGTGAAGTGGTTTTTAGCCACATAGACGTCAATGATGTTGGGAAGACCAGTAAGTCGTGCCAATTCTGTAGGATCCTTGATGTTATTGTCGCGGAGGTCGATTCGCTCCAAAGAATACAGCTTTTCAATACCAGAGAGCGTTTGGAGCCGATTCGAACGGAGATTCAGGGTAGTTATGGCTGGCAGCGGGCTCTGCGTCAGGGTGTTCAATCTTTCGATCATGCAGTTGCTCAGGTTCAAAGCTCGTAGATGCGTGAGCGATGCAAGTGATTCAGGAATCGTGTTCAAGAGGTTTCCAGACAGATCCAGAGATTGCAGCGTGCCAGCAACGGGTGCGAGGCTAGTTGCGCTTATGTCGGTAAGACCGTTCTCCGCGAGGCTGAGGTGACGCAAGAATCTCCACTTGGTAGACGGCAGGTAGCTTGTTCCAACGAGATCCGTTGTGCTGTGTCGAGGACTCATATCGTGTGTACTCGAACTGTCGCTTCCAGAGGAACGTCGCAGCTTGGGTGTATTGCTACGATGAGTTCGCTGCAACGAACCATGCCGGGAGCTGACAGGCCTGTTTGGCGATGTGCTCCGTTGTCTGGCCTTTGAATTAGGGGTCTTCCTACCATCACTTGTCCCTGCCCTTGTCAAGCTGCTGCTTTGCGGGCTGCTTGCGAGAGATACTCTTCTTTGATCGACAAGAGGTGAGTTGGGCGTAGAGAATGAGCGAGCCAGCTCGGCGTATTTGTTCTTGGGACTCGCTGTTGGCCAAGGCACTCCAGTAGTTGAAGGCGTCGATGGCATGGGCGCTCTAGATGACCTTCTCCGGCGTTTGTCCATATCGTCAAGCACGATGTTGAACAGAAGGTCGAAAGGGTCATCGACATTAGCACGGCGGACCGTCAGGCTGCGGACCTGCTCCGCAAGCCTATCCCAGCCATAGAAAGATCTGAAGTCCAAGTCACAGATCTCAAGCGCGCTCAGGTTCTTAAAAGCGAACAGTGGAACGGCAGCGTCGAAGGGAAACTCTTCGAAGCCTGAGATGAGGTGCGCTCGATGGTCTGGCGAGAGTCGAAGGGCGGGTATCTTCGTGAAACACGAGTAGAGGTATTTGATATCATCGCGGAATTGTGCCATTTGCTTCTCTTGCTTTGCCGCGCTATTTGACAGCGTAAAAGACGACCACATGGAAGACATGCTCGACATCACGCTGCGCACGCTAGATACCGACTTGAGAGAGTCGGCATCGGCTTGTCTACCTCTCGACTTTGGTGCATTTCCAAGGAAAGACACATAATTGGAAGGCGGGACGTCTGCGTGTATGTTCTCTAGTCGAACGTTCATAGGACCAACATCGACTCCCAAGTCTTCGAACTTCGTGAGCAAGTAATAGAGGTGGTGAGGTGTGAGAGTAAGCTTTGCTGGCTTGACATTATGTGCGGTGAAGGAGAGGTATGGGCGTGAGAGGGCATCCGCGAGGGTGATGGTAGAGGAGGAGGATGCATTTGAAGAGTGGCCTGGGCCATTCTTGTTGCGCTGTCGCTGCAGTTGCAGCGCGTTGGCAAGATTTCGTTCATGGGTTCGTACAAAGTAGGCCAGATTCTGTGAAGCACACGGCGGTTAGTATATGGTTGAGCTGCAGCGCCCAGGAGATCAGCGCCAACAGCGGGCGAAGTTACATGCCTTTACGAATACTTGCCCATCCTCCGAGTCCATTGTAGTGCGGAGGACTCGCAACCATACATGAGCGCAGGATCAGATCGGAGATTCTGCTTTGGAAGGGAGATGGAGGAGAGTCGAGGAGTCGAAAGGCGCTCTGAGACACGATGCCTGTGACAGCGATCCTGCTGTGTGACTACAAGGTACGTCGAGGCGGCTAAGCCATCAGATGATGCTGGGGAGGCCGCGCACGGAGTTTGAATGTTCCTGGCCCTATGGAATATGCAAAGTCAGGACTGGCTCTGCTTTTGCGTTTGCCTCTGCCTCTGCTCAACGCTCGCCCCGATCCGCGCGATAAGGCTGTAGGAAGCACGCAGGACACAACACCCTTTTGCTGTGCCAGCCCACGAGGCCTGGGCTGCGGGCTTGGAGGGATGGTCTTACCGAAATGGAACAACGTCGTCTGGTCACGTTGTCGAGTCTCCAATCAGGGTGCTTGGCTCCCACGTAAGCCAACCCTACAGAACACCGCGATGGATGTGAATCTTGCAAATAATGGCACAGCCGAAGCTGGTCGAAGGGCAAAAAGACGCCGCGGGTCAGGCGCGCCTGGGATGGCCGGCGCCGACGATGATATATCACGGCAGGCCTCGCGCAGGAAGGCCGGGGGAGGGCACGGTGTGGTTTCGAGAGCCAATAATGGTATGCGCTTCATGCAAAGAATCGGAGGTGCAGTATGGCGCCGAAGCTAGACTAGGCCGGTCAGGCGTGGGTGCCCTTGGTGGGAGTGGACCCTGCCGATTGCACCAAGATGGCAGTGGGACTATCAGACTACGCAGGCCTGCTTGCACGAAGAGAGCTGGGCGGCTCTGCAACGGCGAGGGCGGTGAGGGGAGCAGTTCATACTGGTACAGCTATATGTGAAGGAGAATGTCTCGCGGCGTGTTGACAGGCTGGGAATACCTTGCACGCTGCGTGCACGACCGGGTCTTCAATCTGTTTGTGGGGCAGAGAGATTAGCGCTCTAGCGTGCTCAGCTCCCGCAGCGCTCCTCCACCACCCACCAGCCAGCAACCCAATCGCGCCGCCAACAGCCCGTCGTGTTGTGATTGTTGTCCGTTGCTGCGGCTGGCGCGGCGAGGAGGTAAGCAATCTACTGGCACATGTAGGCATGCCGCGTCTTGCTGCTGGGCGTATGCTGCTCCTCCATCAGCTCCTCCGCCTGTGGACAGCAGTGGCAGGAAGATGGCAAACTCTGTGCAGACATGGAGAACGGCAGCGATTGCGATTGTCCGCGCGACTCGCCAAGGCGCCTGCACGCGAACGAGGTGAAGCAGAGCTGCAGCGCTATGCTCCTCGCGGTCGCGGCGGTGCTACCGACAGGCTCAAGCGCGTGCACAATTCATGCGTAACCCCCACGAACCGTATCATCGTGCAGCTCATGCTGGCACCGCTTGGGCGCAGATGGCAAAAGTCTCACCATCGCCCGCCGACCTCACATCGTCCTTGCCAGAAGGAACACTACACTACGCTCTTCTCCACCCACCTGCCTACCTGCCACAGCCGCTGCAACCGAGAAGAAAGGACGCTGTGCGACATGCAAGTCATGTGCCCGATCGTACAGCCTGTCGCTTATCTGCAGCAAGCGCACGCTCCGTGTTCACCTTCAAACAGACCGGTCGACTCCCTCGCGACTCGCGAAATGACGCCTTCAGGGCCTGTTCACATGCCTGCTAGGCCCCTCCAAAACACCCCTCGCTAAGCTCGTGGCAGATCCCGCAGTGCTGGAGACCCTTCACGACGTGCCCGGTAGATCTTCAGTGTCAGACATGAGACATCCAAAAACCTTCGTCACCGCTGCCACCTCCCCAGCTTCTTGCATTAGGTGCATGCAGCTTGCTGCTGCAGCGAGCGCGCTAACAACGCTAACGGTAGACGCGCTCTCCCAACTCTTGACAGCCAATCCAGCACCGGCATGCTAGACGACACGCTGTTGCACGCGGCTACTTACACTCGCCAGTCTGTGCACACACCGCTCGCATGTCGGATGTCATACATGTGCTCGATGCCTGTCGACCACCGGACTTATTACGGGGACATTATTGCCATTGGCACCCATGTTGTTACGATTGCCATATCATATCATACTGCATTCTTAACTTGCACCTTGGCGGGGCTGGTGAGGTCACGCGAGACCCATCATGCACACCTGCCACCGGCATGCCTGTACACATTTTGCGATCCATGACTCGCTGCTCTCGCTTCTCTGACGTCTTAGCAAATACGAGGGCCAAGATGGTACACTAACCATACCGCGCGTTTTGGTCGTTGTTACGCAGTAGGGCTGATGCCATACCTTCATCCTGCGTGGATGCTCTCGAGACGCTACACCTTACGCAATGACACGACAAACAAATCAATACCACAGCCGATCGTTGTGTTTTCGCTCAGTACGATCGTCGATGAGGCTTCTCAGTGGACTGGCATGCTATTCTCCTACCACTTGTCGATACGAAGTACCTCAAGGCTTTAGCCGCATCGGCCGCTGCAGCTTAATCGCTCATCGCTGCAGATCAAAAGAGCCTCATCTTGCAACGTTGCCTGAACATGGACCCTGTGGACCTAGAGCAGAGCCGTTTTAACGAAAGTTACACATGGTCCGTAAGTATTACCCTCAGATGCCGATGGCAGACTCGCAACAATTGGAACAGGCAGGAACAAACCGGCACTAGCCGCGGTCGAGGTATTTTCAAGATATGCCTCAACCTTTTGATGCTGTCAAGACCATAGACCATCAGTCCGCTGCGAATCATTGGCGCAAATAATTTATGTACTGATTCAATCGTAAGCGCGCTTTCAATCTTACTGTACTACCAAACTTGTTGAGACGGCTAAAATTTTGCACCCTTTGAGATGCGGATGATGAACATACTGATTGCGGTAGCTTAGATGGAAGATTAACGTCTCCAACACATCCGTTTGAATAGATACACGCTGGCACCAAGCCCGTGCCGGTAGCAAAGGTCTAGCTCCACGACCGGGATATCTCATTGATGCAAAGGCTCAAATCTACGAAGATGCGATATCGTAGCTCCTTGGCGAGGCTACTCTGCATCAAAATGTTTAGAATTGTCTTGCTCGATTTTCAAAAGAGCATCGACCGGAGACGGAACAAAGAAAATCTCGACGATGTCTCACTGTGATGAAGCGACTCGCGACCTCTACGTTTCATCAACCTTCATGGTTGGCGAGGCTCATACCGAAGGCAATAGTTCCAAGTCCGAGACTTGTATCTTGGAAGAATGAGGCAAGTAAACACTGCTGATGGTGCGTTCGCGTGAAACTCTGCTCATGTCTTACAGACTGAGCCAGTTAACTGGCCCGAAAGTCACGAAAGTGAAGACAAAGTCTTTGTATTCACTCGAATTCACCACCACACAGGTCTCAACAGACACAGGTCTCGTCGGGAGTAATCATCTGCTTCACTTCACGAACGCACACCAGACAGCTGGACGCCGCTTCCGCCACCATGGCGATGCTATTCTTGGGACCGCAGTCAGCAGATGTTCGCTCACAATTCACAAGACACGTGCTTCACTTTCGTACGACGGCTTTGTTGCGAGGGTCGAGCGTAGCGAACACCCCACGAACAAAGGCATTGACGACACTTGAGAGTTACCAGGCTCGATATGACATATATTCCAGCCCCAAGATGGCAACATCGCAACCTTCTTGATCGTAGAACCCGCACACACTACCTGCGTGATATTATCCCATACCAACATCTCACACAAAAAACATTCTCTCAACCACGAGCTACACATTGACACTGCGACAAACATGTCACTTTTCCACTTCGACTGCAGCGTCTGCCTCGAGACTCTTGACGAGCCTCGCGACAAGGTGCGCAATGTCGGCGGCGACTTCGTTTGCTCTGAATGCGCGCTGGACGTGATTCCCCTCTTCGAAGCAGCTCTGAAGAACGAGATCAACTTTCCGCCCAGATGGGGCTCGACCATCATCCTTTTCGACCACTTCGCAGACTTGTTCGACGAAGACTTCTGTCTGGCGTATCGCGACAAAATCGAGGAGTACGGTGTACCCATTCCCGAACGGGTTTACTGTGACCACATGATGCAAGCTTCGAAGGGCGGAGATATCTGCGGCAACTTCATCGGTGCCATGGCGGACGGGCATATCGTTCGGTGCAGGGAATGCAAGGGCTGGAAGTGCATGGAGTGCCGAGAGGCTGTGGACCCACCGCTATCCTTGGACACGTCCGTGGAACTACTGAAGTACATAGGACCGCATGTCTGCGACAAGGCCAAAGTCGACAACGAAGTGGAGGCACTTGACCAGGCGACCAAAGGCAAGGAGTGGCAGGAATGTCCCAATTCCTATTGCAGGATCAAATGCGATCTGAGAGACGGTTGCAACGCGATCACATGCATTTGCGGCTGCACTTTCTGCTTCATCTGTGGCGAGGAGACCGGCGACGACGCCAGGCACTGGACGGAAGGCAAGTCCTGTCCTCGATGGGGTAGGCGCGACGCTAAGAACCCGATGTTCGACGCGCCAGTCAACCCGATGCCTCTCCGTCCGCGTCCGGGTAACGTCCTGATCAATCTGAGAATCGAAGAAATGCTCGTGCCTGTCGAGGTTAGTGAGCAACTTCACTTGGACGCCGACGAAGCTCTCACACTCGTCGAAGAGATTGACGGGGAGCAGCAACAGGTGGTCGACAACAACGATGACATCCCTAAGATCATCCTCGACATGGACGAGCTACTGAATGACCTCAGCGAGAACATCGAATGGATAATGATCAACGAGGCGCTGAACCAAGGCCCTTGGTTCTTCAGAGCTATGATCATAGACCCTGTCTCGGAAGCGGTCGAGATGACAAACTTCTTGATCCGCGACGAGAGGCTCCGCATGAGGATGCGTGAGACTCACGCGGCAGCGTTGGAAGTGACTGGCGAGGAGTCTGTGATCTTCGACATCCCAGTGATCGAGATCTTCGAGCGTTACTTGAACGTGCACAAGCCGGCGTACGAGCAGTCTCTGCAACGTTTTGCCTTGGTGCAGAATGGCAGACGCGCGCATTGGGCGCGATTGCGTGACAGGGCTCAGCAGGATGGCAGGAGAGCTTCGCAGTAGAAGGTCTTTAGGGTGCTTCATGAGATCGAGAAGAGATTGGTCGTCGGCATGCTGACACAGAGACTCCTGGCGGGTCCGCTGGTCAGTCATGCCAGAGGAGGTATTCTGTGTTGCTACTTAGTTAGCGGCTTGCAAAAATGAAAATAAGTTTCGCTCTATCATTCCACTGTTTCCATTGGCCGTGTCGTCAGCTTGATCGAGCTCTAACAGTTGACTTTTTCGAAGAAATGCTCGTACATCGTTGAGCACCCTCGTGTGCGCAATGCAAAACTGAGGGCTCTCGGAAGTATCTAGATAGTTTTGCAACAATATTCCAGTGTGCAGCAATAGGTCGATGTCGCAGCAGTCGTCCTGAGTCGAAACCAGTGCTTTGTAGAGAAATCTATTCGACAAAGGTATATATTTGCAAATTTGTGCCTCCAGCTAACTGTAATGGTTCCCTTAGTGAAGCGGATCCACGTATCGCTAGCTCCCTTTCCAATCCGGTAAGGCGTGCCTGGTTCGATTCCCACGACGGTCGCCCACTCGCTTCGGTAACGAGCGATTTGCTGCGCGCGGCTCTAAGCTGCTGGCACATTCTTCAGCCGAGCAATCGGGCAGAGAGTGTCAGGTCGTGGGGAGGCGGTGCCAGACTACATGCCTTGTCGGCGGGATCTCACTGTACGATGATGGGTCTTGCAACACTTTTGCTCTCTTTTTGGGTGACATACCTTTTTGCTATTGCTGACGAGCTTTGGTCATGCTTACCTTGATATTGCGCGCCGCTCTTGACTGGTGCTTTATGATACTTATGGAATGTGGTTGTGATTGACTTACTGCTGAGTACCTCCTACCTCGTAGTGGATGCTAGAGGGCTGTGGACTGACTCTACGACCAAACGTTCAGCACATCAATATTACTGTATGCCCGTGCAGACACTGATATACACTCCAGCTTTATTTCTTCATTCATTCTAATCCATACACGCTACGTTCTACGTAACATTCATGCTCATGACCTAATGCGGACCGCAAATGTGCCATTCCCAACTCGTTCTTGATACAAATGTGCGCCGTCGGAGGCGTCTGCACTCCGAGCGCCTCATCCTGATCGTCGTAAAGGTGCATTTCCAACCTCCTAGATCACATGCCAATGCGATCGCCTTGTATCGCGCCTTCACCGCTGCGATTATGGCGACAAATGCATTAGCTGCTTACACCTGCTCGGCGCCCCAGCCGGCATCAGCATCCCTGGTCGTTGTTAGTGTCCATTTTCGGGAAGAATTTCGTGCGCAAGAGCGTCGGGATAGCGTACCTCATGTTGGCAGGAGGCTCAATCGAGGGAACGAATTCGAGCGCGGCGTAGATGAGACCGATGAGCGCAAGGATGGAGGCGGGGATGTATTGGTACCAGCTGCTTCCAAGCAAGATGCAGCCCATGAAGAGGTAGACTGTGTTGTGACCTGTTAGCTTTGTGCCCGTCTGAGACTAAGAAGTTTGTTTGTGCTGCCGCGGCTCTTGTCTCCTTCTTGTGGTTGCCTTCATCTTCCTCCTCGTCCTCGTCCAGGCGTTTGTCTAACAAAAAATTAAGGTGTGATCAACGTACAGACACCACGGCCGATGAAGCTGAACATGAAGGAGGCATATCTGGCGACCTGAGGTGGGATTTGGAACTCTGCAAGGCAGTGTTAATCGCAGTCAATGGGTTGCGAGCGTTGTCGTCGTGACGAACCAAGCAAAGCGGTAGCTGTGACATTCGTGTTAGTGAATACTTCTCCGTCCTTCGGTTCCTTCTGATTCTTACCAAGACCAAAGATGATCGCATACACGCCGACGATAATGGTGGTGCTGTGCGCGTAAATCTCCATTAGCTCTCCTGCCAGTGATTACAGCTCCTGCTGCTTTGTTCGCGGCATTCTTACAAGTGGATCGGAAAGAAATGGCCGACACCAGCTAGCACCATGAAGACACCGGCTGCCAGGTTGACAATGCGGCTGCAAGGAGAAGCAAGTCAGTAGGCGATCACAGTAGGCGCATCGTGTTGGCGCATCGCATCGCGGCGAGGCGCGTGGTGTACTGACAATGCATCGGAGAAGTCCATGATGGGCGATCGGTTTGCGAGAAGTGACTGATTCGTGTGTGTATTGTTGCGACTAAGGGAGAGAGGTTATGCTGGGAGATGGTTGCTACAGCTGCCTGCCTGGTTCCCGATCCCTTGAGCTCGGAGGAGGCTTGGATGCACGCGCGCGCGACCTTGGCAGGCTTCGTCATTGCTACAGGTGTTTGGCTCAAGCCACCCGACATGCAGACAAAGCATCGTGGCTTTTATTGTTATTGCCTAGAGCGTCTGTACTGTCTGATCATGGGCTTCTGCATGTATCTCTTAGGCAGCAATATTCAAACCGCCTATGAGCGAAGCATGGCCACAGGTAGCTTCCAAGGTTTCGCAGGCAGCAAAGAAATATCTGCATTAGATCCATTCGAGCGCCGGGATGTGGCCCTCCTACCGACAATCTACATTCGGTGTATGCCAATGTTTGGTGGTATATCAAGTTTTTGAGATCTTCTTCAACGCAGTATCCAATGAGATGGAATCGTGATAAGCATTGGGTTCTGGTGGTCCCGGACGTAGCTCTGCAATAAGATAACTTATTCGAATGATGCATTCTCCTTAGGACGTTCGACAGACAGAAGTCATTACACCAGCCGACGGATGGCCATCAATGTTCATGGGGTCTATTATAGCTACTTGCAAATGCTGAAATCACCTTCGGCCTACAACTTCGCCTTGCTCTGTGAGGCCTCATCCACCAATTTCACAACGTCTTCCGTGCAGCCAAAGGACGTCTGGTAACCATAGCCAGCATGCCCATAATTATGAACAACAGTGACGCTCCTACCGTCTGGGCCTTTAATCACCTCCGTCTCCACTCTGATGCCGTCTTTGCGCATAGGTCGAAGACCGACTCCGTGCCTCACAATGTCCAAAGCGTCGATACCCTTGCCTTCAGGTACCAACTGCGGACAAAGAGCAATGGCTCTCTTCATGATTCGAGTGGACATATTGAGGTCGACCTGGCTCTCCCAGTTGCCGATTTGCAAACAGCCACCAAGCACAGTGCCACCACCAGCTGCACGGTGCATGATGTACAACGCCTCGTCACCACCGTCGTCGGTTCCTGATGTCGATGCCATTATGCCTGGGTCGTTGCGAACGATGGTGATTTGGCCTCGTGCAGGATACATGGTGGTGTCTTCAACGCCACCAAGTTTAAGTGATGACAGTCCGGTGGCATTGACGACTAGGTCGGCGCGCTTGCCAGAGTGGTGCAGGTCAGCAGCATCGGCAACGTGCTGAACGACCCCTCGGCGAATCTGAGCACCGTGCTTGAGGCATTGAGAGGCAAGCCATGGGAGGTAAAGTGCAGTGTTGATGCAGACACTTGTGAAGTTGGTCCCTCCATCCATGCCAGGTGGAAGCTCGTTTTTAGGTAGCACACGGAAGTTGGGAAGTACGTCCTTGAACCAAGCATCCTCTCTGATCAGCTCGCGGAACCAGTCTCCTACTGGGCTGTTGGCGTCTTTCTCACGTCTGTAGATGAAGTTGTTTTGGAAATGGATGCCAGTTTCGGGTTGATCACGGGCAAGACGCTCAAGTTCTCGCCAGGTAACAGTTTCGTATCTTTGGGAGGCGGAACCAGGTTTGCCGACCGGAAGAGAGTTGGCTCCAGCCCATGGACTAGCGTACTCGATGTCGTAGTCGCCAGGCATGTGTTTCGCAATGATTGTAACATTGTGTCCGTGGTCCCTTGCCAGGACCATGGCAGTGGTGAGCCCACTCACACCAGCGCTACATCAATAGATCAGCTCTCGATCGCGAGGATGTTGAGAACAACGGGATGTGCTACTAACCCGAGAACAACTATGTTGGATGGCATCTCTTATGCAGTCAACGTGTCTATTTTGCAACAAAGATGGTTCTCAGGAATGTATTATCGTGGTCGTTTGGCATTTATATGGAAGATTGTCAGCACGCCCTGCCAATGTAGATAAGGTTGGCCGCTTTGCCTCGCCGATAGCGGGCAAGCACAGCATGGGAAGTGATTCGGCTTGCACGTGAAAGCAGTCAATATCCATTTCACGGTCTTGTCCATGTTTGTGCCAACGTTGCCTCAATCAGAGTTGTTGCTGAACAATATCTTCATACTTCCGATGGAGAGATAACATAAGACATGGTTCTCACGTATAGTGACGCCAAGTCGCCTTTCAGCGCTGTTGAGCAACGACAAACGACGGGCTTGACCGCAGTCACTACCTTACTCGAACATTCTCAGCATGTGTATGCTATAAGTGTTTCCTGCAGCGATGAGGTCGGAGGAAACGTGACCTAAGCTATAGCTTGCGTTACTCATCGAGTTTGGGAGGTAAAGGCAGATAGGCATACAAATAAGCATCAAGCTCTAATTGGTGCGGATGTCCAAAGCACATGCATGCGGCGCCGGCTGACTGCGGGCACGCGAGCAGACGAGCGCGTACAACAAGAATTAATAGCACAGCACATGCGGGCACGCCTGCAGTGCTGCACATGTAGAATCATTTGCCACTGCAGGATTGTCAGCTGCCGGCCGCAAATAGCACGTGAGTTGGCATTTAGCAGACTTGTCGCGCGCACGAGACAGCAAGCAGGAGGTGGGAGAGGCACGCGAGGTGCAGGGCGGCACAGATGATTCAGGGAGAGCTCTACAAAGCTTAACACGTCTCTCTCCGCCGTTCGCCCTTGGTGACCACAGGAAATCGGAAAGCCAAGGGTTCATGCGCCGCCGGAGCAAGTCGCAGCAACAACTCGAGGCGGGCCTCGTTCACCGCAATACGCATCAACGCTCTTTATACCGCCCGCAAGACGGGTCTTGCGACACACAAGCATCCGGCAGAGGCTGCCATACTCCATAATTCAATCTCAACCCAATCGGCTCAGCGCTGGCAGGCTTTGCACGAAAATATCAATTGTAAGTTAGCTCTTAGCTACCGCCGATCTTCTGGCTCCTAGCGTCGGAACGCTTTTTGAGCCAGCCCAGCCGCCGTCATCAGTCTCGAGCTTCGCAAACCTACTCGCAGCATTCACTGTTTGTTAGATTTTGCCATTTGCCCCAGCCTGCTTGTTGCCCTCCCTCATGGCCTCCATCTAGTCGTCACTCTCACGCAGTCCTCGGTGCATCCAAATGACTGCTAATAGGTCGCCCTCTAGTGTCGTTCTGCAATTCCAGACAGGAGGCTCCCACGCCCACCAAGCCTCTTGTGTGGAACCATGAGCGAGAATGAATTCCCCGGGCTGTCTGCGTTAGGTCTCTACGCTTCAGACATCCGTGGCGATGGTATGCTATCGCTACACTCCTCTCCGACGCCATCACTCTCCTGTTCTGTCCTCGTCGCCTTTCGCCGATCATCGTCCAGACACCCCTGTCGTTCACATGCTAACAACTTTCGCCCTCCATAGGCAACTGCCTATTCAATGCTCTCTCCGACCAAATATACGGCGACCAAACCTCCCACGCTGCCATCCGTGCCCAAGTGATCTGTTACATGCGTGATCATGCCGCCTATTACAAACAATTCATCGACGTCAACCCTGGCGGCGGCACCCGACGAAATCCTAAACGAAAGAACGCCGGAGCCTTCAACAGCCCAGCCATCAATGCCGCTCCGTCCGAGGCCGATATCGACAGGGTGTTCGAAGGTCACCTCGACGTGATGGCAAGAGGAGGAACGTACGGAGACAACATGGAGATCACCGCGTTTAGCAGTGCGTTCGGTGTTGACGTCAAGATCTATCAGAGAGACTTTGCGTTCATGGTGTCTGGTGCTGGTGAATATGGTGATCAAACAGACCGACCCGTGGCACACATTGCATATCACATGTGGGAACACTACTCGTCAATCCGCAACCTGGACGGACCGCACACCGGTTTACCCAAAGTGACGCCCAAAGTGCTGAGCCCGGAGGAAGAGCTCAAACAGAAGCAAAAGCTCAATGCCACACCCTACGTACAACCATGGCAGATTGATGTAGTCTCAAACTGCTTGCCGTTCCTGGCGGACAAACCTACGATTAAGCGTGCGTTGGAGGCTACCAAAGGCAACATCGACGCAGCAGTATCGAACTTGATGGACGCTGAAGAGAATGGCAGCGGGTCATCTGCACAAGAGAGCTCAAGCGTCGAACGTGACCAAGACAGTGACGACGATGCGAACAATGGTCCCAACAAGAAGCAAGACCGTCGCATAATTCGAGCAGCAAGGAAGAGCAAATCACGCTCTAGCGAAACAAAGCATGCTCTCTCACAACTCGAAACCGCAGATGCCTCACAAGATTCGTTCGCCAGTTCAAATGGCGATGACAGCGAAGCATCCACAGTGCCCAATGGCTCACAACAGAGCGAAACCTCATCACAACCCACATCAACCGCCCCATCAAGACCACCTATACGCTTAAAACTTCGCCCTCCCAAACCACCTCCCGACTACGAACCACAAGAACAGAGCGGCAAAACGTCCCAGTCACAACCTGGACCTCGCATCTCTGCAAGAGACAAGAAAGACATCAAGAAGCAAGCCCAGAAAGCCGCAAGGAAAGAACGTGAGCAAGCAGCTGCCAAAACAGGGAGCGAGCCAGCTGAAGTTCCGGAAGTCGCCGCCGGCTTAGAGTTGAGGAAGAATGGACTCACACAGACGCCTCCCGTCGATACCCTGCGGACGCTGTACATATGAGCGACGAACGCAGCGGACTCGTCTCTGGGTCTGTGACCAGCAGTGTTTCACAAAAAGCAAAAGATACCCTTCCTTCTTACTTGGTTCGGCGTTGCTCTTGTCAAAAAAAGTGGGGTTAATAACTTCTCGCGGGAAAACATTTTAGCATCGAAGCGTACGATACGCGAAAACTTTCTGCATAGCGTGGCGGTTTACACAAAAAATTGGGCGGTCGGTCCTCTTCTTGTCCATGTGGATACATGGACGGAAGTAGACTTGGGTACATGAGGTTGAGCAGATTTTGTTTTTCAAAAGAACGATGCAACAGGGCATAAGCGACGGCGTTTTGTTTCAGTTTTGGCGTGAGAGACTCGGCGGAAAGAAAGGCTTGACAGGATACCTCATGCCGATTTCTCCCGCTGTTGGCGTTTTGTGTTTTCGATTCTGATGGGTTATCATTATGGCTGCATCTGATGGCTCACAAGAGTTTCCACATTCCATATGCTTGCCTTGCTTTTGTTTTAGCTTCGGTCTGCCTTTCGATGAACGATTTTGGAATGCATGCGACTCCGGTCGTGAGTCTGCGATAGTTTGGATAGACATAGATGAAACTATCCTGTTTGCCATATGCAAATGTTCCACTTACCTTCGCGCACCATCTGATGTTGTGTGCCCGTCTCGACTTGAGATGTGAGACGGAAGAAACGACTCATAAATGACTTTTTGACAAATTTTGCTCTATATACAGTTGCAGCTCGCACTCAAGGCTAGCAAGTATTTCTACTTACTTCTTGGCCGAGTTGTCCTGCACAGTCACCTCGCCATCGGCCGTGCCAAAGTAGCAAGCAACCGGCTTCTGGCCACCCTTCATGCCCGCCGCCTGTGCCTCATCGCCGTCCATGCCGTAGAACAGACCGACCTCCAGCACGCCAGTGATCTTCTTTATCCGCTCAGCCAGCGCCGACACTTCCCAGCTGCCGTTCTTGCCCGAGCCGTCTTTGCCGTTCTTCACATCGTCAGGCGTCAGCAGCTTCTCGAACGGCGCGTCGATGATGTAGAAGCTCTGGTCCGTCTGGATGGGACCGGTCTTGGCCAGCGAGTGCTCTCTGATCTTCGGCTTCTTGGAACCCAGCAGCTCCAGCTCGCGTAGCACGGAAGCATGGCCGATAGGCGCGACTTCAATGGGAATCGAAGGCCAGTTGGTCAGCAGGCGAGCCTGCTGCTTGCGGTAGTCGGCAATGCAGATAAAGCGCTTGCTGCGGGTTGCAACCAGCTTCTCCTGGAACAGACAAGCTCCACCACCCTTGATGCAGTTGAGCTCAGCGTCGACCTCGTCCGCGCCGTCGAAGCACACGTCCAGCATGGCATCACCGGGCAGCGAGTCGAAAGCAATGGGGATGAGGCCGGCTTCCTCGATCACTTTGCGGCTGTTCCATCCAGTCGGCACGAACCAGTTCATGTGGCCCTGGGGAGGAGGGTTGGTGGAGAGGTAGTGCTTGATGGCTTCGACGCCGTAGACGATGGTGCTGCCGCTGCCAATGCCGACAAAGCGGTACTCGCTGCGGAAATGGTCTTGCACCGCGCGGAAGGCGGCTTTGCGCTTTGCGCCCTCGATTGCGTCGAGCTGTTTGGAGGGAGGCGGGATGGAGTTGTCGGCGGACATGATGGGCGAGGTGGAGAGAGCTCTAGTCCAGGGGAGGGAATGGGACGGCGCTGTTTTGAATGTCCCGAGGGTGCGAATGGGTGTTGGGTTGAGGGATGGGATGCGGCAGGCTGTCAATGGACGTATTAGTATTGGAGGCTTATTAGTGTGAGTGGGTACATGTATGTGCTGGAGCTGTAGCTGTATGCACACGGCGACTTACGTATGAGAAGGCGCATGTAGTTGACTAAGGCCTGAGTCAGGGAGCTCTTCTACATGCAAAGAAACAAAGAGTGAATGCTACAAATCATGCCCCGTCGAGCATCGTCATACTGCGAACACCGACCACGGCTGTTTCTCGCCCATTTACCCCGCCGGCGTCTTGGTCTGTCCACTCTGTTGGATGATTTGCCTGCGCCACACAAGCGGGGACGCGCCATTGTGGCTGCGAGCTGTTCACTCTCCACGCCGATGACGAGCATGTGAGAGTGAGAGCAGCCATCTGCCACACGCCAAACACTCGACGCGACGAAGCTGTGCGAGCCCTGCTGAAGCTTTCTTCTTTATACACAGTCTTCGTGTTCACCGACTCTCAGTCCTCGCCACCATGACCACCAACAGAACAGCCACTCCGCCACCGCTGCACGACCTGCCTACTGCCAAAGAGAAGAAGTACGATCGCCAATTGCGTCTCTGGGGCGCTAGCGGTCAGGCGGCCCTCGAAGAAACACACATCCTCCTCGTCAACAATGGATCTGGCGTGACTGGTATTGAGGCTCTCAAGAACCTTGTTCTGCCTGGTATCGGCCAATTCTCCATTCTCGATCCAGCAGTCGTCACCGAGGCCGACTTGGGAGTGAACTTCTTCCTGGACGATGAGAGCCTGGGCAAGTTCCGTGCAGAAGAGACAGTACGGCTGTTGGGAGAGCTGAATCCTGACGTGAAGGGTACTGCTGTCAAAGAGGTGAGTTATGCAGTCTCGATGCTTTAGCGCAACTTGATACAATGCTGACAAGTCAAACAGCCTCTAGAGACCTTCCTCGCAAAGGACAAGGTCTTCACTCCCTACACTCTTATCCTTGTCGCTGCGCCCATCCAACCGACCAATCTCTCCCTCATCCAAAAGCACGCCTCTGCCCTGAACATTCCTCTCGTCTATCTACACTCCGTTGGATTCTACGCCCACTTCTCAGTACAGCTTCCACAAGCATTCCCGATCGTCGACACACACCCTGATGCAACCGCTCTGGATGATCTCCGCGTGCTCAAGCCATGGCCTGAGCTTCTAGAGTTTGCGCAGGGGAAGACAAATGGCTTGGAAAGCATGAGCGCACATGACAAAGGCCACATCCCGAATGTCTGTCTGCTATTGCATTACGTCAACAAGTGGAAGGTAGAGAACGATGGAAAGTTGCCAGAAGCATACAAAGACAAGACGGCGGTCAGGAATGCAATTCGTGCTGATGGCGGAGACGAAGAGAACTTCGAGGAGGCGTACGCAGCAGTGCTGAAGTCTCTCAACCCTCCACAAGCACCCTCTTCCGTTCGTGCCATCTTGAACGCCGACGAAGCACAAAAGCTTTTACCGACATCTGCATCATTCTGGTTCATTGCGAGAGCTGTTCACGACTTCTACACCAAGCACGGAGTTCTGCCATTGCCAGGAGGACTTCCAGACATGAAAGCGCACTCCAAGGACTACATCACTCTTCAAAAGATCTACAAGGACAAGGCTAGAAGAGACTGTGCCGAAGTCATTGTATCAGTGCAGCAGCTTGAGAAGGCTGTTGGCCGGGAAAAGTCGGCCGTTGACGTCAATGAAGTCGAGAACTTCTGCAAAGGCGCCGCACACATTAACCTGGTCCGAGGCAGACCTCTGCAAGTCATCCAGGCGGGTGCGGATGTGAAGTTCTCGGATCGCGCGAAGGTTATGGCCAATCAACTCACCAACTCAGAGAGCTTACTCGGCTTGTACATTGCGTTCCTTGCCTTTGACGACTTTGTGGCTACACACTCTGCACCTACCACCAATGCTGATGGCGTGTCATCGTTGATTACCCCGGGTGAACCAGGCGCGGACTACGAGTCGGACGCTGTCAAGCTCACTGGCATCGCACACAAGATCATCGACAACTTGATCAACGAGGCCGGCACACGAATTGAAGATCCAGAGTACTCTGACCTGAAGGCGGAGGTCGAGAAGATCTGCATCGAGATGACTCGAGCTGGCGGCAAGGAGCTACACAACATTGCCTCCCTAGCAGGCGGTATGGTCGCTCAAGAGATCATCAAGGTCCTGACTGCACAATACATTCCTATCGACAACTGCTGTCTGTTCGACGGTATCACCAGCCGTTCGAGCGTACTCCGGATCTAGGAGCGTTCTCGATTGCTTTGACGGATTTTGCATGGCGTTACGGAGTTTCAAAAGACCCCAAAAATGGAGTCAGCACGGACATTATAGATGCATTTTCGCAATCGCAGCAAGCAGCGTTTGTCATGATCACACAGTACTTCGACGGTACATACATACAATGGTATCAGACCTTTTCAAATACACTCTGTGACTTCCATCTCGTGCCCGGAAAGTGGTCTTATGAATCTGTGTAGTCGTATCAAAGCACCACACGCAGTTACAAAGATACTGCGCTCGAAGTCGAAGCCAACGTAAGTCTCAAGTCTCAGACCTGTAGTCGTTACATTATAGCATTGGCGTGAATGTCATCATATTCAATCAACGCGTCCATCGATTGATCTGTCATCCCAAGCCGCCTTTAACAGCAGCGTTTCGCCGGACCCCTCTTTACAGTCGTCTTCCCCACGATTAGTGAACCTGATGTGGAATCACCGCGGTCGCGTGTTGATCTGACGCCATCGCCATCTCACGGAGCTCCGAAAGAGCTTCAGGTCCCGCATTTGGGGAGCTTGGATTGTTAAGCAAATGTGCATTGGTCCGGCGTACATATAATCATCTCGGCATTCCCTTCTGCGAAGGCTATCTCGATTTATTTCGATCTCTTCGATCGAAAGCCTCCACATCAGAGCTGCCAAACAGAAAATAATACAAAAGACCATGTCTCTCTTCGCCGTCGTCGCAGGCGTCGGACCAGGCACAGGCGCCGCCGTCGCTCGCCGCTTCGCCAAAGCATATCCCGTTGCTCTGCTCGCCCGCTCACCGGAGAACTATGAATCGCTGGTGCAAGAGATCAACAGCTCTGGAGGCAAAGCTATTGGCATCAGCACAGACGTCTCCAGCGAGGAGAGCGTCAAGAGCGCTTTCGCGAAGATCAAGCAAGAGTACCAAGGTGCTGGATGCGCTGCGGCGGTGTTCAATGCTAGTGGTCCATTCTCTAGAAAGCCGTTGCTTGAGATGGGAGTCGAAGAGTTTGGGAAGAGTTGGGAGGTTAGCTGGTAAGTTGCTTTCGGGCATCGATTCTTTATGGATGCACTTTAATTCTACTCCCAAAAGACAAAAGTCCGCTGACCTAACCTCTTCCAATTCAAACAGCAAAGGAGCCCTCATCTTCTCCCAAGCAGCTCTCCCTCTCCTCCTACAGACCGCCTCCAAATCCGGCGGCGCAAAGTACCCTCCCACCCTGATCTTCACCGGCGCCACGGCCAGCGTCAAAGCCAACGCGCAGATGGCTTCATTCGCCAGTGGCAAATGGGCGCTGAGGGCTCTAAGCACGTCGATCGCGAAGGAGTTCGCGCCACAGGGCATTCACGTTGCTCACGCCATCATTGACGGCGTTATCGACATCCCCAGGACTAAGGAGTGGCTCAAGGATATGCCGCCTGAGGGAAAGATTGGTGCTGATGATATCGCGGAGACGTACTGGAACTTGCACACGCAGAGCAACAGGTGTTTCACCAACGAGGTCGATATTCGGCCGATGTTGGAGAAGTGGTGAAGGATTGGAGATGATGTTTGGTGTTTTATACCAAAGTTGATGCGTGGCTGCCGTAGTCGCGTGTACGAATCAAGCAATTGGGGTATCCTGTAAAAACAATGCTCATACGCTGTAACGCTGTCACAAAAAGAGTGGTTTCTCAAAACATGAAAGTCGGGACTTCAACGGCGGTCTTCTTCTCCTTCGCTTTGCGCTTCTCCTCTTCCTCTCGTTTCTGCCGGCGCTTGACGAGATACGCTGGAGTCTCTTCCTTGGGTTTGACTCCGATGGGCTCGAAGTCGTCGATGGAAGTCGTGAACGATTTCTTGCTGCTTTCGCCATTCGTATCGTTGACACCCAACCCTCGTTTGCGGTATCCGTCGTCAATGTTCTGCTTGACTGGGTGGTGATCTTGCCGACGAGGTTCATCCTTGCCTGCGGCTGCCGCTAGCTTCTTGAAGATGCCAGTCTCGCGACGAGAATTGTTTGCTGGTACGCCAGGTCTCGTACCGATTTCGCGAGTAGCTATCGCATCTTGCTTTCTCGGTCGGGCCACAGGACCATCAAGGTCATCACTATCAGCTTCGGAAAGATCGTCGTCCACAGCCCGACTGTCATCATCCAGATCCTCCACAGCAAATTTCCTCACCTTTTCAGGACTCCTGAGGAAACCATTTGCAGCTCTGCTCTTGGACTTCACTTTCCCAATACCCTCGAGAGCCCTTCCCATCCGCTTTGGATCGTTCATCAAGGCTCCCAGAAGAGGATCTGTCAAATCTTCCTCGTCTTCTTCCTTATCCCATCCTAGTGCTTTGCTGATATCCTTCTGTCGGTCTTCTCGTTCCACCATCGCACCGTCTCTCGCGGTGCGCCCATCTGTAGGCCTTCCCAACGTCCTGAGAACTTTCTCGCCACGCGCTTGCGCTCGGCGCTTCTGCTCTGCATAAGCGGCGTGGTGGAGGTGCTGCGTGTAGAGCTGGGCCGTCGCGAAGAACTCGTCTTCGACCATCATGAAGGCATCATCTGCAGCGTATCCTTCGTGCATGTACTCGACTGCGGGCGGAGCTGGAGGAGGCGAAGTAGAAGGCGATCGATCAGGTCTCAGGAGACGCTGTTTGGCGCGTCGCTGGGGAGTAGACACTCCGGTAGGGTTGAGATCCGGATCCACGAGGTCTTCGTCTGAGGCTGGAGTCGCATCGCGCTTGCGCTTGGGTGGTGCAGGCGATGATGTGGATAGTGGATCGTATGATTTGGCCTTCGGCGCTGTGAGCCAAGGGAGAGTACGAGGAGGCATCCTGCTGGTATTTGTGGATCTGTGGATTGTGCTGAATGGTGGTGTTTCGTGGTCAAGTGTTGGCGAGCTCCAGTCTGACGCATTTTGTGCGCACGCTTCTCGTGCTGGTGGGACTGGATCGCGACTTGGAAGGTAACATCTCGCGTGACGTGGCTTGCACACTATCAGTTACTGAAAGGATGGTATTGCATGCGAAGTGGTGGAAGTTAAGGCATGCTTGAGCCAAACGAGAGCACAGCGACAGCCCGCGTTTCTGCCCGCTGTTCTGGAAGCTTTTGCGCCGACGTCAGAGGAACATGTGAAGGTGTTCAGCGACAAGTATCTGCAACAATCAATATACAAGCTGGATAAATACCGCAAAGATGCTCGCTCTCGCACTCAAAGCTGAACTCGAAGGGTAAGTAAGTGTCCCAGTAATTGGACGCACAATTGAACCTGATCTTGTGCAGTGTCACCGACCTCCAGCCCCAGGACACCGAGGACGAGCCTTTCCACTACACATTCAAAGTGCAATGCACTTCGTGTCGTGAAGTCCACCCAAACTGGGTCACAGTCAACCGACATGTATGATTGATACCAATTTGATTGGGCCGTCCGACTCGACTGATCCCATCCCAGGAAATGAACGAGCAGCAGGGCAGCCGTGGCGAGGCAAACTTCGTCTGGAAGTGCCAGAACTGCAAGGTAAATATTCTTCATTGCGGAAACTCGACCTTGTTCAACTTGCCAACATATTGAACAGAGACAACACACCGCCAACGTCATGGAAGCGCCCAAAGCCTACCCTCAACAGGAACCCGCAAAGGCCCAGAACATCTTGACCTTTGACTGCCGCGGTCTCGAATTTGTGGACTTCAAGGCTGATGTACGTTATCCTCGTCTGACCTCAAGCAACAGAGTTGGACATTGCTGATTTGATTCTCAGGGCGACTTCAAGGCCACCGGCATCGAGTCCAACACGCCTTTCACTGCCATCGACCTTTCCGAGGGTGAATGGTATGACTACGATGACAAGGCTGGTGAGGAAGTGAGCATCAAGGAAATCAAGTGGGAGATTCGTCGTGCTTGAGCTTGAACATGTAGCCTTTGATATTGACGATGACAAACTGCATGTTTTGCCAGCTTGATGTCCGGAAGTAATAATGATCAAGTTATCTAGTTCCTTGCTGGCTGATTTGAAGGTCGATTGGAGAGACCAACTTCGATCCCCAAACATTGTGAACTGTTCTCTACGTCGGCAAGTCGATAGCGACGGTGCGTGGTCACGCCGCGATTAATGTTGTCGTGCATTTGGGAGTTTCATGTCATGGATTTCATTGTATTGCATGCGGCATTTTGCAGGTTCCGGTTAGAATATTGAATGCTGACGTGATATCCGCCTAGACATGCTTGAAACCATCCATGCGCCGAGACAGTGGCACCAATATGACCATAGACCCCACTCGAGCATACGACAGCTACCGCATGCAACAGAGATAGTACATACTCGTCGTATTCGCAGATTACACCTTTGACTTGGGGTAAGACACCTAACCCTGACATAATTCACTCACAAACACATCATGAAAGCACAAAAAAAGCAAACCATGCAGCTACAGGTAGATGTTGTGTATGCACGTATGAATACCTACACGTATCTCCGTATGTTACAAATTACTTATACAGCCACAGCACCAACCTCGACACCAGCCCACTCCTTCAGGCGCACCTTGTCAGCCTTGTCGAGCACAAACTCCTTCAGTTTCTTCTGCACTCCACCGCTGCCAATGGTGTCCAACCAGGCCAAACAGCCGGTCCTTGTAACGAGAGTGTTGGCATCCACCTCAGCCGCTCTGAAGACCAGCTCGAGCACCTTGTTCTTCACAAACTTGTCGGAAGCGGCGGGTGAGCCGTACAATGCCATTACGCGTTCGAAAGCGCTGGATCGACGGAGCAAGTCCAGGTCGCCAGATGTGCGCAAGCCGTCCACCAGCCAGTCTGCCACCCACTGTACTTCTTTCCAGTATGCGTCGTCCTCTTCGGGCTGGCTGAGGATAGTGTTCTCCATCCAGTAGCCAAGAAGGCGGCCGATGCGCCATTGTGGGCTTCGCATAAGGTAGCGGTTGATCTTAGGGTACATGTAGTGTGTTGGCTCCGCCAGAACATGCAAAGTACGGACGGCGAAAGTGCCAACAAGGTAAGGGAGTGGCACTCCTGGGTGATCCACCATGTGTTGCTCGTAGGTCTCGAGGAGTTCGCCGAGCAAGATGCGAAGCTGGTCTTTCGATTCGACATCAGATGCTTGCAGCTTCAAGACCAGGTTGCTCAGCTGTACGCGAGCCTGATGACGGATGTCCGTGTGCTCTGAGCAGAGGCAAAGCACCAATGCATTCAGATCGCCATCCTCGATGGCGAGATCGAGATCTTTCTGTTGCCACCTGAAAATCTCGGGGTGATTAGGAGACTCGACAGGCACCGCGGTGAATAGAAGACCCTCGTCTTGCTCCTCGAGCGACAGAGAAGCATCGAAATTTGACTGAGATTCTGCTTTGCCCGACAAGCTGATAGCCGTAAGGACATTGGAGAGATCTGTGCCTTGATCTTTCTGCATGACACCGTCAAGCTTCGCAGTGTTTGTAGCAATGAAGTCAAGCAGAGGTGATGCATCGCTTGTGAGCGCAAACAGCGAGAGGACGTTACCAATCCATGCCATAACTGCTGCACGGTCATCGCCACTCAGTCTCTCTGCTGCAAATGGCGCCTGTTCACGGATGACCTCAATGAGCAAGCTGGGGTATGTAGAGTCCGAGGAAGATTGGCGCTTCTGCTCTTCGAGACTATCCAGATACTTCACGGGTTGGCGACTACCTCTAGACAAGCAGTCGTCGAGGAATGTGTACACACTATCGCCATGATCCTTGATCAATGTAAGACTTGCAATGAGGGCATCTAATAGCGAAATTTCACTCGCATCGGCGGCCTTGCTGAGCATGCCTTGTTCACAGAGGACGTCATCGAGCATGCTTCGAACGAGCGTGTTGTTGGCGTGTTTTGCGTGCAGTCGAAGAAGTGAGACGAACGGAGAGAACTTCAGCCCGCCTTGGGTGTGGAACCAACGCATACCTGCACTGTTTTTTGCGACGCTTAGAAGATGCTCCAGCTCGAGCGAACGAATGGCGTTGGCTTCAGCCTCGCCATCTGCAGGTGCCTCTTCACGGACAAGTGCAGTCGTGAGAGCAGCTGAAATATCGAATTGCTCTTCAAGTGCCTGGACAGGTGTGACTTCGTAGTAGAGACTCAATAGCCTAGTGACTGCCTCGCGCTGTAGAATGTGCTCTTGGTCGTCGGGCGTCTGTCGGAATGTGTTGATGACGTCCTTCATCTTTGGGCACTGTTCGGCAAAGCGGGCCTGCAGCCTGTCAGAGGCTTCTTTCCAAAGTCTTTCATGTGCAGACGAGGCTGCAGCCAGCTTGAACTGTGCTTGAGCACTCGCGAGCTTCTGGAAAGCAACGACCATCAAACGTAGTGCAAAGAATGTAATAAGCCCGTGGCTCTGGTTCAAGCAGCGCGTCAAGACCTTCTGGCTTAATGGCTTGGGGATGATACTGTCCATTACGATCGATATTTGAGGCGGCACATCGGCGAAGCCGCCTTCTTCGATATGGCCGAGTGTAGCAGGCACTGGAAGCCCGATGACTTCAAACACAAAGGAAGCGTAGCCAATCCATGTGTTTGTCAGCTTAGGATCCAATTGGAAACCCTTCTCCTTGAAGTAGGCGTGTACAAGCTCTGGCGCAGACTTGAAACATGTCAAAACAATTTCTCGCTCCTTTGCATCAGTCTGAGGCCGCAAAGTGAGGATCCAAGAAAGCAAGGTCGTATTACGGACTTGGAAACTTTTTGCATCCTCGTAGAATTCAAGGCTGTCAATACCGAGATCAATCGCACCATCAGCGGTGCTAAGGTTATGCTCTGCTTTCGTGGTACCTGGTGGGTACCATCCACTCGCTCTGAGCACGCCATAGGACGAGTTAGTTGAGACAGCTTTGAGCCATTCGAGAGCTGCTTTCGCCACTCCTTCGTCAGTCTCCAGGCGTGTGGCTAATTCGGTGATACGCTCCAGATGTTGCTGCGTCAACAGAGCAGCTTTGCTGGAACGTGGCAGAGTCTTGTCCTTGAAGACATTTTGTTCAATAGTGCGCAGCAATTCCAATACGAGGTCAGCGGGATCTTCTCGTACGTACTGGAACAGGGTTCCGCAGAGTGGACGCTGCTTCAAAATGTCGATTTTGCCACCTTCAGGTTGATGCTTCAAATGAGCCAAGACGTAGCGGACCGCGAGTGTTCGCAAAGCAGGCTTGCGCTTCGCTTCTTCTGCGGAAACGTCCGTCTTGAAATGACCCAAATTCTTCCTGAGGGCGACCAGGTCAAAAGTTTGCTCTCTGCGCTTGTACACCTCTCTCGCAAAGACGCCACCATCAAATGTAGTCAATTCGGTGAGAAGCCTCAAACTAGGTGAGACCAGGAAGTCTTTGTGTTTGGGTGCATCCAAGCTACGCTTGACAAGACGCAGATGTTGGTGCTGCAAGATCGTTCGGCAAAGCAAAGTTCCAAGCTCGCGGAAATCAAGCAGTGAGGACAAGGTCTTCAGAAGAAGTGCAACAATGGCACAGAGCGAAGATGCGACGTGGTCATTGTTGTTCTGATTAGCGAAAGACCAGGCCTGCCATAATTGGGTCAAGAATGGCTTTTCTGTGTCCTGTGGGTCCTTCGGTTTCTGAGAGTCCAGGTAATCGCGAAGGATACTGAGATGGCGACCTCGGTTGTCATCATCCCGGTGATATAAGATGTTCTCAAGGAATGCCTTGAACGAAGTTATGCCATGGCGAAGTTCCTGGAGACCGTCCTGCCTGAACGAAAGCAAATCCTGTAGCTGTCGAGAAGACCAAATTTCCTCGGCTGGTTTGGCAGGCTGGATCTGCTCCGGCCTCGGTCGCTTGGGAGGACGACTGGTGTCCTCCGCTTCGTTTACGCGCTTCGACATCTTGCGCAGAATAATTGTTGTCTCTAGACCCAATGCGCAGAGAAAGTCTACATCTGGTGCTCGAATCGAGGTACCCGACAAATTTCATGCTTCGGCGTTCATGCTGGTACGACAGCGCGTTGCGACCATCACTCATGGGGTACGGCCCGTGACGGACAATCCCGCTGAGCCTCTTGCTGCCTCAGGCCAACACGATTCACAACCATCGAACGAGGAATAACTTCGACTAGAGTACGCGATACACACGTTGCCTGTCGCGCGCCACGAGACACCACGCGTCGTGATGACACCACGAATGGCATGGCCGACGCTACATTTTCACTAGTCGCGCAGCTTGCGCATTCCACTGGGTCAGCATCGGACTAAGATGCTCCGCGTACGGTAGCATGGTGCGTGACCATAAGCTTTTGTCCCCGCATCCTCACGGCGTTTCAAATGGCGATCATCTGCGTCCTAAAGACCGATCGGCGGGGTTGCAGTCCATCCTCTCTAGCCTCAAAGCATCGCTACTGTACTGTACCACTCAATTGTCCAAGATCTTCACGCCACCACACCAAGCCGAGGCTCAATTCCGTGTCCTTCGAATATGCTGCAATAACGAGCAACAAACGAACACCAACGAAGCTAGGACTTTAGGACTTGTGCTCACCAAGCTTGTTGTTCACGTTGGGACTGGCGTGCAGATGCCCGATCTAAAAAGTTCCACTCACGCATGAGGGCACCATGCAATAAGACGCCTGAAGTCCACCTTTTCACCGAAAGTAGACCTGCGGGTCTTGGGGACAGAAGGATCGGACCCTGGCAGCGCTTCTATGCAGCCACCACTTGATGGCAGATGCTAAAGTCAGCCGCTCAAACCGAGGCACAAATCAATGTTAGCAGAAACCATGAGGCGGGGCCATCCTGACGAGAAGACCAGACAGCCCGTAATCCATTCACAACCAGACGTCGCATCCTGGTGACGAGCCGCTCTCCTCGGAAGAGTCGCAATGGAGTGCCATCCATGTGGCATGATCTAAACCGAATACGCCCTGTGACCGAGTAAGTTCATGTTCGCAGCTTGGACGAGCTTGATTATTCCACGAGCCGGGATGTGTGCTGCAGATCACAAGCCACGGCGTAATTAGCTCAGAGGAAACGCCACTGTAGACCTCTGCTTCCTGTTTAGGCCTTTCCAACCTTCCCCTCCGTCATGCTTCAGCGTTTAGCTCTGGAAAGGGACCAATGAAGAATCAGGTATTTGACGTGGAGCCCAAAGCGGAGCACGATTTTGTTGACGACGACGCTGGCTGCGTTCTAATTATGCAGTACAGCAATTGATCAGTCACGGGACATATTCAGAGAGCCAGGCTGTTCTGCCCGCAGATATAAGATGTTTGCTTTGTCCTACCATGTCAGAAAGTTTCTTCGTCAAGCATCGCAACTTCTCTATCTTTCAAAATGAAGACCACCTCAATATTGTGTCTCGCCATCTCTGGCTTGGCTAATGCATACCCAAACATCTTGCAACATCTCGAGGAAGCAGCCCCCAAGGCAAAGAGACAGACGGCAATCACCACTCCGCCCTTTGACGCCAAATCACAATACATTGACACCACTGGCCAATATGCATATGTAGCACCTGGGCCCACCGATCAGAGAGGTCCATGCCCTGGCCTGAACGCTATGGCTAACCATGGTTACCTTCCGCACAACGGTATTGCTACCATCGATCAATTCATCGAGAGCACGGGAAAGGGTAAGTGCTACGCCCATGTACATCGCAACTATGGTCGCTAACGGATTTCAAGTCTTTGGTATGGGCGTTGATCTCTCCACCGTCTTGGCTGTCTATGGAGCTGCTGTCGATGGCAATCTTGTCAGCTGGTCCATCGGTGGACCAGACTCCCGCGTGAGCATTCCACTCAACCTGCTCGGCCAGCCCCAGGGTATCTCTGGCTCGCACAACAAGTATGAGGGCGATGCTTCGCCTACCAGGGGTGACCTCTACGTCGAAGGACAGGATTACGACCTTGTCTTGGAGCGATTCCAGGCGCTCTACGACCTTGGCAAGGCCCAGGACAACTACGACTTGCAGTTGCTCACAGATCAACGCCACAACCAATTCCAAAACAGTATTCACAACAACCCATACTTTTTCAATGCGCCGTTTGCTGGTGTGATCGCCCAACCTGCAGCGTGGTCGTTCATCTACCGTTTCATGGCCAACAAGTCCGAAGAGTACCCAAGTGGCAAGCTCAACGGTGAAGTCCTCAAATCGTTTTACGGTATCACTGGAGACGACGGAAACTTCAAGTACACCCGCGGTACCGAACGCATCCCGGATCAGTGGTATACGCGCAACATAATCGATGCCTACACCATCCCGTATCTGAATATGGACACATTGAACATGGCGCTCCAGCATCCAGAATTCCTAAGCATCGGTGGTAACACCGGAACCGTTGACTCGTTCGTCGGCGTGGACCCCAGTAATCTTACTGCAGGTGTCTTCAATGCCGAAACCCTTACCAAGGGCAACAATCTCTTCTGCTATGCTATGCAGCTCACCATTCAAGGCGTCCCCGACATTATTTCTGGTCTCTTCACTGATGTCAACGCCGCCGTGGACAAGCTTGGATCTGCACTCAACGCTGCCACCAACTCTCTCGGATGCCCGACGCTTAACAACATCGATAAGAACCAGTTTGGCCAGTACCCGGGATACACGAAGTCGTAAGTGATCGCGTCCTAAAAGGCGAGACTGTACGCTTCGCTAACAACTTTCCAGATACGACAACTATAGCCCACCGAAGAAGGGTCTTCTCTAAATATTATGCATATGCTTGACGATATATGAAACCGCGCAATGATTGCCATCATGCGCGATACTATGAATACAAGATAGAATTACTCAACTTGTTCACTCTTCTGACTGGGCTCATATGTGCCATTCGTCTCGTACTATTTACTCTCAGTCTCGTATGGCCATTCACACCTTGTACCTCGAGTAATTTCTCAGTTGCTCGAGGAAGTGTCGAGCGCTTTCAGAAATCGGTAGGCCGTGGCCGAGACATGAAATCAGAATGCGGGCTCTCAACGCTGACTTCGTCGTGGTGAGATCGTGCCTGCCTGCTTCAGCTTATGCTGCTGGGTTTTCACCTCCTGCTGCTGCTGCTTGCGAGACAATTCGGCTGTGGTTCAGTCCTCATGCCCGAAGGTGCGAGGTGTAAGAAACTGAATGCCGTATTGGGCATCATTCTAAATCCGTCGTAGCAGGATGGCGTGGATCGACTGTTGGAGGCGGCGGATGAACGTTCGCAAGGAGAATGACTGCGTCTATGTCTCCTAGGATCTTATTGATGAGCATTTCCTTGCGATCACTCTTGTTGCTCGCGCTCCAGGAAGCTGGGGTCGAGTTCGACCTTCTTTTCAAATTTCATCCACCAGTCCTGGAAAGCTTTGAGGGGCACTGTATCGCTGCCGAAGGATGCAAGGAAATTGAAGGCATTGCCAACGATTCTTTGCGCGAGAACTTTCGTGGTCACCCTGCCACCTGTGGCAGAGTTCTGGCGAACCAGGGCCGATGATGGAGCGTTGTTTGATCCTTTCAGTGTCGCCATCTGTGCTTCAACCTGTGCAGCAGCTTCAATGGATACCCCCACGACTATGTCGGCTCCGGCTGGGACAGTGTTGTTGGTGTTTGCAGAGGGTTGGCCAGCATCATCGATCATGGCATCGCCGTCCAGTTCGTTTGGGCCGCCATTTTTGAGGCCGCTGACCTTGAAAATGGCACTTTCTTTGCCAGGTCCAATGCCTCCGAGGAATCTGAATTCTTGAGAGGGTGGTATTTGCACGTATACCGACGCTGCGGTGCCTTCGGGTAGCTGCGTGCCCGGAAGGAGGAATACCACAATATGATTGAACGATGGCACCGGCGGGATCCTGAAGGCGAATTGTGACTCGGTAATGGCTTGCGGTGCGGCGTCTACAGGCCTGCCGGAAATGATGAGGCCGAACATGTCCGGTGAGACTGTGAAGATACCAGATGTGAAAGTGAAAAGCCTCGAGTCTTACCACTCCCTATCCACGTTATTCTTGAGCGCTCACAAGCTCATATGTATTCCTGCGCTGCCTGTTGACTTCGTGGATTCTAGAAAGTCCTTGCGATTTCCGACCCTGGAACGCGATTCATTCAGTTCAGCCCACCACCCCGCTTCTGATGACTGCTGAGCTTCACTTGAAGGTAAGATCGGGGAGTGCTCAGGTGTTTGCTCGATATACTTTCCTTTACACCAATCTACCATTTCGGGCAAGAGTGTGAGATCATCTAGAGCTGGCCACCCGAAAATGGACTCCTTCAATCTTACACGAGTTCGTGAGCTTCTTCCGAAGCAGCTCCCAAGAATGCCATCTTGGCCTGCCAGTCAAGAGCCAAATGCGGACTCGGAGCCGTCATCCACGGACAAGACAGAGGATCTCAAAGACACGATCACGCTGCCAGAGCCGAACCCAAAAGCAGTTGGACCCAAGAGCAACCTTGACTTGATTGGAGAATGCGACAACTTCCCATACTACCACACCAACCCCAAGCTATTCCTCGCTCACATCAACACATACTACGCGCTCAAGGTACCTCAGTATCCCGAGGCTGATCTTGGATACATCTTGCCCTCCGTCGCTGAGACTTTCCGCGGCCTGCCCGACTGGCTTGTGAACGATGATGAACGAACCCTCACACTTACTACTGGCGCGACCGAGGAAGAGAGGTCGAGGATTGTGGCTGCGACTGCAGAAGCTATGCGTGCGACGGACCACTTCAAGATCTTGAGGGGCTGGAGAAACGAGTTATATCCAGTCTACGGACCGAATCGCGATTTGCTCTTTAGCATCGAGAGAGCTGCATCTGCATTGTTTGGCATAGTCACGTACGGCTGCCACATGATGGCATATACACAGAAAGAAGGCGAGCTCAAGCTCTGGGTACCGCGAAGAGCAGCTACAAAGCAGACATACGGAGGAATGTTGGACAACACTGTTGCTGGAGGCATCGCAACTGGTGAAAGTCCATTCGAATGTATTGTGAGGGAAGCGGGAGAGGAGGCCTCTCTACCTGAGGATCTGGTTCGCAAAGACGTGAAAGCTGTGGGTACAGTAACATACTTCCACATTCGCGATCGTCGCGCCGGCGGAGAGACCAAGCTGCTGCAGCCAGAGGTCCAATACATCTACGATCTAGAGCTAGCCGAGGACGTCGAGCCCAAACCGAGCGACGACGAAGTCGAAGCTTTCGAGCTGATGACAGTCGACGAGGCCAAGGTCGCTTTGCGCGACGGTGAATTCAAGCCCAACTGCGCAGTCGTGCTCCTCGACTTCTTCGTTCGCCATGGCATCCTGACCGCCGAGGACGAAGGGTATCTGGAGATCGTCGCTAGACTACACCGCAGACTGGAATTCCCGACTCTGTGAACGAGAAAAGTCTCGAGTTTGTAGCCTTCTGTAGTCATGATACCCATTCCGGCATGTTTCAAATAAGCATCTTTTTTTTAAGCTGAAATGCCACCCAACGCCGCGCTAAAATCGAACTTCTTTTTCTCCTCCCTCTCTGGATCGCATTGAAGTAACGCGTGACTGTTCTACACGATGTTTAAGGAGTCCTACTTCTTAAGCAGCATGTAGACGTGGTCGATGCGAAGCGGCGACAGCTTCTTGTGAGGTCCATCCAGGCACATGAGAAGTCCGCCGAAAGAGACGTAGCATTTGCTGGCAAATTGTCAGTACATCGTTCTTAGCCATACTTCGCGACAAGCCGTCACTCACATGCTCCTGCCCTCCTCGCCCTCCTCGAAGCGGTACACCTTTCCGTAGCACACGTAGTCGTACATGTCTGCGAGGGTGGACTCGCCCTTCTTCTCCCTCCATCCTCGCTCATCCTTGGTGCCGTCCAGGTTCAATGTGGTCGCCAGAACCATAGTCACAGTGTCGCCGCTGGTGAGAGGGTACAGCTCGTGGTTCACGTCGAGTGTGAGCGCGGTCGAGGCATCGTGAGTTGCACCTAGCACGCGAGTGACACGGTCGTACTTGTCCGCGATGGTGGAGTTTATGTTGAAGGTTTCCTCGTAAAGAGTGGCGTCAGACATGGTCGCGGTATTCTGGTGAGTCGCGGAGTGTTGTAAGGTAATTGTCTAGAGTGGTCGCGCGTGAGGTGTAAATGTCAATCGCTTTAGGATTGCGGTTGCGATTCGTTTGCGCCTTCCTTCAAAAAAGGCAGAACGCGAGCTTTGGCCGAACTTTACGCGTTCTATGGATGGCTTCACGTTCTTGGTCTGCAGCCACATGCCACCAACTGCTCGCCAACATTGCTCAACTAAAATGCACTACCCGATGAGAGAGGTGTACACCTTCAATATCTGGCCGCAGTAAACGCATTGCAGTAACATGGATGTCGCGTCACCCAGCATGAGGCCTTCCTCGCCACCTCGAGGCACGAAGCGGAAGGCCGACGAGCCAGAAGGCCCGCGTCGTATTCGTGCTCTTCATCAAGATGTCGTCAACAAAATCGCGGCTGGCGAGATCATTGTTGCACCCGTGCATGCTTTGAAAGAGCTTATCGAGAACGCAGTGGATGCAGGTTCCACCAGCCTGGAAATCCTCGTGAAAGATGGTGGCTTGAAACTACTTCAGATTTCCGACAATGGATGCGGCATCAACAAAGATGACATGCCGATCTTGTGCGAGCGATTCACAACTTCAAAATTGAAGTCGTTTGAAGATCTTCAATCAATTGGAACGTACGGTTTCCGAGGCGAGGCGCTGGCTAGCATCTCCCATATCGCACACCTAAGCATCACGACCAAAACCGCAGACTCAAGTTGTGCTTGGAAGGCTCACTACGCCGCCGGCAAGCTCGCACCTGTCAAGCCCGGCCAGAGTGCAGATCCGAAAGCCTGCGCAGGCCGACAAGGAACACAGATACAGGTCGAAGACCTTTTCTACAACGTCCCTACACGCCGCCGAGCATTTAGGTCCGCCAGTGAAGAGTATGCAAAGATTGCAGAGCAGGTAGGCAAGTATGCTGTGCATTGCCAAGGCGTGGCTTTCACCTGCAAAAAGCACGGCGAATCTGGCGCTGGTATTGCAGTGCCCATGGCAGCTAGCACCAAGGACAGAATCCGGATAGTCCACAACAGCGCTATCGCAAACGAGCTGATCGATTTCGAGCTTACTAATGATCAGTACGGATTCAAGGCGAAAGGTCTAGCAAGCAATGCCAACTACAATGGGAAAAAGACAACGCTTCTGCTATTCATCAACCATCGGTCTGTGGACTCAACAGTGATCAAGAAAGCTGTTGAGCAGACATATTCTACGTTCCTACCGAAAGGTGGAAAACCGTTCCTTTACCTCAGCCTTGAGATCGATCCAGCAAGGGTTGATGTCAACGTTCATCCGACCAAGCGCGAAGTCAACTTCCTGAACGAAGAAGAGATTGTCGAGATGGTATGCGATGAAATCAGAACGAAGCTCGGCAAGGTAGATACCAGCCGCACTTTCATGACACAAAGTCTTCTCAGTGGAGGTAAAACTCCAAGCATCAGTAGGAATATCTCAGTACCTGAAGCCAATGCGTCGACGCCTGATTCTTCGAAACGACCTTCAGTGTCACGGCCCACGCCTCAGAGACCTTACGAGAACAACATGGTGCGGACCGATGCAAAGAGTAGGAAAATCACCACTATGCTCCAGCGAGCCTCATCGCCTTCACGTGAAGCAGGCTCTGATGGCATTGAGTACGACTTCACGGACAAGGAAGCGACCATTTGTCGACTCTCCACGATCAAGGAGCTACGAGCCTCGGTACGTGACAGTATGCACAACGAGCTCACAGATGTCTTCTCCAATCACACCTTTGTTGGTGTCATCGACGATCTCAAACGCATCGCAGCAATACAAAGTGGCGTGAAGCTCTTCCTCATCGACTACGGGATGGTCTCAGCAGAGTACTTCTACCAAATCGGTCTCACCGATTTCGGGAACTTTGGTGCCATACGATTCAGCCCGCCTTTAAGCCTGCATGAGCTGTTGCGTGTTGGCGTTGAGCAGATGAAGGCACAAGAGCCAGACTCGACAGATTCTGACTGGGATGAAGTTGTCCCTGCTGTAGTCGAGCAACTGGTCTCCAGACGTGACATGTTGGCCGAATACTTCACCTTGGAGATATCAGAGGAAGGCGAGCTCCTCAGCATTCCACTTCTGGTCAAAGGCTACATGCCGTCGATGGGAAAACTCCCAAATTTCCTCCTACGCCTCGGTCCCCATGTCGACTGGCAAACCGAGGGAGGCTGCTTCCAGACTTTCCTGCGTGAACTTGCAAGTTTCTATGTGCCCGAGGCACTTCCAACTTCCACCATGTCTGCGAATGGTGACGTGGGAACTGCTACGCCGAGGCGGGATGAGCTACATCGCGCTTTAGAGAACACTTTGTTCCCCGCATTCAAGTCGAGACTGGTCGCCACAAAAAGCCTGCTCAAAGGCACAGTCGAGGTTGCGAACCTGAAGGGTTTGTATCGGGTGTTCGAGCGATGTTGAGCCTCGTCTTCTTGGTGAGGACTGGTTGCCTCGCAGCCACAACGGAGAACGTGCCTGTTTCGGCTATAGCATAATTCTAGCTTTTACAACCTGAGTTTGGTGAATGACGACTGCAGATGTATGGGAGGCAAAAGTGAGAGATGGCGATGCCTGCAACCTTTTGCCCGTTGCGACAACGTGATGTAGTCTGCGAGTGGTCTGAAGCAGAGTTCGCAGTGGCTGCGCGGATCTGAACCACTCATTGCTCTCCAATTTGTCACAGCTCACCACATTACGAAGTTGGCGCTGTTGCTAAGGCAGTATGCATGCATATAGAGGTCATGGTATGGAGGTGGGAAACAGCCCAGCCTCGGTATCACGTTTGGCTTCATCAAGCTAATTGGCCAGAAGATACAATTTGACGCCCGATCGACATTGCATGAAGCTAAGGTAGGTACCTGCCCATTGCAGTAACTCTACTACTTGGCCACTGCACAGTCTATTGTTTGCTATGCTTTACCCCATTTTTCTCGACAAGTGATCGCCCTGATTTGGTCCAGCAAGCAACTAAGCTTGGTGAAGAAAGTGCCGAGGCAGTCTTCGTGTATACGAATTCGCAGATCATATCTCCATATTGTAGATGGAGTCGCCGTTGGCGTCCCCGGACCCCAGATCAACCTGCAGGATCAACAAGGGCAACATGCTTAGCACGCTTGTGCCGCAAGAACATACCAATCACGACGGACCTGCTGACCAGCCTCATCTGCCGCCTCTCTGCCAGAGTGATCGCATTGGCTAGCATCTACAAGGTTGTGCTGGTGATCAGCACCTAGAGATCAATCACAACGTAGGTTCCTTAACGTGGTCTACTGGTTTGAGTGTCGATGTCGACTCAACGGTGTTGTGCTGGCCTGACGAGTTTCCGTTTTGCCGGGAGCACCATCGAGATGACGGACATATAAAGACTTGCTATCCCACCACGGCTATACTGCTATTATTCCCATCACACCTTGTGTCTTCACCAAATCATTGATAATCATGAAGCAAGCCATCGTTGCAGCCTTGGTCACCTCCGCATCTGCCTTCCCATGGGTTGTAGATGTAGATGGGGTGGACTCCTCCATGCTTAGTGCTCGCCACCAACGCCGACAACAGGCCGGAACTGGGGCAGGAGGCGCTGCGACCTGCCCATTCAACGCAAACCACAAGCCTGCGGCCGCCTACAACTCTAAGTACCCGTATAATGGTGCGCAGAACGGCCTTCCGGGCAAAGGCCAGGGAGGTTACCAGGTACCAGCACCTGGAGACGATGCGCACAAGTATGTGGCGCCGGGGCCCAATGATATCCGTGGACCGTAAGTTTGTCGAATTGTTCCTCTCACGATTGACTTGATTGCTGACTTACTTCAAGTTGCCCTGGCCTGAACGTTGCCGCCAATCACAACTTCTTGGCTCACGATGGTATCACCACATACAACGAGCTGGTTGATGCACAACAGAATGTCTACAACGTTGGATATGATCTTGCCAACCTGCTGGCGTTGTTGGGTCTGACCTTGACCGATGGCGATCTTGTCACGGAGAAGCTTAGCATTGGATGTGATGCAACCACCAGAACCTCGGTCAACCCTGTCCTGACTGGCAGTGAGCCGGGACTTGACGGTCATAACAAATTCGAGGCAGACTCATCGTTGACGCGCAATGACTATTTCACTCACGGCGGTGACAACTTCAGCTTCAACAAGACTCTGTTCGATATGATGACACAAACGACTGGCGGCAATTTCAACCGCGAAGGTCTCTCCAAGTATCGTCTGCAACGATACGAGCAGTCCCGGGCAGAGAACCCGAACTTCTTCTTCGGTCCCCTGACCCTTCTGCTTTACGGAGCTGCCAGCTTCCTCTACGAGCTCATGCCATCGGGCACGCACGGATATGCACCTGACCTTGAAACCATCACTTCGTTCTTCGTCGATGAGAAGCTACCCGACAACTGGACCAACCGAGTCTCGCCATACACAAACAACGATGTGACCACAGAGATCGTTGCTATGTACCTGGAGAACCCAGTCTTGTTCGGCGGCAACACAGACGACAACTCGTTCGATGCGATCAACTTCGGTGCGATTAAGGACGGCAAGATCGAAGTTGGCATCGATGCCAAGGATACGTCTTGCCTCCTTTACCAGCTAGCCACAGGACAGATTCCAAGCTACCTGAACGGAGTCATCACGCCGACGGTCGATGCTTTGGCATTCGTCACGACCAAACTCGGTGCCCAGCTGACCAACTTGGGATGTCCTATCCCGTTGACCTAAACGACTGGGCGAAACGTTGTGTTGAGTTGATGATGCAATGGAAAAGACTGTTGGGCACATTAATGGCTGTGTGCAACTGGATGATATGGAACAAGCTAGTGTACGTTTCTACGAACGTTATGTATATTTCTCGTACAATACTGCATCAGTCTCATCAAGCATGTTGACTCTGTGGTCAATTTTACGTCGTGAATGTCTCACAAGACAGAACATAAAGCAGCCGCAATGGTTTCCTGCGCGGAAAGAATATCTTCATGAGCGACCTTCCGTTCAATGCATGAAGCCAAGAATTGATATTCTCGCCACCCATGATCCTAATCTCCCTCGACCAGAATATCCAGCGGAGTTTGTTTTGTGTATACCGTACTGCGTGTATTGTTTGACATTGCCATGAGTGGTGAACACATACATAAATTGCTGTGTGATGTATTTCTTATCGCGCTAAGGCAGTGTTGTACAGCTTACTGACAAGCAATGGACGTGCCATCCCGTGTCGCCCGTGTCGTACACGAGCACACGTAGTTCCGTCGCAAGTCCGAGCCGTACTACCGTGATGGTCATCGATTCGCTCGAAGTGCCGGCAACCTAAATCCGACCTCACCTTCACGCTCATGGCTTTTAGCTTGATCCGTGGCATCAGCAACACCAAGATAATTCCAGTGCCATGCCCTAAGACAGGAATGTCTCAGTAATGATACTATCCGGCCAGATGCAAACCTCGAATTTCGCTTCTGCAATGCCAGCCAGTCTCAACTAACGCCTCACTGACAACCGACGCGAAAATGCACACAGGACAGGAAAGTGTGTTGATCTGATCATACGAAGCTACACAGCGCCGATGACACTCGTTAGAAAATGCATCCTGTATAAAGCCCGGTACTTCCCAAGGATATATATGTGTTGTCCATGCGAGGCTGAGCACTCCTGCATGGTTGGATGAGGAAATTAGGTGATTATTACTGCTCATTCGTCACTGGCGAGACCGCCTTCATCCTAACTTTCGCCCGGTCTTTCCGTCCGCTTACGCCATCAATGTGGGAGATTCGTCTTCGTCCTTCCGGTGCTTCGGCAATAATAATGACAAGAAGCTACTGATATGCGCGTGACGGTCTCGTGCCAAATCGCGATTGTTGCTCCCATCCGGACCTGACTCCGGCTGTGATAATGCGTCCGCGCTTCGGGTGACGTTGTGGTGACCATCAAGCATTCAATTGTTTTTCAGCTTCGTCAGTCGAAGGTCCAACGATGTATGATCGAATGCCCGAATTGCTTGCAATCGATACACATTGCTTGTGGACCAAGATGTGAGAAAGAAGGTTGCGATCAAGGTGATTTCCGACTTCGGTCTTGCTGAAATCATCCTACATATGCAAATGACCTGATACGCATGCCAGATCGCCTGGCGGCTTTAACGATCACGGCGAGCCGCTTAGTCTTGCCTTCTAGCTCGTGCTCGTCGCGAGGCTACGAATCTCGGGACTTGCAGCTGATGTCCAATTCGATGCTCAAGTCAGAGTCTTCCTCCATGTTAAACTCTTCGCAGGGAGCTTGCTCGGCTTGTGTCGAAGGAATGCCTGGCGCTTACCTATACAATAGGGAATCCACGAAGTCACCTTGCATGCGATCATATAATCAGACCTAATTAATCATGTATACGTGGGAGTGAATACCTCGGGGGGCTGCCCGTGGGTCCAGCGCGCTAGAGAAATATTGGGACCAATCTGTGCGTCGCGGAGCCGGGCTCAGAGCCTCTCAGACGTCGATCGCTTCGCGGCAGACAACGGATTGGGCTCCGAGGTCACCCCTGGACACGTGCGACACGGCATATTTTCACAAGCGATTTAGAGGACCCGCGACCAAGGCGGCCCTCGCTTGCAACACTGATGAGACGAAGGCGACCTAGCTGAAATACCGGACAACGACCTAGGCATATGCGACTCGATAAGATCAAAGTATCTGCTACGATGTTCTTGGCTTCCTTTCTCCTAGGAGGTACTTGGACCTCTTGCTCCAACGTAGCGAAGCGATTTCTCAAACTACCTTAGTCCCGACACTAGCCTAGCGCATCACAACTTAAATAATGCCGCGAGCAACCCACCTCTTTGGAGCTCTAATGGTCAGTCAATCTCGTCCAAGTATGCCAAGACCTATTTGTCCGACTCAGACCAATCGATCATGGCAGCAAGAACGCTAGATGGAAATGGAGGTGTGATGAGCCGAGCATCAAATTATCTAGTGCAAAACCAGTCAATCCATGAGCTCAAAAGCTCGTCGTAGGATTTGCGTATGCCCGCGCGTTCGCTAGGAGTCAGGGCTGAGGGCTCTGCCGTGGAGGTACTGCTTGCTGGGTTCTGCTGCTTAGTACAGGCTCCAGGGTCTGGCTGCTGCCGTAATAACGATGAGCCGGCAAGCGGCTGGCTACCTGTGAATTAATCTGCACCATGGCGCTGGTGGCGTAGGAGGCGCAAGTACTACTGAAGAATTGACCCAAGGACACTGCCTTTTGACTGCGCAAGACTCATGAAAACCATTTGGCACCAATACCTGAATCGCGATGCTTCATGTATGTTGTGGTAACAAGGTTCCTACGTTCCGCGGAATCGCGATCTGTCTGTTCAAGCACGTGGTCAGTCGGCGGAAGAACCGAGAGATGGTGGATCACTGCCCAAACGCAGCCCCATACACCCTAAAGACTCAGTACGAGGTACGCATGTGGGCACTTCGGCAATGAAAATGCACTTTAGCGAGGCCGGAGGATGCGGCGTATACATTAATGACATGTTCGTCTGCAGTGGAGGGAGCTTTGAGGGGCCTCCACGCCTCGTGGCGAGGGCCGCACCATACCAAGGTGTTTGTATCTTGTTTTGTCGGAACGTATCCCCGACGATCCCGCAACGGACTCCGCGCGTAGCCGTTGTGTGAGCAAGCACAGGTAGTTTTGAGCCAGACAGCGAACCTGGTGGCATGAACGAGGAGCTCACAGGCGACGTGATGCCGATAGAATCGATGGGTACGGACCGGCAGGCGTTTCTTAGCAAGAATTGTGGATCGCCGATCAGCTAGCCTCCCTCGCCTTCGCGGCACAGCAATCTGTGCTGCCCTACTTGGGGTCCATTTGTGGTACAGCTGCCTCGTTCAATGTTGCTCATGCGTCTTGTTTGAACTTGACCGGAGAGACAAACATGGACGAAGTTGAAACCGATACTGCGCCCGATGTCGATGGTGACACCGGCACCGACGATGTTGTCTCCAACGGAGACCTCGCAAACAGGCGAAGGCGACAGCAAGTAAGACAGGCTTGCCAGCAGTGTCGTCGTAGAAAAATCAAGGTGCTTACTTTCCTCCTGTCTGGCTTACCAAAGAAGCTTTGTTCTAATTCCAAATGTTAGTGCGATGAGGTTCGTCCAATTTGTCGGCCTTGTGTGAAGGCTAGGCTTGCTTGCACGTATGAGCTTCCACCTGGCCAGACCCGCGCTCAGGCTATGATCGAAAGTCAGCAGCGACTACGAGACGAACTGCATTCACACACTTCACTGATCCACGCTCTACGCGTGTCAGATGCAAACTCGTCCATTCAGATGCTCGGGCGTCTGAGGCATGGTGACTACGACACAGCTTTGTTGGGCACAGATCTTGCATCCAGGCCGACTTCACCAGAGAACCGACTGTATCCATGGGAGGAGAATGTCGACGACAGTCAACGCCAAAGGCCTCGGGACGCTGAAATGCTCCCTCCCATCGACAGTCTTCCGCCCGTCCGTCACAACAGCGGACCTCACTACCTTCCACCTCACCCAGCCCATCTGGCGCCCGACAAAAACAACAATCCATACGATCGGTTCCCGGTGCCCGCACAGCCGTTCCATCCCAGCTATCCATCTTCGCAAAGCATGCCCAGTAGCATGATCAATCCCAGTGGCATGCCTCCGTACGACCCAAGAATGCAAACATACCCGAGGCCAGATCTACAGTATCAGTCGCGACCTCATCCGAGCCACCAGCAGGGCGAGGCCCCACATCCTTCGACCTTACCATCAAACGATCCACATCGTGATTACCAAAGGCCATAATGACACTGTCAATGATGTTCGAGCCAACACCAATCACCAGTCGTGTCACCAGTGTATCTTGTCTATCGCAATCGAGATCTCCGCAAGCGATATTTCAACGAACCACCACCGTCCCTCAGGAATGTCACATACGAAGGCGAATATAAACGGAGCCGGTCAATTGACCGTTGAACGGAACAAATTCAACAAGACACCATGCCGCATTGGCGCAAGAGCAAAAGAGCAAACCGGAAGACGCGAATCGTCCGCTTCACAGATTGCGCCGACGGTGGACCTTTCGACCGACAAAAGCGCCCATCCCTTGCAATCGAGGTCTGCGCATCTATACTGGAGTACGCCAGCGGCCACTGGTGCCTTGAAACGGTCTGACAATGGTCAACGACCAAGCGCGAGTTGCTACGGAGAAAAATGCGGGATTCGAACAAATGCTTCACCAAGTCCAAGGCGAAAATGGCAGACTGGGATCGAAGAAGGGTCATCGACATCGATGCGGAAGTGTTGGCGTTCAATCAACTGGCGCAAACGTAGAGATCGGAAATTTGACAATGGGTGCGTTGCGTCGAGCATCGGATTGCAGACACACCGTTTTTGCATGGCGATTACATGCAGACTGGATTGGAGTGCACACTTCGAGCATGGGTGGTCATAGACGTCGACCTTGACCACGCATTCTTTTTACGATCGGCGGAGAATACTCCGGATATTACACAAATACAGTACATACAGCACATCAGCGAACAAATACATACCCCTAGGCCTTGCGAAAAACCAGCAAGGATAAGAGAAAAATTCCGTCAACTATGAACTTCCGAGCACGAGAAGTGTTTTGGTTCCAATTATGGGTTCGTCTCTACGATCTTGATCTCTAGTTTCAGTATATATGTGGATACCGGCCGAGAGCGCGGATGATGTGATGCGTCCATCCAAGATAAATCTCATCGATCCTTGTCCTTCTTGCCAAAGAACCGGTGCTTTTTCTTCTCCTTCTCGGGCTCTTTCGTCAGTTTCGCCGAGCTGTTGGCTTGCACCGCAGGCTGCGGCGCTCGGCCTCCCATGTTCATCGCCCCCATTTGTTGTGTAGGAGGCACGACCTGCTGTCTTTGCTGTGGAGGTTGTGCCGTGGGTTGAACTGGTGGTGGCTTTGGTTGTTCGTCAGGCTCAAACAAGTGTGCCGGAGCTTGTGGCTTTGGTTGTTCTGCTGGAATGCCCAGGCGGCGCTTGTCGACGCTGAGGTCACCGACTTGACGAGTGAAAAGCGCGGGTGTCAGCATGTGAGATGTGACGAGGAAGACCTCGCGTCCGGTCTTGCGTCCTACTTCGTAGCATGCGCGGCTCTCGGAATAAGTTGCTCCACCAGCAATGAACACAATGCATCGCTGTCGGTTTTCTGTGGAGACGTTACTGCGGCCTCGAGCCCATGTGGGCTTGGCGGTACGTAAAGATGTAGCAGACGCCTGGCCAGCGTCGAGGCCCATGTCTAGTGGTGGTTTCGTGTATGGGAAGGTCTCGATTGGAAGCGTATTCGCTGCGGCCGCTTCAAGCATTTCTTGTAAGACTGGGTCATATCTCGAGAGCGCATATTCGTCTTGCATCGCCATTGGTGGCGGCTTTGGTGGAAACATTGGTGTAAATGCTGGTCGGGGGTCTTTCAGAGCTCTTGATGTTCGCGCGCCCAAAAGCTCCAGATTGTGAACGATGTTTTCATCGTTTGCTGGCAGCTGGGCGTGGGCAAGCAGTTTCTGAAGGTCTGCTCGTAGAATGCCGTCACGGTATAAGATGTAAAGAATTAGTAGACGCAGACGATCTGGTGGTGTGATATCGTCTTCGTCGAGCATACGGATCACTTGATCTGCCAAGCCTTTGGGCTTCTTATAGTCCTCATCTAGGCCAGTTGCAAGTATCTAGAATGATGTCAGTAGCTGGTGGAGGTATTTGTGTATAGAAAGTCTGACCTGCTCGACGGACGCCACATCTGGCAACTTGAATTTCTGGAATCGGTTCATACTCTCTTGAGCCATGCTGAGATGCAGCGCATACGCAGCTTTCATTTCCTGGAATTGCGGCATTCCCGCAAGCATGTCTTTGATCGCACCAAGCGATGCAGGGTTATCTCCTTGCTTTGTGAAATTTGGGTTTTCATCCATGAACTTCTGGAAGTCGCCCATGAGTTTTTCGATTGTGTCTTTCATATGACGATGTCGGTTCTCGATCCAAATCTTGTCTGATTCTTTGATCTCCATGTCTTTCTCCTGTGCGCCTGGTCCATCCTCGACGGCTCCTCTGTACACGATTTTGTCGCCATCCTTGATGGGCAGCAAATCATGAGCCATCGCTTGATATGTGAATTCATGGAGGAATGGAGCAAAAAGATCCATCGTTCGGTCTGTAATGAAAAGTGTTCCACGAGGCCTGGATGTTTGAGGGGGGAAGTCCTCGTGGTATTTCGCGTAGAGGTCGAGTTCGTCTTGGACGAACCTTGCCAGGTGTGAACATAGTATGCTTGCCTCGTGGGTTGCTCCTCGTGGTTTGTAGTAGCGGATCGTAGGATATTCGCCAAGGGCTACGCATACACCCACAATCTAACACTTGTTAGAGACGACTTAGAACACGTAATCGCGAAGCTCACCTTCTGTGCCACATCCTCTAAATGTTGCTTTACCAAGTTGTTACAAGCAGGATGGTACAAAGCAAAGAAACTCCATGGATCGCGGAAAGTGATCAGATGCGATTCTCGCGGGAAGAACTCAACGTTCAAGACTTTGAACAATGCAATCTGCTCGCGCGCGATCGGAGTCTTGTCTATGCGATCTCTCAAAGCAGGCTCCAACACTGTCCCAGATGTCAACTTCGTTGCTTTTGGCCGGCTTCCAATTATCCACTTACGAGATGTCCACACCAAGAATGTCTTTCGGTACTTCCTCTTTTGCAGGTCGGCCATTACGCAATCTACAATGTGGGCCTTGGGTGTGAGAACATAGACGACGTCGACATCATGCTGATTGGGCCGGCGATGCTCGATCTGTTCAATGTCTGGAATCAGTCAGGCTGTTGCGCTTCGGCCTGACAAGAATTTGTTATTCAGCGTACTTGTGACGTTTTCGTTCAGAATGGCGTCCTCTTCGATGACATTGTCAATCAGGCGCCGCGAGTCGGTGTCGAGTACCAGCACTTTCCACTAAACCACATGGTCAGACTTGGCTGAGAGGAAGGGAGGGGTTGAAGGAACGCACGTCGCCGCGAGTGACTTGTCGAATGGTTCCTAGGATGACTTCAGGCGTGTTAGCACCACCTGAGATGCGCAGAAGGAGTTTCCTGGGTAAGCATACTATCCCGTTGGGCTTCCAAGATTGAAACCATAGTGGGCGGTGGACGCTGACCCAGCGATGGTGTCGTGAGCGGCGATGGGACCGCTGAGTGTAGTATTCTTATGAGTGGATCATAGCACCAGAGCTACAGCAGATGTGAAGAGACGGACGCTTGCGCATACAGCAAGCAGGCGCTGAGACAGGTAAGTGAACAACGACGCAGCTGGTCTGGTATGTTGTGGCATGATCACCGCGCATCGAGGGCGGGCTCCAAGACGCTCGCGGGGTATGTGTCTGCCGAGTCGCTATGGCCCACCGTAGCAATGCCCTATTCCAACGGCTCCTCCTCCGCAGCTTTCAAGTGCATCATTAGTTAAGCCGCATGATAACTTTAATTGTTCGGGGGCGATTTGCTTCCTTGTCATTCAATATTCGCTGTTCAGCACCACAAACACCCAAAATCTCCATCAAACCGGTGGCATGCTCTCGCTTGCTCGCAAAAATGCAGCAGGCAGATGCATCCATTGCGCGATCCGCTCTCAGCGCCTGAGCTTGCAATCACGCCAATTTGGAGCTTCTGCGAGCCATGCACGGGAACGGGGCCACGCTGGCGGCAACGACTTCGATGCCTCTAAGATAAGATTCACCAGCGGTTCCGGCAAGAATGGGAAGGGGAAGGACCACACCGCAGACTTCAAGAGGCAGCACAAGCCCCAACGCGGTCGCGAACGGGGTGGAGGGAAGAAGTCAGAAAAGGACTTTTTAGAAACGCTGCAGGAGCGTTTGAAGGCGGCCAGAGAGGATCTGAAAGATGCGCCCATTGTCGAACATTACCTGAGAGAGCGACGCGAGGCTGGCGACAACAGGCAAGATTTCAACAGACTTTGGATGCAATTTACCCAGCGTCTTGCAACAAATGCGAAAAAGCAGGACACGGCGTTCTTTGGAGATGAAAGCTCTGGCAATGACAAGCACGAAGCCATCGTCGAGGACTTGAGGCAGGCTTTCAACACAAGAGGACAACGCGGCTTGGACGCCAGGATACGGTATGCTTTTTACGGGAGAGTCACGGGTGCTCGCTTCACAGAATCGGACATCAAAAATCAAAAGGGCCTCGCAGACTTGCGATATCCCACAGAATGGTATCCAGGCACCCGGATAATGCACCGAACAATCCATCTACATGTTGGCCCAACGAACTCTGGCAAGACGTATCACGCACTACAGCGATTAGAGCAAGCAGACAGAGGTGTCTACGCTGGCCCGCTCAGACTGCTTGCACACGAAGTGTACACGAGGATGACGGCCAAAGGCAGGAGGTGCGCTTTGGTAACAGGCGAGGAACGCCGCATACCAGATTCCGAGGACGAGACTTTAAACACAGACAATATGTTAACCAGTTGCACCGTGGAGATGGTGCCAACTGCCCAGTCGCTCGACGTGGCTGTCATTGACGAGATTCAGATGATTGGTAATGCCGAGCGCGGATGGGCATGGACCCAGGCGCTTCTGGGAGTCCGAGCAAAAGAGGTTCATCTTTGCGGTGAGGAACGGACTGTACCTTTGATTAAGGAACTCTGCGCTTCTGTTGGTGAGAAGCTAGTTATTCACAACTACAAGCGTTTGTCGCCCTTAAAGATGGCGGACGATTCGCTAAACGGCAAGCTTGCAGACTTGCGCAAGGGTGATTGCATCGTCAGTTTCTCGGTGATAGGCATTCATGCGCTGAGGAAGCAAATTGAGCGCGCGACTGGGCGGAAGGTCGCAACGGTCTATGGTAGCTTGCCACCAGAGACGCGAGCGCAACAAGCTAGGCTGTTCAACGACCCCGATAACGACTACGACTTCCTTGTGGCTAGTGATGCCGTCGGCATGGGTCTCAATTTGGCCATCAAGCGTGTCATCTTTGAAGCTAGCAACAAATTCGACGGCGCTGCGCGTCGTACACTTCCAATCGCAGACATCAAACAGATTGCTGGTCGCGCTGGTCGCTACCGCACTGCTGCACAAGCTACAGACAAGACTGGAGAATCTGGAGCTGGAGCAAGTAAGGGCTCAGACTCTAGCAAGGTCGACACTTCAGATACCATGGGTATCGTCACTACGCTCGAAAAGTTTGACTTCCCTGTCGTCAAAGCTGCGATGGCTAGTGAGCCTGAACCAATCCGAAGTGCCGGCATCTACCCTCCTGCGACAGTGCTGGAACGTTTCAGCTCGTACTTCCCGCCTGGTACTCCATTCTCATACATCATCACCCGTCTTCAAGAAATGAGTATGATGCACAAACGCTTCCATCTCTGCGGACTTCGAGATCAAGTTTGGATTGCCGATCTCATTGAGCCAGTACAAGGCCTGACCATTGCCGACCGTAATCAAATTTGTTCCGCTCCAGCAAGTCAGACAGACGCCGATCTGTGGCGAGAGCTCATGCCGGCTTACGCTCGCATTATCGCAGAGCAGACCGGTGGCGATCTGGTCGATATTCCTCAGTTACCCCTCGAAGTTCTTGAGTCTGAGCCCAATCCTACCAGAGAGTATCTTCGCGAGCTCGAAAGGCTGCACAAGGGCATTGTCACGTATCTCTGGCTCAGCTACCGGTTTGCTGGTATTTTCAATACCCGCGCTCTGGCTTTCCATGTCAAGACCATGGTAGAAGAGAAGATTGAGGAGGTACTCTCACAATTCTCCTTCACCGAGACTCAGAGGCGGCAGATTGCTGCCAAGCGAGAGAAGGAATTGCGGAAGCACATCGGCAACGTGACTCTCGACGAGAATGGAAAGCCGGTGACCGATGCCGACACCGGCGAAGATGTGCGAGTGGCAGACACCGAAGTACACGATTACTCCAACATTGCCGACCTCGCCGCCAGAGCCGGCGAACATGCACAAGACGCCGATGGACCCCAAGAAGATGCGCTTCATGAGCAAACCACTTTAACATCGGGCGGCGACCGCTTCGGCGGTGACGAAGAGTACGGCTTTGAAGACCCCGAAGAGCTCGAACAGCTTGACGCCGAGAGGGAGGCAGAGCAGAGTTCCGAGCCAGGACAGGCCGAAGCCGCGAGCTCATCGTTCTCAGCATGGCGCACTCAACAAACTAAAGGCGAGAGCCAAGGCAGTACGGAGGCGGAAGACGGAATCATGCAGGCCGCTCACGAGGCCGGAGAAGAAGCAGGCCACGAGTCGACGAAGGATGCAACGCTCGAGTCTCTCGCCGAATCCGAGCCAACAGTGGCGGACGTCCAGCCCGATATCGTTGCTGCGGAGAAGGCGTCTCACGCATCGGACAAGGCCACTAGTTCCGAGCAAGATCCCTTGGACATTGACCAGCCGGTCACACCGGACACTGAGCTTCCTTCGGACCAACCGCCTGTCGTGACGCAGGAGGTTTCGCCTGCTGCTTCTGCAAACGAAAATCAGGAGTCTGGCCTGGCGGCTAGCAAGAAATAGACAAGAGATGGGAATTCTTAGGACCACAGCATCGGCATTTTACGGGGAGTTGAGGGTTAAAGCGAGGCAAAGCTTTTGTGCATCATGTGTGTTATAAATTTCCCTTTGCGAGACGATTTTTTTGGTACTATTGTACATATGTGTAAATTAGTTGTAAGATAAAGAGAACGGCTTTTAGAGTTGCACATACGCAGGCTTCTCTCCTCCCTTCTTTTCCTGGAAATCATCTCCTTGTTCTCCGGTTCCTTTACGCTTACCTATTCTCGGCATACTGTGATCCTTACTCGCACCAAGTAATGCTCATTCCCGGGCAACGTTTTTTGAAACAACAGTACCTTGTCGCGGTGATTGCAAACGAGAAAGGGCTGAACTCATGTTGTCTTTTGGAAGAATCTTTGGAATTAAGTCTACTCAGAAGGCCACCATAGCGCCTTCGCTGTATTCGCTCTATAGCTTTGGGGTAAAAGATACAAATTCTAGGAATCCTGTATGTGCAATTGGGCCCTAGGATTGAGAGGCCAACGGGAACATGCCGTATTATCTAGAAGTTCATCATGTCTGTTGTCAAACAAGTCAGCAAAAATACAAAACAGCAAGATTGGGTCGTTCTTACCTCTGCCAAACAACGTCCTCTTTCCCCAGTCCATTGCCAACAGAACGCGAGTGCGCAGACTCACGCTCTGCGCAAAGTACACTCCACGCCACAGGTACACGGCGAGCAAGCCACCGCCGAAGTTCAGGCCGTTGAAGTCGAAGATGGCCGCGTTGCCGATGTATGCCAGAGAGCCCATGTGCGTGTAGCTGAATGGCTTGTACACCGAGGCGTCGATATCACCATCAGCGATGTCGTTCAGGGCCAGGCCGGGAGCAGCTTGAGCGAGCTTGTTCAGCTTGCGGCCAAGGTAGACACCCTGTTGGTTGGCGCGCTGTGCAGTTGCGGGCAGAGAAGTCAGCTTGCTGTCGATCTGCTTGAGCAGCTCGGACAGCTCGCCGAAATCGAGAGTGCCGCTCTGGTCTTTGTCGTAGGCTTCGAAGAGCTTGTCGAGTCGACGGAGGTGGTCTGAGGCCTGTGGGAAGCGTGCCTTGACGCGCTTGGCGACGTGACGCCAGTCTGGGTAGGTGATTTGCATACTCTCGGGCTCCTTGCCCTTCTCCCAGGCAAGGGTGCGCAGGAAGGTGATGATGTGGTCGGATACGTTGTTCTGTACGGTTGAGCAGTCGCCGATCGCGTACACGTCGCCAAGTGGAGCACCAGTAAGGCGGAGGTGGGTATCAGTCTCGAGGGCGTGCTTGTTCGTTTGGTTGTCACCGAGCTTATCGGCGATCTTCTTGGAGAATTCGGTTTGAGAAACACCAGTAGACCAAAGACAGAAACCCATAGGAAGCTCCTTTGTCACAGTCTCGCCTTCGGGAGTCTTCTGAGTGAAAATGATGCGATCGGGCTGGACCTCCTTGACTCTAGCATTTGTCTGGACGTCGACGTTGTCGTGTGCGAAGCGGGCCTCTGCAAAGCGACTGAGCGCCTCGTCGTAGGTGTTAAGAATGTGTCCTCTAGACTGAATGACATGCACAGACATCTCGTTGCGAAGCATGCGAGGGTAGTGCCTGCACAGATCTTCGTTGAGCATGTCGTAGAGCTCTGCCGCAAACTCCACACCTGTAGGTCCACCACCAGAAACTACGAATGAGAGTAGCCTTCTCCTTTCCTCGTCCGAAGTCGTGGGTAAGCAAGCAAGCTCCAGGTTTGCAATGACCTGGTTCCTGATCTTGCGCGCATCACCGATACCCTTCAGGAAATGACAGTTCTCCAAGCCCTTAACACCGTGAGGGTTGGTAGTAGCGCCCACACCAACTACAAGTTTGTCGTATGGCAGGTAGAAGTGCTCTTTTTCGCCAGTTGGTCCAACGGATGAAATTTCGACGAGTTTCTCGCTGAAGTCTACATCCTCCGCGTTCGCCTTGATGAAGTGTCCGTTGATTCTCTGAACGATGCGGCGAACAGGCTCGACTAACGATCGCAATTCCAGTGTACCGACAGTAGCTGACGGCAGCATAGGCGTGAACAAGAAGTGATTTTCCGGGCTCACCACAGTGACGTGGTATTCTCCGGCATACAATTGCTTGAGAAGTGCCACACTTCCCCAACCTGTTCCCAGGATGACGAGCTTGGGCTTATGCTTCTGAGCTACCATCGCACTTGAGTCATCGTCGTCGATGTAGTATTCAGCAATGGGCAGGTTCTTCGGTCCACCGCGTCGCGGGTTCAGCGCGTACTCGGACACAGAGATGTCGAAAGACTCGGGATTGCTCTCGTAGGTAAAAGCATCGTAGACGAAGAAGGCAACGACCAGACCGCCGCTCATAACAATGAAGAACCCTAGCGATGCCAATGCTTTGTATCCATATCTTACAATCCTTGATTTTTGAGGCAATGCCTTTGGTATCTTCGAAGGCAGCTCTGAGGAGGCATATCGGACCTGGGCCCGGGCACCGGTTGTCTGCAGAGTCCGTCTCAAGGCATTGGGAAGAGTCCTAGGTAATGCTGTACTCAGCGACTTGGAGCATGGTCCCAAAGGTCTCTGGAAGGTGCGCGCTCCAGATCTGAGTGGTTGGCGAATGTGTGATGCAATGCTGGCACGCGTCTGGCCAGCAATGGCCCGCGGCGTTGAAAGCATTTCGCAGTCGCAAACCTAGCGCATACGCGCAAGACTATATGCCGCGAGGTCAGGTGACAAATTTGGAAGTGAACGAGATGACAATTACGAGTAGCGCTGAAGACTCGTGGTCGCAATGGTAGATACCTTACGGGTGGCTCGGAAGGCGGTTTGGATGTTGGATGTGTTTGATAGACTAGCGCCGCCGGCCTGATGTCATTCCACATGCCTGCCGAGCTCGCATGAGCTTCAATTGTCCGTTTAGCGAGCTCTTGCAGCTCCTGCATCTTTGGCTGTGGATCCAGGACCATCTGATAAAAATATCACCAAGTACCATCACATCCAGTAGTACAACCGCTGCGGAAGGCCTCTCTCAGATTGGGCGTGGCCGAGATCTCGTGACCTTCAGCTTTGAGGCGCCGATGGCTTCCAGCAACAGGAGAGGGCGAAGAAGCGCCCCTAGCCGCCGCAACTCTATCTTTACGCGCTCCGCGGTGGAAATGAATCCCTCGTGTTGCCTCCTTATAGTCTGACGACTCTTCCCACGATTAACTGGTCTTTGAGCCTGTGTTCTTGATATGCTGTAGGCAACCACTTCCACCCCGGCAGACTCTTGCCACCCTCCCAGCCATCCAGAAAAGGGGCCATGTCTTCGTCTATCACCACAGCAGTCCCATCAGGACTTATCACCACCGACTGGTGTATTCAAGACTCTCTCAACTGGGACGGCGAGCCCAATCAATGTGCGGACTCTGGCAAGAATCCGTCGGATTATGGCAGCATCTGCTGTACAGGTGACATTGTCGACACGGCCAGCGACCTGTACCGCTTCGGCAACGCCAACAAGACCATAAATCTCGATACCCTTGTCTGCTGTGTCGCCCATGGGTCACAGCAAGGCGGTTTACAGCCCATAGCGACCGACCGTACGCAATGCACACAAGGCAGTCCGACGCCGCTCGCTAGTTTTGCTGCAACCAATACCGCAAATGCTGCCGTGTGGGATGTCACCTACAGCAGCGCATCTCAGAGCGTGGGAGCTTCGACAACCGTTTTCGGTGACTTCATCCCGCGCCAGTCGCCCAAGTGTCTTTGGGTATACACCAAGACTGGCGTGGCTATGAGAAACGTCACAGTCGCAGCAGCAGACATCACGACACTTCCGGCAGCAACTACAGACAGGTTTGGGTTACCCATCGCAACCGGCTCTCTCGCATCAAGTAGTGTTACAGGTTCTATCACCTCTCAGTCCACAACGCAGGCCACAATGCAGAGCTCTGCGAACTCTTTGTCATCGACGAGTGCCGCAACATCAATAACCTCAACTTCTGGGGCGCCATCACTGTACGGCATTGGATCAACATTCTACTTAATCATCGTAGCGCTGAGCGTTTTCCGTGCTACGCGGTCGTAGCTAGTCTTGCATCGGCACTTTGAAGAACATTCTGCTAGCGTATGTAGTGAAAAATCCAGATACCCCCCCATTGATCAAGAAGAATGTTCAACGCAAGTTTGATCACCAACAAACTGTCTCTGCTTCTATTGACATGTAGGACACGTACTGGACATGTGTACTCTGGGATCTCTCAATCAAATCGGGCATAATGAACATAGCACGGGGATGTGTGAGGGGAAAAAAAAGGTGAGCGAGGTGATTAACCTCGAAAATGTGATCCGAATGCCCAGAAACCGGGCTATTTCGACCAACATGGGACTCGAACCCACAACCTTCCGCTATACCGTACATAGGAGGCGGACGCTCTACCATTGAGCCAATCAGCCGTTTTATGGTTGATTTGCGGCCAGGAATGATCAATGTGCGCGTATGCTAAACGAGGCGTGAAGCCCCCTGAAGTGAGGTGTGATTCCGTGATGCAAAAACGACGAAGTCTGCACGCTGATAGTTCATGACCTTGTGCTTCCTTTAGCACTAGAGCCCAGTTTGAAACGTACTTACATCTACGGTAATCTTGTATTTAGTGTTCATACCAGCCAGGACCCATCTGAGCCGGACGATCCTTTGTCAAATCGACATCATCACAGTCAACTTCCGGAGGTCTCCAACCACCCTGGCCGCCCACCTGTACTATGGAAAAAGACGTTCATTGTTCGCCTACATCAAGACAGTAGTTCCCTCGCAACATACGGCGTGTTCATATACGCAATGCCTTCTTTTCGATATGTATCGTCCTCAACATGATTCAGCGTTGCATTCAACACCATGTTCACTGGACGATGCAGATCATATCGCGGCCAATGTGGCAAAGTTGTCTGATTGCTGGCATGTGACGGAGGGTTCGGGTCCATATCATAGACAAATCTCACGTATGCCTCTCCAATCGTACGAGCCAATCGCACGTGTGAATCATATTCAGGAGCAGGTCCCAAAAGTCCAGAGATATTCTGGAAACTGAACGCAACGTTATCAAAATGCTGCACGCCTTCGATATCTGTCCGGTTCCACAGTCGTTGATCGAATCGGTAAGAGTAGACTGGTTGCGAGCCTCCGAGCGAACTGGCATACAACTCGCACATCTTGCGACGGCCTGAGATCATGACGAGGTCGCCGCCAATGTCGGCGCCGCGTCGCCATTGCGCACCCCATTGCAGGTTTTCGAATCTTGAGCAGTTCGTCACGGCGTGAGGCGGCTCGATGCATGGGTTGTCGGGGTACAATTCCAGAAGTCGACGGATGCTTGGTGGCGACAGTGCATACATACGCCAGCTAGCAAAAGCATGCTCCAGATCTTTTGCCGTCTCTGGCGTAGGAGAGACGGGGCGGAAATTCATACCTTCATCTGTGTTTGCCCCTGTGAGCAGCGGGATCTTGACAAAGTTGCCAGTAGGCATCAGCTGACTTGGGTAGGCTGTCAAGAAATCGCCATCGATCAAGGGGTTCCAGACCTGACTGGGCTGTGCGGCGAACAACTCTTCCTGGCTAAGCTCACGAAGACATGCAAGTTGATCCGTGGAGTTCCAGCAACCAACAGTACGTGTCAGATTTTCGACCGGACTTGTGTAGTACGCAAGATTCTGCACTTGGGCACCCGTAGGTCCACCGCTCTCCATGATAGCTGCTCTATAAAGCCCATCGTCACGACCGTCATAACTGAAGAGCTGATATGCGATACTTTGAGCACCGGCACTTTCACCCCAGATGGTGACCCGATCAGGATCACCACCGAAAGCTTCAATGTTCTCGTGGACCCATCGAAGGGCCATTCTTTGATCGAGCAGACCAGCATTGCTCGACCCCTCTGCAAGGAGTTGAGGCGTTTGTAAGAAGCCGTACATGTTTAAGCGATAATTCATTGCAACGGCGATGATAGGCTGGCCCATGTCTTGACTGACTTTGACAATGCCGGAAAGATTGTATTGAGGATCAGCGACAGAACCAGTGTAAAGACCGCCACCAAAGATCCAGACTAGTACAGGAAGAGGCTTCGTGAAGTTGTTCCCGGTTGGCCTGACGACATTGAGGTTGAGGCAGTCTTCAGACATGTTGAAGTTGCCACGGTATTGCATGCAGCTGTAGCCTTGCTGCGTGGCATCGCGGACTTCTGTAAAAGACTCATTGAGGCTCTGCGGCCAACGCCATCTGAGGTCTTTGACGGGTGGCTGAGCGAATGGTATCCCTAAGAAAGCATCCTGATTCCATGCGGCCAATTGAGCTCCTCGATATGTACCATTGACGGTCGTAACAAGGGGACCACTTGCTGCTACCGTATGGCAGATGCCAGCAATAGCCCACAGTAGCTTCTGCGGGAACATGGTGACTGAGGCTCCAGATCGAATTTTGACTTGGAAGCAGCCATGATGCGCATTCTTCGAAAAATGCTGCTTTTATACAAATCCACACTTTGCTCACGGAATTGCTGCGGCCTACTGTTTGCCGTGGCAAACAGAGCAAAGGTATATTCTTGCCTTGCTACTCGCAAGGTCATTGGAGGGAAAACATCACAGAGTCGTAGAATCTCCACAGTAGACTTTGCGGGGCTCCAGCAGATCCCCCAGTTCTCCACAGTCTGTAATATGGAGAAGCCTGTCAATTCCGGAGAATCTTGGTCGTATGGGTACTGAATAGAATAAGTCTGCAATCAATGATCTTGCTGCAGGCGGAATTGGCCAAGGATATTGGCAAGCCCGCCGCCCTTGGCACACATGTTGACCACGGACAAGTAGCCATATTCCGAATTGTGAGCCGGAACGATAAGTGATGTCGAATGCCTAGTATGCAGTAGCAAGGCGATCATGTGTACCCGTTAGCTCCTGACGTGCTGTCCTGGTAGGGTTTGATCGAGAGCCGGAGTCTACCCAAGCAATCACGACGCAGTTATCGAGATATTGGAGCGAGGACCAGACGAGTTCGGCTGTGGCTCGAACACCCGCCAGTGTTGCATGCGCCATCCTCCTTATCCTGGCTCATCATCCACAGATTACATGGAAGGTCTTCGACATGCGTATGCATTCCAGCCTGAAATCGCCTTTTGCACTGCTAATCTTGTCTCGAGCGCCTTTTCTGATAAGATCTTTTCTGATAAGATGGCTGTATTCATCTGTTGATCGTTGTAAGGAATGAGATTCGAGTTGCTTTCGAGGTCTATCTCTCTATCGAGAACAACTTTATCTTGCTCTCAAAAATGCATCAGGGGTATAAGTCAAACGCCGTTCCAAATGCAGTGTAGCGCGCAAATCATTCAATGTCGCACCAAGCCTCAGAGAAGAGCCGTGCTAGAAATTGCTCGTCTTGTTGGTTGCAGCGCTTCAAATTCTGTTGCCGTTGCTCTCTTGGATTTGCAATGATTCGGTCTTCAAATCTTTGCTCAAGATCACATAGTCCACGGCCACGGTTTTGTTGCGCGTCTTGCGGTCTTCCGGCGAACACACGTCCTTGATGAAGCCATGGTCAGTGTAGAACCGGTGCGCCTTTTCGTTGCAAAGGAAACATGTCAACATGACCTTCTGTAGACCCATACTCTGCGCGAGAACATCTACAACGTGCATCAAGTGGTTGCCGAGCCCTAGCCCGCGGAGAGACTCCGCTAGATGGATCTCGTAGACGTACAAGATGGGCACGGGAGGAGATGAATCGTGATCCACCATGAAACTCAGGAAGCCAGGTATGCTTGTGTCCATGTCGCCGACATCCTTTCTTCTTTCGATTGTGGGCTCTATGCCTTTGCGTCGTACTAGGAGATATTTCATCTCCGGTTCCAACATCTCTCTCCTCTTTCTCCGAGGGTGCCAGCCGAATGTACTGCTTTCATAGTCGGCTCTACTCGTCTCTTCGATCAGGCCAAAGGCTGCGTTGTATTCGCCTGGTGCAAGCCAATCTGCGGCTACAAGCGAGATGTTGAATGCGCTTGAAGAACTTGTGCGATCGGAATGGTACTCAACCATGTCCTCGTCAACGAACCGTGAGCGAAATTCCTCCATGCTCAAAGCATTGATATCTTCGACGAGCTTCTCTTTCCGTATGACTGCAGACGTCTTGTGGTCCGGTATAGGCTGGACTTTCGTCTTTTTCGTGCTCATGACGATTCCCATATCTTCGCCGACAACACCATTAGCGTCTTTGCGCTTTGCCATGATGTTCCAAACCGGGAGATCGTGAAGATGCGGAGTGTGAGGTCTTGATTCACAAGCCGTCGCGTATGCGCGAAAGTAGGGTTGCTGCAGACGCGCTGAAGTCGGCAGCCCAAAGCGGAAAGCCGTTTCCAAGCAAGCTCGCACCAGACATGTGCCCATCGTCACATGGGACCAAGGCACTCTCTTACACTCTCTTTCCCTTGCACGTAATATTTCCTTTGGTCACTCCGACTGACATACTATTATCCATATGTGGTTTCTGCGCGATGGGATGAAAATCTCTGCCAGGCGCTACGCTACGATAGCGCCGGGCAAGTCGCTACTTCGTGGCAAAAAGGGCCCTCCACTGACGCTGGAACATGTGGGTACTTCTGCTATACCAAGGTCTGGGCGTCCCGATTGTACTCACATGTGTTACAGTTCCTACAAAGAGGACGAGCGCTGGCGCTGTGGCGAAATTGTGTACGAGCTTGTAACAGTATGTAGCCATTTCCTAATGTGGCCTTACACTTGACTTTCCCTAACGAAACGAATAGAGGCTCCTTCATCAACACGACAAGAGCTGCTGGACTTTGCAAGAGCCGAGTTTGAGCAGCACCGGCATGTAAACGATCTCGTAAGTCCCTAATGATCGCCACGGTATTCTCGTATGGACACTGATTAGATCGAAGGGCCACATCCGCTACTTAATTTCGGTAAGCATGATTCTACGATTACATTCCATGTGTACAACTGACACCAAACAAGACGGGCAAAACACAGCTTGATAGTATGAGTCGATACGTCGAGCAACAAGCAATGTAAATACATATCTTCGATGGATGGTCTTGCATACTGTGATGTCCATCAGACCCGACGTAATCGACTGGAAAGCTCGCTCCCAAACAACTCAACAACACATGACCAATGGAGTGACGGTGCAATCATTTGATGCAATTCGCGCTGTTAAAAGCACATGATATCTTCTCACCATCATTCGCTGTTTGCAATCTCGGAATTCGCTCTCTGTGCATCGTTGATTGCCGTCAGATCCGCGATCGTCTCCAAAGCAAAAACAAAGTAAGCATCGAATTGGTCGCTCAGGTCCGAGAGGTTTGTCACGGTGCCTGCCTGTGGTGCCTCTGTGCCTTGATTGAGGTTGTACTCGTGGTTGATACGCTGATGCCGCGCGATGAACTCTTCCAGAAGATCCGAGACGCGATCAACATCGAAGGGATTGCGCAACATCTCGAGCACAACGGCCAGGTTACTCGATACAAAACCAAAGAAACGAATGCGCTCTTCGCCGCTGCCAGATGCGACACCTCGAATTGACCTTATCCTGTTGCTTTCCGCTCGCTCTGCATCGGCGGCGTGATCGAAAACCTGGATCAGCTGCTCGACGTGGGCGGCGTCTCTGCGAAGCTGCTCTAACATTTCTCTTTCATCGGCATCCGAAGCGTCTGTGCCGTCTTCGCTATGCGCGCCAGGCTCATCCCAGATGATGCTTCCGAAGCGAGGGCAGCCGCCTTTCTGCCAATGTCCAGAGCGATGGGCAGCGACGCGTTCGCCGCATACGAAGCAGAAGTGCGCGCTGCAAGGAGGTCGGCATATCATATGATTACACCCGTCGGCTTGGAAGATGTTTTGCTGGCAACCGGGGCACTGCTGATAATGTCGACCTCTCTGGAGCTTCTCACAAGGGTCACTCCCTGCAAGCGTGCAAACATGGGATACCGCGATGATGGCGTTGTCGTTACTCATCCCACACGCTCTGCAGGTAAGGCACTGACACCGAGGACAGACCTTGAAACCGCCGCCCTTCTGGCCGAGGTACGCGCCACAAACGATTCTGTTCGCGCCATCCCGATGCTCGCAATACAGCCTGTGAATCGCAGGCGTAGCATACTCTTCCCTCTTTCTTCGCCACGCATCTGCAAACCCATCTTCGAACAAATCGCAGAAAGTCTCGAAGTGCAGCTCATCCGCTCCCCACATCGGCGGGTAATGATGTTCGTACTCGAGCGCATTGACGAACAAGGGTTTCACGCTTTCTTCACAGCATGAGTTGCAGATCCGTGATTCGCCGATGCGTCTGGAAGTGTTTTCGGATTTGTCATAAAGACAGAGGATGCAATTGAAAGGCGTCGGTGACATGATGTATGCGCTCTGTCGTCACAGAGGTAGTGGCGAATGCTTTGCATGCAAAGGCGGCGTTTGTTATCGCGTTGCAAATGCCTGTATCGGTGGCGTAACCAGAGCGACGCCGTAGTGAAGAGAGGTCTCTAGCTAGGGTGTCGTTGTGCTTATTGTGCTACACTGGGCTCTTGCACGTGATGGATTATTTCCATGTGTCAGTGTTTATTGTCGCATGTGCACATGTCTGGGATATCTGTGACGACGTGATTAGAGGTGGGCTGGTCCAGTGAAGTGAGGTTTCTGCCTGGGGTGTCATTGTGCCTCATGTTGCGGCGCCCGCTGCTGGATGGCTTGAAATTGGTAGCAAGACCGTGAAAGATCATTGCGCCCTATAAATAGAAGCATAAATAAGGATTTCAGGATAAGGATTATAACGTCTACGAGGTAGTTTTCGCACTAGCTGCTGATGTCGGGACTGATATGTAAGGCAAAGGTAGGGAGGGACATAATGATCTCGTTATCATACAAATAAAATCTAAACCATGAACTCAGCTTATGAAGATCTCCAAGAGGTAGTCGTAGACAATGTAGCATCAACATCGGACCCTGGTCGAGGGGGTGGCGGCATCGCGGCAGCGGCAGCAGCAGATGGATTTTGGTTCTGGTGCTCTAAACCTGTCGCTAAAATCTTTGTAGGAGCCGTGTAATGCGTGCTATAGTTGCGTGCGGGAGATTTTTCCGTCCCAAAAGCAGGGAGTGGAGCCTGTGGCATGGAAGATGTCTTGCCGCTTTGGAGCGATGTTTGCGCATGCATGGTCTCGAGGGCTTGCTTTTGTGCAGAAGCTTCATTCGGGAAAGGGGTTGCTGGCCCAGATGGATCCCTCTGATTGTTCCCTATAACGTCTGTTCGAATAGCAGGCGTGTTGGGAGGTTGCCATTTCGGGAGAGGCACTGCCTGTAGCTTCGGACGTGTGGTGGTCTTCGAAACAGTGGCTGTAGAATTGGGCGGTGAAGTGCTCGATGTCGTCCTTGCGCTCTGCAAGTTTTCAGTCGGCCCTGTACGTGACTGTGTCGTATCCTCACTGTCTGTTTCGCTTGCTGATATCTTTCCAAAGCCGCGAGGTTTACTATTGGTCCGCGGTGGTGATGGTTCAGCCGATCGTCGCTTCCCAGGTGGTTGAGTGATATGGCACCGTGCAGTTTCCGGCCCGTCGCTGTAGCAATCCTTGGGCCTTGCAAACGCACTGTCTTCCCTCAATACCATCTGAATCGCATCAGGAATACATGCCGTCTCTTTCTCCATCAACTTGCGCCTGTCCTCCACAAAAGCAGTATACTGGACCTCTATCCTCTCTAAGACACTTCTCAACAGATAAGTCCTCCTCTGCAAAACCTCGTTCTCATATTGTAGGTCGAGAATCTTTGATGATGCTTGCGTTGGTTCTTCTTTCGCCTTGCGATGCTGTTCCACGCCGCCCAAATCTTGGCCCGCTAATGGCGAAATTGCTCTCTGCGCATGTGTCGTGTTCCTTTTCGCCCTGAGAGCGGCCTCATTCTCATGAATTAGTAGCCGCTGTTGCAAGCTTTCTTTCTCTTGCACCAGCTTCTGTCGGTCATCGGTGCTCTTGGCTTGAAGCCGCCCGCTCATTTCCAACATCTTGCCCCACTGCTCTTTTTCACGCGCAGCGTCTGAACGCTCGCTCTCGCGCTTTCTTTCACACTCTTCTAATTGCGTCTCTAGAATCCGTGTCTGTTCCACAAGTTCCTCGTTCCTCGTAGTCATTTCGTTAATCTCGTTTTCTGCAGTGGAACTCTTCTTTTCAAGGGTCTGGGTCCTCAGACGATCCCGCTGTGATTTCTGAAGTAGAGCTGTATATTCCGATTGTAGAGTCTGTAGAGCGAGCGATTTGAGCGTGATTTGATGCTGCAGGTCCGCAATGTGCTGAGCCGTGGCTGATGACGTGGTTGTAGGATGGACAGAAGGTAGACCATGCGGAACGCTTGTGGGCGAGCTTCCTGGGGGTACAGCAATTCCACCAAGGCCACCCTTTTGTGTGACGGTCGCCAATGATGACGGCGACGGCAGTGGCCTGAGAGAATGGCCGTAAGAGTTTGGTGATCGCGGTTGACTTGTCCAGGAATCTGATTGTGCAGGAGAATGCGTCCGGAAGGGTTCGATTCTTTGGACCGAGTCGGAGGCTCTGCGCTGTTCCTCAAGATTTGCAGCAACACGGAACCTATCTAAGTGGGTGTCGGTATATGACGTAGTCCGTTGTCGTTTGATAAAGCGACCATCCTCTTTGTCACAAGGGTCTGTACCTCGTTTGGTAGCTCCATGAGGGCTGAGAGATCTGTCCATGGGAGATTCCACGATGTTTGAACGCCGAAAGCCGTTATTTTCCAGGAGAGAATCTGGTGATGATCCTTGTAGAGATACTCTTGCATCTTCCACGCAGTCCAACACCCATCGTGCGGTCCTGATTGAGCAATCTTGAGGCCTTTCAGATCTCTGTATTCAATTAGACGATGATCAACTGCGAATTATGAGAGCTAGATAAAAAAAGATGACTTACTCTTTTGAAAGGTCTGAAGCCATGTGAATTGATCAGCTCGTCAAGGCTTGTCACTGCAAGTGCAATGTCGTCTATTATTGTTTTCTTCTCAACACAACCGCGACATGTTGGGCTTTCTGACTTGATGATCATCTGAGGTGCCATTTCCTGCCGTCGGTCATGATTGACAGATTCCTGTAGCGATGCAATTGGGGGAAGTGAAGTATGAATCGGCGGCGAAGCCCGATATTGCCCGGACATGCTAGGAAGCCCCCAAGAAGTGCGACGGCTATCGCTCCCTGCTTGGTCGACAAGTGACGTCGATCCAGTTCTGGCTCCTTCATCGTTTCCAAGATGCAATGTGACGGTCGAGTTCGGTGGTCGGTCAAAAGAACCTGTGGCATGATCCGAAAGGAAGCGTGGCTCCGAAAGCAGTCTAGTGTTTTCTGTATCCCACAGAGGACCTCCAATGTGCAAGGTTGCTTGTGGTGCGTGGAAGCCGTGATCGGTACGGCGAGATGGTTCCATAGGCCTGGGATATTGGTCCTTGTGGCCATCTCTAAGAAGAAGGCTATTCGTGGCGAGAAGTTCTCGCGTGGCCATGGTCGAGTCGCGGTCGGTTGAACTTGGCTGTGGTTCTCGCCATCGTACTTCGCCCCACGAGGCGCCGGCGCTCATCTTGTATAGAAATCCGTCGGAGATCAAAACCTAGTTCGCCTTGCTGCCATGATGCTCAGAGCCAGTAAGTCGTCCTAGAAATGCTCGTCCAAGTACCAGCACCCTGATGCTCACGACTACCGAAGATAGCAAATAGCTAGATAGAAGAGATGGGAGCGGGACTTGTAAACAGGCTTGGCAGCATCATCTACCTTGGTACGAGTATGGCGTTGTTAAGCTCGAGTTGCACGACTAGGTGGATCGCCACAGGATTAGGGTGTGCATGGGACATATGCAGCATGGGCAGAAGCGCCGCACAGGCCGACAGGGCGCTCGTCTGCGGTATTATTACTCAGATAGATGATCGTGCCGTGTTGCTGGGTCCGACCTCCTGTGCGGCACAGCACTTGCCGCGGTTGCGTGAACATGCCTGATGCTAGCTAGCAGACAAGGCGATCGATCCCACGCCAGCGAGCGAGCGCAACAGCCGGCTGGTACTGGTGCTCGATCAATTACGCGTTGCTGGCAACGCGACTCATCTCGCACACACGGAGCTGGCGAGCGGCCCCTTGGACGGGCGTGTCGAATGTCAAATCAGAGCGTGATTACGTACGATGCCGGATGATTAGAGCCACAGACAGGCCTTTGTCAGCCAAAGGTTGGAGTTGCAGCAGCGGTAGTAAGCTCGTCAGCTGCAGTCCGAGCGCAGCTGTGAATAATGCTGCGCTAGCCAACGCCTCCGACACACCCGCTCAGGCCCTTTTCCATGCCTCGGTACGATTTATGCGCAATCCTTCACGCATCTCATCGGAGCACGACCGCAATGCAGTAAGGTCGCCATTCAGCCGAGTCGGCTAGTGCATCATCCTACCTGGAGCCTGCCTCCCATTTCCCAGCCCTATCCCACTTGTCTGCCTTTGAGTTCTGTCGCCGCTCGCCTTTGCTGGCCAATCATTGTACATATGCCTTTCTCGGACGTGCTGGCGAAGTCCGAGGGCAGACCTGTAAGCTAGATATTTGATAAGTGCTCCTGCCTATTAGCCGGAGCAACGACTCTGCCTTGATGACATCTAATATCGCTCAGCCAGCCACAGTAGGCAGGTGAGCGCTGCATGAGTGCATACATGCCTACTCCCAGAGAGGATCAGATCACACCACTGGGACGGTCGCAGCTCCGTGATGGCTGGTCCTGTATGCTCCCAGGCAGATATACTTTTTCTGCATACCTTAATTCCTTTAGGACAATGCGTTCATCAGAGTTCAGAGCTAAAACGCGGCTTCGTAAACAGTAATCATCACTAATTAGCACTGGTATCGGAGTCTCGGACCTCCGCCGAAGCTTCTTGACATCTTGCTCGCCTGCTGATAGTGCTGCCCGAGCAGTAGTATGGTATTCCGTTGTCTCTTGTGAGCCTTGGTCAGATGTACCGTCGACTTGTAAGTCTCATCGCGTCGATCCTATCGCCTTTCGTGCGTTGCAGTGTTGCGACGAGCTGAGAGCCCTCGATAGGGTCGTCGCTTTGCTGACATGCCAGCCTTGGCAGCATCTGAAACATACGCAGGTTCCACAATTGTATATTAATGTCAGTGACATTCTCGTTCATGTCGCTTAGTCAAGCATTATTAGTTCGATGCAGACTCGCTTCGTAGAAGCTGCATGCTGCAAGTCTAAGGCAGCTCCAAAGCGAAATATGCCGGATACGAGCGAGACGAGTTCCTGTAAGAATTAGATTGTTGCTGACGATTTCTCCGCGGTTCCTCCTTATGGCCGCGAGGACGCGAATCGATTGGACGGTTCGTTTGAGATAGGAATCCTCGTAGACATGAGCGCGCAGTAGTGAGATATGCTTTGTACTAAGTGTATCAGTCCCTGTTGTTGTCAACCGGAGGAAATCTAGCCGAATGGTAGCTTATTCTTCGGGACATTCGACAGAGTTGGTGAACACTATTGAGTTCTTCTTGACCTCAGGATCTTATCGTTCAAATATCAGGACTGTCGACTGAACTGCCGTACGTCTTGAAAGAGCAGCCAAAACGGCAACATTGAACCGCCAGCTGCCGCTATTGCACAGTCAACAACTGCCGACCAAGAGCACGATCCGGCGTCGCCGTCTGCATGCACGGTCAACCTTGCAGCGGATCCTCTGGTGCTTCGTAAGGCGGGTATACGGAATATCAGCGTCGTGGGGTGCATTACGTGGTGGGGCAAAATACACGACATTTCTGCGAGATTGTCATCACAGCCATCTCACTCCATCTTGGCTCGGGAGCGGCAAGAAGGCGAGCCTGGCTGACATATACTTGTAAGCAAGAGCCCTACCTAGACCCATCAAGCAAGTGTTATACTGTGTTATGCACGTACCTCCTATGCATATGGATAAATCCTATGTACCCGTGTGCTTCCAATTTCGTGCTTAACCCCAAGCCCGAACCCTGGCGTGCCAACATATCAGATGATTTTGCATCTTTGACAAACATATACATGTAAATATTAGCGTGTGTGCGATACTGTGAGGTCACGTGTGCACGCAGCCAATTCTTTGTCCATTGAGAGGGTCATGTTGTCGAAGATGCCGGCGATAAGCAAGCGAGTAGGAGTAGGCGAGAAGGAAGCTGTAACGTCTGCAACGTTACAATGTGTTTGACAACATGAACTTGGCAAGATGGATCTATGCAACACCAAATCCTCCCGGCTCCTGCACCTCAACAACGCGAGTTGCTTCTATCCGAGACCACGATCGTAAATTTCGCTTCAACAATGCCGCCTGTACTCGTTTTCGGTGCAGCGCTCGAGCGCAGTGACAGTGAAACCGCGTATTCGAGTAACAGATTGGAACAGACTGGTAGTATTGTACAAGTTCGGTTATGATACATAAAATAGTATGCTACAGCTTCCGCAAATCCTGTGTGGGACTCGGATTCGCATCAAGAAGCCGGCAAAGCCGGCCATATGACGAGTAGGGCCAGCGAATTGTGATCATATCAAGCTAACGATGTCCAGCTTGTGTAAGCGACGATAGCCGGACCAGCCTTTTCCCAACGGGATCGAGATATCGAACATGCACTCTGTACGTGGACGCGAGTTCGTTCTTAAGAGAGCGGAGCATGTGCTCAAGCCAGAGGCAGTCGTTATCTGTGCTCTGAGTGGCAGTCTAGCAAGCCAGTGTCTGTTGTCTTGTAAGACGAATACATCAAGAGACCGAGAATGATCGTTCAGACCCCACCATCACCCCTCACGGTTACATCGACCTCCAGCGGACTCGCGTCAAGCTCAGCCTGCTGATGCTGTGATCGATCGCGTGTCGCCTGTTGCCCAAGAAGACCAATGCCGGACAGCGCCGCGCCGAGATGGCCGTAGTCCGAGAAGCGCTTGCGACCGAAGACTTGAATATGTTCGCCGTGAGGCCATACGAGCAGACCAGTCTGAACGGCGTAATACGTGCCGAAAGCAATGGTTGCGATGGTCCCGAGGATGACTGCTGGGAAATGCCTTTTCCAGACAGACTGCGGCACAGAGTGCAAGTGCACCACTGCCGGAGAGCTCTTGAAGTAGGGAATCTGCTCAACAAGCTCTGCCGTTATGCTGCCTACTGTCTCCAGTATGGTTGGCTTCGCAGGAGGACTCCATGGAAGGCTCATTGACCTAGCGATTCTCCTTCCCTTGACATTCTCCCGAGTGCCGCATTTGGCGAGGTCCATAACGTCTTCCACAGTCGTTCCCAGATCCAACTTTTTGTGCATCCTCTCCACGAATTTCACCAAATTGCCGTGCTTCTCTTTCATCATCTTTGCCAACCAGGCCTGTGGCACGTCCGGGTAAAGCATCAGCGACAGATATCCATAAGCCAAACAGTCAACTTCGGTAGGCTGCTCAGTGCCCAGCAAGAAATCATTGTCCTCTCCTAGCATGTCTCTAAGCGGTGCGAAAAACTCCTCCGCAACAGCGTGCAGCCTGAAAATGGCCGCATGTTCTGGACGTTGCAACAGACTGCGCACGGTATCCTTGCGCGGCAGCAATAAGCTCGCGCGGTCTTTCGCCTGTGCTTCGAAGCCCTGCTGATTCGGATCTTTGCCGACGCCTCCCAAGCTCGAATTGTTGTCGTCGTGAACGTTGTCGACATCGATGCTGGAGATGTTGAGGTGGTCAGTCATTGCGCGCGCGGCGGCGCGTCGACGAGGCGGGACGATGTAGTTCGCGTGCCATGGTAGTAGAGCTGTGAATGCTGGCCGGGTAGCATGACGGTAGTTCTCTGAGGAGACGTATAGGGAGGTGGAGAGCAGGGTTGGAGCGTGTGTTGTGATGAAGGAGGTCAAGGCGGTCGAATTGGCAGTTTGCGTAGCTGTGAGAGCAGCGCTAGGTGTCGCTGAGAGAATGTCCGAGACATATTGAGATATGCCACCATAGCCGTGAACTGTTGCGTCTTCGTTTCGCAGGTAAGGGAGTGTCGTTTCGTGCTCGTAAGTAGGGATTATCTCCCAAGCCTCTTGATCGTCGCGGAAATGCGATTTGAGAAGTGCTACTGCCGCATTACACTCAGCATCGATCGACGGGAGCCCGAAAGCTGGACCCAGCACATAGAGTTGTAACATGTCGTTGTTGAGTATCCAACTGAACTGTGAAGCCGGCGCATTCGACAAATGTTGACGCGCGAGTCATGGCACATGCACGTAGAAAGTCTATCGTCACGGACGCTTCGGGACGGATCTGCCCAAGGTTAGTTTCAGGTCTGGAACGACATCAGTTTTGGTGACCCATGTTGTCTTTGCTGTCCTATGGACTCCTGTATATGTAATTGAAAACGCGACTTTCCATATTCCCAAAATCGATGACTTTTCCCGCAAGACCTACATGTATCCATGCAGACATTGTCATCCTTGAAGAGGACCATTGAACAGCCGAGGAATCGCTGCAATTCCGTCCCATCACTGTGACGAGCGCTCACGCACTCAGCAAGCATCAAGACCATCTTGAAGCTTGGGCTTGGTCCTGTCAGTCCAATCGCGGAGTTTCTCTGTATCATGATGTCAGCCTATACTCCAGCAATCCCAAGAAGAATGAACACTTGCCCTGAGTTCTGTAGTAGGGAGAGGGCGCAAAGCTGTTGAATCCCGGTGGCTTTGGTTTTTGGATCTTCTCCTTTGGGTCCAACAAGGGACCGGCTTGCGTGACGATCTTTTCGCCCACCGACTGCAAGAGAAAAATGTCATCAGCAATCGGCCGAAAGCGGAGTTGTACAAGTGCGTACCTCGAAGACCTTGATATGTGCCTTGAAAAGCTCTTTGAATTGCAAGCCGATGTAGTATCTAATATTTTTGTCCTTGAGCTTGTTCGTCAGAGCTTTGACAAAGTCCCAGTATCTTTCGAGGTCCTAACGAACATGGATCAGCACTCCGTCGAACCCGACACGAAAGAGCCAGAACTTACCACATCCCATCCGTCAAAAAGCTGTGCGGCTTCGTCCTTGGTCGGAGTAGTGTCGAGTGCCTTGTCCAGCTCCTGCAGATATTCAAGACATTCTACGAAGTAATTGACTGCCCTCGCAACCGTCATGCCCTTGGTTGCCATGCTCTGCTCGTTCACCTCGGTCGCTGAATATTGCTCGCCGTACTGCAAACCTCGCTTGACGGCGTTATGTTTACCATCGGCCCACGCCTTTGCCAAATCGTCCCGTATATGCTCTGCGGAGTATATGGCGTCCTTGGAGGTTTGACCAAGCAAAGAGAGGTATCTCACGGCTTCTGCCATGGCGAATGTCTTGCTGCTCGAGTATAAATCGGAAGATCGTGTAGGAGCACAGAACTGCTTGGAAAGAATGATTGATAGATGAGAAGGCTGCCAGACGTGGGCTTCTGCCCGCTCTATATCCTTTTCGACATGCCGCGCAAACGCAGCTGTGGGCTGTTGTACTTGCATGCCAAGTATGGACGCCCATGGCCACAATGTTCGCTCAGTTACGTAGATCGATAATTGTATGCTGTCTATACCAGTACCATGTTAAGTCGCAGCGGTGTGACACACGCGATCCTTGCGAGCCATGCATTCACTCAATGCGGTTACAGTCAGTGGGTTCCGATACACGGACTGCAGAGCTTAAGCACGACATCCAACATGCTTGGTAGGACCCCGAAATCAGAATGTTTAATGTGGTGTACGGTATCACCAAGAGCATCGGGAGATGATGGGCTCATGTTTCCTGACAAGAACCCACTGCACTGCGCGGTGGCGTAAAAGTGTGTTTCTGGCAGCTTCGCTCTCAACCATAATCAGACTGATATTCTCACGGGGCGATGCTGTAGCGCACGATGCCGATCGCGATACGCGTTGGAGTCCGTTGTTTTCCCGGGTCGTTTGAGCAGCTTTCCCTGGGTCTGCATGCATCTTAGGTATGCGTTTAGGTCTTGGTTTCACGGTAACATTGGGTATGTCCATCAATATCACTGTGCAATATGTCAAGGCACACGCAGAGTCATACAGAGTAATATGGAGCTGCACTCACAGTTGGGCCACTCCCCTGTAGCGTATGTGAACCTCGATTTAGTCGTTAGCCACGTCAAGCGCTGCAGGAATAGTTGCAGGAAATGATTTGTTTTCGAGAAGATGCCTACCAAGGCTTGCAGTTGTATAGACCCATATGGCAATATCTGATGTACATGTATGCAGCACAGACGCTCGACGCAGTGGAGAAAGTCGTGCGGTAGTTGCGGACCGCGCCAGCACATGCATGCATGCACAGCGACCAAAAGCTGAGTTAGCATTGACACTCGTCGCTGCTAACCGAGAGATTGCAATTAATCTTGATCCTGCAGAAACCCAACGCCAGTGCTGAGACTCGCGGTGTTCTCCTGCAATGTGACCTGACCGCCTGGCGATTGCGAATCATGTACATCTTCATACTGCATAAACAAGAGTGGCTCTGCGTCAATATGATCTTACAATCCATCTCTTAGCGCTGCAACTAATACTTGTGTACGCACCGCTTCATTGAGGGTGAGCCTCAGCCGTGTCTGAATCCGCTTCGCCTTTGATCTTTGGACCTTCAATAATCTTCACCTTTCGGCCCTCCCACCACGTCACCAAGCCAGCCAACAAGCTCACGCCACAGCCAAGGCCGATGAAAGTCCCGGTGCCCCAGCCTGGACGATCGATCCTATTCCAATGCCACATGAAGAACGCCATTCCGACCTGAAATAGAGTATTCAGCACCATCATCCACACTACAAAGTCCAGTTTCCAAGATGCTGTGGGCGGCGCGCGCACACCGTGGAACGTCTCTTTATCCTCATACTCTTCTTCGCGCATCCGAAACCAGGCTTCATTACGGGCCGCAAGACGACGGATGGCGCGGTGTGAGGCGGCGGACTTGCCGAATCGCCACTGAGCAACCCAGTAGAGATCGCGGAAGCGCCATGGTGCCAGACCCCACGCCGTCAGACAGAAGAGCGCGTTTAGAATCTGAGATGTAATCTCGAGCCAGATCTTGCGAGGTGATGAGTCTGCGTCTCCATTGTCCGGGTGGTTCATGGCGGGTGCTGCCTTGAGGAGCAGGAAGAACAGCATTGCGCCCCAGGCGACGACATTCAAGCCGTAGATTGTGATGCAAAAGCCCGTTGGCGTGAGGAAGAACTTCCAAAATGCTTTGAGACCGTGTAGAATCGCCTTTGTCCAGGGCTCCTTAGAAGGTGGGTCTGATTCGGACACAGCATGTTGCAGCGGGTCTGCGAGCTGTTTCGTCGGACTCAACGAGGCAGTAGGCCCCAGCGAAGCTCTTCGCTCTGTATATCTTCTTTGCAGCTCTCCCGGGCGAGCATCGCGCTTGCTGTGGCCGTGCACGTCGAAGGCGATGTTTTCGCCTCCTGTGTCTGCCTCGCGCAGTTCCGTGAGGTTTGGCGCGTGGGCAATCGCGGCGCCGCTGGCCACCCACATGCTGGGTTGCGGGTCATATTCGAGTATTTTCGTGGCCGCTGAGACCGAAGCCGTGCGGACCCGTCTAGCTGTCTCCATGATCAAAAGTGGTACAGCAGTGTATGAACACAGTCAAAGTAGTATCAAATGGCATTGAACAGGGTACCATTTTGATGAGGAGCAAACTACTTTTGGACATCTTGTCAGGGCGCACCAGGCCCTTGGGCGTAGACCACTAAAGTTTACCGAGAAATAACGGACAAACCACACGCCAGGATGATTGCGGCATGGCCGATGTCTGAGAGGTTGGGGTAGGTTGCTGTTTGATCCAAACTCTACGGCGTCGATCGGTGGATCGCTCGTGATAACAATGAATGCGAGATCAACCGAGGCATCTCGCAACGCTCGGGTTTGTCCAAAGACCATGCCTAGCATGAAACTCGCCATGTTCTGGGTGAGTGCCAATGGTCTTGGTAGCCATGCCTCGTGCGCAAGCATCAATACTTGCAAGATGCCAGCCCAGAACCACGTTCTTCCCCGTCGGCTGCCATGCCAATGTTCTGCAGACACGAGGAGATCAACAGCAACCGTTCCGAGTGTCATCAAACTCGCAGCGAGTCTGGTCCGGGCTTTCGGCGTGGCGCTAAATCCTGCCATCAGCAGCGTGAACGAAAAAGTATCGCCTTCGCGCGCACTCTAATCCGGTGCTTCCGCTCTCTGCTACTGGAGCGGTTTGCAGGTCAGGCCGTTCGGCGATGCCAGGAACACCGACGTCAGACCTTCGAGAAGTCGGAGGCGTCGATCGCGTCTCGTGCGTATGGCTGTAGCTCTGGCGCGCGCGCAACGATGAATGTTAGGTAAGACCTTGTGTTTGATTCTCTTGTTTCCTGCATGTCCGCCTCTGCACACAGTTCACATCACGTCTCTCATCGCCTAATGAGCGAGGCGAACCACTGCAATGTCAAAACATGGCTCGCATGGCAAATTCCTGCAGGATGGTAGGGTCCAGATCGACTTCTCCCGGCTTCACGACCACTATCATTCCGTACAATCTGGCATCGAGCGCAGTGTGAAATGCAAAAGGACTAAGATCACGTTTGGCACAAACGTCCAGAAATGTGAGCGACTGCTTCCATTTGCTGGCGCACCGCGCATGAATATCGCCATCCTCATTACGGGTTCTCGCGGCGATGTGCAACCATTTATCGCCCTCGGAAACAAACTACAGGAGTACGGCCATCGCGTGCGCATTGGCACGCATCCAAACTTCCGCGATCACGTCAAAGACAATGGACTGGAGTTCTACTCAATTGGAGGCGACCCCGAACTGCTGATGGCATATATGGTGAAGAATCCTGGAGTGCTGCCAAGTATAGAGTCTGTCAAAGCTGGAGATGTTGGGTCACGAAAGGCAGATCTCGAGGAGATGTTGCTGGGCTCCTGGCGTGCGTGCACCGAAGCCTGTGACGAGCACGACGCCAAAGACCACCCCGATCCTCAGCAAATTCGACCATTCGTGGCGGATGCAATCATCTCAAATCCACCTACATATGCCAGTCTCCACATTGCTGAGCGACTCGCTATCCCTCTGCACTTTATGTTCACTATGCCGTGGTCTCCGACAACAGCTTTCCCGCATCCACTCGCGCAAATGGACTCGAGCAGGACTGACGCCGGGAGGCGAAATTACATGTCTTATACACAAATCGAAGTACTCACCTGGCTAGGCCTGACGGACATCATCAATCGGTTTCGAAGACGGACGCTGCTTCTGGAGCCAATTGATCCGACATGGGGAACCAATCTCGTTCCACGCCTCAAGGTGCCATATACGTACTGCTGGTCGCCCGCACTGATTCCCAAGCCGGCTGACTGGGGCGCTCACATCGGAGTCAGCGGCTTCTTCTTCCTTCCAAGTGGCAAATCATATCAGCCGGATCCTAAGTTGCAGGCTTTCCTCGATGCTGGCGAGCCACCGGTCTACATAGGCTTTGGCTCGATCGTCATCGACGATCCGGATTCCTTTACGAAGCTGATCCTGGAGGCCGTCAAGAAAGCTGGTGTGCGAGCCCTGGTCTCGAAAGGCTGGTCGAATGTCGGAGGCTCAAACGTGCCAGATGACGTCTTTCTACTTGGAAACGTACCTCATGACTGGCTGTTCCAGCATGTATCGGCGGTAGTACATCACGGCGGAGCAGGAACCTGCGCAATCGGTCTAGCACTTGGCAGACCAACAGTGATCGTTCCCTTCTTTGGAGACCAGTTTTGGTGGGCAGGTATTGTGAACCGCGCCGGCGCAGGTCCCCAGGCTGTTCCATACAAGAAGCTCACATCGGACAATCTCGCCGACAATATTCGAGAAGCACTCAAACCCGAGACCCAGGCCAAAGCACGTGAACTCTCGGAGAAGATGAAAGGAGAAGATGGCGTTTCGGTTGCCGCAGAGCAGTTCCACAACCTGCAATACACGCAAAAGTACGCCTGCTTCTTGTGCCCAGATCGCGTAGCGGTCTGGCGGGTTAGGCGGACGAATGTGCAATTGAGCGCGTTTGCTACTGCAGTGCTTACCAAGAATGGCAGACTATCGCCACGTGATATCAAACTGTAAGATTCTCCTCCTCGGACGAATACAAATTGCCTTCACTAACACCTCATAGAATTCGGCACAAGCGATGGTACGTCGAAGAAGGCGCCCCAGGTCCTATATCCGGCGCAGTCGCCTCTATGGCAGACACCGCCGCGAACTGTGTTGGTGATGTCCAAGACTGTAAACGCAGTATTGCGCATTCTCGACGAGCTCGAGCACAAGTTGGGCAAGGAGAGAAGGTTGCAACTGCGCCTGGGCAAAAGCCACAGTCTACTGGCGGTGCTATCGCACAGATGAGCCAGAGACTCGCCGTAGAGGCTGCTACCGGTAAGCCCATCGAACACTCATTTGTGTTGTGCAACGCTCATTCGTTCTTACAGCACCTGTCAACTTCTTCTACCAAGTCGCGAATGGCTTCCACAATATTCCATCGACGTTGTTGCACGATCGCACTGTACGAATGCGGGACCCTCCCATCACGGGACTTACGTCAGGTTTGTCGGTAGCAGGTAAAGAGGTCATCTTTGGAATCTATGATGGCGTGACTGGCCTCGTCACGCAACCTGTCAGTGGCTTCAAAGATGGCAAGAACCGGACAGGAGGTCCAGCATGGGGCATCGCCAAAGGCGTTGGGCGTGGCATTTTCGGAGTTGGGTCTCGAGCTGGCGCAATCGCTATGGGTGTTCCTGGATATTCCCTGAAAGGCGTTGAAATGGCGTTCCGAAAGCAGGGCACTACGATGGACCAGCTTGCAGATTTGCCTCAACCTGCACCATCCAACACAGCACCGCGGGACGAAGAGGAACGCAAGCAGCTGAGGGCGCAGTGGGCCCAGGCTTCTGCTGGGCACCCGATCTTGCAAAGAAGGGTGTTGCAGGCTATATTTGAATTGCACGATGCTGAAGTCAAGGAGCCTGAACTCTTGGCCACTGTGCTGGAACGGTGGGATACGCTTGCAAGTGCGAACAGGTTGCGTACTTCGGGCTCACGAGTGGAGGCCTGAGTGATGTCGGCATGCCTGTGTTGAGTGGAGGGCTAGGAGGAATGACCAGATCAGGCTGAAGACAAGGACGTTGTGCTCGAGGCCCAGGAAACTTACCTACGATAATGTATATACTGTATAAATATCAAAAGTCACTACGAAAGTAACCAATGGAATGCCTATACCTGTACTGCAACATTGCTCAGAGCGCAAGCCAACCGAGCGCAAGGACCAAGGGATGTCAGTCAGGTGAAGCTGAAGACGAATGCGGGGACGGCTCGGGGTCGTGCGTGGAAGGCTCACGTCAATCGTCGGTGCTAGCCAAGCAGCAGCGGCAGTAGTAGCTCGAGCCAAACGTACACCCAAAGCATGGCCCGCCCTACTCCGGACACCACCACGAACCCTTGGACCGCCGCCGCCATGGAAGAAGGAGGCTCACCCTGGGACGGTAAGCCATTGCGCACCTCGCCTCCTTGCATCCATTGTCGTGCACACGCTCACTACCAGCCCTAGACGTCCCATCCCGCTCCGGTTCAAGCCACAACCTCGCCAAGGCAGCAGAAGACAGCGAACAGCCAGCTGGTATGGACGACAGATGCCGAAAGAAGTGTGTTCAGCGTGCTGACGGACGACCGTAGAACAACCAGCATCTCCGGAGGCCACCGTGCCAGCGTCCACCACCAATGCCTCGCCAGTCGCAGCGAAACCCGCGCCGTCCAAGTCGCGTGGTCCTCGACGACATGTCAACCTTACACAGTCCACCACACTGGAGAGCCTGGACGACTCCATGGGCCCTCTAGGTCCGCTGGGAGCAGAGCCGGTAGAAGAGCCGGCTGCGCCAACACCACCTGTGAAAGAGCTGGCTTCAAGGACACGATCAAGGCCGCAGACGGCGCAATCGAACGTCACATCGACGTCTAACGATCTGGACGACGAATTTACACCTTCACACAATGGTGCTCGTCAGCCTCCGCCTGTACTGCCTCCACAATTCGACAACCGAACCAGGCAGCAGCAGCCATCCATGTCTGTTGAACAGGCCGCAAAGCCAACCTTCTCGATCACCGTCGGCGACCCACACACGGTTGGTAATGCTGCTAGCAGCCACACCGTATACTCGGTCATCACCAAGACGACATCGAAAGCATACGCAAACCCTACTTTCACAGTTACCAGGCGCTATCGCGACTTCCTCTGGTTATATGAGCAACTTCACACCAACAACCCTGGCGTAGTAGTCCCGCCACCACCGGAGAAGCAGACCGTCGGCCGTTTCGATGCTAATTTCATTGAGTCCCGTCGCATGGCTCTTGAACGACAAGTCAGCAAGACAGCCAACCACCCAATCCTTCAGCACGACGCTGATCTGAAGACCTTCCTCGAGAGCGAAGCGTTCAACGTTGATATCAAGCACCGCGATCGCAAGGATCCACTTCTCGGAGCTGGCGAATCGAAGGGTCTCATGAGCAGTATCGGACTCGGTGGTGGCGGTGGAGGCAAATTCATCGAACACGACGATTGGTTCCACGACAGGCGCATCTATCTCGACGCATTAGAGAACCAACTGAGAGCGTTACAAAAGTCCACAGACACTGTCATGGCGCAACGGAAAGCTCTCTCGGACTCATGCGCTGACTTCAGCACCAGCCTGCACAATCTTGCTGCTGTCGAATTGTCTCCTTCATTATCTGGTCCGCTTGATGCTCTCGGTGATCTTCAGTCACGTATCAACGAATTGTATGCGCGACAAGCTATGCAGGATATGCTTACACTCGGCATTGTTATCGATGAGTACATTCGTCTGGTCGGCAGTGTGAAGAAGGCTTTCGAACAGCGCCAGAAAGCCTTCCATGCATGGCACTCGGCGGAGACAAAGTTGCAGGATATGAAGAAACAACAAGAGAAGCTTCTACGCGCAGGCCGCAGTCAGCAAGACCGCATTGCACAGATGAACGCTGATGTCAACGATGCGGAGCGACGAGTGCATCAGAGCCGATTGCTTTTCGAAGACATGGGTCGCCTGATGCGCACGGAACTTGAGCGATTCGAGAGAGAAAAGGTCGAAGATTTCAAGAGCGGTGTTGAAACTTTCTTGGAGAGCGCCGTTGAAGCACAGAAAGAGGTGTGTACACCTATACACTCCTGATGAATGGACCCGAAGAACATTACTGACTCATGCATCGCAGCTCATTGAACTCTGGGAAACTTTCCTCTACCAACTCGATAGCGACGAGGACGGTCCACCGTTCCTGCCTGCGGGCGTGCGTGCCGATCAGCCTTCGAGCCAGGCACAATCTCAGCACGGCGACAACAGTGAAGATAACGCGGGCGACCACAAGGATGCTCCAGCATCCGACGATGGAAACGATGAGAATGGTGCCGATGCTTTGACAGCTGCCAGCGTGGAAGACTCACAAGAAGCGCTCTCGCAAAACTAATAAGCGAACAGACAACGTCATCAAACAGCGTGTATTCATACGTTTTTGCTGACCTTTTTGTGCTCCTGGCGAAGTTTTTAGCGACCTTTTGTATGTACCCCCGTAGATTAGCCAGACCCGATATCCAGAACGATCCACATCTCCAGCTACTATATCTGTTCGAAGTCCAAATGGTCCATGGGAATCTTGTTCAAAGGCAATAGATCGTGATGCGCACCGTGTCAACACTACACATACATTGAATGACAAGCCACGGACAAAAGCATTGCTTAAAGGAACAGCAAAGGAATCCACTCATCGAAAGATTCTTTGCGTAGCTTCAGTCCCTCGGTCGTTGGTAGTGCGGCAGATGCATGCTCTCGCGCGGTGGCTCTGCTCATATCGTACACATTTCGCCGTTCAAGAGTGTAAACCACATACATCAGAGTCCCTGAAAGACTACGCTGTTTCAAAGCATTGCGTTTTAGCCGCCTACCAAGTAATCACGCGCTCTTCCGTCATCGACCAGTTGTTACACGGAGCTGATAGCCAAATCCAAATTCTTGACGATCCCTTGACCAACGAGCTGGCCGGAGCAGTCACCAAAGAAAAAAGAATACGCATCAGCTACGAAAAGGTGGGCTGGGCTGGTTGGAAAAAAGAAAACAGGCAAAAGAAAAGGTATGCGACGCTGGTTAGCCAGCGCCGGAAGACTTGACGTTTGAAGAACTGTCAGAATTCTGAGATGCTCCTCAACAGGGAATCGAACCCTGGTCTCCCGCGGCTTGTCGGTGTGAATGACAAGCGGAAATCATAGCCACTAGACCATTGGGGATGTGGTGGACTGAATTGTACACCAATGGATGGTGTGAGGTTAGTTGACAGGGTATATGAAAGCTATTCAGGTATGTCCATTTGCTAGCTGCATAGCTTTGTTCATTCATCGGTCGCCTCGTTGCCAACTACATTTACCTCCTTCTCGTCGCAGTCGCGGGAGGCGTCTCGAACGCGTCGTCGTCGCTGATCTCGTCATCGCTCGGCTCTTGCATCTTTCTGCTGGATGCAGTAGCCCTCGCTCCAGCTGTCCTTGATGTCCGACTGCTGCCGTTCGATTGTGAAACTCCGACTTGACTAAAGTCGTCGATTTGCATCTGACGAGTTGGAGCGGCCTTGGCCTTAGTCTTGCTTGAAGTTGTCGAGGCGGCCGCCCTCTTTGCAGGGGCTCGCTTTTGCGGGACTGACTCCTGGGTCACGAAAAGGCCTTCCTCTTCATCGTCGTCGTCCAGCATGATGACATCGTTGTCCTCTTCTTCGTCGTCAGAAGGTGTAGCAGCTTTCTTCTTGCCGCGCCCTTTAGCGGGCGCTTTGGCAGGTGCTTTCTTTGCTGCCGCGGTCTTTCGCGTGGTGCCGGCCGCAGCTGTGCGGCCTCCACGACCCCTTGCCCGAGTACCCCTGCCTCTGGTAGCGGTAGTACGAGCTGGCGCATCTCCGTCTTCTTCATCGTCATCAACTTCGTGTTCATCTTGATCCTCGTTGTCGCGAATGATAGAGGCAGGGTTATCCTCCCAGTCACCGTCAAGGTCAGAGTCCCAACCGTCCGGCTTCGGCTTACGATTCGTCCGCTTTCTAGTCGTACGATCGCCACTCTTGAAGCTTTGCTCGTACTTGTTCTTCAGCTCTTCCATCATCTCCGCAATAGCATCCTCGTCATCCATTTCGCCATCGTTGTTAACAAGATGGTCGACTTGATTGCCCATGGTTTCTAGAAGGAACGCTTCCATGGCGTGTTTGTCATCCTTCTGCACGAACTGCTGCACGGCATCACCAAAAGCGCTCTGAGGGAGGATCGTGAGATTCTGAGCTGTGAGGAACTCTTTGACCAATTCGTCGATCTTGACAGAATCAAAGCCAAGTTGAGCCATGGTGTGAACATCTGGTAGCTCAATTGCTTCTTTGGCTTTTCGTGCACCAGTGACTTTCTTGCGGTGATACTGGATGATATCGTTGGTGTTGGCGACCTTTTCGACGTACCTCGCGGAGAAGCGCTGCGGGTTGTCGATGATGTAGTTGCCGCCCTCTGGAGCCGTGTACTCGACTCGCAGTCTAATAAGAGGTAAAGGTGGCGTCAATTCCTCATCGACTTCATCGGCACCTTCTCGTTGCAATTCCAACCACTCGGCGTTGGCTTGCTCGATGAGTTCATCGACTTGTTTCATGCAGTATCGATCAACAGCAGCCTTGTTGTCACCACCCTCAAGACCCACCTTACGCATTTGACGATCATCCTGGAGTACAATTTCCTTCATCACGAATGGACGAACCGATTTCAATCTGATCGGCTCATGCGTAAACTCTTTACCAGTGACACTCAAGATAGTGACATGTTTCGGCTCCGTTTCTGGCTGGCAGAGAGAGGTAGCCACGGATGAGCCAGGCTGTATGACTTTGAAGCCGCGTTCGTTGTTTGTCTCAGGGATGATCTTGCACTCGTGTTCGTGGCCCCAGATAATGAGATCAAGAAATTCTGGCAGAAAACTCTCGGGGAGGTATCCGGACTCGGTATAAGCGTGGTGGTTTTGGTGCACACTTGCAAGATTGAACCACTCGTCCTTGTGAACGTTGGGTTGGAAGAATTTCACATTGCCATCTCTGAAGGTGCGGAAGAGGCGTTCGTCACGAACATTGCTCATACCATAGAGCGCGAGCTTGGTGGTACCTTTCTGCAGCAGAACGGGTTTGACTTGAATGTTGTCAGATTCTGGAGTCCGACCGTAGTAGTTCAGAAGGCCAGACATCTGTAGGATGTCCAGGGCAGCCAGATGTCCTTCGCCAGATGGATCGTCATGGTTGCCGTGAATGGAGAAGACAGGAATGGCGACATTGATATCGGGATCTTCATAGTTGACATGATTGAAAGCACTATTGTCGTTAGTATGGTTTTGACTCGAACGAAACGTTATCGATTTCAGCGTACCCGGGAAATTGCTCGCTTGCATCGCTGAGCATTTCGATCTCGCAAGGCTTGTCGCCAAAACAATTCATCCTCAGACTACGCATGACCTGATACATCGACTTGCGTGATGGCTTGTTCTCGTGGAAGAGATCTCCAGCGAGCAGAACCATGTCGACGTCTCGTTCTCTGGCCAAGCACATGACTTCATCGAAAGCCTTCCAACTGTCGTCGCCCCTGATAGGGTCGCGTTCGTTGTAGCCGACATGATTGTCTGTGGAGACGAGGATACGGATCGTATCAGGTGCTTGTTAAAGTCAGTTGATTGTCAGTCTGCTAGTGGCAATTGGTGCTTACAAGTTGAAGACGGCATTGTGGTGTGCCGGTCTTCGGTCAAGTTGGCTCGTGAAAGTGGTGTCGTGATTACAGCATGGTAAGAGGCGGTTGCGCTTTTATGTTTGCAGTGCAGCGCCGCCTGCGCGAACGAGCATCGTTTGCCAGTGAAGCGACAGCCGTAGGGTGATTCGCTGCGACTGAGCCCAAGCTCGCGGATCTTCCAGGCAGGCGCGACACGCGCAGTCACGTGCCTTGAACTTCGGATAGATCAGGCTTCCCAAAGGAGATCCTGCCCCGCATCCTTGCATCCATACTATCACCACGACAATTGAGCTGGACGAAGGGTATATCAGAAGGCAGTGATACAATGAGACCCTCAGGAGCACTGTTGTCGCGCTCTGTCTGGAAAGGTATGACTCAAAGATTTGCAACTATGCATGGAACCATCTGCTAACATGATTTTTAGGCCCTCACATCGTCCCGTACGCTTCCCATTGTCGTAACCATTCTCCGAACAATCTCGATTGACAAAGTCCCTCAGTTTGCCTATAATCAGGCCAAAGGCGGGTGAACGTGTGCCCCCGATCAAAACACAAGCGCGAGCTGCGACTATTCTTCCCAACTTTGTTGGCTTGATTTTCCAGGTGCACAATGGCAAGAACTATTCGGATGTGCGCATAACGGAAGACATGGTGGGACACAAGCTTGGAGAATTTTCAGCGTATGTGGTGTATCGGCGAGGACGACGGATAGATGATCTGACACTCAACAGGACCCGGAAACGTTTCTCCTACAAGCAGACCAAGAACAAGTAGAAGAGTTGGACGGACAGCATGGGAACGGCGCAAACGCATCCTTGGACGATGATACCACTGGACTGAACATTGTAAACTATTTGTTTTTGGCAAGGCGCTTGGTATTGAGGATTTTGTAACACCACATACACGATGGCCCAGGGAATTGAGGCAATTGGTACCAGAAGAGCAAGTTCGCTACACAGAAAGGCTCCTGTCTCATGCGATGCGCATGCCGTGAAAACGAGCTCTGAAATTTGATGTTCCAGCGAAGCACAGGCTGGTTTACTCGGGACAGCTTTGCACAAGAGAGGAACACTTTTGTTGAAGCACCATATGCGAAGCATCTGACCGCCCTTGATGATACTCACGCGTAATAGCAATTTGAAATCATCTCCTTAACAACAGACCACAGTATCAATAGATCCTGGGACTCGACAAAGTTGAATGATATTCTGGTCATCAACTTTTTCAACTTGTTCGCACGCGCGGTTACTCCGATAGCCGACGAATCAACAGCATTGTTCGAAACGCGTAGGCGGTCTTGTCATAGACAGTGCACCGTGGCACATGTGCGCTGACAGCACGAAGATCGCTTCGATCGCCGCATTTAGAAATGCACCTTCCAGGACTGGCTTGAGAGGCGGCTGCCAGAATACCGCTCGCTGACCGCGAAGCTCTTTCGTATCGTCACCAGAAATACCACCTTAGCATCAGCAGGAACCATCACAACAATGCGCAATGGCACTGCCACTGCAGGTCTCCCTGTATCTTCATCTCGTCTCGCCAACTCTCTCCACCATACCACCAACCATCACACTCTCGTTCACACGCTCGTTTCGTCTCTCATCGCAGCCCAAACCATTCCCAACTCTTGCTAATTCTCTGACCACCGCTCTTTTACAAGAAACCTCTCTGTTGCGCTCGCTGAACAATTGCGTCGTCCTGGTACGTCGAACACCTTGGCGTGCTTGTCTGTTACTGATATTGACGATGTGCAGAAGCCTACACAGCTTTCGTCCCCTCCTTTGCACTTCGCAGGATACCCTCTATTTCGACTCCCTCCCAGCTCACACCCGTGTTTGCTTCGCCATGACGATAGCAGACAGAAGTACGAGGCGAGTTTACTCGGCCGAACAGCTGCACAAGCTCCGCGGGTCCTGTTCGGCGCCCAAGTTGCGTGAAGCGATCGAGGAGCACGACAGTGAGGACGCAGAACTTGTCAAAGGTACCTCGCTGCCGCTCCCTCCCCCTCCCGCCTCCGCCTCCACCCCACTGCACCGCTGCCTGAGGTCGTCCACTGCACAACAACAACCCCTGCTTGGCGCAACATCGCGTCAGTGACCCTTGACGTCTGCTCTCTGCTCCATCACACCATTGCAATATCATGACCCCACAGTATCGCTATGCACCATGGCGACACTCCCACGAGAGCCAAGCTTCAATCTCCACAAAGCATGGGTATTGGCTGTCGTGAAAACGCCGTCACCGAAACGCAAGCAAAGAGGTGACAGTGATGTTTCGCTGACAGACGATGAATCACCAGAGCACGTCCTACGCGGGTCAAAATCATTTGCAGCAAGGTCTTTTCGGTCCCGCACACACGCAAACAGCGTTCACTTCGCACCCCACAAATCGAACGATGAGAACATCGCTGTTTTCGTCGATGCCATTCAGGAGCCACCGCCACCAGTCATTGCATCAAGCAAACCTCAAGTTCTTGGAGAGATCGCAAACAACGGTCAAGCACCCCGGTCTCTCCCATGGAGACTACGCACGTCACCCACCCCTTCTATTCGCAAATCCAGGATCGAAGCGCTTGTCAAGGATCATGGCTCCCCGCAACACGTTCGTGTCACTGCTGGAGGTCGAATCGTGCCAAGCGAGCAATCGCCTCTTTGTCATCCACGCTTCGGCTACAGTGCCATCAAAAGCAATGGCGCTCTGATCAAGGTTGCTCCGAACCATGTCGGCAAGACACAACAATGGATCAGCACTACTCAAGACGGCTATGTTGCTCAGGATGAAAGTGGACGTCTATGCCAGATTGTCAATGGCATGGTCTTACCTTTGAACGAGGACAACGGTGCAGTGCGTCTGTACGTACCTGCACCCAACCTCAACATCACTCAGCGCGGCCCATCTGCTGGCGCACCCCTTGTCTTCCAGAACAGCGCCCTTCATGAGAGCCACCAAGACGACTCGCAGGGCGTTCTCGCCGCGTCAGCTCAACCAACCGTTGCCACTCAGAAGAATGCCCTAGAGCTCGAGTACGCCAAGCTTGAGCAGGAGCTCAAGGATCTTGACAAAACCGAGGTCCTGCATGGCGGCAACATGGCTAAGGCTGCCAAGGATGCTCTGTTCACTAAACGTCGTGAATTGGTCACCAGCATGGATCGCGTGCGCAAGGCTCTCAAATCCTTGAATGAGCTTCCTTCGGCTGTGCAAGTCCCAACATCACCGAAAGCGATGCGAGACCGCCAGTCCATGTCTCCACAGCAAGATCGTTTACCGCCATTCCTGCAGCGCACTCGCCAGACCAACAGTGCCAGTGTTCCGTCAATGCAAAATCCATGGCAGAATCTCGGCCATCCGTTGTTTGATCAGCATCGACCCGTACAAACTGGACCATCTTTCAATGTGCCAAATACGTTGGTTCCAAACGGATCCTATTCTGCTCTCCACTACCAGATGCCACCACCTGGAGCATTCATGCAACCTCCGCCATTCGACGGCACGATGGGCGCACCTTTCTCTGCCTACCCTGAGCCAGTCCTAACAGGTCCACCGGTAGCGGCCGCGGAATCTCAAGCTGTTATCAGCAATGGCATGCAGTCTGGGCACACAATTCCCCAACAAGATGGCTCCAGCTCCGCTTCGGAAATCAAGATGGCGTCGCCGCGTCAATCGCGTGCGTTGCCCATTAGAGACCCCGAGACCAGGCAGGTCACTAATGTGAAGTCGATCCTGAACCCCATGAGTCCTGTCTACAAGCCTAGCAATGGTATGCGGCAATCCGATCCCCTGCCTCATGAAGGAATGGGTTCTGATCAAACGAACGCAAGAGGCCCGACGCCACTTAACTTTTTGCACAATTCCAGACCTGTAGCCAGGGCTTCATCCGGCACTGGCCATGATCGCCAAACAAGCCCGGCGAAAAAGAAGGTGGCTGTGGAGGGATCCAGCGTGTCCAGCGTGAGGACAGCCGACTTCTTTCCCCGTAACACACGTGACTACTCGATGCGCAAGCACGAGTATCCAATTCCCGCAAGCGACTCAGAGGACAAGGAGAACCTGGAGCCAGAGGACTACCACCGTATTCACACCGAGTCGCATACTCCGATTACGCCTAAGCGTGACCTACACAACACCAACTGGAACCCAGACATTCCAGACGGTGCGTTTGTTAAGTTCGCATCTCCGCAGACGGAAAGCTATGCTCCTCCAACAGTGCCTCCAGGAACCCCAGTCAATGGTCCTCATAGTGATGAGCAGAAGCAGCCGACCCTCAAGATTGGTGGCACAGTCTGGGACGACCAGCTGCAATACCTCAACACCGCACAGATGCCTGACAGGGTAGCACACAATCTCAGTCCAAAGAACAAGCGCACATACCGCTTCATTGAGGAGCATCCAAGCCGTTATGGAAGCGAAGAAATCTCGTCTCCAGCGTGTGAGCACGAATGCCACGGAGAGCTGTGTGCTACAGCGAGCCCGTACGATGCTGTTGACTTCACGGACAAGTCTCGTGATTGGATCGAAGGCCACCAAGCCGGACTCTACCGCAGACCAGTCGGTCTTGATCGTATTGGCGACTTTGTAGACGGCTACTGCGCAGGTTTGCTCAAATCTCAGCCTGTCACCAATGTCTCAATGGGAATCTCCGACGGTAGTCCTGCGAGGCCATCTTCGCGTCGTCCTACTCCTGGTCCAAGTCAGCCCACCCTGAACCACGATGAACAACTTGCTACCGACATGCTCGCTGGCAGGCCTCCTATGGAACTCAGTTTGAAGAGCCTGGACTCTCTGAAGCAAGCCGTGTTTGCGCCACAGAACGAGAACGCTCTCATGACACCCGCTGCAGACAGTTCCATTGTGAGTGAGACATCTCGCAATCTGGGAGGCTGGCAAAAGCGCCATGAAAATGCTGGCAACACAGGACCTCAACACCCGAACTTTACGCAACGTGCCTCATCACTTACTGAGCGTCAATACAACCATGCGCAGCACGACGATTGCCGTCGCGATTCTGCACAGGACTCCGATTTTCCGAAGGGTATGCGTACTATGCAAGATCATCATCCCTCGCACGCACCGAGACTTGCTGCGGCCCACCCACGTGTCGCCAGAGGAACGGCACAACCGAACGAACGTGTGAACAGCATCACCAGCATCGATTCCACGATTTACCGCCCGTGGCCTGGCAATGGCCCTCGCATCATCAGTCCCTTTGATTGGAAGACGCCCAGTTCAGTTGCGCACGCCGCCAACCTTGCTACTGGGTACTTTGCACAATCACAATATGATGGTACGGCAATGGACCTCGACGCTGACGGTGATGCGATGCTGACACACGCCGCCGGCATCGCAGGCACACCCAATGCAAATGCTCACGACGCTTCCATCAGCGATAGGCAGCATCCGCGCCGCAGCAACTCGCTTGACGGCATGTCCAGTCCAATCAATCCTGGAAGTCCCCCAACCACATCTCCAAATCTGTCGCCGAACACCTCTCCCAGACTCCGGCCCGCACACAGCAAGAGGGGTACTGGTAGTCCAAGCAAGAAGTCTTCTTCGGCGAAGAGTCCTTCGCCTGCCAAAGTCAAGTTTGAACACATTGCCAGCAAGGTCGGCATCAGCGTGTCCTCCGAGAAGAAAGACAACCAAGATGGTTCGTCTCCGACCAAGAAAAGGTGGAAGGACATCTGGCACGGCTCATCCAAGAAGAGTGGTAGCAAGGACGAAGGCTCCAGTGGTCCTGCTTCTCCAGCACGCTGAGCCAGCTTGTGCGATAAAAGTACATCACTTTCGATGCGGACTCATCGCTGCTGTTCTCACCAACTTTTCGACGACATAGTCAGGATACCACCTCACGCAACTTTGGCTACTCAGCACCACACTCACGCCTACCTCAAGGCATTGCATACAACCCATGATCACGAATTCATTTATTTCGGCAGGACACATGGCACTGGCTCTTACACGGCAGATATAACCATCTCGGCATGCTGCCAGTAATTCGCCAAACGAGACCCATGGCATTATTGCATTTATTCTTACAACGAGCCGACCGACTGGACCACGCGCACTGCTCCATCACCGAGCTAACTTGACACGATACATTTCTCGAGCATTCATTGCCATCCTTGGCCCTCTCCTTTGTTCATGTGTATTTTGGCTGTCGAAGCTTATGTAATAATTAATGTCGATACAGCGAATTCTGGCCTGTAGCCTGTAGATATAATCTGAATCAACACGAAACAATTTTCCCAAGCTGTCATCTCGCATTTGCTTGCTCTTAGTCTCAAACGCCCGCCGTGAAGAAGCCGGACCCGGCTTTCTAAAGCACAAAGCACGATGCTTTCTCGGCACTTGAATCCTCGATCCGATGGCCGCACGGGCGCGCGCGTAAAGAAGGGGGGGATCTCCACCAAATCTTATTCCTCCTGCATGTTTCAACCCCAGTCAGCGCCGCCACTACCACTACGCTTCCTCGTTGTTGTTGTGGCCCTGACCCTGTTCGTCAAGCTGTGAAGGAGTGAAGACTGCACGTGCATTCCGGCTGCGTGGTGCTGGTGCTGGTGTTTGTGCAACGCAGCTCTGTACCTATTCGACGCCGAGCTGGGACGAAACAATACCGAGGCTGCCAGCGCAGACTTGCGAGCCCTAAGTGCAGCAGTGACTGCGAGGCATCGCGAGAGTGGCCACCATATCACATCCTAATTGACCAAAGGTGCGCCTGTCAGCAGACAGGTCGGTCGTCGAGACTCGGTACAACAGGGCCTGACCGAGGCGTGCGACGTGCACTGCAGCAGCGAGCGCAATCATGTCTACCTATTCGACCAGCAGCAGATCGTCCTCGCGGCGCCCAAGCGAACGTGTCTCAACCCAATCACATCAGAGCATGTCCAGCAGTAATTCTACAGGTTACACAAGCCTGTCGCCCCCGCTACCGGAAGAAAGCCGCAGGAGCCCGTCTTCAGGCTCGACCAGCGTCTCGACGCAAATCGCTCTCAGGAATATGCGCAGACTCGAGGCCCGCCGCAACATGGAAGAGACTCACTATCTGACCCAGAAGGCTCGCAATTGCAAGCTCAATCCACCCGTGGACCTGCGGGCGCTGGACTATGTCTCCAAGTACGACGACAATCTGGTGTGTCCCATCTGTCGCTGTGCTCTGGTGGATCCCGTACTTCTGATGGACTGTGATCACTGCTTCTGTCGGGAATGTATTCGCCAGACCTGGACTACGCCTAATCCACTTGGTCCAAAGGGAGATTGCCCGACATGTCGAATGCCGGCAAAGCTAGGCCCTCGCGCATCAACGACAAAAATTCTGGTGAACATTCTGGACGACTTGGTCGTGAAATGTCCGAAGAGCGAGAACGGCTGCAAGTCTCAAGTCAAGCGTGGAGAAGTGCAGGACCATATTGACATTTATTGCGGCTATGCCATGGTCGAGTGCAAAGACTCAAAATGTGGCCAATCCATACAGAGGAAGGACTACGATCAAGGGTGCCTGCATTACAATGTCAACTGCGAGAGCTGCCATCAGGAGATGCCAAAGGCTGAACTCGAAAACCACTGGCAAGTTCAATGCCCAGACCGACAGATCAACTGCGAACTTTGTAGCTCGCTCATATACTACCGAGACAGAGACGAGCACCGGAAAGAAGCTTGTCCGGCTGTCAGCGTACCGTGTCCAGGTGCCTCGCTGGGCTGCCTCAACAAGAGCAAAAGAGCGCATCTTGAAATCCATACAAGAGGATGTGCCCTCGCAAAACTTGGACCATATTTAGAAACGCAGAAACAGAGAATGGACGAGCAAGAGTCTGCCCAGAAAGCCATCAACCGCAAACTTGAAATTCTGGAGACCGGATTTAGTGCAATGCAAGACATTATCTCTGCCAATCAATCAAGCCCACCAGACAACGCCAGCACAGAGACTCTGATATTGCGCTCGCGGCATGACAGAGGTTCCAGTGCTGCTACCACCAGTACGAGGATTGCATCAGCAGACGATTATGATTTCCCAGTGCCACCATCTAACAGAGGTTCTGCGGTGGAGCCAGAGCCATCATCACCAGCAAGCACAGTCAGATCCGCCAGCACAGGCAGGACACAGCCACCCAGTAGACCAGCGCCTGGGGCACCAGGCCCACGACCAGCAGATCTTCCTCCTTCAACGACAACAGACTTCGATCTCGCATCACCCTTTGCACCAGGCAGCACCGATGGGCCATATACCTCGCCACTCCACCACCTCCTTTCAATGCATGAAAATCTGCGCGAGGAAATGGCCCGCATCTCAACCGCCCTGCAAGAACTCGACGGCCGCCACTCCATGCAAATCTTAAACGAGAACCTCCGCAACCGCGAAGAAATCGCGTACCTCGGCGGCCAAGTCGCTGGTATGAACAGGCAAGTCCACTGGCTCACTTCGACGCAGCTCCAGCGTCAGCAGGGAGGAGGAGCAAACAGTCCTCGCGCGCCTTCTTCCAGCACCATGGGCCGACGAGAGCACGGCGATGCTGCCGACTCTGCAGGCTCGACTGTTGCAGGCGGAAGCTCTGGCGTGCAAGTTGCTGTCAATGCCATGAGCACGGCTGCGACTGCTTTGCGGGGAGCCGCGAGGGTGGTCAATGTTGGGCCGCAGAGTCCGACTTCGCCTCAGGCGATGAGGAGAGGGATTAGTGAGGAAGGGAGAACGAAGCTTTGACGTTACCATGGCATTTTGTGAGGGCATGTGGGATTCTTTTCATTTCTATTTGATGATATATAACTGCACATGGCAGTATTTTGACCAATGGATGAGTACGGAGTGCAATCTGGTTGTGATTGTTTGGACGGGCGTCTGGGCTGGCCGTTGTCACCAGCACATATGGTTAGTTGGTATTGTACGCGTATACTGTCTCTGATTATGCTTGGAGGACATCGCCAAGGGTTTGCGGTGACACGGAAGGAAGCGGGTTTTGGTCGAGCTGACCTACCGCAAGTGTGGTACTCTTAAAACCCATCATAGCACAGCTGAGCACAATACCAGGCAACTTGTCAAGCACTCGCTCGTCGGCTCCTGGGTATACACTTCTGGCTGCTACTGGAGCGGTATGATAGTTGATATCGAAGCTCAGGCTATGACTACGTGCTCTCTGCCAACGGTCTGCCGACCTACCCTGTCTTGTGTTTGCATGAAGGGAAGCTCAGCTATAGAGAAGATCGTACATCCTGTGAGAGTGGGTCTCTAGCTCGTCTCGGTTGGCTGTACAGGCATTAGACCAGGATGATTCCCACTTCCAAGTTCCGCGCTGCTACCTATTATTTCAGCTAGTGGGACCCCGGACAGCTACTTAAATAATCGCGTAACATCACCGCACAGTTATCATCACAGTAGTAGCCTTGTAGATCGACCGTTGACTTGTAAGGCGGAACTTGAGTGGGATTGCGTAAGAGGTGGTCTAGACTCTTTCTCGAGCGATCTTAAAGTGCTGGCATTATATAAGATCATATTTACGTTCATATATGTACGCGTCTCGTTGTGCGAACTGCTGCCACGCGGCCGGTCTTGGGCGATTGAGACTGGGAAGTTATATTATTGTCTGGGCTAACAGGGCCATGTCTCAAGGATTTTCTCGCGTGGACATGGTTGGATCAGACGATGTAGAGCCTGGTCTTCTTATCGCAACGTGATCGATTGCGATTGCAGGCCCGAAGCATGCTCACCAATCGCTCGCTTCCTACGCGATTACAATAGTATCATGCAATCTGTCGCACCGCACAACGGCATTATTGTCACCGACGTGTATCTTGGCGACCTCGATGGTCCGTCGAGTCCGTTATCTAAGCGGCGGCCGTGCCTGATGCTAGGGCTGCAGTAGCGCGGCTATGACAACTCCGAGCCGTCTTGGCGGGTTCAGCACGGTTAAGGCTAGACCTCAGGAAAGGAGAAGTTTGTTGCAGATTGCGGGCGCCGGCTCCGGTGTTCTCCAGTGCAATGCCACATGTCTGCGGTTGCGGAGCCGAATACGATGCTTTGATGGGAGGCCTGATGTGAAACCAGCGACCACGATGGTCGGTGGTGTTGGCATGGTAGTCTTGTAATGTGCTAGATGTCCATAGGAATGCGCGTGGATGGATTTAGTATTATGCCAGCTATATACACCAATCTTGGTAATCGAACAAACGCCTATCTTCGTTCCGCGGAGACAAGTTTGCATTTCGTATGCGGCTGAAGGCTTTCGCTTCGGCGCTGCTCAGCGCTCATGTCTGCATGCATGACTTTTCATGTTTTGACTGATCATGTTTCCAGGCGGCGGCTAGTTCTCCATACGTTTCTGAGATGTGGTTGGATATAGAGCTAGAAAGGGAAACGGTCTAAGTCGTGAATGTATGCATGCCATTCGTATTAAAACGGGGAAATCTTCGAAAAAGGGTTGCGATTATATGCACGCGTCTTGTGCTCTTCTCATCAAAGCAGCAGCATGCCGACAAAAGAGGTAGCGCCGAGGAAGCCCATTCCGACGGCCAGTCTGCCGCCAGCGCTCGAGTCTTTGGAGCTCTTGTCGCTCTTGCTGACACCAGTGCACTTTCCGTTCTTCTTGTCGAGCTTTTTGGCGCCTGCGGTGATTTCGGCAGAGTAGGTGGCCATCGAGGCGATGTTGACTGTAGTTGTTCCGGCATAGTCGGTGGATTGGCCGACGGCAGACCAGCTGGTGGAGTCGGTGCAAGTAGCGGATTGTGAGTCGATGGCGCAGGTCATGTCCATTTGAAAGTCGAGTCCTGAAGTGGTAGTGCTGCCTTGGAAGTGAACTTGGCTAGGGCCGACGGTCATGGTCATTGTCTGTTGATATGACAGTCAGCATTGAAGTTCGAGATCGCCTTGTCGCAATCATGGCGCTGACTTACTGGACCATCGGTTCCGCAGAGTTCTGTGAATGCGCCCGAGCCAGCTGAAGTGCATTGAAGACCAAGAACGGTGGTACCAGGACAGGCGTCTAGGACTTCTCCAGCGTAGGCAAAAGAGCCTGCTGAAGGGCCAGGCTCAAGCCATGTGACGGCAGTCGACTGCGCTGCAGCAAAGCTGAGAAGGAGCGAAAACGAAAGGGTAACGAGTGAAAGCATCGTGGCCTGCGATGTGAGAAGCAGGGCCGTGGGATGCGGTATGCAATAGAAGCGAAACACTGCGCGAATACGCTACAAGCAAGTGGAAGAGACTGGACTAGAACTGCGATCCGCGACCTACAGAAACGCTTTTGGGGGACAGACAGTAGTATCAAACTACGCAGGCCCGTTGAGAAGAGAAGGCTAACAGGGCAACTCCCATCTCGTCGCCCCAAGACTACTGTGCCGTGACTCGCTAGACAAACTGGGACTTCCAAGACGGGCGTGGGCGGCACGACGGGTGACCAGGGCTGATTGGCGCCAATGCTGTTGACTTGGTGTATTTCGAGCGCGGGCGGCTGTATTTCTGTGGGACCACAAGTCCCGATCACCACGCCGTCAAGGCAGCACGCGAGATTGAACCCACCTTGCCCATCGGTTTCTGCCGACCGACGATTCTCCCCTAAAGTCGTCATTGCAGAGATGGAGGCTGTAACGCTGCCTGTCGCATCAGCTGCTTGTAGCGGCATCGCTGAAAATCGGAGCCATCGGATGTGTCAGGAAAAGGCACTCCCGGCGCGGCTGACTCAAATAGCCTGAAGCATGCCAGTGTGTCCACTAGAATCCTTCCCAGCTGCTCCCACGTCTTCAGGAGAAAGGACGACAAAGTACATGTCTGCATGTCGACTTTGCTGCGGTCTATACAGATACTTACAGGTGAGGTCTGGATATCACGTCACCTTGGTCGACCATGTGGAACTCTAAGGCCACGCAATTCGTATTCGGTAGTATCCAGATCGACGTTCACCGAGTCGCCGGGTAAGGCTGGAAAGACGCTTTGCGTAAAAATTCAAACTTTCAGCATGTCTTGCCCTGTTCTGGCCGGATCTGTCTCCGCGAAGCCGTTGGAAAGCACAGCCAAGAACCCTTGGACCAGGAGACGCGACGACTTTGCTTATATTGCGCCGTTGCTACAAGTTTGTTGAGGCGTGTATGTGAGTCTGACGAGTGTCAAGAAAATGACTGCGACCTTTACTATCAGGCAAGATATGTGATGTCCTATCTGGGATGTTGCTATATTTTCATGGATTCGGCAGAGCGTCATCGATCAGTTCAGCCCCTATTCTCGAGATCGAAACACACGCCATCGAGGATTGACGATAATCCGAAACACCTCGCCTCGGTGTTCCACTCGCGCCCACACGTCGTACTGATCAGATCCCATCAAAGCTCTGTATCTCGTGTGAGTGCATGCCGCACAAGCACAATCATCATGTCGTACGTTTTGCGCATTTGATGTCGACGTGGTGGCTTCGAAATATCCGCTGGTTTGACTCGGTTGATGTTCACAGTTCTGCTCAGTCAAACAATCATGACCCGGAACATTACATGCTTGAGACTGGGGACTGATAGCAAATAGCGACCTTTGGGTATAGGTCATCGAGACACTCATACACACACCCGCAAGCAAGAACGGTAAGATCTTTCGAACGTGGCGAAGTGATTATTACATCAAGCGGTCAGGCAGAATTGCAATAATAATGAGTACTCAAGTGATCCTTGAGACTGGTCATCCAAGGGCCATCGCTTCGTTATCAGAGCTCGGAAAATCCCCCTGGAAGTTCGTCATAAGTTACGTCATAGCGAGATTGTTTTGGGGTGTAACATCAAATATATATGTCTGCAGCCGACCCAGGCATTGGAATGATACAGATTGCGCTCTCGGACATACCTCAGACGGCCTTGCTTCATATTGCTGCCCATAATGAAGACACGCTCACAGACTAGCGACAACAAGGCCGATAACAGCAAGACCAACGACAACAAGGCCAATGACAACAAGGCCAATGTCAACAAGGCCAATGACAACAAGGCCAATGACAACAAGGCCAATGGCAACAAAGCCAATGTCAACAAGACTAATGACAACAACGCCAATGGCAACAAGACCAACGACGACAAGGCCAATCACAACAAGACCAACGACGAGAAGACCAACGAAAACAGGGACAACGACAAGAAGAGGAAACGGCTATCTAACGACCATGGCAGCGAGGACAATGATCGCAGTGAACCCAAACCCAAGCCGAAACCCCGACTCACCACCCCCGACCTGGAATTCGACTTCGACCGCTCTCAGCTTCGCGATCCTCGTCCCACGCCTGGGCGAAAAGCACGACCACGATATGATCACTTCGAGATCGAAAGGAATGAGTCTCTGAAGGCTCGTCTGGAAGATGAATTCACCATCCCGAAGCCTGAGAAGCCGAAAGGCCGTCTAAACGCATGGATCAAGGATGAACTTTTCCAGAAGGAGAGCCTCATGAATCCCGCAGCCTCATTCCACGATTTAGCTCGTTGCCATAAGAAAGGCCCTCGTGGCTCACCCACGTATGATGATGCTGGCTTTCAACTTGACTACGACAAGGTGTGCGAATGGAAAAAGCCCAGAGCATACAACAAGAAAAGCATGGTGAATGGCATGCAGAGGTCAGTCGAAGCGAGTCAGTCTAAAAATGAACAAATTGCATCACTGTTCTTCACAAATGGATCGAACGAAAAAACAAGAAACATGCATATCATCAATCATGTGCAGGACCACGTGTCTAAGGACATTGGCATCCCGTACCACCAAATTGACGTAGCGAAGGTCAAAGAGTGGAGAGATAAGGGGTTCGAGCCCGTTGATTTCGAGACCTGGTGGAAGGAGCCGAATGAAGTTGAAGATCAACGCATGTTGAAGATGATGACGGGAGCGTCGTTGCGGAAATGCCTCTGATGAGCAGACACTTCTATCTTGGCTAGCAGAAATGACATGCGACGTGAGATGTTACCGTGTGTTCACTGAATCGGCGAAGCGTCATCAACCAGCGCAACCTCTTTCCTTAAAATCGAAAAAGTCATGAAGGTTTACGCCATCCGACCCCGAGAGACGACGTTTTGTTGCGACTGGAGATCGTACATCACATCACACCTGTCCGCCTGCGTCAAGGGTTTACACATCCGGCGAGCGTATGCCACGCAAGTTATACCAGGTAATTATCTTCGTACTGTTCGAAGACTCTTTTGATGACCTTACAATGTTCACTTGAGATGTTTCGGAGTTCCAACCAATATACGTAGGCTGACCGCCGTAAGTCTGACATCGAAATGCGCGCGACATGCGAGAAAGAATTTAGTGGCGCTTCTGAGATCGTGTATCATGTCAAATACATTACAAAGTTGCACATGAAGTTGATCTGATCACGACGCCGAAGTGCTTCGCTCGTGCGCTCAAGATAGTGCATACAGCAATTTGAAGGCCGACCGGATGGCAGATTGTATGCACTATGAGCAATTCCTGAGGCACGCATGCTTCAGGATGCAAAGAGGAGGGGCAAAGCCAGCTCCAGTTGACAATCAGAACAGTCAGCCCCGAAATGGTCAAGCCCATCTTCGAGCGTACTGTAAGCGTTGTGCACATCGAAGATTCTCATTTGCGTCAACGTTTATCCTCCTGTACATTTTCCTGAAAGAATCAACCATCATGGCCATGAAGAAGCTAGCAGCCGTACTAGGGGCCACTCGTGGTCAAGGTGCTTCCGTGGTGAAAGCACTTCTCCAAACCGGCCGATATGGCATCCGAGGAATCACTCCAGATGGCTCTTCTCCAGAAGCTCATCGCCTTCGCGACCAAGGTGTAGAAGTCGTGGAGGTAGATCTATCCGTTCCCGGCGAGGTCGTCCGAGCTTTTGCGTCCGCCCATGCCGTCTTCGCGGTAACGACCATGTACAACGGGAATATGGAGCGCGAGGTACAACAGGGCAAGAACATCGCGAATGCGGCTGCCGCCACAAAGGAGTTACAACATCTCGTATGGTCCACACTACCCTCGGCTTCGGCCGTATCTGCCGGTAAACTCAAAGTCCCTCATATGGACGGGAAGGCGCAAGTGGATGAATATATCATCAAGGAACTGCCAGCACTGGCGGCAAAAACTACCTTTTACTGGGGCGGGTTGTATGCTGAGAACGTGACATATCCTTCCAATGCCCCAAGTCTTCTGATGGGGGCTCAAAAACACGTTTGGGTGCAACCAGTGAAAGAGTCTACTGTAGTGCCAATGGTGGGCGACCATTCGATCAATACGGGAATATTTGTGAGATGCATTTTGGAAAAGCCCGAGCAATGTCTGCCTGCCCGATATGTCCTGGGTGTCGTCGATTGGCTGGCTCATGGCGCTATACTGAAGGAGTGGGCGAATCTTTTGAGCGCAAAGGAAGACAAAGATATCGAGCCGGTCTATATCGAGAGTGACATCGACACTGTGGGTCTGCTATGGCCAGGAGGTGGCAAGGAGCTGGGTCAGATACTGCAGTTGTCCGAGGCTCATGGGAAACATGCATGGAGTAAGGAAGGTGTTAGCTTACTTACACGAGAAGATTTGGGCTTGGAAGTTGGGAAACGCGACACGGACTTGGTGAGCACGCATCAAGCATTGGAAACCCTAGCCTCCAAGCTTTGAGATGCAAGCTGTAAGATCAATTCAGCACAAATTCGCATAGTTTGACATCGTGTCTTCCAGGTATCAATGTGTAACGACGCCAACACTTTGTCGAATCTAGAGGCCATCGAGATGATGCTTTTTCGGTTTGGCATTTGATGAATCGTAGGCATGCTGGCTGGAGTCAATTTCCCACTCTCCGCAAACAAGACAAGCATGTGAACCTCGCCAAATTGTCTGCCAGCAAATATTTAGTGGTTCGGTCGTGTTGTACCTCCTAAGATATACAAGCTGTCGTCATAGTGCATATTCGTCTAATCTGCACTTGGCTTTGTGACATCAGCAAGCTTATTCGTTTCACATTCCATGATATCAAGATCATCACGCGTTTGTCCACTGGCAATCAGCAAAATCCCGATAGCGACGAGAATGGGAACCGCTAATTCTTCTCTTCGTATGCCACGATGCCGTGGTGTCGACATTGAGGATCTCTCCATCGCACAGCTCCAGGATCATATGAAGAGAGGATCATTCACGTGTCGTGACCTTACGCAATGCTACTTGAAGAGGATCGAGTTGATCAACCCACATGTGAAAGCCGTGATCGAGACCAATCCAGACAGCTTGATCATCGCTGATAGACTGGACGCCGAGCGCAACAATGGCAAGTTGAGAAGCATCATACACGGGATCCCGTTCCTGGTCAAAGACAACATTGCTACGAAAGACAGACTGGAAACCACAGCAGGCTGCTCGGCGCTTTTGGGCACCAAAGTCACAGCGGATGCGCCTGCAGTAGCCAGCCTTCGAGAAGCCGGTGGTCTCCTGCTCGGCAAGGCCAATTTGTCAGAGTGGGCATCCATGAGAGCAAGCTACTACGCCGAGGGTTACTCATCTCGCGGCGGACAGAATCGGAATCCATACAATCTCGCCGAGCACGCAGGAGGCTCTAGTTCTGGCAGCGCGAGTGGGCTTGCTGCCAACATGTGCGCTTTCAGTATCGGCACTGAAACAGACGGTAGCGTCATGTTTCCAGCGGATCGTAATGCAGTCGTGGGGATTAAGCCAACTGTCGGACTCACATCTACCTCCGGTGTCATCCCTGAGTCCCACAGCATGGATACTGTCGGTGCTTTTGGGCGATCAGTGGCAGACGCGACCATAGTCCTCGACATACTTGCAAATCACAATTCCGGCTCCAGTGTTTGCTCAACCGATTTGATCGCACCGTCGCCGTCGGAGACTAATCATGGGCTTTACGTGTCACACATAGCGGATAAGAATGCACTGAAGGGCGCCAGATTCGGCATTCCGATCAAGCGTGTATGGGACAGTGCAGAACACAGCGAGAAACACCACCATGAGTATCTAGTACTGAAAAAGCTTCTGCAGCGAATCAAACAAGAGGGCGCAGAGATCTTCGAAGTGGACTTTCCCAGCGCCGAGGAAATACTACCACCGACTGGTTGGGATTGGCAATACGCAGAGGGCAAGTCAGGCTCAATTCTTTCCGAGTTCGAAGTGGTTAAGATCGAGTTCTACAACGGTCTCAAAAAGTATCTGGCAACTCTAGAAGGTACGACAGAGAAGATGCAATCACTGGAAGACGTTGTTGATTACAATGTCAAGCATACTGGCCGTGAGGGTGGTGTGCCTGGTACGCACCCGGCGTGGCCGACTGGCCAGGACAACTTCGACAAGTGTATAGAGTCCAAAGGTCGCGAAGACGAAAATTATTGGAAAGCATTAGACTACATCCGTCACAAATCCAGGTCTGATGGTATTGACGCCGCGCTTTGCCACAGCGAGGGAGCTTTGGATGGACTGCTGGTCCCACTGCAAGCAGATGGAGGTGCGGCTTGTTCGATCGCAGGGAAAGCAGGCTACCCAATGATCGCGATCCCTGTCGACGTGAATGAACAAGGCGTACCATTCGGCTTGGCCATCGTGCAAACCGCTCACCGCGAGGACACCTTGATTCGATTTGGCTCCGCAATCGAGGGTCTGGTCGGCGGCCGAAAACGACCAACGTTTATTAACTATGGCGCCAAGAATCATCCCTATGTCGGACAATCTCCAGAGTAGCATGATTTCCTTTTTCAAATCAGGAACTTGCAGACGACACGAGCTAGCTACCTTTAATCTTGCCTCTCCTGAATCCCAACTGATATATCCACGATCTCTCAGACTTGCGATCGCTGTAGTTAACCGTTGCGCTCTCTTCATCGCTGACAGGATCTCTGATGGCGCTGAGATGCTTCGTTACCACGAACACTGCAATGATGATGGTCCCAGATATAGGTCCAGCGATGAGCCAAAAGTATTTGGAGCTGTGCACAGTGTTCGCTATATCCGTCACATTCATCCCAAAATACGAGGTGAAGAAGGAAAGCGGTAAGAAGACAATTGTGATCGCAGTGAAAACGATGACCGATCTCGCCTGCACGCCAGCTCTCTTGGCTTCTTCGACGGCAAGGCTCTGTTGTTGCCCGGCGATGTGACGTTGTGAGACTGCGAGCTCTTGCTGGTCAAGCACCCGAAATTGCAGCAACACGTCGAGGTATCGATCTACTTTGTCCCTCAGTAGTCTCCAGTGACTGATGATCATGTCGAAGTCTTTGTCGACGAGGTTCATCTCCGCTTGGATTAGGTCACGAATACATGTTGGCGGCATGTGATCAGGATGAAAGCGTACCAGATGGGTGTCGAAAGGGGGAATTCCCCAAATGGGAAGCTCGCGTTTGTTCTCTTCGAGGTATTCCAGACCTTCGAGAACAACTTGTTGAAGGTTGAACACGAGCTCCACATGGCCTCGTTCGGTACTGCGTGTGCTTTTGAGCCTGGCGAAGATCTTGTTCAAGCCCCTCTCTGGGGTGTCCTGCATCATTTCGTCGTTTTCGATGGAAACCCTCGCCAGTGTGTAATAGAGCAGAGCACAGTCAGGATGTCGTCGTAGTACGTCGTCATGTCGAAACAGGCGATCAGCTACATCTTTGTAGAATCTAGGCGAGCCGCAGCTCAACAGAGTATGCTCCCTGTAAAACTCGACTCTTTCTACTGTGTCGTCCCAACTCCCATAGACGTACACATCTTCGGCGTCGGCGATTTTGTGTACCTCTCGAACTGCGGGACGTGCTTCGTAGGCCGCGTCTTTGATACAGCGAACAGCGTTTATGTATTGATAGCCATATTCGATGTCGCAGAACTCGTATCCGTACAAGTCCTTTCGAAGGTCCGGACGTGCGTCCAAGAATTCCAATAGCAAATCGCATGGCTCTGATTTCAGCCATGTGGAGGGACTCACGCGCAAGCCCAGATACTCGGGACAGCCAGGGGCCCCACGATAATACTTCCCGACTCGCTTGTAGCCTGCGCTTCATGTGTCAGTGCCAATGTATTCGCGAGGACAAGCCTTCCGTACTCACCCGGGATGTCCTCATCGGACAAATGTGGGCGTCCGGCCTTTATATCGAGTTCGGCGAGCCGGTGTTGTAGAAGCGGTATTGGCGACTTCTCGAATATGGCTGGATCTGTACCCCACTGCGCGAACCTGTAGTCGGAGCCCCAGAAAGTCCCCATCTTATGATAATCCACATATATCCACCTGACACGGGGTACGCAGTCGCCAGGCTGCAGTATGTGTTCCGATGCGAGCACTTCCTCCAAGGTGTATTCTGATATGCGCAGCGCATTCTGCGAGTATTCGGTGATGATCACCTTGGATTGCTCGATGGGAGGAAAGCATGTTGCCGCGAGAGCTCGAAGCTCATCGCGTGTTGGCTCACCAAGGTCTGCAGTAGAGGCATGATACCGTGTTCGTACGATGTTTGAGTACGGAGCTTTGCTGTCGTTGTATTTGTCTGAGGCAGAGGCAACGATCGAATTGGCTTTAAGGTTTCGGATCCTATCAATGTTTAGCTTCATCCTAGAGTTCTACCAGCGGGACAACGGGCCTGACCTTCTCAACTTCTCGACGGCGATGGCACTCCTTTCTTTCTGTGTTTCCGCATGTGAGGCACGGAAATATTTCAGCCAGTTGACGTTCCGGTCTGCTTGATCCACTGCCCCGGAAGTAGACCCGCTCCTTCTGCGACGCACTTTACATTCCGGCCATCTGTGAAGGGAGTTTGTGAAGCCTTCTACACGTGCTATGGAGTCCCGCCGCGTGATTGTGGGTCTCGGCTTGTCAAACGGAGGCGGAAGCTGCTCCCGCCAACCGAAAACCTTCTCCGGCCTCATCTGGCCCACGGGCAAATGCAACGATACTACTGTATCCTAGGGAGCAACAAATAGGTACGATTGAGACGATGAATGCATTTGAGGAGGAGATTTGCGATCCGGTATTGCTCTACAAGACTGTGAGCGACCAACACACAGCCTCATAGCACCCATCTCAGCCTGATACGCAGCCGTTCTGACGGATCTAGGCGAGGAGACATTGCCTTGCAAACGAATAATAAATGCACGAATTGCTGCGCCAACGCAGTCTTGAGTTTGCCTTGTCTGGCTGCTTTTGCCGGCTCAAGAATTCCGCTCATTGGAGGTTATATGCACACCGGTTCAGCTCATGTCAGAACGAATTGCCCTAGGCGATCATACAAGCATCAGGCTGCAGGTGACGGCCTTTTGCAAGGGCGTCACAAGCGCTTGCCAACGCCACGTTTGTGCTCCCGTGCCATAGGCCAATGACAGCGTGAACAACATGGCTCTATCTTACCGATCGAGGCTGTGCCAACCGCAATAGGTAAAGCTCTGTATGTATGAAGTACGGAGATGACCGTAAGGCGAAGCATGGCGCTACTCTGAGTTGCTGCCTTCAGCTCCCACGCGGATACACATTCTGAAGGCGAAGACGTCGATTCTACGTTCATCTCTAAACACCAGCCACCAAGAATTATGCCTCACGAAGCATGGCAAGATCGCGCCGCCGCGAAAGTCGCTGATACAGCTTCAAAGATACCGAAGAAGTGGCGAATAACTGAAGAAGATCGCGACAAGGCTGAGAAGCAGAAGAGACTGACTGGTCCCTTCGTTGCATCGTTTCTATCTCCAGAAGAGAATGCAATAGTGCAACTCAACACTAAAACTCTGAGAGATCGACTTGCTAGTCGATCTCTGACTTGTTTAGAAGTCGCGGAAGCGTATTGCAAGTCGGCCGCCATCGCGCAGCAGATCAACAATTGCATGCACGAGATATTCTTCGACAAGGCTATCTGCCGGGCGAAAGAACTTGATCAGCATTTTGACAAACATGGAAGCCCTATGGGTTCTCTTCATGGAGTCCCTGTCAGTCTCAAAGACCAGTTTCATGTTCGAGGTGTGGACACCACCATGGGCTATGTCGGGTGGATTGATTCCCTCGAAGGAAATGCAAACGATGACAGGATTCGCAATGTTCAAAGTCAAGTTGTTGATGAGCTGCTGATGCAAGGCGCCGTCATATACTGTAAGACCAGCTTACCGCAGACATTGATGTGCGGAGAGACCATCAACAACATAATCGGCCAGACCCTCAATCCGGTAAACCAACAGCTTTCATGCGGCGGGTCTTCTGGGGGTGAAGGAGCACTACAGGCTCTGCGAGGTAGCTCGGTCGGATTAGGAACAGACGTTGGTGGCTCTGTAAGGATTCCAGCCGCTTTCTGTGGGACTTATTCGCTCAAGCCTACACACAATCGCCTGTCCTACAGAAACGTGGCAAACACCAACCCTGGTCAACTGAATGGTCCATCAGCTGTGGGTATAATGGGGACATCTATTGGGGCTCTGAAGCTGGTGATGTCTGCTCTACTTTCCTCTGAGCCGTGGGTACGCGACCCTAGTGTGGTACCGATCCCATGGCGAGACATGATTGAGCGTGATATCTCGGGTCGAGTTAACCAACATGGAAGAGCCGTCGGAAACGCCGCATTGAGGATAGGCTTTCTCTACAATGACGGTTTCATGAAGCCACATCCTCCTATCACAAGAGGCCTTCGGATTGTGCAGGAGGCCTTAAAGCAAGCAGGTCATCAAGTCGTCGAGTGGGCGCCGCCATCTCATCATGACGCAGCCCAAATCCACTTAAGATTCCTGCAATCTGATGGCGGCCACGACATTCACAAGCAGATAGATTTGTCTGGCGAACCACTCATTGCGCCTCTCCGCGAAATCTTCGAACTCAAAGCGCCGTTCTCAGCTATTCGAACCCAGCAGCTCGCCATCGAAGCCAGGAACAGCTGCGAAGCGTACCAGGATTACTGGAACAGCTTGACCACTGACGATGGGCGTGAAGTGGATGCCTTCATCATGCCTGTAGCGCCACACGCGGCTGTCATGCCTGGAAGATATCTTTACACAGGCTACACGGAAGTCGTCAACCTTCTCGACTACAGTGCAGCGGTCCTACCCATCACAACGGCGGATAAGCATGTCGACTTGGTTGACAACGATTATGCTCCAATGAACGAGCTCGACGAGAAGAACTGGAAGTGGTATGACGCGGATGCTTACGACGGAGCTCCAGTGGGCGTCCAAATCGTATGCAAGAGATATGAGGAGGAGAAGGTCTGGGCCATAGCTCAAATAGTCGACACGATTCTGAAAGCTCGCGCGGAAGGCTGATCGATTCTGATGACTGTGCTTGAGGTTTGGGCACTGTGAAGCCGTGCTGGTATTCTGCATGTATCTCGAAAAGCCATCATTTTCATGGAACGCTTCTGACCGTCCTATCTTATGGGCATTTTCAAGCACATTCAGGCCTTGCGCACGAAGCCAAAGCTATCAAGTGATGAGTAAGGTAGGATCAGAGTTGCAAGAAACGAGAGATCAGAAAGCTCTTCGGAGTTTTTTTTTTTTCAGAGCTTGTTCAGGGCCGAATCAGGTGTTCGTGCATGTAGGAAAGAAGGGCTTTTTTTAAGAATGGTCAGATGTCCTGCATTCTCTTCTTCTCAATGACCGTTTGCATTCTACGCCTCCATGATAGGATACTACCTACTCGTAAACGACGACCCGGCCAGCCTGAAAGAGTATAGACTCCTTAGAAGCTCTGCTTCCCAAGTGGCCAAAAGATGTCGTCTTTGACGCCACAGATCACGATCCATGTTTAGTCCAAGGGTGTGATATCTCTGCATTAGTGAAAGACTTCGAATCTTCCGTGAGGACTGGTGCGTTCAACAGCTCGCCTCAAAGACTCGATGTATAGTTGTCTTGACGGTCCCTACACCGAACCAAGGTAGGCAAATCGTGCAGAGCAAGCGCCTCGCATTCGCAGCAAGCTAGATGCTGCGCCTCAGAACGTCGCCTTGGTTTGCAGCCTATCGCAACAGGCCTCTGCTCATCATCAGGTGATGTGTTGAATATGCGGCGAAAAGCAAGAGGCACCTTGCCGCCGCCGCACATGTGGCCGCCACGGTGAAGATAGTGTGCGGCGTAGACTTCTGATTCGTGAATCGTAGCGCCCTGTTCTACCCTGGCTTTCTGCTTGGTTCACTTATCGTGCGCCTTCTTTGATTGGTCACTGCGCGCACCCTTGAAGTTATCAGAGCTAGGATGCTGCTTATAGGGTGCCCTGCTAGAAATGTGATAGCGATTCTGCCTCTGCTTCTGCATGCGAGCGAGGCAACCAACTCTTTGGTGCTAGCCTTGCGTGGTAGTAGGGCGGCGTCGGCGAGACTGCCAATCCTCTCGCTACAGGTTCAGCAGTACCTTGCCGAGCTTTTCGTTGTAGGTACGGCACATGGCTAGCTGTTGCCGCCCTCGCCGCCGCCCTGTGTCGCCGCCCTGTGTCGCCGCCTTGCTTGCTTTGGTGCATTCACTGAGGGGTCTTGCTTGTTTGCACGAGCTATAGTGCGACGAAGGCGCAGTACAAGTATCGGCACGGATCTAGCTACAGCAAACGCTCTTCCAATTGCTTTGCTCAGTTAATAGAGCTATTGCCGTCAACCTTGACCTAGACCTTCAGGCCGCAATCTTTGACCACACTGAAACACCTTCTGCCACATAGCATCACGGAATTGCATCTAGCACAACGCTTCGATCGTGCAAAACAGCATTATTCGAAAGAATCATCAGCATCCCATTCGTGACCTCCCTCTTTGACAAACGTCATGGCTTTACTTCCCTACGGCCACCGCACACCAAGCCACACATCGCGCACCTCATCCTACTCAAGTTCTGGTCATTCAACCTCTTCCACACACCGACCCTCATCAACAAGATCTACAACATCCAGCCGTTTCAGCCGCAATAGCGGCGCGAGCAGTTTTGGTTCTTCCTACACCGACATCTCAACCCAGACCTTCGGTACCAGCTCGCGCCCAGGTTACGTTCCAGGCCAAGCACCGCACGACTACTTCTACAACGACGCCGTAAGAGAAGAGTGGGACAATGCTCCCGTTGATGCGTATGGGAGACGCGTGCGAACGAACGGTGGTCGTGGGAGACGCTCGACACGGCACAGTAGCCATTACTCGGCGGGCTCGAATGTGGAGCTCGAGGAAGACGGGAGATTTCTAGGTGGCGGTCGATGGGAAGGTGATTATGATAGAGATCACGACACGGTATGTCCGTCAGATTCGATTTCACAGGTCTCATTCCAGCCCTCGAGGGCTTACTCCAGAAGATCTGAAGGGGAAGCAATGAGGTCGTCGAGAGACTACTATGCGCCATCGAATTATTCGAGAGGGTTCAATCGAGGAAACGCTCGCTCGGAAGGCATAGGTCGGAGTTCCGGAGGCAGCTGGAGGGGAAATGATATGGTGTCGGTGGCGAATGGAAGGCTGGTGAGGATTGAAGAGCCAGATTGGTAAATGTGAATCGTGGAATTATTTTATTGAGCGATGTTTGGGAGCATACTCGAATGTTCTGGTTTGGTTTTGAACTCAGTGGCATAGTTGGCTGTGCATGAGGCTCGGCTCAGTGTGACGACCAATGCTATGGTGCCATGTAGAATAGTAGTAAAGATGCAATTTCTCATGCCTCTTGTTGGATACCGAGTGTGAGATTCCACTTGTCTGACACACAGGTCTTTCCTGGTGCGAAAATGACTAGTATTGCCTCGAGCATTTGCCGATTCACACTGCATTCTCTGTATGTGCACATTGTATCGCAAAAGTCTCCATCGGACCTCTTTGAGGCGTCTTGCGAGCAACGTGTAGCATCAAGAGAACCGCGTGTGTTGGCGATCCGTTGACGCGGACGTCTTCAGGTAGTCGCAGCTTGCGGAATAGTGATGTTGTCACGTGTAGAAGCCGCCGCTGAATGCAATCCTGGTCGGAATTCATTGTTGTTCACGAACAAAATTTGTTCATATTGTAGAAATTCCTTTGAGGGGTACTCAAGTAGCAGCAGTAGCAGGAGTGCGAGGTGTCCCTGCAACAGCTGGGGTCCTTGGTGGCTGGTCTGCCATTTTCTCTCGGAAAGCTAAAAGATTGTCAACTGACCAGCCCCAATAATACTTGCAGTTCAAGATGCACATACGCTGGCGGCACATGGGACATTTGCCCTGACTGGCATCGGAAGAGATCCAATCGCTGATACAATGCTGTAGCGGGAGGGGTCAGTCCTCGTGCTCGGCGACCTCGGCTGCTGTGGAGATACTTACCATGTGGAAGCAATGCCTGCACTCGCCGACGATAATGGGACAGTCATCGCCGGGGAACTTGCATTTGCTACAGGTGCCTTCGAAGTTTACACGGCAGATACCGCATGTGTCGTCGGATTCTTCGGGCAGATCCCACTTCCAGGTAGCTACCGCTCTGAAAGAGTTGATGGTGACTTTCATGGTAGTGTTTGAGAAGGGTCAGGAATCTGTTTCAGCCGTCCGCGGTAGAGATGATGCAAAGATAGAAGTCGTTGTTTCGTTCCGTCGTTGATACTGGCCCTCTTCATATGCCACTGGATGTTTATAGCGTGCCCTAACGGAGGCGGCCCTCCCGTCGACGGCGCGGGCAAAAGCGGGGTCAGTGTCGCAAGCGCAGGGACGATTGACGTGCGCGTGGAGGTGCAGCTGCGACAGCTCGCAGCCAGCTCGAGGCAAGAAATGTTGATCGTCCCGTGAAGATAAGGACACGCCGCCCATGTGACACGGCGTGCAGTAGATCGGACACAAGGTACCAAGTATTGAAAAGCATACGCCTCTCTTCCCAACCATACAATGTATTCAAACAAGCAACACCTCACTTCATAGAGCACACCAAAGAAACACTGTCCAGCGCCCTAGGAGGTATCACGACATCTCCAAGCTAACGCGGTCTCCACTACTCCCACTCACACACTCCAATCGCCCTCCATGGCGACCATGGCCTTCCTTCGCAGGCCAGCGGCAACATCTGCCACCACCAAACGCTTCGTCTTCCCATCAATCACCATGTCGCGCGCCCAGAGCACCCTCCGCTCATACCTCGTCAGCCCGAACGAGCTCGCCAATGCTCTCAAATCCAACGCGCCCTCCAAGCTCTCGACCTCGCCCAAGACAATCCCCATCTGCGGCTCATGGTTCCTGCCCAATGATCCCGAGAAGCGGACTGGCCAGCAGGTCTTCAAGGCCGGCCACATCCCTTCCGCGCGCTTCTTCGATCTTGACAAAGTTGCCGACACCTCCTCGCCCTACCCACACATGCTGCCTTCGCCCGAAGTCTTCCGAGACGCTCTGAGGGAATTGGGTGTGAGAAGAGACGATACGCTTGTGGTCTACGACTCCGCTGAGCTGGGCATCTTCTCCGCGCCTCGCGTTGCTTGGACACTGCGAGTATTCGGACACCCGTCAGTGCACTTGCTGAACAACTACAAGCTTTGGGTCGAGCAAGGTCACGAGATCGAAGCAGGAGAACAGGAAGCTGTAGAGCGATCCGAGTACCCTCTGCCTGAACTTGACAGCAGCAAAGTTGTCGACTTCAAGGAGGTGCGCGAACTCGCTCTTGACTGGAACAAAGAGGGCCGTGAGGAAGTGCAGATCCTAGACGCAAGGTCAGAGGGCAGGTGGAAAGGCACCGACCCTGAGCCTAGACCCGGTCTCTCGAGCGGTCACATTCCCACTTCTCAGCCCGTTCCCGTTCCAGACTTGCTAGACCCGCAGACTAAGACTTTCCTTTCACCAGAGAAGCTAAGAGAGGTATTCCAAAAGCGTGGCGTTGATCCTGAGAAGCCGATCATTTCTAGCTGCGGCACTGGTGTCACGGCGACGATTATCGATGCTGCTTTGACCGAGGCTGGGTATGGTGACGGTGTCAGGAGGGTTTATGATGGTAGCTGGACCGAGTGGGCGCAGAGGGTCAAGCCGGCGGAGAACCTCATCCACAAGAGCGATTAGAGTTGAGAGTCTGCTCGCGGCCGTGGTTGTAACATTAGTGCGAAATTCACCCTATGTCACGTTCATGTGAGTGGCGCAGGTAGCCAGGCGAGTAAGAGATGGGATCCATGGCCTTTTGAGCTTGTGCCGAGCAAGCGAGTAGTAAAACGCTCAATTCTCTTGGGTATAGGTCTTTCTCCCTTTATGGATTGAACATGCACGCGATTTGATTGCTGTATTGTCACGTCGCGGACGATTCCGTGTATTCTCATTTATAGGCATCTTACTCACCTATCATCAAACCATTTCTCACCCACTTCTTTCACCCAAATACCACCTCACATCGTCATCTCAAAGCCCCAAGCTCACCACAGCACCTACCAAAATCGACATCAAGCCAACAGTCACCCGTCCAGCGCCGCCCTCAAACGGCACAGTCCCTCCGCTGCCTGCAGTACCATTGCCTGCACCTCCAACACTTCCATTTCCTCCAGCACCGGCACCAGCGCCACAGCCTTCATCTTCCAACGCACCCATCAACTCCGGGAACAACGCCGTCGAATTCTTGTCCTTGACAATATACCTACAAACCGTCGAACTGCCATTCAACAGCGCTCCGATCTGCTCTTCAGTACACGTGCTGCTCGGATCAAGCGTGTAGCAGAACTGCAACGGCTGCTCTGCCAGCTGCTCGCTTCTGAATTCCAGCGTATCCGCAGGGCCTGACGAGCTGTAATTCGACCCTTCGCCCGTGGCCTCCAGTCCAGTCGCGATGTCTTTGTTGAACAGCGCGCGTGTGAAGATCTCGTAAGCGGTTGCCGGCTGGTATGCGGGCACTTCGTGGCCGGCTTGGTAGACTCTGCTGAAAGACAGGTTGCCGTGTTGGCGCACTTGGCCGCCTGTGTACGTTTCGTTGACTTCGATGCCAGCGTAGCCTGCTGAGGCAAAGGCCGACGATGAGGAGTGGTTAATTGCTAGAGAGACGAGCTCGCCTCCGTACCAATTGCAAGCGTAATCTCTATCGCCGTAGACGAGTGTGACTTTGATTCCGTTGTCGAGCAGGTAGGCGAGGTCGTCGAGCCAGCCGTCGCGTGGGTAGTCGCCGATGCTTCTGAAGGCCGTGCTTACTGTTCCGGAGCTTTGAGTCCAGTTCAGAGGTACGCCCATGGCTTTTTGTACGTGCTCTTGGTTGAGGAAGCCCTCGTAGAAAGAGGGTGGGGTGGGTGCTGGGTCTAGGGTGGCGATGTCGTAGTAGTTGCGTCCGCTGTAGAGGACGTACGGGTTGAGCACATAGCTGCGACAGAAAGTCTCCGCTGCTTCGCAAATATCGTTGACAGTGGCATTGATGCCCAGGTTCTGAGGGTCGCCTGTAGAGGCGGCTTCGCGGCAGGATATGATTTGGTCTCTGCAGGCGCCGGGGCGAGTGAAGGAGTCGGTCATGTTGAGGTATTGTGACTCGTTGACCGCTTGGATACCGTAGGTGTTGTTGTAAGCCATCGTTGGGTAGGCGGGCCATTGGACTAGACGGTCGATGCAGCCATTGATGATCATGAGGGTGTCAATGTGGAGGATGGCGTTCTCGCCGTCGTCGTCAACGAAGGTGCCGTTCTCAATTTTCTGGTTTTGTTCTTCGAAGTATGCGGCGAAGGCTGGGCCGTAGCGGCCACCCTAGATTGTGTCAGCTCATATCCTGTCGTCTTGTCTGTTCTAGATGGAGCTCACGTAAGACTCTGTGGCGATTGAGATGCGCGAATCATTCGGGTGGTAAGCCGGGAATTCTTGAGTAAATGTCTGCAAGAAGTGCCATGCCGCTTTAGCTGCATTGACAGACCCGAGAGCAGTCTGGTTGCCATCTTGACTCGGATATGTACCAAGCAGGAAAGTAGTGTTCTGCTCCGGTGCTTGGGATGTGTCGTTGAGCACTTCAATATCACCGGTGACAAGGTTGTTCGTGATGTTCTGGAGCGTATCGTAGCTCAACCCCACTTGGACGGGCTGGTCCAAGAATAGCATGTTGACCTCATTGTTCCAAGAATACTCGCTGAGGTAAGTCGAGTTTGAGTCTGAGTGGACGTAGCATGGTCCGTTCTCGACGAAGAGGCCTAGCATGGATGAGCTGCCAGGACCGCCATTCATCCAAATGGCGAGAGGTGCATTTTCTGGGTTCTGGATCTACATCAGCAAGATGGCCATGACGTCTGTGGAGCATGGTTTCGTACTTTGCGAGCCTCAAACTATCCACAGGGAAGAGGCACAAATTAGCAATGTTTTCCTTGCCTTGAGCCAATCTGTCAACTCCACTCACAAACCAAAAGAAGGTGTTAATCGGATAGTCTTGCTCTTCGCCAAGGTCGTCAAGACTGCCTGGAGGTAGATGGATATAGCCGGAGTAGCTACGAACACCCTCAGTGGTCTCACAGATGTCGTTCTGCCATTGTTAGTAGTCTGTGCCTGACAAATTGGCCGGAATTATGCAAACCTCTTTCCAGCTAAGCTGTACACCATCGCCAAACTTCGAGTCTCGCACGGTGACTCCTTCGGGTGTAGAGGGGAACTGAGCATTTCCCAAGCCTGCCAGTGCAAGCAGCGAAGTAACATTGACTGCACTGAAGAACCTCATCCTGACAATTGGCTCGAGGAGAAACGATGGAAAGATCGAATGGGAGGGGAACCAAGCCGATGATATAGAGCAACAAGAAATCCTACCAAACCTTGGTTATCTGCGGAGTCGAGCATGCTATGCCTGCAAGACCTGTGTCACTGTTTACAGCCGAAGAGCTTTACCGCAGTCAAGCGAGCCTGTGCCTGACGATCACTTAGCCGCGGTGTAACGTCGAGTGCATGATTACAGCGATCGGAGTGATGTGAGCGTTTCGACGCACGGTAAACGGCAGGTGGTGATAGTGAAGCCAAGAATGGCTAGGTCGTTGTGGGAAGGTGGGAGAAGTGTGGTCAGAGACAACCCCGCGTTGAAAGGAAGTAAATGTTGTGGAGACGGGAAGTTTGCTTGTGGGATTTGGGACTACCTACTACCTTACGAAGGATGTCAAGTTTTTGTGTGAACGTTCATTAATGTGCTAGCTTATTCGAGGCGGGGATGGTTTTCGGTCACCGGCAAGACGCCACGAGACTACTTCTTGTACCGCTCGTTGGTGAAGTCCAGCCTTATATCCACGCTCAACCTTTGGTTTCGCCTGATTCTCTGATCTTTTATCCAGGATATGCCATTGCAGATATGCATGAGAGCATCACTCATACGAACGCACGTTCCTTCGTATGACTCAAGTCTGATGAGCTTGTTGTGTAACGGAAGCCGTCGCTTCAAAACTACCTGAGGTGTTTGAGTCGCAGCAAAGAAAAAGCGGTGTGGCTTGAGTAAAGAATCGTTTCCAGTGGATGATGAATGCCAGGTTAAAGTGCTGATTTTAGACAAAGGAAATTTGCAGAATCGTCGCTTGATCGTTCGCGCGGATAGAAAATTGCCACACGTCACAGTCCGTATCATCAGCAAGAAGGAGAGATGAGGTCGTTCGACCATGAGCTTGCATGCCCGTCCCAAGTCGTCCTCAAGAACGCTGATGCATATATGGATTCTCTGGGCAAACTTCTTTAGTGACGGGTTCTGAAGTCAAAAGTCGCGTGTATACCACAAAATTCTTACCACAAAATTCTTCGAGTGCTTTGGTAACCGCAACCAAGCCTACACATCTTTTTTGGAGTGCTTACGAGCTGAGACCGACTGCTTTTGCTTTCCAGTCGCTACATTGCCGTCCGTATCGTTAAGCTTCGATCGATGCTCTCGAATGAAAGCTTCGAGTATCGGGCAGTCTTTCGAAAATCTGATTGATTGCAGTCCAACACCACGCAAGAGGGTAGTCCAATCAGCCCGGTATGCGTCGACATCACAGCCCAAAGCGCTCCAGTAGTAGGCAAGCTCATCGGTCGCGTGGATTGTCAAATGCTTTAGATGCTTGACATCAGCAAGCAGGTTTGAAGCGGTTTCGAGGGTTTCCAGGTCCTCAGTACTTTCACGAACGAGCTCAATTTGTGAAAAGCAAGCCCGACGCCTCTCACCACAAAGTTGGAGCATGTCTATCAGGTTTCGAACGTCGCGGGCTTTGAAGGTATTGACGCTGTAGAAAACAGGCATGGCTTCTTGGAACACTTGTCGGCTCACTGATAGCAAAGCGAGGAAGTTTCCTGAAGGCTCTGTGATAACGTGTCGAACTTCGGGACGGTGCCAACCCGCGTCTGACAACGCTGTATTGTCCAGCGTGACCTTTGGCACGTATCGATGGCTCTGTAGAGTTCTGCGTTCTGGGGGCCGAAAGAAGATAGAAGGGAGCAACTCTAGGGTTGCTTCGTGGGACAAGACTTCGCTGTAGATCATGTCTCGTATCTCTGCGGGAAGGTCAAGAAAGCGGCTGAATGAACCCTGCGACTCGTTGCCGAGCACTCTGCAAAGGTGCTTGCGTGAACTAGTCAGCGTGGATGCGTAGGCTCGCGATCCGTTCAGGTTTATCCCTCGTCCTCTATGGTCAAGGCGGAAAACTTGGTACAACGGCATATCTGGGGATGTATTCCGATCTGCTAAGCTTCTGAGAAACGGTCCTATGGTTGACTTCACCCCACGAGCGCTGAAGTATCCGCAGTCTTTGATGTCTTCGACCGCGAGTCCATTGTAGTAATCGAAAGTTCTGACCATCCAATTGTAGATCTGTTTTCCTGTGACGATGTTTGCATCGCCTCTGCAACACACCCAGGCCATGATTGATAGTTCCAATGGAGAGAAGGGCGGCTCTAGCTCGCTGTGGATGTGTGGCGCGATCACATTGTGGATCTCCTGCTTGAGATCAACCACGGAGGGTTTGGCGGAAACGACGATTGTAGCTTGCTGTACCATCCTCACTCAGTGCGACCTGGCGGGTCCAAGAAATCTCAGTGAAGGAAGACAGTGGTGAGTGGTCTGATATTGCGGTAGTACTTGGAACTTTTGTGGTTGATAGGGGGTCCAGCTTCGTTGCGGTTCAAGTTCTCGATTGTTGGTCGTCGGTTGACGTGGATGAGCAAGAGGTAGTGAAACGACGCCGAAGTGAAAGTGAGCCCAGGTTGCCTCAGGTGCCTTCTACAAGGGCGATTTGAAGGAATGATGTCAGCTGATCATGTGAGGTCAACGATGAAACCCGATGAGCACAAATCAACATGTGAGTGAACGATTCGTGATGACCGAATGAGAGGACAGCTTCATCACGTGAGCCACTGAATTGTTCTTGAGGGGCATGTAGCTGAATGTAAAATTCGCGGATCTTGTTGTACAATTACTTGAGACATACTAACACATTTCCGATAACGGACCACGCCACTAGCAATGCTCGCCAACCTTTTCGTCGTTTCCACCCTATGAGTCCTTGTCCATCTTACCACCAGTAAGCGCCTCAGCAATCCTTTGGATCCTCTCTTTGTTGATTTCAATGTAGCCACCAGTGTTTTGCATTGCCTTCGTACTGCGCGCCCTGTTTGCGGCGTTCAGCATGTCCTGCACTCTTTGCGGCGCGCCGTTGGCCCAGACGCTTGTGCCCTCCTCTCCGTGACCAGGACCGAATGTGGCCGGGTTCTCGTTGGTTCCGAATGCCTCCTCGACAGCTGAGTCGAGCTGCTGGGGTGTGACGATGAAGCTGCGTGCGTGGGTGTAGAGAGTGTGCACGGAATCGAGACGTTCGGCTGTGCGCGATGCCTGGAAAGCGGCCTGGCGTTCGCGTTTGGCGGACAGACGAAGTTCTCGTGAGGGATCGGGGACCTGGCCGTGGTAGAGAGCGTTGAGGTCCAGACCATTGGAGGGTGCAGTCAGGCGTTCGTCTTCCCGCTCTGGGCGAGAGATAAGCTCTTCGTGCTCCCTGTACTTTCGTGCCTGTTCGCTTTCCAGTCTTCGCTTGGTCCTCAATTGCCGGCTCTTCAGCTCTGTTACACCTTCTTTCAAGTTGCGCTTTCGCTGCTCAGCCATCTTGATCTTCCACGCCTCTCTGCTGCCCGCCTTGACGTCGCCATGGTTTTCTGCAGTTTTGGTAGACTTCGCGAGTGTCTCCTCGTTGTCGAGTCCCTTGGATCCCTTGCCAGTGAAGACGTCGCGAGGTACAGGCAGAATGCCCTTCATCCACTTGGTCTGGGGTGCATTTTGCTGGGGCGGCTCCGGGAATGAGACGTAGCGAGGGTGTTCAGGGCCGACTGCTGCACGAGCGGCGCTGGTGGCGAATGTGCGCTGGCAGCATGAAGGGCACTTCCAAGCGCGCAATGGCGTCGACAGGGCGGTGTTGGGCGGCATTGGTGGTATGTGGATGCTGCTGCGATATTTCTCGACTCGCTCGCTTGCTGTTGCTCGACTCTCGGGGATGCTTTGCGCGCGGGAGTCGGAGAAGCGACGCTCGGGCCTCGAACCGCCGCCCTGCCAAGATTTGCAGCTGGCGGCGAAAGAAATATTCCAGCCGCGGCTTAAGCCTGCGATCTTCCTTCGCCAGGGACATCAGGCAATTTTTGCCTTTTCTTCTCACCAAACACACCACCTTTCCTTGCTTCTTCAGGCCACAGGCATACCACCGCCTCAGCCATGGGTACCGGAAAGAAGGAGGCCACTCGCCGCGTGCGACAGGGCAAGGATGGCAAAGACGGCATGGGCAACATCAGAGTCAAGGGCGAGAACTTCTACCGGTCTGGAAAGCGCGTAAAGCAGCTGAACATCTGGAAGGAGGGCAAGGCCGAGCACAACGCTGCTGGTGAGATCACCAAGGCCGCCAGCTACCAGAGCAGAGAGACTCCCGTCGCCCGCATCGAGCCGAACAGGAAATGGTTCACCAACACTCGTGTGATCAGTCAGGATGCTCTGGCCAAGTTCAGAGGAGCCGTCGAGGAGCAGAGAAAGGATCCCTACTCTTTCCTGCTCAAGCAGAACAAGCTGCCCATGAGCTTGATCAACGACAACAAGGGCAAAGAGAGAGTCGATGGTCTGTTGCAGCACGCTGCTAAGATCAAGATCGAGGGCGAGAAGTTCGGTGACACATTCGGGCCCAACGCCCAAAGAAAGAGGCCCAAGTTGGCTGTCAGCTCGATCGACGATCTGGCTGCCGCAACAGAGAATGATCTCGACACATACGACGAGAGGAGAAAAGAGGCAGCTATGCTGTCCGGTCAAATATTGGACGACGAGCCCGCGAACGATCAGGCCTACTTCATTCCTGATGCTGGCATGCTCACAACATCACGAGAGGCCATCTTCACCAAGGGTCAGTCAAAACGTATCTGGAACGAACTGTACAAGGTTATCGACTCGTCCGATGTGGTCATCCACGTTCTTGATGCCAGAGATCCTTTAGGCACGAGGTGTCGCAGCATCGAAAAATACATTCGCGAAGAGGCTCCTCACAAGCACCTGTTGTTCTTGCTCAACAAGTGCGACTTGGTGCCCACAAACGTTGCGGTATGTTCACTTCCTTCAATTATCCCTGAACATCATTCCTTTTCCTTCCCTTTGTTTTGCCCCCTTTTGCCACAGCTTTTGTCAGGATCCCATGCCAGCGCCGCTTTTTGGCCACCTTTAAATGGTTGGAATCTGTTACAGCAGTGGCAGATCAATATCTCGCCCGCCCAGACCAGGTAGCGTTTTGTTACTTGGTCGCCTTAGGGATGAGAGCCTGTCCCTGTTTTGAGTAGCGATCTTGAGCCTGCGTTCGCGCGGGCCAACGTGAAGGACTGCTTAGTCTTGGGACAAACATCTTTTCTTTTGTTGCATCGCTGTTCTACACGCATTGCTGCAAACTCTACGATGAATCGTGTCACTGACTTTGACGTAGGCTCGCTGGGTTAAGCTCCTGTCTCGCGAATATCCCACCCTCGCATTCCACGCCTCCATCACCAATTCTTTCGGCAAGGGTTCTCTCATCTCATTACTTCGTCAATTTTCTGCTCTCCATTCCGCCCGCAAGCAGATTTCCGTCGGTTTCATTGGCTACCCCAATACCGGCAAGTCCTCCATCATCAACACTCTCCGCAACAAGAAGGTGTGCACAGTCGCACCTATTCCTGGTGAGACCAAGGTGTGGCAGTACATCACATTGATGAAGCGTATCTACCTCATCGACTGTCCCGGTTGCGTGCCTCCTAGCATGACCGACACACCAGAAGATATTCTCCTTCGTGGTGTCGTCCGCACAGAAAATGTCGAGCACCCTGCACAATATATCCCTGCAGTGTTGAAGCGCTGTGCAACCCGCCACCTTGAGCGCACATATGATATCAAGGGCTGGGAAGAGAAGCCCACATCAACAGGAGAGGAAGAGGAGAACAGACCAACAAAGACTGACAAGGTTCGCACTGAAGAGTCGGTTCGCTTCCTCGAGATGATCGCCAGGAAGGCTGGTAGACTCATTAAGGGTGGTGAAGCCGATATCGATGGTATCGCCAAGCAAGTTATCAACGACTTCCTCCGTGGCAAGATCCCTTGGTACGTCGCACCACCCAAGACAGAGGGTGCTGAGGCCGAGGAGGAGAAGGTCAAGGGCCGTGACGCCAAGCTGGGTCTCGTCGGCAAGAAGAGGAAGGCCGAGGAAGAAGCAGAGGAGGGCGAGACCGTCGCAGGCGAGGAGGGCGACGACACCAGTGCCGACGAATTCGCTGGATTCGACGAGGGCGAAGGTGGTGTTAGCCTTGTCGCCGAAGAGAGCGACGAAAGCGAGGCAAAGGCTTGAGCATGTTGATCAGTAAACTTACTATGATACCCCCGATATATTGAACGACTTGTAATGCGCGCCTAACAATCATTTCGCATCTCCAAGGCATCATCGCATCGAGCTCTCATACCTTGTTGTTCTGCACTTTGCGCCGACAGGCTGGTGCTGAACGTTCTTACCTTATTATACGCATACCTTATTTCTTCTCCGACCAGCTGCATGAGGGTGCATGGTGAGAAGATCGGGCACGATGTACACGGCATGACTGCAGTGAGCTTCCACGTTGATGAAGTCACCGGCCTGGCATGAAAGGATCAAGATTGTTTGAAGTGAAGAACAGAATGTCATTCAGTACTATGAACTCAAAACAGAACGCAATAACAGCAAAGACAAAACAGCCAAACGGCAAAGTCAGAACAAGAAAACCACCGCTCGTCACATCAAAGGCTCAAGCCTCGAGACCGCCAGCCATCTCTTCCTTCAGTACACGTTGACGTACAGGCCAATGGGGCAAGGGTTGAAGTCCTGGAAGTAGTTGAAGCAAGTGTCCTCCTTGGCCTTCATCTCAATGGCAATGGTGCTGCCAGCCCGGCAAGGTCCCTCCCAGATGTGGTAAGCATTGCCAGGAACCAGCTTCTGACAGCCGAGAACCTCGTGGGTCTTGGGCTTGCAGTCGTAAGTGGTGCCTTTCTTGGCTGGGGCGTCCAGGATGCTGAACTCGACTTCGCCGGAGCCAGTGAGGGAGAAGGCGGAGGTCTCGAGATCGCATTGCTTGGGGAAGAGGAAGTCGAGCGAGCAGGTCTTGCCGGCGTCGGTGGCGGGGATATCGAAGTTGAAGATGGTGCTGATTGAGCCGGAGACGGTGCCATTGAAGGAGGTGGTGTAGGCCTTCTTGGGGTTGGAGGAGTCAATGGGAATGATCAGGTGCGGGAACTCGAAGTCTTTGCTGAGCGAGCCAGGGCAGACCTTCTCCTTGGGCTTCTCGGGCTGCTTGGGCTTGCCGCAGTCGCAGTGCTCGTGCTTGGGGTGCTCGCACTTGGGAGGCTTGTCGCAGTTCTCCTTGGGCTTCTCAGGCTGCTTGGGCTTGTCACACTTGTCGCAGTGCTCGTGTTTGGGGTGCTCGCATTTGGGAGGCTGCTCCTTGGGCTTCTCGGGCTGCTTGGGCTTGTCGCACTTGTCGCAGTGTTCGTGCTTCGGGTGCTCGCACTTGGGAGGCTTGCCGCAGTGCTCGGGCTGCTTGGTTTCGCATTTGCCGGACTCGACGTTGACCTTGAGCCAGACCTCGACGCAGGCGTCCTGGTGCTCGACGGGCTTGGAGTAGAGGTTCCAGCCGCCGTGATCACCGGTGGGGCAAGTCCAGAAGACGGTGGAGCCGTCGTGAGCGAGGTCGCCGTCTTTGACAGAGAAGCCGCTGTCGGGTTTGGCACCAACGTCGCATTGCTACTGCGTGGTGGGCGGGGTCAAAATGCAGCCGCGGTCTTCGCTGTCGTAGATGCCTGGACATGTGTCAGTGAAAGAAGTCATTGCAGATGATGGATGAAACTCACGGCCGGAGCTGTCAAGCGAGTACTTGGCCTTCGGGATTGGGAGGTTGCACTGGCCGATGCGGTTCTGGCCGTCGTAGAGCTGGCCGACAGTGCCGCTGGCAGCCTTGACGGAAGCGCCGTAGGCGGTCAGGGAAAACTCGCTGTGCGGAGTCAGCAAGAAGTGATGGCTGAAGGATCAGGTGTCGACGTACCACAGAGGCTTGGTGGGAACGCCAGCCTGGGCCATGGCGGCGAGGGCGATGAGACTGAGGGCGGTCTGCATTTTGCTGGTGTTGGATGCTGATGGAGTGGATTGGTTGGAGGCGGGTGGGATAATCGATGCAAGTGTGAGATGCTGGGCCAATTGATGGATGTTGATGAGAGGAAGAGGAAGAGGAGGAGGAGGATGAGAGCAGGAAGAGCTGGTTTTGATTGTGGCAAGGCGGAAAGGGTTGTCAGGTGCGACATTCTCAGTTACGGGCAAGAGCAGTGTCGATGGCCATGGCAGGTGCTGGAGGACGGACGCCTTCAGGAGCGGCCTCACAAGACGTCACGTTCGACCGCGGTCAAGGTGCTATTTGTGTGGCGCGAATCCAAGAAGTTTCGCTGAATGTTGTGCTCATGGTGCCTACATACGGCCGAGACTTTGTGGCAATATGGAACGGTGCTATCACCATTGGTATGCGTTCGTCCTCGGTGGCAGTCGGCATCGAGCTTGAGGTAGGTCGCTTGACGGCAGCAGCCCATCGCCCAAAGGCTGGCAAGGCAGGAGCAAACTCGTCGGGGAAAACGGTGCACGCTCGGCTTTGTGGCCATTTGATGTTAACTATGTACATGTAGAATCATGAAGGTGATATCAAAAGTCGGCGCGCATACGGCAGGCAAGAACATCGTCGATCACCGATCCCTTCAAACGCCGCAATACATATACATCTAGTGTAAGCGGACATCGTTGGCAAAATAAAATTGAATCGACGAAGGTATACACTTCACGTGGATTGAGTAACAATTATCGTCGATACACTACTATTACATAATCGCCGGCTGTCCTCGTTAAAAAACCTCAACACGTGGAGGGAAAAAAGAGTGACAGCCTCAACACCTGGAAGCGCCGGATATGATGAGACAATCCTCCCGCAAGCATGAGAGAGGAAGATTTAAGGAATTGACAACCCGCTTCGGCAGCACCGATACCAAAAACTTCATGTCTACTCCTGGCCAGCGTCGGTTCCGGCTTCACTTTGGGTCGAGTAGTGGCAATGCGCAGCTGATCGGCTTGTCCTGTCGGAGCGGTCATGAGCTCGGTCGCGCGGGTGTATTATCGAAAACGCATCCAAGATGGATCCAATCGGCCCAGGTCGAGGTGGAAGGTGAGCAGGTTTCCAATGTCATCAATCAAACCGAACCAGAACTGTCATCCTCGGCGGCGTGACCTAATCCGTTGAAGCGAGCAAGACAAAAAGAATTACAATATAGACAAGAATCGGAATCAGAGAATTGGCTTGATGTCTGCGACAGGATGATGGTGGCCAAGTTTGGTCGATTGTACGGTACATGCATGGGGACGTGGTCGTGCCGAGGCCCTGTAACATGCTTTCGTCAACAAATGAGTTGAGCACAGAGAACTCACCTGTGCTTCAATCGACATGCGTTTCGAATTTTTTGGTCCGAGGATGGCCATTGCGTGATTGTAGTTCGTTCCGTCTTCCGAGTAATCGAGGGAGAAACGGCGCTTAGAATTGCCATCACGGTCGTCGCGACTCGCCTTATCGACTGTATCGCACACATGGCCAAGAGGATGTTCTGCTCGTCGTAGCCGGCGTCAGACGGGAGTTTGTTTTGCTGTCCATGCCGAGGACCGAAAGATCGCTTTGATCTATGAGGTAGATGCACTCAGCAGCCGATCTCACATCACCTATGTCGACGAAATGCATACTTTGGGCGCTTTCACTTGTGCGTCAACCGTCACACGGCACAGTCTTGAGCCACGCTTCGCCATGCATCGCTAAATTTCGGTCCAGTCTCCTGGTGCGCAGTGCTTTTGAACAAATATTCGGGGAAGGTAACTCTCAACCCAAGAACATAGAGACGATCACATGATGTCAATGAAGTAGTCTGCGATACATGAAGAAATGCTCAAACGACAATACTTGGCGCCATAATACAACTAGGAAACAAACTGCAGAAGGGAGTCTAGGTGGTGAGTCTGGGACTGGAGCATATATCAGTGCACAAGGGAGGGGAAGCTGTCAGGTACTCCTGTATCTTGAGCTTACCTTGAGCTTTTAGTTGCGAAGCTTAAATCTCTACGATATCACGAGATCATCTCAGAATTTCGCTTTGGCCTTAGCAATTTCGGGAGATGTATACATGCACGTGGACATATGCTGCCTGGGAAAGTGGTGGTGAAATAGCATGGGAGTGCAAAGACGAGATGGGATTGTGCACTGCTGTGAAGCAATCTTACGGCATGGTACCTGATAAGACATCTTGCGTGTTGTTTGATAGACCGTTCATGCGACTTTGCAGAGTTACAACAGTAAAAATTGTTCTAGCACACGATCTTTAAGGTCATCTGCTGTACCTTGGTAGCCATTCGTAGCCTCATAGCCAGTCGCACAAGCCAATGATAGCAATTTGGAGCCAGAACTTGAGTTGTGACCCTCCATCTCTCTTTCTCCACTCCTTCTTTTGAGATCGATACACACCATTCTCGTCCTTCATGAGCAATTCCCGACGTTCTGGAAGCGAAGGAGGCCAGATCATGTATTGGAGAGGCACCAAAGTAGCCAAGATACTATCAAGCAGCCTGAGCGCTGCCCCGGTATACATGTGCATCCTTCTTGCGTCAACAACGAAATGCTGATGCGCAACAAACAAGCTGAAGCTTGCCAATGTCGCACTCGCGCCGAGGAAGTAGCCGGCGTAGCAGAGCATGGTAGGGTTGAGTATGCGTTGAGTCAGAGGCTTGCGGCGTGCCGGGTACCTTTCGTCAGTTGGCGAGACGATAGTGCCAGACACTTTGAAACTCGTCTCACCAGGATCATAGAATATTGATTTAATGGTGCAGAATGCGTTGACTACTCGCTTGTCAGTATAGCATGTAGTGAATGGAGTGCAAATGCTTACAAGGTGAGGTCCAAAGCTTGCTCGAGGTCATGTTTGCAACATTGACGCTTCCCAGCCGCCCATACACAAGTTTCTTTGTTACGTTTGAGGCAATGAATTGGCAAATGAAGACAAGCCGGAGGTGATTTCGTCCTAGCACACCAGCTTTTTGGCCTGTTTGTAGAGCCAAGAAAGAGATCGGAAGACAGAGCATGGCAAAGCATACGATGCTTGAGGCGTATGCTTTCCAGGAGCCCATCATGGATAGTACTCGTTGACTCCTGGTGGGCCCATCCCTTTTCAGAAGTCCTTGCATGACCAGGCCGAATCGCTTTCCGACCAGCAGGCTGCCATATGTCTGCAAGTCCGTTTGTCAGTCTTGATCTCCTTTCTTGCATTGGTCCTCGGAAAATTTATATCTCACCCATCGGATTCTTTGACTGATATATGCGTGAAGAGAATCGGGAGCAAGACCGAACTGGAGCCGATCCGGAATGTAGCTCGTGGCCCAACCGTGCTCTTGCAACATATTCGAGCAGACAATATCTTCGCCGATGTTCGCTAGAGGCCATCCTCCAATAGATTCCAGAGCTTTGCGGCGCATAACATAGCCGGAGCCGGAGCATTGGCTGCATTCAAGGAAGTTTCGGAACGGCTCGAGGATTTGAGCATAGGCATTAGACTCCTGACAAAGCTTGTCTTCTTCCAAAATGTTGTAGAAGATCTGTGGGGGGCTCACAAGAGCAACGTTTTCATTCTTGATGAGATGTGGCACCGTCCGCGCAAGCCAGTCCGGTTCTGAGATCATATCGGCATCCAGAGCGGCGAAGAACTCAGACGCACCATACTTAGCTGCCGTCAGCTCAAGGCCAGCTCGAAGATTACCGGACTTGTAGTAGTGGCGTTTGCCAATAGGCTTTTCTCGAGCGAAGTAGACGACATCTTGGTAGTTGAGCTTGCCCCGGCAAATTGAAGCATTGAAATCTTCGACCGCTCTTCGCAGACTTTGATCTGCCGCATCATCTAACACAAACACTCGGAAATCCTCTGGAGGATATTGCTGAACCGCGGCGGCTGCAACAGTATCCATGACCGTTGATAGCTCTTCTCCGCATACACTGGGTCCCTGGAGCATCAGCAAAGTCCATATATCGAGACTGGAGAGTCTCACGTTACCAGAATGTTCACCTTCGGTGCCCGGCTGCCTTTCAAAGTGTATTGGGCATGTTGAAAGACGCCACGCGGCCCCAAAAGCGAGAATGTAAGCTCAACAGCTGTCTGGAAATCTTGGACTACGAATGCAGCTTCGCAGAAGTAGAATAGCCAGAACCAGCAGGAAGTCGACTCGGCCTCGCTGGGTAGGCGTAGGACGAAGTAGATTGACCAAAATATCCATGTCGCAAAGTGGGCTGCCACAGCGAGTGATGAGCCAAACGGCACTGGAGTATTGACAGGCTCCCTCTCTTCGATAAGATACGCTGAGTCATTAGAAGTCGGCTTTCTCTCAGCCTTTAGAGTCACGCTGAGGGCAGTTGGACTCCCGGTGATCGATTCAGTGCGGGTGCTCATGGTGAAATCGTCGAACAACAAACAAGGACTCCTTGAGTATTGCGTGTCCGGGTCGCTCACGGTGGTCTGCATCAGCACGAAGCCTTACTTATACAGACTCCTGTCAGGTCGGTAAGACGATGGCAGCGCCTGTGGGATTTGTTCTAGTGGGCTGGCCCACATGCGAGCTCACATTCCTTGGATGCTCCTCGCACCAACGTACTTCAACAAATTACTCCCGAATCGAGTACAACAGTATGCACCGCATAATGCATATCCACATGCGCGCATATGCTAGTGATAGTCCCGTCGAAGGAGCAGGACCAGGTAGTCTTTGCACGATCAGCAATGAGCCGCGTCGGTGACACAGACACTATCACGGTATCCACCGATAGATCCTCGTGGGAGTGGCGTGGAATCGCCACTACGAAGATACAGGCTACTGCCGAGGACATGAGTAAGGCGTGCAGGCGCAACTTGCAGGTTGTTGAGCTGCACCATGTACAGTAGTGTTTCTCGGTTGTGGAAGATGGGCATAGAATCCCATTTGGCCCAAAACCGTTTCGATTCCGCATCGACCATGACTGCAATCGTTGAAGTCTTCATATCACCGATCTCACTGAAAGAAGGCGTAGCGCGTAGCACACTCTTAAAGACGTTTATTTCAGCGTACGCTCGCAATAGATCGGGATCCAGCTCGCAGAGTTTTGGGCTGCATGGGTTGTGCTGCACTCGGCAAGCCGCACAAGTGGTGCCACGCGAAATTCGTGTTCCGTTTGACTGCATGGTATACAAGCGCCATGCTGGGACGAGATTTGCGCTGGCTTCATGCAGTAATAGGTTGTAGTATTGCGTTGCTGGATGGGGACTCCCTGGCTACGCTGATGCATTGACCCCCCACGCCACGCCACGCCAATGTTCTGGGTACAGATCTGAGATCTGCGATCTCGGAGATGGCTCCTTTGATTTGCTTGCATAATTTATCATTAACGTACTAGATCGATATTTGTCCATCTACCTCACGAAAAACGCGTGCTGGTACTCGTGCCTGCCGACACCCTGTGTCCTGAGCTCACGCCCTTTGCAGGCGGGATGCAGCAGTCTCGCACAATTTGTAGTGGCCCTCAATCGCTTCCAAGGCGTAGGTGCGGAGCTCGCAGTGTTTGAAGCCACACCCTTCGTTGTGGAGTCAGTGCAACGCCCTCATTCGGACATCAAGCTGCATGCCCTCTGCAGGCACGGCACTAGGTGGACTTACAATCTGCACTCGTCTCCATCTCGCTCCAATCCTATGCTCCAACGCATCAGCACTAGTACCACGTCCGTTGAGTCCACAGGGCCTCTTTACCTCGGTGAGAAAATGCAAGAAAAAGCCATGCGTGACCAAGACCACTTCTCGCTCCGGTCGGCCTGCTAAGAAGTCCCTCAGACTAGTGGCGCGCTCCTTGACGGCCGAATCGTCTTGAGACCATGGACCGGTCTTGCTGTTCCAGTCCTGGCCCAGGTACCGATAATCGATCTTGGTTCCAGGAAATAGCTTTTCTAGGACGTCGATATCGTGTCCTGTGTCGCATGGTGCGTTACTCGTCTCTTGCGCCGTAGGCAAAGCGATTATCTTGTTGCTTTTATCACTCTTACCGCCAAAAGCAACGAGAGCCGTGTGGAGGGCTCTTTGCAGCGGAGATGCAAACACTCTCTCGACCCTGTCATGGAACGGGAAAGTCAATCCAAGCTCGTGTGCCTGTTTTATACCTTCACTCGTCAGTTCGGGATCCAGGAAGTGTCGAGCGGCGGGATCCACGTTCGATTTCGCCTGCAAACGATCAGCCATGCCTATCAGTCGGGAAAGGCGAGAAAGACCTGTCCATGCCGCACAATGTGAATGAGCGGAGGCATACTGGGTAACCGATGCCGCGGAGTCAATCTGTCTCGGATACAGGCGTCGTTATCGTTGCTTATTCGTCGCCTCTTGCGTTTCTGCGAGACTTGGAGCCATGGAGCTTATGGTGCACTCGCAGATATACGCTAGCAGGCAGCCCCTAGTAGGCTTGCCCATTCCTGTGGACATACTACTACTGCATGACACTGTGGCTCAATTCCGGGTTGGCTTTGATGCACATCAGTAAGATGTGGAGCAAGCTGCATGCACGTGTGGGCTTGCGTTACAGTTAAAGTCCGGCATGGATCATCGCATATTCTCCCGATCCTCCACTTGAGTCACAGTAACTTATCAAGTCAATGCAGATCTTAGCGCTGGGTGATTCCGGGCGAAGATGTGTGTTGCATGTGTGGGACCAGATGCGGTAGCACTACCATAGAGCCACGGCGAATAAGGCCGACGAGCGTCTCCACTGGAGCTGTTTTATGCAACGAACCTTGAATGATACAATATGGCGATATCGATTTGAGAGTCAGTTCGCGTGGATGGATCCCAACGAACACACCGCTCATTATCTCCAGCCGTAGAGCTTCAAGATCGTTGGGCCACTACGCCGGTGCCCTCAACCATTGCTAACACGCGTACTTGAGCTCGAATCTTGATTTATGGCTTAATTCAAAGATTGGGTAGTCGACGATACAACGGCCTTCAACATGTACCGCAGGCTCACCGTCGCCCGATTTCTTGATCTTCCACAGGTCGATGGTCCAATTACAGTCTCGGGAACGGTGGATAACATACTAATAGACGACAGCAGCAAAGATTTCATTGTCACTATTCATGATGGTAGTACCATTCGACCTCTGAATGCTCAATTGAGAGGCTGTTCTCATGTGTTGGAGGGCCTTCGAAACTGGTCAACAATACAGCTGCAAGGTGAGCGGACCACATGTTCCGATCAGACCTATGAGCTGCAAGTGTCTAACGCGGAACTCTTGGGTCAATCTGACTCTACAAATCCGCTCAATCACGGGCCTTCCGCAATACTCGCACATCCGCACTTGCGGCTTCGTACTCTATGGCAGGGGCTTCTTATGCGCTTCAGGTCTGCCACCATGGCTGCTCTCACAGACTACTTCCTCAAGCATCCCGACGGACCTTTTCACCAAGTCCATCATCCTGTTATCACTTGGACTGACTGTGAAGGTGGTACTGAGGTTTTCCCGGTTCTCACTCAGAATTCCAAGAACACTTCCGCATTGTCCCGCGAGGACTATTTCGGTGGCCAGCGCTACTTGACTGTCACTGCTGCTATCCACGGCGAGGCATTCGCTATGGGCCTCGACCGTATATGGATGGTCGCGCCAAGCTTTCGTGCCGAAAGAATCATCGACAACCGCCACTTGGCAGAATTCCACATGCTTGAGGTGGCCATGAACTACGTTGATTCGCTCGACCCGTTACTCAAAGTATGCGAGCATTTTGCTCACGGGTTGGTCGAAAGGCTTCGATCCTCGCCCGTGACTCAAGAACTCTTCGAAAGCGTCGGTCGACCGGGAACAACTCCAGTGTCCCGCACTGAACTCGAAGCTCGATGGAGCTTGCTTTGCGAGCCCGACTGGCCTCGGGTAACCCATGCAGAAGCTGTGACGTTAATGGTGAATGCAGAACACGAGGGTGAGGTGAAATTCGAGCAAAAGCCTGGCCCGGAAATTGATTTCTCGACGGAACATGAGATGTTCATCCTCGAACACTTCAAACGCCCCGTCTTCGTCACTCACTTCCCAACCAAAATCCGCTTGTTTTCCGCGCTTCAGTCTTTGCCGCCCAAGGATGCCAAGGGTGTCCAGACAACTGAGTCAGTAGACTTGCTACTACCAGGCGTAGCAGAGGTCTTTAGTGGAGGCCTGCGAGAGCATCGTCTCGACAGATTAATCCAGGTCATGCGAGAAAAGAACTTTCTCAAGGACGAGAGCGGCGACTCGGTGGAAGTTGATGGCGAGCAATATCCATATCTGAGGGAAGGTGAATCTCTGAAGTCCTTGAGGTGGTTTGCAGATTTGCGCCGGTATGGTGCGACACCGCATGGTGGATTCGGAATCGGTTTCGAGCGGCTGCTCGTGTACTTGACAGGCGCTGAGTCAATGAAGGATGTCGTGGCGTTTCCAAGGTCTTATCAGGCATGCGAGGCTTGATCATTGATCCTGAGCCCTTTCACCCGTCCCATAAGACGGCCGTAAAAGCTACAACCCTCGTAAGAGCATGTTCATGTCGAGAATGCAAATCATCCACGCTGGTGCGGAAACGAGAACGAAGTCATGGGGCGGATTCGAACATTGCCTTGCTCAGGCTTAACTGTATGCACACCTTTCTCCCCGCTGTCCTTTCTGCCTCCAATTTTCAGGTCATATTGATCTATGAAACGTCCGAGCCCGTGCTGGAGCGATCATGGCCTTCGCACGATCTAGCTACGGGCAGTCCGCATCGGTGATAAGGCATGCTTGCATGTTCACAGTATCCACTAACACTTGGCGGATAAGGCATGCTTGCATGTTCACAGTATCCACTAACACTTGGCGCGCTCCCAGTAAAGTTTCGCTTAGTCGACGGCAGAGTCAATCTAGTGGCAGAACAAACAAAGTCCCAGCCTACTTGTGACCACTGGCTGACACTAATTCCCTCAAGTCCATACCACGACTCGTCTCCACATCATCATGAACGTCTTTCAACAGATCGAAGACTTTATCCTTCCCTCAGCAAATATCAACCAATACAATGTCACTTCGGCTTCTATGGCGATACTTGACAATGGTGTTCTCCAGACCCATGTCTTGACTAAGAATGATGAGAATCCAGACACGATGTACATGGCTGATAGCAACTCCAAGGCTATCACGGCTCTCGGTGTCGCGAGATTGGTCGATCAGGGCCTTCTGGCCTTCACGGATAGAATTGTAGACTTTGTCGACGCCGCGACTTATCTGCATCACCCAGAGAGCGGCGACATGATCCAGCAGGTGACCATTCAAATGCTCTTGACCCACATGTCCGGGCTTGTCAGGAAGACCACTTGCGATCACACTCAGATGCCTGGGTTCTCGGGTCGAAACTGCTGGCACTTTGCTCACTTTCCTGGGACCAAGTGGCACTACGACGATGCATTCAGCCTCGTGCAATATGCCATGGAGAAGGTCGCCGGAAAAGCATATCCTGAGCTGATGCAAGACCTCGTGGCCGACCCACTGGATATGTCGAGAACATTTTGGGGTCAACTTCCTGCGGAGGAAACCAACTTCGCCAAACCGCACTTCCAAGGCTGGGAAGTAAAGCTCCCGCCAGCCTTTCACCCGACGGAACTCTCGACATATGGAATGTGGACCACTCCGTCTGACATGTTGAGAGCACTGTCTGCTCTACAGAAAAGTCTACAAGCCTCGACATCGTTCTTGAGCCAAGAAAGCGCCAGGTATGTCCTTATCGACGGAGCAGCGCCAATGCGAACTGGAGAGGATCTCGGGCTCGGCTGGTTCGTGACACCGACTGCCTTTGGGCATCGTGGTTGTCTAGGTACCAACGGGTTTCACAGTTATTTCTTCGGATTCCGTGGCGATGCCTCGCCCGATTTGGGATCTTCCTCGCTTGCTATCATGACAGATTCGTTTGAAGGCCTTGAAGGGATCCGAGCGCTGGTCAAAGCAATCATGTTTCTAAAGTCCTGGCCACGACAAACCATCATGCCGTCAAATCTCGGAATCGATGGCTCCCTGCCTTGCCTCGCACCTTCATCCGTCGTGGTGGGCACTGAATGGAGGAATTGGCTGGGGAAGTGGTCAAAGGCTTCTCAAAGTGGATGTAAGTGACGAAATAAGCACAATTATATCGGATTCCGCTGAGCTAATCGTCTTTTTAGGGTCTCTAATCGAAGTAGGCGACCAACCAATGCTGAAGTTCCGCAACATGGAAGCTGTGAATCTTCGACCAGCTGCCGCTCCCTCTCTCAAGTTCACAGACGACCAGACTGAACATACCTTCTTATGCACTCAGATGGGGAACCTGGGTATACGCTTGACATGGGCAGACGATGAGCAGATCTTAGAATTGCTCTACCACTTCCACGTGATCGCTTTGACGCGAGATTTAGAGTAGTCTAAGATGGAAGGGGACAGCGAGCAAACAACCCAAAGGCGATGATGATCACACTCACCACTTGTTCACTTGACGGCGATGTAGACGCTCAACTGCGATACCGAGACAGAAAGAAATCTAGTGCCACTAGGCCACAAGCATGAAAACGAAAGCTACGGAAAACAGTGTCGAAATCGCTACCGCAATGGTTGGCTCGGCTCAGGCTGATGGCCAGATGTCTACTGGCGCGCCGAGCTCATCAATTCGAATGCCTCCGCAATGAGTCCAATCATTCCCATAGCAGTCCTAACGGCACCTGCGCTCTCTCCAGAGTCGTAATCAATAGCACCAAGTACTGCCTCCAAAGCGGTAGCAAGCGTTCTCTCAGTCGGCGCGCTAGAAGCTTGACCCGGGTGTAGTACGATGTACTTGTCCAAACCAATGTCACGGGCAACCTTGGCCAGATTGGCGTTGGACGCGATGGACTGAACGAGCTTGTTGCCGGTGCCTTGAACGAACCAGGTTAGCTGGGTACGATCACTTGGATACGAATGACAAACCTTTTGGCTGCCTGCTCGGATACCAGTCACGATAAATGATGGTCTGGATGATGGAGTCGCCGATCAAGGCCAGACTCTGGTTTGAGCCGACGCGGAGGAGACCAGTGGTGTCGAGTGCTTCGTCGAGGAGGCTGAGATCGTTGAAACTGTAGCCAAAGGCAGGACGGATGAAGATATCTGCGGAATTGCTGTTGGATGTCATGTTGGTTTTGTGCTTGTGGTAAGGGCTGGAGTTCTGGGCCTTGTTTGATGGAGTAGTGAGAGTGTGATTGTAGAGTTGGTCTTCGAACTTGTTGGTTAGAGGACTGGCTTTATCTCAGCACGGCGGGACTGGTCGCTTGTGTTGTACCTCAGGCGCGCAAGAGTCTGACAAAAGGGAACGACAACATATTCACTGCTGTCTTGCTCGTAGAGATCATGATTAACTTGAACCTTACGCTTTCCGAGCCTCCTATCCCGATGACAACCATGAGAAATCTTAGGACAGCGGCACGCGGCTCTGCGATGATTGTTTGCTTGTTGTATTTTCATCGTCAACTAAGCCGATAGCATCCCAAGACTCAAGCTGCTTCTTTGTTATCATTACACATCGTTTGAGCTACGCTCCCCAGGTTACTCAGACCAAATAAAAATCTTGAATCAGCAGCTCAAACTTTTGTGGCAATGTAGACTTGGACATCAGCCTGGTAACGGCCACGGGCACGTGCAGGTACAACAGAGTGGCAAATTTTCTTCGCGATGTCCAGGACTAATCCAAACGTCAATCCGTCCATATCCCGCACGGAAGCCGTGGTCCAGGAATCGACTCTCGTGTGGATGTCCATAAGCTTATACGGCGCGCTTGGATAGACTTTCAGTTGTGCGACCGTGATGCGTGGCTCCGTCAAGTACATGCTGTGCCAGGTCTGCGGTTTCAACTTGAGTGGTAGGTGGAATGTGCAGGTGTTGACCATCAGCCCCTCGAAAGGTTCCCCCACCACATACTTCATGGTAGCTATCGTTCTTAGTTCCGCGGGGATATGCCAGACCTCGCGACGTGTTTCGATGGGTTGGAGGAGATGATTTAGAGCGATCTCATTTGCATATATTGGCATGTTAGGGTCGTGGTTCAATCGGCGCTCGTATCGGGGATCACCAAAGGGCAGAATCAACGGAGCGTCTCCAGCATGGCTAGTCGGCTCAGTCGCATTAACGACTTGAGACTTCAGCCAAAGTATTCTTTGTATCGTTGGTGAACGATTGATGGTCTCTTTCCAGAAGCGAGACACTCTCTGCGCTTTTGCGAAGATTTCACGCTCGGACAAGAACGATAAGATGATTTCCAGCAATTCTGGAAGTTCCAGGACACCCTTGCGAGGACCATTTGCATTGCTGCGTAGGGTACGCCGTCTTTTGCTTGGTGTGAGCGCGCCTACATCGGTCTTTGCAGCAGTATTTTGCCTGCATGTTGTCATACGTTTCTGTCCTCAGCTTAGCACTGTTGGTGGCCAGTATCGGATGCAAGTGATGCTGTTCATACCTTATGGCTCGTGTTGCTGCCTGAAGTGATGGGAGAGTCATCCACTGTGCTTAGTTGGCTTGCGTGTTTGGGCTGTCATTCACACCGTTAGAGACTACAAGGCTGAAGCCATTCATAAAGCAGGATGCTCATACCTTGTGCGGCATGGGACTATCTGCAACGATACTCTCTGCCATGCTTTGGATGATTGGAGGTATCTCGAGTTCGGGCCTGTTTTGATATGGACTTTGTGAGGGAGGATGTTTGCCTATGGTCAGTGTATTCGGCACAATATCTTTGGATTAGGGGCGACGACTGGGATGTGTCATGCTCAAAGATAAGAATAAGTGTAACATCTCAAGTGCAATCATGTCCAGCTGGCTTCCCCTCTTGGCGCAGATGCAAGATGCTCACATGATCCGAAGCTCGGAACAAACACGTGATCTGCAAGTATGGTCTTGCAACACTGGGCGTCGCAATTGTACTGGGATATTTGCTCAGTGGAAACATAAATTTACAGCCATGTCGGCCTCTCATGCAATCTTACATGTACAGATGGACTACTCATACTCCTCCCACTCATCTTCCTCCTCTTCGCCAAAGACACCTCGCCACACCCGCTCCCACAATCCCTTCTTGTGAACCATTCCCAGCACGAGGACTATGGGCAGCTGCCAGACGCTTGCCCAGAACAATGCCCTTGCACTACCCTTCTCGCCGTTTAGCTGCCAGAATCGCACAGCTTCTTTCAGCATCCAGCCGTTGATGACGCTGCTCGTGAGCATGAACGCAGGATCCGTGACATCGTAGTAGCTCAGGCCCACACAAATTGGGAACATGGCTAGACTGTAGCGTAGCGAGACACGCGCGGCCATGGGAATATTGGTAGATGTGAGCATGCGGTAGCCCGCGCCGGCATACTCGTGTCGCACTGCGTGAGAGAGCGCGAAGAAGTGCGGGAATTGCCAAGCAAACAGCAAAGCAGCGATGAGCCAGCCACCTGTTGCCTGTTGGGTGAACAACAGCTCTTGAGACTCAGCCCAGATGGATGATGGGTTGCTCAAAGACGTGTCGGTCGTGCTGTACTGGCTTGCAGCAGCGCACCAACCCATCAATGGTGGGATGGCGCCGACAATGGCACCGACCCACGTATTGACCGGGTGTATGCGCTTTAGAGGCGTATATGCAAAAGCATAGAGTGCAAGGTTGCCCGCACCCAAGATCGCGGTGGTTGGGTTGACGCCATACCACAAAATGCTTGTACCCAAGACGCCGGTGGCTATCGCGAACAAGAACGCAGCTCGCTTGCTGATAAGCCCTCGCACCAGAGGTCTATTCTTTGTGCGACTCATCTTTGCGTCGAATGCAGGCTCAAAGAGCATGTTTAGCGTATTCGCAGATGCGATGGTCAAAAAGGTTCCACTGGTAAGGAATCCCAAGGTGAGAGTGCTGAGCGATGGTGCTGCCGTCGCAGACGTGCTGAGGAGGCCTGGCACCGGGTATATAGAATATGAAGCAGTAGTTGTTAATACAATAAGGAAAGCCAGCCGAGGCTTGGATAGCGCGAGGTATGTGTTGATCGTGCGCTTCAATGACTTTTGTGGCGCTTCGGATGCGGCTCGTGAGAGCGTCGACGATGCATCTGGAGGCAATTGCTGTTCCGCAGAGGATGCCTCTGCTTCGGCAGCCTCTTCCTTTAGCCGTTTCCGCCTCCTATGGGGAGGTTCTTGTGCCTCTGCTGGATGTGATTGTGTAGGCGCATGTGTCGCGGAAAACGCCGCGGTCGATTGTGCTCTTCTCTTGTCTGGTGTATATGATCTTGTCCAGAAACTGCCACCTGACTTGCCCAGATCCTGCCTGCTCTTCACAACATTCGCCCAAAAATATGTCCGCTCCAAAGGTTGACTGTGGCCAGCCGCTAGTTGCTTCGCCTTAGAAGTTCCAGAGAAGCACCGCGAGCTGGATACCGGCTTTCGCAGCAGCCTGCCGGCGCAGCTTGTGCAGACATCATCGAGTCGAATGGCATGCGCCCGGGCGACATAGGGTGGGCGAAACATCTATGGTGGGCGGCACAACTTCCAATGCATCTGCATTCGGAGCGCTGAACGATGTCGAAGTTAGATCGGAGTACGACGGCCAAGAACGCCGATGACATGGTCAATGCTTAGTGTACGCTATTCTGGCTATACCATTCGAAGCACTCGCCCTCCGGAATATAGACTATGGACCACTATCCCCCACACAAATGCTGGCGCCAGTGTTAACATGTCAGCTCCGGACGGCTGAACAATCGTCTAGAGCAGCCACACCGTACCAAGCACATCGCTGCAACCCAACGAACATGTGCGCAGCATCCAAACGAGGTTTTATCGTCGGCAGTTCCAATCGCGCGTCCTAGATAGCATCGTCGACCCCACTTGCTACTTGCTACCGTCGTATCAATTATACTACTAGTGCTAGTATGCGCAAGCGCGGTGGTATCGTTATAGCTCCCACGAATCCTGCAGCTGAGTTGCTATGTCAACCTAGGCACCAGAATTCTGACTTCTTCGCACATGAGAGTAGGCAATGTGCCACTGGAGTATAAGTATCCGAACGATCACGCCACAATATATACAGTATTCAGCAAGACTAATCGATCCTTTCATTCGAATCATCACAAACCTGATTCTCCCCTCGTTCGCACACCATGAAGCTTTCCACCATCTACCAATCCTTCGCCATCGCGAGCTTTTCGACGACCGGACTTGCAACGCTTCTTTTCGATCGTTTGCCATCCAATCTAACTTTTGGCGATGCTGTCAAGCTGAACTGGACAGCGGACCATGACTATGTGAGCATCGATGCTGCAACAGCACATCGAAGCGCCGTCAAGAAAAGAAAGAAGATATACTGACGAATGACCGGGCAGACTCTCAGCTTGACACTGATGAAGCACTCTAGCGTGGGTAGTTACGGCGAATACGTGGATTCGATATTCTATGATCTGCCCATGGCGAGTGGGAACATGTCTTACGATTGGGTCGTGCCCAACACGACTGTCCACGCGGGCGAGTAAGTCACACCATCACCCATAGCCTGGTATCCTCTCTCACAGTCTTTGCCACTACTGACACACGATCGAAACAGTCGCTTCAGCCTGAAGCTATACGGCACCGGACCCATGGACCTTTCTGGTACAACCAACACAACAAACCTGTTCGAGCTGCCGGAGAATGCTGCTTCCTATATCACGACTTCTTCACGATCAGACTCTGACTACAACCTATCGTCTATCATCATTGTTGCAATCGCGCTGGGATGTCTCGGTGCATTCCTCTTGGGTGCTGGTGTTGCAGTCTTGTCGATGTGTCTGTGGCGCAGAAGGAAGACGGCCAAGGCTGGCTTTGAACAGGTGGACAAACGCGATCCAGTCGATGCTACGGGTAGCTCAAAAGCTGGCGGAAAGGAGGCCATGAGAGAGTTGGATTGTTGAAATGATTTGAATGATTTTTACGTAGGAATGAATGTAGATTCTAATGTCACTAGACGTCGGCACTGATGACTATGCTTCTTGTTCTGTTTGCCTCAACTTGTAGGAGAGTGACTTTACCACACTCCTCAACGACACGCGGGTCATATCATACAGCATTTGAGACATGAACATGATGAACATGATGCAGATTGGCACTGGTGACAAGAATAGCAGTCACGTGACATTCTTCTTCATCGTTCACGGAGCGGAGTCCGCAAGGTATTCCTTGATGGAAAACACTGGAGCGAAGAATGCCGTGCTTGGTGCCACCACAGACTGCGATTATTGATCGTGGACGACACGTTATGGGAGCACGTGACCTCTGACATCGAGGAGACGTCTTCCATGATCAGCATGAGGGGCAGTTTCGCATTTGCAGATGGCGTTGCATCAAAGTGAGATGGTTGTCTTCGCTTTGACACCAAGCCAATCGGGTTGCAGACGTTCGTCCGTCAGGGCTGGAGAGGCTGGCCAGCGCCACGCAAGCTTAATGCTGATCCCGGCTGAATTAGAGGTTACCTTAACTCACTACTCGCTCTGTAGCCCTCTTGCCGACCCTCGTATACAATCTTCTTGCAGCCCCGCCCTTGCATGGCAAATACTCGCGCGATCTGCTCAACAATTATGCGCTATCTGCCGCGCGACAATTCTTTATAATTCGCACAGGAGGGACTTGAGACCACGGACATCCCGCAATGGATAAACTCAGCTACGGCGTAATCCTCGACGCTGGCTCGTCGGGTACTCGCGTGTACGTCTACAACTGGAAGACTGCCGCCAATGCGCGCGCCTCGGCCTCCGAAGCAGAACTCCAGCGCCTGCCTGAGATCAAGACCAAGAAGAAATGGCGCAAGAAAGTCCACCCGGGCGTCTCGACCTTTGGCGAGAACCCGGAAGATGTAGGGCCGGAGCATCTGGCTGAGTTGGTCGAGTTTGCGCTTGACATCGTGCCGCCGGAGGAAGTCAAGAACACACCCATATTCTTGTTGGCGACGGCCGGTATGCGCTTGTTGCCCGAGTACCAGCGAGCGCAGGTCTTGGAGAACATCTGCGGCTACTTCCAGAGGAACACCGAGTTCCAGCTGCCGGATTGTGGGCTTCATGTTCAAGTTATACCGGGAGAAACTGAAGGTCTATATGGCTGGATTGCGGCGAATTACCTGCTGGGAGGATTCAACGCACCCGACGAACATGAGCATGGCAATGGACATCACACCTACGGCTTTCTTGATATGGGCGGCGCATCTGCGCAAATCGCATTCGCACCGAATGCGACTGAATCAGAGAAGCATGCCGAGGATCTGAAGCTTTTGCGCCTACGAAAGGTCAACGGCGAGAATCTGGAGCACAAGGTGTTCGTAACCACATGGCTCGGCTTCGGCGCAAACCAGGCCAGGAGGCGGTATGTGGAGAGCTTGCTGGAATCATATCCGAAAAGTAAAGAGCTGCCAGATCCATGTCTACCAGTCGGCTTGTTGGCTACCATTTCTGGAGAAGAGCTGGACTCTGATTCACCTGCTCTGGCTGGCAAGGAACCACACTTGATCGGAACTGGACAATTTCCCGAGTGCCTGAAACGGACTTATCCTCTATTGCAGAAAGACGTACCATGCGAGGACGAACCCTGTCTACTCAACGGTATACACACGCCCGCTATTGATTTCAAAGTAAACCACTTTGTTGGAGTTTCCGAATACTGGCATACCACGCATGAGATTTTCGCAATGGCGCACAAAGATAAAGCATACGATTTTCAGACATATCAAAAGCAGGTCACGGAGCTTTGCTCACGCGACTGGGAGGACATCGAGGAGGACGTGGAGAACCAGAAGTGGGGCAAGAAAATTGACGAGAAGACCGTGGAAGAGGTGTGTTTCAAGGCTAGCTGGTTGATCAACATGCTGCATGACGGAATCGGCGTGCCTCGTGTTGGTTTGGAGACCGGCAAGGAGATCACGGATGGCTCATCGAACACAACACACTCGGTCATCGATAGCGCAAAGGACCGTGGTTTCCTAGACCCTTTCCAGGCTATCGACAAAGTAGACGGTACAGAGGTGAGCTGGACGCTAGGCAAGATGGTCCTGTACGCTTCTTCGCAAATGCCGGCAGCCGAAGAGGAGGCCAAGGCAGTTGGCTTCGGCAGCAACACCCCTGGACTTGAACTCCCCGCCGACTTCCAATACCCCTCTGGAAAGCTCCCACTCCTTGGCAACGATACCACTGCATCCTCCCAAGACTGGCACGACCGTCTCCTCAACAGCTCTTACTCGCGCCGTGCTCCAGGCATCCTCATCTTCCTGATCATCCTCGCCCTAGCCGCCTACCTCCTCTGCGGCCGCGATCGCCGCGCCTCGCTCGCCTCCAAATTCCTCGGCCGCAGCCCGGGAGGAGGAGGGAGCAAGCGGCCCAAACCAGGCTTCTCCCTCAGCAGCAAACTCTTCGGCTCCTCGTCTGGACCAGCTTACGAGCGCGTCCTCGAAGCCGGCGCCGAAGACTCCGACTCAGATAATTTCGAGCTGCGCCCCATGTCCGATGACAGCCAACGCGCCTCAGAAGCCATCGACCCACCTCGCACAGGCCGGACATCAGGCTGGGCGACGCCGGCAAACAGAGGCTTGTCGCCGGATTTCTCGCGTGGCAGTCCGAAGCATAAGTCTTACTTCGATGGGCATGCTGGGACTGGTGCTGCTGCGAACGGACTGGGAATTACTGCTTTCGAGCGGGGTGGATTGGTTGTGAGAACTGACAGTAAGGAGAAGCTGTCTGCTGGAATTGGAGGAGGGAGCAGCGTCAATCGGAGTCGGACACCCGGGAGCACGAGGACGCCGGTGATGACGCCTTATAAGCCCGGGATGGAATGAAAGGCATTTTTCTTGTTCTTGTGTTTATTTGTTCAAAGGCAAGCGTAGGCGCTGGTGGAGTTTTCTCTTTGCTCAACGCATGTATTTGGTAGAATTTGTGTTCTGGAGACATTACTGCTCTGTGCTTCTTTGTATGATTAGATGGCACTGCATACAACGATATACTCTACACATCTACGCGTTCGTGCCTGAATGCTCAATGTGGTGTCGCAATCGAGGTTCCACGTCTGAGCATGGCAAGATTTCTTTATGATTGGATGCGGAATGGCTTCTCCTGTGCATGATGTTTCCATCCACATGGACTTCAGATAGACGGAGTCCTACTAAGCATGCGGATTCATGTGCATGGGTATATCATTTGAATATGCTTGGTTATTGGTCTCTTGTGTACAAATGCAACAAACAATGTTTCCTCTTTCCTCCAATCGCAGAACATAAAAAGGTACAAAAGCCCCGGGATATCATCATGATGCTGCTTAGAATATGACAAAAAACAAGAAAAAAAATTGACAATGGCAAAGTGTATGTGCTCGATTGCTCGAAAGAAATCTGGAAAAGCAGATGCCGCAAATGCTTCAATCAAAAAACATGCTGGCGAAAAGATTTGCTTGTAGGTGTGGAGAACCACACTTAGAGCGCAAAGAGCGCAGCGCCGACAAGACCGACGACAGCAGCGCTGTTAGCAAGCACGACCTTGCCGGCCGCGCTGCCGCTTTCGGTGGCATTGGCGGAGCTTGAGCTCTGGGTCTGAGACGGGCTGCCGGTAGAGGAAGGCGAAGAGCCGGAGTCTGAACCGTTGCTGCTGGCTGAGGGAGTGCTGGAGGGCTCACCGGTGGTCAACGGCTTCCTATCGCTGCCGTCCGCAGGAGAGATCTCCAGACCACTGATCTCGCCGCCGCTGGTAGCGTAGACGGGGAGATCGACGCTGGTCTTGGTCACGGGAACGATGGAACCGCTGGGCGCGTTGGAAATGCCGGATTCGATCATAGCTTGGACGCCATCGGGGACGGAGGGCAGGTCGAAGTCTTTGCTGAGGCCGCTGTCGCTGATCAGGCCGCTGCTGCACTTGGGAGCCTTGAGGTTGGTTGCGGTGGTGTTGTGGTTCTCAATGAGGGTCATGTTAAGGCCGCCGTACTTCTCAGCGAGAGCATCGTAGTCGCCACGCAAGTGAACAGTGCCGTTGGTGTAGGCGTCGACAATGCCGTAGTTGTTGTCCTCCTGGGTCCACTCGAAGATCAGGCCGCCGGACATGACGGTCATCTTCTCGCCGTAGAGAACGGGGACTTCGTCAAAGGTGCGAGGCTGGACTTCGTTGCAGCCGTACTCAGAGAAGAAGACGGGGATTGTGCTGTTGCTGAACATCTCGACGAGGGTGTTGTAGCCAGAAGATTCAAAGGTAGCTTCGGAGCCGCACCAAGAGTAGGAGTTCAAGCCCAAGAAGTCGGAGCGCGAAGGGTCTTTGTTGCCTTCGTTGGAGTTGTCGCATGAGAGGTATGCCCAGGTGTCCTCCAAGATTTCACGCACGTCGGCAGCAGAGTAGCCGACTGGGATGGTGCGGTTTGCGTGGTTGCCGATGTAGTTCTTCATCTCGCGGGTGAGAGCGCGAATGTAGGGCGGGTTTGCTTCGCCTGATTCGACGTCGTTCATGATTTCGTTACCGGAGAAGAAGGCGAGAGTGTTGGGGTAGTCTTTGAAAGCTTCGATCATGGTGAAGACGTGCTCGAGGTAACCCTTGTTGTAAGTCGAGCCGGGGTTGCTGCGATCAATGTGTTCGCCCTCGTTGGGAGAGTTGACATCGAGGACGACATAGATACCGACGCTGTTGAAGATGGACATACATTCGTCGTGGTTCAGGGTCGGGTTGAGGTTGTAAGATCGGATAGTGTTAACACCGATGTTCTGTCATTTGCTGTTAGTTGTGCTTCTCACATTGTGCTTCGCGAAATCCATACCTGCATCAACGCAGCATCGCGAAGGCAGCGAGTGGCATTGGTAAGAGGGTCGCCGACGCTGAAGTCAGCACCCTGGCCACCTTCTTGGTAATCAACACCAAGGACCATGAAGCGCTTGTTGGTCACGGAATCAATGAAGTCCTGGCCCTGGACGACGATGGGGTTCGAGGCAGCGACCGCCGACGCGAGGGCGCCGAGGGTGGCGAGGCTGCTTGTGAACTGGGCAATGGTTAGGTATATTGTCGTGTGCTGATCCCATAGTTTACGCCACTCACCGACTTCATTTTGGGGCTTGTCTGGAGGAGTGGTGCTTATTAAAATGTGTTGCGATTGCGATTGCGCCTGGGCGTGATTGTTCAAGTAGCGAATGTTGAGGCGACCTGTGGCCTGGTATAGTGAATTTTGAGCGAACGACTGAGGTTCACAGCACAGCTGTGAATAGAAACGAAAATTGGGTATCACGCGTGAAAGGTCAAGCAGAGCAGAAGAGAGAGGGTCAAGCTCCGAGAAGAAGAGTAAGGTATCTAAGCTTGCTGAGGTCAACAGGCGCAGTTGGTGGCAAGCCTTCGCCCTCCGTTTGCTGCTGGCTCCACTATCTGGGAGACTAAAGTAGTCGCGCGGGAAACGAACTGGCGCCGCGGGCACCAGGGAGCCAACCCGCGTGCTGTCAGCGACAGAGCGACGGCGTTCGCAGGTGCAGGCCGACTCCCAGCATGGCGCATCCGAGACGAACTGTCGCCCACGCGTGGGAACACCGGTCGCTTCTTGGTCGCTTGATAGGAAATTAAGCTCTGCGTTTCACCAACTTTTCGGGGGAAATGAGCCGTGATGCCATCGCTGCTCGTGCGCAACGTCTGTTCGTTTGACCACTTCGGCACCAATGATTCATGTTTTGAAGATCTGCGACCATGCAGAATCATGCACGTGAGTGCAAATACTGTTCCTCTCGCAGGAAAATTGTACTTGATCGCGACTACTCTGTCAAAGTGCGCATTGAACGAGCTTGTGCCAACTTCCTATTGACTTTCGGCAACAAAAGTCCGCCACTTCCATCTTATCTATCGAATACGCCAAGATTGCGCCGTCCGCTAGTATCGACGTACCGAGATTTGGTTGAGCACGACTTCGGGTTGCCTCAAGTGCGAGCCTTTACTGATGATATCATGCTATTGTTCTCGACATGTTGTTCGAAGAGGAGAATCTGCTCGAGTGACATATCGTTCGTGTTCGAGCGCTCATGTGTAACTTCCTTGCTGTACGGTATATATCTTCTGGGAGAGGACTAGCGTATATCGAGAGTAGAGGAAATGCTGACTAACGCTAGCCCGCAAATGCTCGAGGTCTCGTTTGGGAAGGTCGGCAAAATGCCTCGATGATGGTAGCTCTCGTGCAAGAGGTGCGCAACGATGAACTTTCAGGAAGGGTATCACATTTAGAAGCTCTTTGCTACGTTCAAGAAATTTGCGATTATGAATAGAATATGAGGGTGAACTCGTAATTGGTACAGCCCACGTTTGGTGCTCGACCTGTGTCAGCCAGTTGTATCTGCATTTACACAACGAACAAGCACATCCAGGCCTTCCAAGCAAGACAGGCAATGCGAGGAATAGTTCTCGATGTACCTATCAAGACAGTTAGTGCTCATTCTTGATTTAAATCGATGTTAATCCCTTTGACATTTTGGACACATCATGTCATCGACGCTACCCCAACTCCAACCCTCAGATTAATGTCACGTGACCCAACTCCACTTCAGAACTGCATCCCAATGTTCTCTTGAGATTTTGGTATCATCAGATTATTGATTCATGCGTGCAGTGCTTCTTGCAGTCGTTTGCGATTCTGAGTATGGCAGTAGGTCAGAGCTCCCTATCGGCGCTCGACATCGTTACTCTTTCCAGAGAGGCCAAATACGGTACTGGCTCATAGACTGGATCTGTATATGCACCTTGATCGCATTATGTTAGTATCGGCAGACATACGTAGAATCTCCAGTTACATATTGTGGAGATCCAAGAAGAATCTTGAGCTATGTACTCGTAGCCAACAAAGTTCTACCTTCAGCTTTCGTTACTATTGCAATGTGAGTTTCCGTTGAGATGCCATCGGCAGAATTTCGAGTAACGACTATAAACGACGTTCAGACCTTTGTGCTCCTTCATTTTAGATTCAGCATGATCTCTTACAAAGACAAACGAGATGTAAATGTACAGAAGATGCAAATCGACCTCATCTAGTACATTTCGAACGTTTAAAAAAAAAGAATACTCAGTTATCGATGATCTCCTATTGCTAAAAGGAAACGCGACAGTCACAGCAACATCGCTTTCGTCTCATGACCACGCATGCTTACGATCAGAAGGCAAAAAAGCAAAAGAACAGCTGCTCTGATGAGCTTTGATATAGGAATAGCCGAAGGTGGGGCTCGAACCCACGACCTTGAGGTTGATCTCTTTGCTGTTATAAGAGCCACACGCTCTACCAATTGAGCTACCCCGGCAAGGGTGTGATTGATGAGCTATTGGGTGCAAAAATCGTTCATTGCCCTTGTGCAACAGATGACAATTTTTCCCGCTTTTTTCCGGCCAAATTTGAGTGAGTACAGCCGAACGAGCCAAATAAGCGGAGATGGCCTGTGCGTTCGTTCACTGACTTGGCGGGTACTCAAAGTGGTCTTAACAAGACGGTCATCGATGAGGTAACATACATGTGTGCATAAATTCACTCACATTAAGTCATAGAAGAGCAATGGTGGACTCAATCGATTCATTCCGGTCACAACTAACCACTAATAGGCAAGGATTACTAAGAAGTTCGACATCATTGAGCCCACGTCGATCAAGCGTGCCTTAAACACATTATAACGACATTGATCTTTCAGCGGAGCAAGAAAGAAAAGGACATCGAATGACTATTGGCGTTAACGAGCATTTCCATCCCTCCGTCGATTGGGCCTAGTTTGATCAGTCGCCGCTGCTTGGTAAACGAATCGCGCCCTCCTCATGAGTGGTAGCCAGGCTTACAATATCACATCTTTTTGAAAGAATGTGCAATCGACCCATTAACGCGTGGGTCCAATGCTGAGTGATCGCTGCGTAAACACATGATGTAGTTCTTGAGACGCACTTCAGCCATCCCTCCTGTAAGGATTTGGCAGGCCGCTGCTATTGAGAGTCTATCGATGTTCATAAGATGCATAATCGTTCTCGGGGCTTCAACATATCACTTCGATTGATCAGGTGGAAAATTGGAGAGTGACTTTGGCAGAGCTATCCGGCTCAGGGAACAAAAGAAGTCATACGTCCCGTTGAACAGCTTTACAAGCAATGATACGTACAATGCTAGTAGCATACCGTTGCCGTTAATCGGTCTGAACAATAGATGACCGTGGAAAGGAACTTGTAGTGCGCCTCTCTTGTCCATTGCGGGCAAACAATTTTGTGGTCTTAATTTGGGTGCAACGGAGTACATCGCGCTCCATAGTAGTGTGCAGCAGTATCTTCCGCCATATTCGGTAGCACGGTGCAATGTGCCTGGACCTCACACGAAGCGAGGCACCTGTGCCGTAGCATCTGTTGACAACCACAGCAACGGCGTCTTGGAACCATGGCTTCGATTCAGAGCGCTGTCAATGCGGCCAGAGAGCGTCGAGACCAGCTGCCGCTCTGTCAGCAACGCAATGCCCGGCCTGCCTCATCTACAAGCAACGGCGAAAAGGTTTGCTGGGACGTCACCGGCGACGTGCGGTGGAGGTAGCATCGCGCACAGCCGTTCTGCTTGTCAGCCACAACTCGAGGTCCAAATTTAGAAACCCAAGCCGCACGGACGGCAATCCTTCTCCGCACGTGAGCTACTTTTTGTGCCTCTGCCTTACCTGATGGAGCTAACCACGTCGTATCGACATAGCCGAGATGCCCTAGCAAGAGGCCTAGTAGCTGTCGCAAGGGACAGCGTGCAACGCCAATGTGCTCAAGGCACGCCGTTGCGAGGTTAGACGTCCAGCACCTGACCACGATACGGGTCACTACCTCCATGGATGCAACCTTGTACACCGTGTAGGTAAGGCGTACTGACTAGCTGCCTATCTTTAGTGGTTAGGCTTCTTGTAACTGCGGATCGTCTAAACAAAGACTCGTGAACATGACAGCATGGACAGGCTCGATCGACGGCCGCATGATGCCGAACACGACCGCACGAGCACAAGCAAGGGCGACCTCTGTCATTATCCATGCCGTTGTGTTGCGACAAAAGGTATATAACTCGACAGAAGTCACCATCTAGCAAGTCTCATCTCATCATCATACAACAACATATCTCAGCATCTGCATCAGCATCCAAACATCCAAAACATCTTCTCATCAAACAACCAACTTCAAACCCAACCCTCCAAACCAAAACATCAGCAATCATGCACTTCACCGCCCTCATGCTCGCTGGCATTGCCGCCTCCGCCTCTGCAGCCTCCGTCTTCGTCGACAACAAGTGCAACTTCCCTCTCTACCTCCAGTCCAAGCACGACGGCTCTTCCACCGGCGTGATCAAGCTCGACGCCAACAAGAGCAACGCCTTCAGCACCACCATCCCCGGTGCCAACGTCAAGCAGTCTTCCATCACCGTCTCTCGCCAGCCCGACCTCAGCAGCCCCGTGCAGGCCGTCTACAACGTCGGCACCAACCCCGACAGGACCTACTACGACCTGTCCACCGTCTTCGGCGACCCTCTCAAGGCTGAGGGCTTCCAGCTCCTCGCCGGCAGCGCCAGCAACGGCTTCAGCGTCGTCTGCCCGCCGCGCCAGAACGGCGACTGCCCCAACACTTACTCTCCTGGCAACCCCGGTGGCAAGAACGCCGTTTTCAACCAGGGCACCAACGCCAACTTGATCCTCCAGCTCTGCAGCTCCAGCGGCAAGGCTTAGATTGAGAGATTCTTGAGATGAAGGGTGGAAGTGGACGAGATGAGATAATATGGCCTCTTCAGCATGATGATATGAACTACCTACACTAGATAAGCTTAATCCATAATTCAAGTCGCAAGCTTAAACAATAATCCATTCTCAAAGACTTCGTGACTACTCCGGTACTCGTCTTTGAAAGGTCATCAAAAAATTGACAATCAGTTGCCACGCATGCATGAACGATGCTTTCTCGGCTTCGAAGAGTGTCTCAATGGGTCCATGGAAGGTAAGATGGAGTAGCGATCCCCAGAGCCCTGGCAAGCGTACAAACTACCTCAACTAAATGAAACATGAATCATTCCTCGAAATATTGCCAAAAGCACGGAGGCAATATTTCTGCTAGCCAAACCAAGGCGAGTCGACGCACACGTATCATCACTCAAGAATCATGCGTCCCGCACGTCTTCACGCATGCCTGCAGCTCTTTCTCGATTTCCTTTTCCGGGTCTGCCGAATTGCCAAACGAGGCAAGACATCCAATGTTGAGGAAGAACACCGGCCAGAAGACTATGAAACAAGACCAAATCGCCAGCTGATTAACTTGCTGCAGCCCCCAGATGAAGCCGTAGCCTACACCGCCCAGAGCTGCTAGGCAGACGAACATGAAGATACCTTTATATACTTAGTATGGATGCGCAATGTTGACGTGGACTCGTATAGAGTCACTAAGTCATGAGGACTTACAGTGGACCCAAAAGGGCGTCTCGGTCGCTTTCCCCTTCTGCTTCTCCTCATTTACGATACAGAGTTTGGCCTCTTTGTAGACGACCCAGCCATCTTCGCGGCCGAAGATGTCGAGGTACATGGACGGCGGATAGCTGCGGAGTTCTTTGCCGTTGCCTATCGTCCATTTTGAAGAGATGCGGCTGGCATGATCTGACGTGAGACCTCGTTTCGAGATGAGCAGTCGTGTCAGGAAGTCGCGGATCTCATCCGGCGTTGCTGTTGTTTCCGGGGGAGAGTCCGGAGATTGTGTGCTGGAGGACTGGAATTGTTCGTATGTTGGGAGGAGAGGCTCGGCGTCCAGCGACGTCTTGCGAGGCGATGGGCTGCGTGAGGTGCTCATTTCGATATGAAGTCGGTGTGGTGGTATAGGATGCGTGCATCGAAGGGAGCCGTAAAAGCTCTATATGTACCTGGGCTGTGAAGCTGAACTCCGCCTTGCAGTGAAGGAGGGTGGCTGTGGTGCAGTGACGCTCGAAGGATTGCTAGCGTGGCACCACGGCTTCTACGGCAAGTCTGTCTCGGATTGGAGGAATCTAGTACCTAGGAAGTATCATGGAAAATCGGGACGGGTTTGCTTGGAAGTGGATGGCGATGTTGCTGCCTGCGGCCATCAGTCAAAGTGATCTGCAAGCTCGTACTTAAACTTATTGCCATGAGTGCTCAGAGGAGAGCACGCGCGTTTCGCCAACCATCATGTCCCATGCTTGGTGATGCCCATAAGCTTTGTTGTTGGTGGTCGGTGGCGAGACGATACTTGCATGTATTTCATACGGATGTATCATACCTCAAAGCTTCCAGGGCACTGCCACAACGATCAAATGTCTCTCATGTCTGTGTGATGATCTGCTGGTTTCGGCACGGCCATCCGACGCCCTGACTCGGTCGGCTGTCGTTCCCCGGCCGCGCTTGCTGTGTTTACAAACATCAACATCGACGTTACACCCAGCCTTTCACTCACCATTGCACGCAGTGCGCACTATCACTACTAACATACACAGCAATCATGGTAGCCACACGCCGCGGCGCCCGTACAGACCGCACAGAGGAGCCTGAGACCCAGGATGCGAGCCTCACACTACGCAAGAAACCCGTCAGGCGCGCGACTGCAGCCACAGCAGCCACTACAGCAAAATCCGCACAGCCTTCGACAAGAACGAGAGCAACACGCTCGAAAAAGACGGATGCAGATCAAGAGGACGAGCTAGCGTTGCCACAAGATATTCATGAGGTGGCTGAGGAACCTGAGCTTGTTATCACACGAGCAACACGGTCAAAGAGAGCCGAAACAGTCGAGCCTGAGTCCAGCCGCAGCACGCGATCAACCAAAACATCAACACAGCCGAAGCGCACTACGAGGAAAATACCTGTAGAGTCAAGCGAAACTGGTCAAGATGCACAGCCAGCACCTACAAAGCCGGCGCTAGCTGCGCGGCCAACGAGGCAAACGCGTGCCAAAACACCGACTACTTCATCGCCATTGTCACCAAAGAAAATTACACAAGTATCTAGGGTGCGGACGAGAGGCGCAAAGGCCACAGAGGACGAAAAGCCAAAGCCAGCCCCAAGAGCTCGCCCGACACCTACCACACACTCGACTCGCTCAACGCGTAAACGCACGGTTTCCGACGAAAATGCCGACATCCCGGTTCTTGGTCGTGTCGAACCCGTTGCGGCAACCGCAGAACCTACCAAGGCCATTTCGCCACAGAAGAAGTCGCCCGCGAAAGAGCAACCTGTCGAGGAAGAAGAGTTTAGCTCCAGGCAAACAACACCTGCGCAATCTCCGGGCGTAGTATTTGAGCAACCGAAGGATTATACTGAGGACGATCTGGACGCAGCGGACCTCGATCAAACGGATGAAGAGGAAGAGGGAGAGGAGACAGCGGAGCAGCCGCCTTCAGACGATGAGCTTTGTGGGCCAAAGACGCCTATGAAGCGGTCTCACAAAGCCCAGTCTCAATACCATAGCTCCTCAAAGAGCAGGACTCTGCGCAACGATCCAGATGTCCCATTACAAACCCCTCGTAGGCGCGGCGCACGAGGTGGTACACCTCACACCCAAAAGCCATCCCAGCAGCTTGCGGCATCCGAATCTGTGGCTAGGCCTATGACCGTTGCACGCGCGGACGATCGTGCGTTCGTCTTCCGCAAACCCGAGAAAAGATCGACGCCAATTTCCGACAAGGAAGGCCTGACCACCTGTGAGAATCACGACGTTGAGAATTCCGAAACTACCGCTGAAGACGCTGGAGAGTCGGATCATGATGTGGATGAGGGCGTTGGAAGGGTAAACTTGGAGGACGAGACGTCAGATTGTGCTGGTCGCAGCGGTGAGATCGATTCCGAGGAGACCATTGTATTGGATGTGGAATCAGATGAAGAACACCATGACATGGAGTTGGCGGATTCTCCAGTTGCTCCGCCGCCCGAGTTCTCGCATGAATTCATGGAAGGCATGGCTGACGAGGATGCATCCCTTGTCGAGCCCGCAATTTCCGCGGACAGGCTGCATGACGATCACGACGATTCGTCTCTGATCGAGCCGCCAACAGCCGACTACGAAGAGGAAGACAGTATGGTGAATATGGATTCGCCCATCGTTGAACCTCCTGTGGCTTCGTACGAGGTCGACCTGGACGGAAGCGTTGTCATCCACTCTGCAGACGGTAGCGAGTCGGAAGAAGCTAGCGAGGACGAAGGAGTGGACTACACTGAGTTCGGTTTGAAGACTCCCCGACCCGAGACGATTCCCTGGCACAATATTCGCGACGACAATACGATTCCCATCGATTTCGATCTTCACTTTGCCGATGCCCGCAGTTCAGCACGTGTCGACCACGACTTCTCGCTGGCTGCCACTGATATGGATATGCCCTCTTTCGAGGCCAATCTCCCATCTGTACAGAACGAAGACATTCAAGAGTTCATGCAAGATCCGACCATCAACATGAACGACTTCGTCGACATGGCTGCACTGACCGAGCCAACGATGCAGCTAGACGCTGTTGCTGGGGCCGTTCAGGATGAGAGCGAAGAGCTAGACAGCAACCGGTCTTCTCCGGAGGACATGGACGAGACCCAAGACACCGTGATAATAACGAAACCTGCGTCTCCCATACCAGTAGCGCATGATCAGGATGAGCCTTGCGGTGCGACACCGTCGAGTGACAAAGCGCGGTCTGCTACGATTCGTGAGTCCCTACAGCAGCTCGCCCGGATGAATAGTCAGACCGAAACAGGCACAGGGGAAGCATCTGATGATGTACTTGAAGAAGTAGACGCGAGCGATGGCCTCGTGCCTCATTACGCTCTGCCTACGTTGTCTTCAAGACGCAAGTCCTTGCCGTCGTTTGGACACCAGACACCTGCTTCATCCAACACACGACCGAAGACCTCAGATGGCTCCACTCTGTCCGATCTGTGGCGGACAATGCCCAGACGCCTTTCCACCGTCGATGCCCGCAATCCGGCCACTCCAGTGCGTAGTGCCAGTGCGCGTCGCATTTCCTCCGCAAGGAAATCCTTCACGGCTATAAGACCAAAGTCACCCTTTGTCGCTGGAACGCCTGTAATGCGACTGGGCGAGCGATTTCCACGACGCACGCCCAAAGACAGCTACAACACTCGATATGAGGCACAGACCGTGGCAGGGCCGTCACGTTTCCGCACGCCAAGTCAGGCACCCGCGAGATATCCTGCAACCGTGCAAAAGTTGGAATATCAACAAACACAGCAACAATCAACCCCAAAGAACTCAGCAACATCGACGCCGGTCCCTCTTCACGGACATGACAACAAAGGCGAGCAAGCGAACACGACATCCGTACCATTAAGACTTCGCAGCCAAGACTCCCCTGCTGCAAAGAACCCAGCGACAGTGCAAAAGCCGGCTTCTCAGACGTTTCCGGATGGTACATCCTCTTCTACACAGAACGCACCCGTTGCTACGCCGCAAGAACGCTTCCCTCGTCGCTCCGCAAGGCAGACATATGATGAGCGACCAGGTACAGTTGCTGCTCCTGCTCGCTTCCACACGCCGATACAGGGCAAACCCCGACGACCTGCTACCGTGCAAAGGGTTACATCTCAGCACGCTCTACAGGGAGCATCTTCACAACAAGTGACACCCACCCAGACGCCTCGCAGGTTCAAGTCGCAAAAGACACCGCAGGTGGTGACTCCGTCTGCCGATGCAGCACCAGCGCGCTTCCCTCGTCTTCCTCCAAAGGAAGCCTATGAAGCACACGTTGATGCTGGTACCAAAGCGGCGCCTGATACTCCCAAAGCACGATTTCCACGTCTTCCTCCGAGACAGACCTACGACGAACGTGCTAACACGGTCGTTGCTCCTTCGCGGTTCCGCTCGCCTGCTCATGCCAGTCCCAGACGCCCAGCTACATCTCAGAAACCTGTCAATTTGAGGAAAGTCGCACTGAAGTCGGCCGCACCAGGTGGACCTCAAACGCCGATGAAGACTCCATTGAAGGCGCCAGGTGAGACTCCATCTCAAGTCCCGATGACGCCTCACCCTGGTGCTCCACTACGAGGTGTATTGGCCCTTGTCGAGGTCTTCACTCTGGATGGTGCTTCGGCTTCTGCGCCTTTCATCTCTCTTCTCCAGCGTCTGGGAGCAAAGACGACGAAGTCATGGAGCGAGCGGGTCACACACGTCATCTTCAAGGACGGGTCCCCAACCACTCTGCAGCGTGTACGCCTGAACAATAAAGAAGTCGAGAAGAATGGCAAGGGTTTCCTTGTCCACTGCGTGAACAGCCGATGGGTCTCTGATTGCGATGCATCCGGATCACGCGTTGACGAAGACGACGACGCATACGCTGTCGATCTGAACGAAGTGCCTCGAGGCGGAGGCCGAAGACGCAAGTCTATGGAGCCTTCGGCACTAATCAACGTCGGTGGCAATATCGTGCGTGATCGCAAGAGCAGTGGTCGTCAGTCTATCGGCCGCAGCTCACTCGGACGCTCCGCAATGAAGGTTGGCTCGGCAGAGAAAAGCCCAGACAACGACGTAGAGTTCACTCCAGTGGCGAAGTGGCAGCAGAGCTTGCAGGATGAAGATGATTTCGAAGACGATGAGTCTGAGATCTCCACTCCTGACTACCTCGCTGCGCCTGACAAGCTGGTGCAGATGACAGCACCTATGAACCGTGTGCGCAAGCTCGACCTTTCGAAGGATGCGAGCAAGAACAGGAGAATGACATCGTTCTGGGAGGGTGGTGAATGAACGTCAAGACTGTAGGATTTTTCGTTTGAATCTTGTTTTTGCACTACACTTTCGGTTAAATGGCGTTCACTACTGGTTAGGATACCCTCATGGCAATTTCCATGGCTTTTGCCAAATCACTCGTTTAGCTAGGTCTCATTCGATGTGAACGATTCAATGTAACACTTGTGCAGTACACTGAAACGTTGATAATCGCAGCCCACTTGGAGCTCCATATCTGCTGCCAATGTGATTACATATCTGCATCATGACTTACTCTACCGCCTTTCACTTCTGCGATATGCAGCGATGCAATGAATCTCAAACAGACGCAGCGACCCAAGCTTTCATCGCGCGTACGGCATCAGCATCATGTGCTCTCAGCAATTCCGTCGCTTTTGGTTTCGATAGGTCGAGCTGCTCAGCCTGCACGGGGTCACGTTAGCACCTACATCACCCAACCAAGAATCTCAAAATTTCGAACCATACATGTAACCAGAGAACGACTTACCAGCAACGCAACATCTGCGGCATCGACCTTGATCAGTTTCGCGGGCTCTTCGTCTTTCTTCACGCCACTTGCGGCCGCGGGTTTCTTGCCGCTGCCAGAACTCGTGTCGAGCGCTTTCATCGCATCGTTGAGAGCTTTGAGGTCGACTTCTTTCTTTGGGCCGTTGTTAGAGGCGTCAGAAGAGAGAGTCTTGTTGTCGAGTGATGAGAGGGCGGCTGCTTCGGAAGCTGCTGCTGGTGGCGGTGGAGGGGTGGAGGCGCCTTCGTGGATGGTTGAGGGCTGGGGTTCGGCCATAATTCTGATTGTGTGTTTGGACAGAAGATGAGGCGAAGTTGTTTGGCTCGCGTATTGATGGGATGGGTTACGTATGGTCAGGTACGTTTGCGCATGTATCTATCTAGATGCAGGCGTGTAAGGTGGGTCGACGAGAGCTCTGTACGCGGGGAAGGAAAACATGGGACTCTCAGCGAGTCACAGCTGTACCTTGAATAATGCCTCGTTTTGAGCTACTGATATGTCGTACCGAGTGATGCTGCATTTGTGACAGCGGTTATCGTTTGCCATTCGTTTGATGAGGTGTTCAGACGACACCCAATTTATGTTTGTCGTTGCAATTGATTGTGGATTGTCGCAATGGGACCTGCTCGTTTTGAGCCATATGGGTCTGGTGTGCGACTGCTTCGATACATAATGATATTGGTGTCTTGAACATGTCATATACAAAGTCGAAAGCGGCTCCTCGCTCGCATGTCGTTCGCACTTCCATGTTGATGGTTCCATTCAATAAATTGTGGGTCTTCACTTCGAAGCGAGGATCGTGGGGTTTTGTGTGGGCTTCAGCTCCTTCTTCGATTTTCTAAATTTGGCTAAGTTAAATTTGGCCCGCCTGGTGGGATTGACCGCTCAAAGGTTGAGTGCAGCGCAAACAATAATAGATGCCGTTCGCAATAATCTACGTCTCCGTATTCAGTCACACTCTTGCGGCCTGATTTCGGTCTGTTAGAGCGTGTATTGTCGGCTCAGCAGTCATTTACTGCTGAACAGAAGCAACGTTGCCGTCAACGGTGACTCAGTCGGGGACTTTTATTCCGACAACTTTTGTTCTCACATCAATCCACCGGGCCCACACCACAACAAACCACAGCTGTACCCAATATGAGCGGCACGAAGAATACCGCATGGTCTCCCTCGTCCTGGAGAGACCGTCCTATCAAGCAGGCTGTCGAGTATGATGACCAGGATGCCGTTCAAAAATCACGCACAAAGCTTAACCGCCTTCCACCCATAGTCACTCCTACTGAGATCTGGCGTCTTCGTCGATCTCTCGCTGACGTCGCTGAGGGCAAAGCCTTCCTTCTCCAAGGCGGTGACTGTGCTGAGCTTTTTGACTACTGCAACGAGGATGCTATCGATTCCAAGATCAAGCTGCTGCTTCAGATGTCGCTTGTGCTCATCTGGGGTGGCAACAAGCCTGTAGTCCGCATTGCGCGTATGGCAGGTCAGTACGCTAAGCCTAGAAGCTCGCCAATGGAGAATTTTGAGGGAAAGCAAATTCCCAGCTTCCGTGGCGACATTCTCAATGGATTTGCTCCGGACGCGAGAGAGCTCGACCCTGAACGTCTGGTCCAAGCATACTTCCACTCAGCGGCAACTCTCAACTATGTGCGCGCCCAGATCTCATCTGGTATTGCGGACTTGCACAACCCTCTGGACTGGGGTCTCGGCCACGTAAGCGACCAGGAACTGCAGACAAAATATAGCACAATTGTCGAAAGCATCCACGAGTCACTTCGTTTCATGAAGACCATCGGCGCCGATACTTCTGGTCAGTTGCACGCTATCGACCTCTTCACTAGCCACGAAGGGTTGCTCTTGGAATACGAGGAGGCCTTGACCAGAAAGCTAAAGCACCCATCGAACCGTCCCGTTACCCACAAGCCTGAACCTATCCCCAAGGTCTCCCCTCTGACCGGAGGTGCCCTCGTTGACTCTTCCATCAACGGTGAAAAGGAGACTAGCGGCTACTACAACACCTCCGCTCACTTCATTTGGGTTGGCGATCGTACACGCCAGCCAGACCACGCCCACATTGAGTACTTCCGTGGCATCGAGAACCCCATTGGTATCAAGGTTGGCCCTTCGACTTCTACCTCTGACCTTGCCGAGCTTCTTGACATTGTCAATCCTCGCAAGGAAGTCGGCAAAGTCACCCTCATCACTCGTTACGGCGAGGGCAAGGTCGAAGAGCTCCTTCCCATTCACATCGAAGCCGTTCGCAAGACTGGCCATGTAGTCGTCTGGCAATGCGACCCCATGCACGGCAACACACGCTCGACTTCGTCTGGTGTCAAGACCCGCTCTTTCGCCTCTATCCTGTCTGAGCTGAGCTCAGCGCTCAAGATCCACAAGCAGGTGGGCTCGATTTTGGGCGGTGTGCACTTGGAGCTTACAGGTGATGCGGTCACAGAGTGCACTGGCGGAAGTGTGGGCTTGCAGGATGAAGACCTCGGAGAAAGGTACGAGACGTTCTGTGACCCGAGACTCAACGAGAAGCAGGCGCTTGAGATGGCATTCTTGGTCGCCGGCAGCCAGAGGGAGGCTTGATTGGATCACATGGGATCAGCTTGCGAGCTCTTGCCTTTGAAAACTTTGGCTCATCCTTCGACTGGTGTGATGGCACAATTAGGTGCCTTAGATATGTGTAACATGGAACTAAAAGTAAGAAGAATCCAGGATTTCATGGATGCGGGAAAGGCAGTGTAATTAAAAAGTAGAAATTGAAACAGTCATATCTTCCTTGAACTAGTCCGAGTGGTGAGACCGCATCTCTGTGGCCGAAAGGGGAGACATGCATATGCATGTGCTACTGATCAAGAAACCAAATCTCTGCTCTGTTTTTGATCGAGCTTATCGATCTGTTATTGCGGTTCGCGAGAAAAGGATAAATGTCACTGTGGCTGTTTTTGTCCACTTTCCTAAAGAGTGCCTTGCTAGCTATATGCACCCATGCTCATCTGAAACATTGTCCACTGCCAAGGCTCGTCTATGCAGCACCGTTTCTGAAGCTCCGCGATCGTGAGAACACCAATCGCAAGAAGGCCATTCCCAGACTTCACGTGTTCATCAGCGCATCAACGCACCAGCTGCTCGGGAGGCCTGGCATTACTTCCAACTCCTCTGCCGCCTCCTTATCTCACAAGGCTCACATTTGCGACAGGAGTCATGAGATGAAACGCGTTGGTGGACCGATGACGTGCCAATTGGCACAAGCACCACAAGCCTCGGCTCGGTGACTTGCTCGTGGAGCGAACGGCAGGGCATGCCGCTAAACGAGGCCGTCGAGCTAGTCCTCCTTCACTCCTCCGAGGCGAGAGCGCATGCACCGCAGGCTCGGCAGGCCAGCAATGCAAGTCATGGACGCTGCTGTGCGACTCTCTGCTGTTGCGAACTCTTGATATCCTGCCCTCTCTCTCCCTGAAACCCTCAGCTTCCCTGCTGAGCTGCAATCCAGGGTCTATAGCACCAAAGCGGTAGCACTCGCATGATGGCCGGTATGTAGATTGCACTCGATATGTATATTACCATTTTGGTCCTGACTATCCATATCTAGGTCTACCGATCTCTCTTCTCGTGCCAGCCGTCGCCTCGCTCGGCGCATATGCCAACGCAAAATATGGCATCTGGAACGACCTCAGATTCATTAGCCGCTTTGTGGGTCTTGGAAGATACTTGTCAAAGGTCGAGAGGAACGACGAAGTGAACGTGTTCTACATGTTTGAGGAGCAAGCGAAAAACCCCAAAGCAGCCAACCGCACATTCCTACTGCTTCCTCCGGACGCCGCCAACCCGGATCAACAGACTGCCTGGACCTATGCCGAGGCATATGAGATCATTCTGCGTTACGCTGCATGGCTGAGAGAAGAATACAAGATTGAGAAGAATGAGGTGGTTGCCATGGATTTCACAAACAAGCCACAGTTCATGTGGATGTGGTTTGCGCTCTGGAGCTTGGGAGCTATTCCGGCTTTCATCAACACAAATCTGAGGGACAAGGCGTTCGTACACAGCGTGCGCGTTTCGACAACCAGAATTCTCTTTGTGGATCCTACTATCCGTGACGTGCTGAGCGACCACACTACATCTGAACTTGCTTCAAGCAACGAAGGACGAGGCATCGAGACTATCATACTGGAAGATACGACTGAACACGACATTCGCAAACGCACTCCTTACAGAGCACCAAATGAAGCACGATCTGGCAGGAAAATGAAAGACTCGGCGCTCTTGATCTACACATCCGGCACTACTGGCCTTCCCAAAGCAGCACACGTACCTTGGGACAAACCTCGTGGTGCAGCAATGGGTGTGAGCAAAATCCTTCAGCTCACACCTGAAGATCGCTTCTTCTCTGCTATGCCACTCTACCACACCGCTGCCTCTCTTCTCTGTGTCTGCGCATCTGTTGGAGTCGGTTGCACATATGTCATGGGCCCTAAATTCTCTCCACGCACCTTCATGCGTCAGGCCGCTGAGACTGAGGCAACAGCAATGCAGTACATCGGCGAGATGTGTCGCTATTTGACCGTCGCACCGCCTACACCTTACGACCGTGCCCACAAGCTACGCGTTGCGTTTGGGAATGGTTTGCGTCAAGACGTCTGGCAGCCTTTCAAGGACCGCTTTGCTTTGGATACCATCATTGAGCTCTACGGCGCTACCGAAGGTATTGGCGCGACTGTCAACCCCAGTCGCAATTCCTTCTCCCGCGGTGCCATCGGGCGGACATCTCTGATCTCTGGAATTATCAACAATTTGGGACAAGCTCTTCTCAAATTCGATCACGAGGCAGATGAACCCTGGCGCGACCCATCGACTGGCCTCTGCAAACGCAGTGCATACAATGAACCTGGTGAGTTCGTTGCGAAACTCGACGCGAACGCCATCAAGGATAAGTTCTTAGGATATCTCGGCAATGAGAAGGCTACCAACAGCAAGATCCTGCGCGATGTTTTCAAGAAGGGCGATGCGTGGTACCGTACCGGCGATCTGCTACGTCAAGACAGTGAAGGACTGTTGTGGTTCGTTGACCGCATTGGTGATACTTATCGATGGAAGGGCGAGAATGTCTCAACAGCAGAGGTCTCAGAGGCACTTGGCTCTCACCCAGCAGTCAGAGAAGCGAACGTTTACGGCGTCACATTGCCAGGACATGACGGCAGAGCCGGTTGTGCCGCAGTTTTGTTGCGCGATGGCCAGACGATGGACGAAAACTTACGGCGAAGCTTTGCAGCACATGTCGGGAAGCAACTGCCGAAATATGCTGTTCCGCTGTTCTTGCGCTTGATTAAGGGCGAGCTGGAGATTACTGGTACTGTGAAGCAGACGAAGGTACAACTCAGGAATGAGGGCGTTGATCCTGAGAAGGTCGGAGAGGATGAGGTTATGTGGCTCCCGAAACCGGATAGCTATCAGCCATTTTCGAAGAAAGACTGGCAAGCCCTGGTGGCTGGACAGGCGAAGCTTTGATGGATTGTAATGAACACAGGTAATACAGCAAATGAGAACGTTAATCCAGATTTCTCAAAAGGATATCGAACCGTCACTGCTCAAGTAGCATAGGATTGGACTGGATTTCTCTTGTGAAAGCCGGGAAGCGAAGCGAGGCTAGAATCGTCTTTTTCTGTGACGAAAGCTGGCAATACAGCGACATGAAGGAGTAAAAGGCGAGGTAATGCAGGTGTCTAACCTGAATGGCAATTAAGAGACTTCTCTTGCAAAGGATCAATCGCTGGTACAGTTCTAGCTCATAGGTCTGCGCACATCTCAATGTTGTATTGTGCCAGTATCTGCAGACAGAGGTTCAAATCTTAACCTGATTCTCGCGGAAACAATAGAGGACACTTCGAAAATTATTAACTACTAATATAGTTCTACCTTTAGCTCTCGTCTGTTTCAGAGGACACTTGCCGCAGAGGTACTATGCGCAGACGACTGCATAAGGCCAACGACAAAGTTGAGCGGGTATCCGCGTATTTGCGCGTCAAAGCTGGACGACTCTAACGACCAAAGCTTTGCCTATGCATACAAAGCAACGAAAAGAAATTGTTCCATCCAGATAAGGTCGACCAAGATATAATTCTTCCATACCTGGCTTGCGTGGACTGGCTATGTCGGCACTGACGTTTACATTCCAGTACCGAACGATGCAAGGCCAGTGGCTTGCCGAGCAACAAGGGAGAAAGTCAACACCTCCTCGGCTCTTTTGTCTATTTTCACGAGAGCCAAGCCGCTCATACGATCGTTTTGATATCTTTGCAGTGTCGCCTCGTCGCATCAAACTCTACCGCATCTTCTCACCAACAGGCCGCTCTCTCGATGCAACGCTTCAGCGTTGCAGCCTTGCTGGCTGCAGCAGCAGTGATATCTGTTGCGCAAGCCCAGTCAGTATACACGACACCCGGACTCACGACTTCCGCTCCTCTTTCGGCTTCAACCACGTACACTCCGACCAACGTCTGGACTCCAAACCCTGTTTGTTCAGCTGGCGGTGCTGCTGTCGCCTCTGCTAGCAGTACTCCCGCTCCGGCTGGAAGCTATGGCGGAGGTGTTTACCGCGACGATTTTGGAAGTTACTGGGAAGTTGCTTGCGGTTTTGATTGGTCAGGGACAGTGTTAATGGAAAACGCGTAAGTCTGCAGCAGCGCTGTGACGGCAGAGGTTGGCCCTTTTGTTGACATGCGTATTCCTACAGACCTGGCTATGTCGGCACAGCCAGTCAAGGCATCTGGGCTTGTTTCAGGAACTGCGCTCAGCGCATCGGCTGTGTGGCCTTTATGTACACTGGCACGCAGAATGCTGCCGTGAATAGTGGGTCTGGCAGGTGCTAGTAAGTCTGCATCAGCCTCGAGGACACACTTGAAATTGACACTTTCAACCTCAGCAATCGTTATAAAGACACGCAGGGGAGTCTCTTCTACAATACCGCGCAAGTCAATACTCAAAATGTATATGCTGCTGCGTATATGGTTCAAAGCAGTCCCAGCTTGATCTGCCCTTATTACAACGCTACTGCTGGGTACCGGTCCAATAGTGGTCTCATGTACTTCATAGTCTGCGGAGGGCAGTACCTCAACGGGGTTGATATGGGGAGTGGGACTCCGAACAGTAAGATGACAAGATCCCTAAATGCCATGTTGACACGCTGAATTTTCTAGGTTTTGCTGCATGCATAGCGCTATGGTATGTCGTTCTTTAAAATCCCTCTCAACCACTAATCGGCAGATACAACTGACCATATCCGCAGCGAGAACACTGCCGGTTGCACAGGGGTCTCATGGGCCTATCCCAGCATGGGTGAGCAGGCCGGTGGTGTGTCCAATGCGGGCAATTGTTATATGAAGAAAGACGGTACTCAGCCAGCCCAGCCCACTTATGCGCCCCCGGGCAGTGTAACTTCGTTTGCAGCTGCATTCCGCTATACCGCTACGAGTAGTACTGTAGGTCTAGTCGAAGCCGTACAACGGCGACTATGAGAGCGTGCATGGTGGGCTGATTTTTCGCAGGTCACTTCTTCCACAGTAGCGGCAGGGTCGTTTACAACTACCACAACAACATCGACAACAACTTCTACAACAACGACTTCCACAACAACTTCGACAACAACGTCAACGACAACTTCAACAACAACCACAGCTACCACGAGTACGACAACTACCACAACTAGCTCTTCAACAAGCTCTTCCGCCACCTATACGCCCACGCCAGCGCCATGGAAATGTCCTGATTACGATGGAGAGTACAGGGCGCTGCCTGAAGCTCAGGACAGAGGCTACACATACGCTTGTGGTGCAATCGTCTTTCCAGCCACCTCCTTCGCACAACAGCCTGCGCCTAATAATTGGAATGAATGCATTACAAAGTGTAACAATTTGTCAGGCTGCACCGGATTTTGGTACGCGGGTGGTGTAAATGGCGAAGGGCCTGGAACGTGCTACTTCATCAACTTCGCGAATGGAGGCTTTATCGTTTCGAACAACACTAACGTCGCTGGACGGTTGGGCACGCCCTTCAGCACCTTTAGAGCCACGACGACGACAACAGCTACCACAACCACAACCACAACCTCTAGTTCAATTCCGTCTTCGGTCCAGACTCTCACTTTTACGACTGTTTCGTACGCCACCGTAACCACAACGACTTCGTATCCAGTCACGACAACAGCAATTTCGACCCAAGTTCAAACCGTAACGACAAGCTATCCTGTTACTCAGACCCAAATTTCGACTGCCCCAGGTAAACAAGAGCCGAGAAGTTATGATTAAGAAGTCGATTGCTATGCAGATCGACTAAAAGTGCAACGCTGACTCCAGTCCAGGATCCACCGTGACCACAACGGCCGTTTCGATTTCTCAAACGACGTTTGTCACGACGCAGATTTCGACTTTTATAACGACGCAGCAAATCACGACCAGCTATCCTGTTACGATCACAGCAACGCAGCAAATAACGACCACGGCGGTTTCGACGCAGCCAACAACCATTGTATCAACCCAGCTTGCATCAACCAATACAGCAACTCAAACTATCGTGTCAACTCAGCTCGCTTCGACAAATACAGCAACTCAGACTCAGACTCTTCCGGCTTCGACATTGGTCTCAACGCTAGTTAGCACGCAATTGGCATCTACTATCACTACCACGCAGCCTGCATCGACGAATACAGCAACTCAAACTCAAACGCTTGATGCTTCGACCTTGATTACGACGATTGTGTCAACTCAGCTTGCATCGACAAACACCGCAACTCAGACCCAAACCCTTCCAGCCTCTACGTTGGTTTCAACATTGGTAAGCACGCAATTGGCCTCGACCATAACCACGACGCAGCCTGCGTCGACGCTAATCAGCACTCAATTGGCTTCAACTATTACCACAACACAGCCAGCGTCGACCATCATTTCGACTCAACTTGCGTCAACAATCATCACAACGCAGCCAGCGTCCACCTTGGTTTCGACCCAGCTTGCATCGACAATCACCACAACGCAGCCAGCGTCTACTCTAATCTCGACTCAGCTTGCTTCCACAATCACCACGACACAGCCAGCATCTACTTTGATTTCCACGCAGCCAGCGTCGACCATAGTATCAACTGAGCTTGCGTCAACCATAACTCAGCAGATTACGACAACGCAAATTTCGACCGCAACTTTCACGACCGTCTCTTTAGCTACGCAAACATTGACAAGCTCCTATGCAATCACAGCGACGCTGGTATCGACCGCGCCAGGTAAATTTTACCGCTTAGAAGCCAGTGAGAGCAGTGTATTGGCACTTCGTGGCATTTTTGGACGATACGATGCTATCGTCATGCTCCGCCCTTCTGCTCTCAGCTCGCATGAACTGTTTGTCGAAACTTGCTAACCATTTCGTCCCAGGCACTACTTTTACGTCGTTTGTCACAAACACACAGACAACGACGGTCTTGTCAAGCTATCCGATCACTCAAACTTCAACTCAAGTCCAGACATTGACGACAAGCTATGCTATCACCACCACAGCTCCAGGTAAGTCTCCCAGGCTTTTGGACGCCCTAGACGTCTTTCCCCGATTGGACCACCTTTCGAGCTACGACCTTCGCGCCCCGAGAAATCTCGAACTGCGACAGTCTTCGAAATTCAGTGCTGATATTTTCAAGGGACAACTTTTGTGAGCACTCTTATTGCAACAACCACTTTGCCAGCAAGCACGGCTTATGCTACCACCACGCTTTCTGGAACAACTATCACGCTCACTTCAACGCAACCTGCCACAACTCTGACTTATATTTCTACTGTCACCTTGGCTCAGCAGACGACGACTTTGGCTGGCGATACAATCACAACGACTTTGGCTGGAGCGACTGCAACACAGGCTGGCCTTACTCAGACCCAGACATTGGTTTCGACGGCTGCAGCAAGCACCCTCCCAGCTTCGACGATTCTTGTGACGACCACTCAGGGCGGAAGTACTGTAACTTTGGTTTCAACCCTTGCAGCTTCGACGATCACACAGTCTGTCACGATCGCAACTACCGCGCCAGCTTCGACCATAATTTTGACGAGCGTGATCCAGCAGACAACCACGCAAGCGGCTTCTACCATTGTTTCTACGCAATTGGCATCTACAATCACCCAGACCCAATCTCCTCTTACTCAAACTCAGACGCAAATAACCACAGCGGCCGGACCGACAAACACAAACACGGTCACGGCTGCCGGCACGACCGTCATTTTGACGACCACGGCTGGCGGATCTACCATTTTGCTCACAACAACATTCGCGCAGACATTCACAACCGCCGGGCCAACGGTAACATATACAAGCTTGATGTCTAATGCAGCGCAGACCGTCGTCCAGACTTACACCAGCGTCATGCCGGCCGCAACCCAAACGACAACCGTCCAGCAGGTCGTCACTCAATACTCGACGATTTCTGGCAGCGTGCAAACGATCACCCAAACTACAGTCCGCGATGGAACTACCGCTTACCTTGAACGAACCACCACAGCGCCAGCTCAGACATCCACGATCCTCGTCACACAAGCTGCAGCTACCGTGACGCAGAGCAATGCCGCTCAGACTTATTATGTAACAGCCACCACGACCATGCCAGCAGCTTCAGTTTACTATGTAAACAACGGCGGTGGTACGGTAACGATGAGCGGCGCGACCGTGACTGTGGCGTACTGTCCTTGCTACCCGGGCATGAAGTTTGCGAGACAAAACAACGATACGCATGTTTATGAGCATTGCAGTTGTTAAGGCGTAGCTTTGATTCAGGAGCTGTGTAATTTCTCTGCATAATTAGGGCTCCTTCGCTGCGTGGCAGTATGCCAAAGGAGTTGGGAAGCGGTCGTCTATGAGCATCTAGCGCAAGCATAGTGTACAAAGCGACAATCTTGAATGGCATGATCTTTTGTAATCTTATGGACTCGACAATCTAATATGCAGGATGTCAATTTATCTATTCTTACGGCGGAGCAAGTCAGACTTGTAGCTGAGCGGAATCACTCATCCTCCGCCTCTATTACTTCGCAAAAACAAAGCCAGGATTTTCGTCGCCAAGGGCCAGGATTTCCTCCTCACTCTTGCCCTCAATAAGATAGTCTCTCTTACCAGAGGCGCGCTGCTTGTTCTCCCAGGTGTAATAGAAATACAACGAGGCATAGATCAAGCATCCGGTGGCAACCATGGCCATCGTTACAGCATGACCGCGAACGTATCGCGGCGCTTCATCTGTGCTGTAAAGGAACGGAGCCATGATACCAGCACAATTGCCGAAAGTCAACTGAAGAGCCGTTGCTGTTGTTCTTTTGCCATATCTCGGGCTATTCGTTGGCAACCAGGCGATTGGAATACCCACAAGAACATATAGGCCCATTGCCGTCAAGAAGCACCCTCCGTAGTGCACGCCAGGCCCGCTGTCCGATATCAACATCGCATATCCAACCACGGAGATCAGTCCGAACAACACAACGATGGGTCCTCGAGACTGGCGCCAGTCGCTATACCGTGCAGCGGCCATATATGAGATAGCACCCAAGGCGTAGCAAGGAATCGTCAAGACCTGCACCATCGCACTTGATGCATCTGGTCTGATTCCTCTGATGATCGTCGGCAAGAATGTGGAATATCCGTAGAGCATGGTATCAACGCAGAAGAGGCCGCAATAGAACATGTAGGCCCTCCAATCGGTCAAGGCCTTCTTTACGTCCTTCCATTCGAAGGTTTCCGAAACGCCAGTCTGACGAGCTCTCCGAATGGAAACCATTTCTTTCTCCTCTGGGGTGAGATAGTAAGCGGTATCAGGATCATCAGCAAGGAAGAACCAGCAGATGACACCAAGTACGACTGTTGGTAGGCCCTCAAGGATGAAGATCCATCGCCAGCCACTCAAGCCCGCAACTCCCTCCATGTGGCCAATGCCATAAGCGAGCAAGCCACCAAAAGCGCCAGCAAGCGCAGCAGAGACAAAGAGGTATCCGATGCGCAGAGCGAGTTCTTTCTTGGTGTAGAAAAACGTGAGATAGATGGCGCAGCCTGGGAACAGGCCTCCCTCGACGAGTCCAAGCAAAAGTCTGCATGCGATCAATGACGCGTAATTGCTGCACAAGCCCATAAGCGTGGCGATCAATCCCCATGCCACTGTGATGAACGAGATCCAGCGAGAAGGCGAGACATAGTGCTTGAGGATGATGTTTGACGGCACTTCCGATACCACATATGTCGCGAACAATACCGACACAGCGACTTGAAATTGGTCGCGGCTCATGCTGAGGTCTTCTTCCAATCCGTAAAGTCTGGCATTGCCAATGTTGACTCTGTATGCTTAGTCAGTCATGCTTGCCTCACCATTGATTCCCAGAAGAAAAGTCGTACCGGTCAAGAAACGAAAAGAGATACAGCAACATCATCGCGGGCACGATGTAGCGATCGAGTTTGCGCACGAGCTGGCGTTCTTTATTCTTGTCGATTGCAGGCATGCCATCGTCCAGAGTGTCGCCGACTTTCTGCTCCTGCAGCGTGGTAGAGTCATTCTTCGAGCCAGCCATCGAAAGTCGTGCTTGCAGGCGTTGAATCACGCGTCTAGCGGACATCTTGATATAAGAAGACGCGCTGACGCCAAGAGAAAACTGTAGTATTATCGTTTTTTTGGTATCACATGGTGATTGTGTCGCAGAGCGCAAAGCAGTGGACACGATAAGGTCGGGTCACTTTTTTTCTACGGTAGTGAACGTCTGCCGGATCCACCCCCACAAAGTGGACTGATCCTGTTTCACGTTCTTTGGTGCTCGTGCTCGTCTCATCTTCTTGCTGCTGACGTGGTTCTCTCAATAATAAGCTTATCGAATGTATCTTGGCGGAAGTGCATGTTTATATACACTGCCTGATACATCGCGATAAGGTTGCGGCACGGACACCTGTTGGTGTCCGGCTTATCATTTCCTCAACTGTCCAAGCCGCAAGGATGGGCTGTCGTTGGTATCACCGCTATCTGCAAGTACTGATTGTCTTCCGCAAACCTTCCCACTGCTATGCTGTGGGGATCTCAGCTCAGAGAGAAGCTCTCTGCCCACTCAAGAGTGGACGGAAGATTGCCATGGTCGGACGACAGCAGGGTCCGGCATGGGGTGCGCGGCCTACCAGCGAAGCACTTTGCACGACGTATCACCTACAACACTAACACTATTTACCTCAGGTCACCTAAAGACGATGTCATTCCAGCTCTTCAAGTGGCACATTCACATTGACAACGCTCCAGCACCATTGCGCCATGCCTGCTGGCGATGAGATCCAGTTTCAAAAATGTCACCAGAATGCATGATAATGCCGCTTTGCGATGGCCAATTCCTCGGCAGCAATCTCGGTATAGGCGACGTGCAGGTGCCAGGTGAGCTGCTGTGTGACACATGTAGCACTGCTGTGAGCTTGTTTGTTTCTATCGACAAGAGGTCCTCCACAAGCTCGATCTGAGTCAGGTCATTCATGAGGTTTCGTTGGCACAGTAAGAGTAATAGTCTTACAGTATCTACCAGAGCCATACGTTGCGGGTCATACGGCAATCAGACGTAAACTATGGTATGCAATGCGAAGATCCCCCATTTTTAAACCTGCATATACGGTTTTCCCCACCCTTCCTCTTACGTACGCTAACCGTCTGAAGAACCACCTCGCGAACATATAACAACCTACAGCGTGGTAAACGAATGCCAAGTCCCTCAGGAAACCAGCAATCATGGCTATCATAGGCTATGGGAGTCTCACGGCTATATGTGCGATTCTCGCACTCATACACTACTACATCCTTCCATACTTCTCGACATACAAAAGCCTGCGCAAAGTGCCGGGCCCTTACCTAGCAAAATTCAGCAATCTATGGCTTGCTTTCGGTGCCAGAAAAGGCAAAAAGTTTGCTTGGGTCCATTGGGCTCATGAGAAATACGGGCCGATTGTGAGGGTCGGCTACAATCACGTCTCTATTGCAGAGCCAGAAGGCTTGCATGCTGTGTATGCTCACGGAAATGGCTTCTTGAAGGAGTGAGTGTCCCTGGCAAGACCCCTAACCGGAGGGTATATTCTGACGATGATCATGTAGCATATACTATGAGGCTTTCGTCTCCGGAGTCCCAGGTGTGTTCAATGTACGCGATCGCGTTGAACATGGGCGTAAGCGTAAAATTATAGCCCACGCGTTCAGTCCCGGTGCAGTGCATTCCTTTGAAGACCACATGTCTGAGAATCTTCGAAGATGGGTGCAGCAGCTTGATCGCATTGCCAGCAATCCTCCTCCGAATGGCTCGTACGCAAGGGTGAATATGATGCCTTGGTGCACTTACATTGCTTTCGACGTCATCGGAGATCTCGCATTCGGTGCACCGTTCGGTATGGTGGCTAAAGGCAAAGACGAGTGCGAATCTCAGACTCATCCGGACGGACCGGTAATTGTGACTACCGGTGCAGAGACATTGAATCGCAGAGGAGAAGTTAGCTCCACCCTCGGACTCCTGCCAGCCTTGCGCCCGTTTGCAAAATATCTGCCAGACCCTTTCTTCAGCAAGGGTGTCCAGTCCGTGAGCAACCTACACGGCATCGCCAAAGTTGCAGTCGCGCGACGACTCGATCTGGCGGACAACAGCGACAAAGCACCAGCCAAACGGCGCGATATCTTGCAGATGCTTGTCGAGGCCAAAGATGCGAGCGGCCAGCCACTGCCAAGGGACGAGCTATTGTCAGAGGCTCTTACAGAACTCATTGCTGGAAGTGACACGGTGAGCAACACAGCTTGTGCCATCTTCTACTGGATTCTGGACGGAGAGCGCAAAGCTCCAGGCACCATCATATCTCGTCTACGTGCAGAACTCGACGCAGCAATTCCTAGCGATGCCGAGATCGCATCGTTCGAGCAAGTGAAGAACCTTCCCTTCCTTCGACGCTGCATCGACGAGGCAATGAGACTGCATTCCACATCGGCTCTCGGTCTTCCACGTATCGTCACATGTCCAGAGGGTGTGGCGTACGGAGACACCGTCTACGAAACAGGCACGGTGCTCTCGGTGCCCAGCTACTCTATCCATCACGATGCCAAAGTGTGGGGCGACGATGTGGAGCTGTTCAGACCTGATAGGTGGCTAAAGGAGAACCTTACTACGAGGCAGAACTTGTGCTTCAATCCGTTCAGTTATGGACCGAGAGCGTGCGTCGGACAGAATGTTGCTCGCATGGAATTGTCGTTGATTGTTGGGACGGCTTTCCACCGCTATGACTTTGAGCTCTATCAGGAGACTTTGGAGTCTCATGAAGGTTTTTCGAAGAAGCCGGACGAGTGTTGGGTCGGCATTGCAAGGCGATGAGACGGCCTGTCGTTCGCGTTTGGATGCTGTGATTCGTCCCGAAAGCTTGTCAAATTTATGTATGCCAGTATCATCAGCGATCGGAGGTCGACCGCATTCTATTGGAAACGGAGCACTCTATGTTGAATTGCAATGCGTGCGATACCTGCTTTCCGTCTTTGGTTGGTCCCTCAAAAGTGGACACTTCACTCTTGGCTTCAGCTTCAACTTCAGCCGCATCCTGTTCTTGCCTCTCGAAAAGCACATGTCGGAACAGTGTTGTCTTCCACCATGCAATTTTGCGCAGCCATTCCATCAAACATCATAGCGGCCCACGATGCCTGGAGTGCCGTCCGGGCGTGGCTGTGATGCATGTCGGAAGCAGAAGAAGAAGGTTGGGCGTCCACCATGACATGGACATATCCGACATTGACGGCTTCGTAGTGCGATACAGCTCAGCCTGCATGCGCGAGGTGCGCCAGACTTCGAATACCTTGCACAGGAAACGGGCAGCGTCGCTTCAAGTTCATACATGTCGAGGACGGCACTGCCACGAAATCGACAAGTTCCTCCCCACCATCCAATGTCGTAGTAAGACCAGGCAGACCTGCAGCTGCTTTATCGAGCAGTGTTACAAGACTGGCGAGTTCATTCGCCTCTGGTCTTGAAGTGAAAGATCCTCGATTCGACCTTGCCTGCTATGGACCATTTCTTTCGGAACTTCCGAAGAGGTTCGGGACGCATGACGCTTTGGATGCGTCGGCATCTGCTTTGATCTGCGCCTACCCGGCTGTATATAATCGCCAAACCTCTTGTGAGGCTCTCACAAAGTATGGGAAAGCATTGCAGGTCCTTCGCTTGTCATTGGAAACCCCCAAAAGCGAGAAGGTCGTGGAGGTTTTGTGTGCTATCTACTTCCTACTCATTTGCCAAGTACGCAGATCGATTATTACATCTTCATCCGTACTGACCAAAGTCGCAGACTTGGATTGCGAGACCAGGCGACGAGATCATCAGTCACGGCAGAGCAGTCTCGCAGATGCTCAATGCCGTGGCTGGGAAGATTCCTACACATTATATCAAAGAAGGGTTCGAACACCAAGTCCTGGTTTCAATGTGCATAGTTGTAGTAAGCGCTCATGAACCCTATAACTCAATCAGGGCAGCCACTAAAGCAGCCTGTACAGATCATAGAGGCAACTTTCGATCCTACCATCAAGCTGCATCCTTGGTACCGGAAGAACGTAATGGCCCACCACGGGATATCTAAGCCTCGTACAGGACCTTCCCGTCCAAACAGCCATTCCAATGGTCAGTCTCAGGGAAGCATCACTGTGGAGACACTCGCACGCATCCCTGACCTGGTTCACGCGCCTCGATCTAATGCTGGCGAGATTCGGGATCTGTACAAGCGTGCGTGTCTTGACGCAGCAGATCTCTCTGTGAAAAAGGCTATCGTTCTAGAAAAGCTGGCTACTGGCAGCTTTGCATCAACGCCGACAACAGCAATTGCCGTAGAGCGGATCATCCCTTCTCTCCTAGTTGCGCAAAGCATCTTGCTGAGCGTCGCTCTCGGCTGCAACGCCATCTTGTCTGCTCTAGTTCCTTGGGATGCCTCTCTAGCTGGAGATGGCGCGCAACTCTACAAGAGCACGATAGCACTCGCACAAGAAGTTGCGCCGTACAGGCCATTGGCTGCGAGCCACTTCCCGCTTTGCTTGATGGCATGTTACCTGGGAGTGACGGAGCTGGAAAAGAAGAAAGAGGTGCAGGCTTTACTTCTTGACTTCCAGCGTGATTTCGCCACCGCATCCTGGTTAGAGGTGGCTACAAAGGCTAGAGAAGCATACTGGACCGCTCGGGTGGCATACATTGCCGATTATGAGAATCGGCTTGGGCTTGATGGCAACACCGATGAGGCTTTTGAAGGAGAAGACATAAGCTTCTGTGCTGTTCAATAGGATAGCATCGCTGACACTGCAGTCAAGCGAGTGAAGATAGAAGACTATCCGGCGGGATCGCAAACGGCATATCAGCGTGGTTCTACGTTCGGCTCTCGTCTATTTCAGAAGATAGTTCCCGCTGAGATGCTGCGTGCAAACTTATGAGTAGCGACTGTAGATCGGATCCTGGTGGGGTTCGGTTGGGTTTCAAGATTAGATCGTCGGCAAATGCAGCCGAGGCGATCTGGAGCGCGTCATTGTAGCTGCCTGCCCGCAGAGCTGTGCTACATTTATTCGACCACAGTGACCTTTCTCCATTACACCACATCTCACCACATCACACCACGCACCACACAATATCACACCGCTCCATACCCGAGTCAGCGCATCTCCCTCAACGTCAATCGAACATCAACCCTGCATAGCAGCAACCTTCACAGAACGCCTGCACAATGGCACAATCACCTGCCGGCCCTCGAGGCAATGTACTGTCCGCTGCTTCCCTCGCCTACATGATCCGCACAAGTCTCCCCAAGGATGCGTCGCCGCAAATCAAAACGGCGCAGGAAGCCATAGCTCTCGCATCGCACGCATCCATGCTGGCCGTGGGCTTTCGCATGGTCGGACTGGGCGAAGATCACAAGCTTGAAACCCCTTCAGACCGCGACGACCCTCACGAACTACCCAGCGAATGGAACGCCAATGCTGGTCATTACGCCTTTCGCTACAAGCACTCGCAGTCAAGCATGGAGTATCTTTTGAAAGCAAACAGGATGGGGAATAAAGTCGTCGTCATGGGAATGGCTTTGGGCGACGACAAGACGTGTACTTTCGACATCAAGACGCAGGAGTTTGTTTCGGACGGCAACCTGCCAGCGACACCGAAGAAAGAGGGAGCAACAGATGACGAGATCGAGCGTGCAATTCAGGACATATTCATCAGCGTTGGGCGCCTGTCGGACTTGGGCAGTTTCCTGCGCCTCAACGTCATCCAGAAGTTTGCGCCTGGCCTCCAGAAGCCTGGGTACGAAGAGACACCTGAGGCTTCATCTTCCGCCAGTCGGACTCAAGAACCTCGCGGTGCCGACAGACCACTAAGAGATCCTCTCCGCGACGATCGCGACCCTCCTGCAAGGCCATACCCATTCGCCGATCCACTCGCACAACCCAGACAATCAATGCCCGAGCCAATGCCCGGCTTCGAGGACGAGTTCGAGACAGGTCGTCCTGGAAGAGGAGGATTGCCTGGAGGCGGATACCCCAGGATCGGTGAGCGCGATTTATACCCTCAAGGTCTTGGTCCAAACGATCCTTTCCGTGGTGGTGTTGGCCCAGGCTTTGGTGGTATGGGCGGTGGTGGAATGCACCCTACCTTTGACGATCCTATGTTCGCTGGACAAGGACAGCGTGGCGGTTACGACCCGCAAGTACCACCTGGAGCACGATACGACCCGATGGGTCCCGGCCCTGGCGGTCGCGGAGGACATCCCAGAGGCGCAGGAATGGGTGGAAGGCCACCCAACCCATTTGGAGGTTTCGGTGACGGGGACTTCCTTTAGATCATGCCTGCACCGAGATACAGTGTCGCACTTGGACGCACGCTGGGGATAACCTGCAACCAGACTTTAAACACTAGCATGACTCCCCCAATTCATGACGGCATCCAACCAGCTTTGGACCAACACGACCCGAGACGATTAATGATAGCACAGATCCCAAAGTAGTAACGGCATGACATCCAAAGTCTATGTATCATTTAACCAAGAGCATTATTCTATCAAACATGTCATTAAGTGTCATGACTTGCCCTGCTAGCCTCTATCGTATCCATGCTATTATTCTGATCGAACCACTCCTTCCTCGTGGCTGGAGCAGGATTAGTAACGCTTTCTCTTCTCAAGTCCAGACTCGCACGATTCCTCTCATAATCCTCGCGCTCAAGCTTCAACCTCTCATGCGCAAGCTCCGCTTCTTTCGTCCGACTCGCACCACCGCTAAAAGCCCTCTTCTGCTTCATCGAAGGACGGTGGGTATTCACCGAGCTCGCGTTCGGACTCGAATTCTTGCGAGACATCGACCACCGCCGCCAGGACGCCAGGAGACCCGCTTGCGATTGCGCAGGTGATTGTTCATTCGACGAAGTCCGGGACTTCTCGCTGCCGATGCTGGGCAAGTGTCCTGGCGCTTTGCTTTCGCGTCTCGACCAGCCAGCCTGATCATCGCGACACTTCCAGAACACGAAACTGCCGAAAAAGGTGCCGTCGGTGCCCTGGATGTGGCGCCATGGCCGCTCGCGCCAGCAGAAGACACAGACGTCTGCAAAGCCCATGAAGCATTGGCAGAAAGAAGAGAGGAGCGAGAGTGGGAAGATCGGGTGTTGCGCGAAGCGGTCGCTATAGCTCATGCAGTGGACGACGAATGGAATCAGCCATAATGTCATGTAGACGACCGGGTAGATGAAGAGGATTCGTAGCTGGCGCTGAATGGCGCGGCGTCTTTGGCGCAGCATTCGAGCGCCAATGTCCTCGTCCGCGTTGCTGGCGGCTGAGGCACTGGTGCGGGCCTCTTTGATGGGCGGTAATGTTGGGTCCAGCGACACTGCGTTGATGGACTGAGAGGCAGAGACCGTGGTGGAGACGGAGCCTCGTGCGTGGGTAAAGTCGAAGCCAGGCGGTGCCATGAAGTCTTCAGCCATAACGCCAGGAGCGATCTGTCGACTCCCTCGCCTCGATGTGGGATTACTGCGAGCAGTGGGCGTGATCGAGAGGTCTGCATTTGGCGTCGATGTGCCTCCAAATGGCGAGTGCCATGCGGGCAACGACATCCGTCGATCTGTGTTAAACGGCGTCTTGTTATCGTCATGAGGTTTTGACGATGCGGGTCCTGGCACGCTGGCGTCGTCTGGAGCGATGTCGTCGTGGTCTATTCTTCCGCCAGATCTCAACATAAAATTGTGCTCCTTCACAGCTTTGGCGACAGCTCCACGCTCGGCGGAGCTTACTGCCGACATGTCGGTACTTGATGAACGATCCCTTTCCTGGCCGAACACTTTGAACTCATAGCCAACGTGGCTGTAGATGCGGATGGCGACCCACATGATGTACAGCCAGATCAGATAGCGTGGAACCCACGAAAGCGCCAGACGGTACCAGAATGGTCGTATAGGCAGCCAGCAGAATGCGCCTTGGGCTTGATATGCGCCATTTGGATTGGCGAATGCAAGAGCTGCGGTGAAGCATGGAAAAAGGATCCAAATAGCAAAGACCCAGCGGCGAACTTTGTAAAGACCGTCGTGACCAAGAAAAGAATTATTAGGAGGGAATATCTGTAACGCCATATGCATGCTAATGAACAATATCGCAACATCTGAATTGTTGTCAGCAACGCCTTCTAGTATTGAGAGTAAATACACTTACCGCACGCCTGAAGTCCCATCTGTAACATAAATCCGCTCACCTGGCAGAACGACTCGCCGCTCTGCACCTGGCTTCTCCCAAAGTTCACGGAGCCGTGGATGAGATACCACATGCTCTTGTAAAAGTCTCCAAGGATCAACATCAACACGAGGTCGCGTCTGTAATTCCGTCGCATCATGCAGAACCAGTATATGGCGCACATCGTGGCGCAGATGCTGACGCTTGCCATTGCAGCACATATTATTTGGATCTGTCGCCGCTGCTGGGCAGCCAAAATATTTGCGGCAACAACTGATGAGGAGCTCCATAATCCAGTCTCAGCTTTTTTGTCCATTGCGCCATTCATTGTCGCGCGTGTAAATAATGTTGTGAGCTGATATGCGACATCGTTGATGTTAATTCGACCTTCATCCAGTGTAGGCACAGCAGGCATCTCAACTCTGTACCGACAGAGCGGCAGAGTACTTGAGCAAGGAGTAAGTGGTACCTCTTGCAAGGATGTAGTGCATAACGTGGCGGGCGCGCGGCTGAGTGCTATAGCACAGTTATAGCAAGGTTAAGTTGAGGGGGCTTTTATTGATCGACGAAAGTAAGGCTTAAGCTGGCAGCCCATGCACTTCGCCCAGCAATCGTACCGAGAGTTCCGAAAGCTACCAGATTCTTTGGTTTGTATATCCACCTGGCGAGCCTGGGTATGTCGACGTTGCTACGGCGTCAGCACACAGAGCATAAGCAGCCGACAGGAAAGGGAGTGTTGTGTGTGCAAATTTTGTTCGGCATGTCTCCCCAAGGCATTTCGACACTGGTATGCGGACGGTGCCGCGTGTGCATCTAGACTCGACGGTATTGTCTCTCCCGGGGAGCGTTGGAATTAGTCCAACGGTGGATCGATATAGATTTGTGGTCAGTCGCATCATCGTCGAGATCCCTCCACACACCAGGGCACTCTGGTCGCTGTGGACAACAAGAGGTGCTCAAGTGTCGTCACCTTGCGTGGAGCTCAGGATATCCTGCATTCCTGAGCTTTGCAAATCCTCGCGTGTGTCTCAGTAGTTGGCACATAAGTACAATTGTCAGTTGATGACCGTCCAAAGCTTTGCTTTTCAGCCGTTGAGGTACTAAGGTACCTTCGTACCTTAGCCGGCAAGTTTGCAATGTCAGAGTCGGCATTTAAACATCTGACCAAACATCAGGAGATGTCGCTACCGAGCGTCATCTAGAGTAAGTTCAAGGCAGCCCATTCTTGAAGCAACCAGGAACGCCCAAGCAGTACGCGAAATGCGTAATAAGCGATTGACACAGGGCTTTATGGTGGCAAATTGGACAATCCATGGCGCTGGCATCGCTGCCCGACAGATTGCCGAGAATTAGGAATTGACGAAATCAGAGTCACCGACAGCCAGCAATTGAAAGTGTGCGAAAGCCGGCAATGGTATTGCATCTGCTGACTGGGGCATTGTTCAAAGACACAACCATTTGAAACACCGACTCAGCAATACAGAAGAAACGCAAAAAGGGTTTCAAACATCCCAGGAAGCAGAAACACGTCTTGAACCCTTGAACGGGGCGCCTGACGGGCCGAGTCTTCGTTTGCGCCACGAAACGGTACCACCACGTGTTAGCGTTGCGTGTACGAGGGTTAACTGCTCCTAATGTCACGACTACCTCACCCCTGCCCTCTTTACACTCTTCTCAATGGCTTCCACGCTCCTGAACCCCGGTGACAGGCGCTCTACTCTCGACGCCATTGCTGCATCAGTCCACGCGAGCCCGCCGAGAGAACTCTGTCAGGGCCCCAAGCGTCCTGATGTTCCGGTCCGTCTTCAGCCGGCATGTCAAACCTGGTCGACTTCACTTCGGCCTTCGCCGCGCTTCGTAATTGTGAAGACGCACGTTCTGATCTCCGATCCTGTCATGTCTGCCTAGTCCAAAGTGGCATTCTGAGCGCGTGATCTTCAGATAAGTCATCCGGGGCTACGATAAGCTAAGGATATTTCATTTCTGCATCCTTTCGCTTCTCAGTCTTGCTTACTATTGATTTGTTCTTCATTGCCCTGCACTGTTCGAGAAGGAAGAAATCAAACATGGCCGCTTTACCCCGTGGAATCAAGCATGTCGACCGCACAACACTATACACAGACCTTGGCGCTCGTGTGTCTTACCTCAAGGAATTCATAGAGTTCGGTCCAGGTACTTTCTCCCCTGAGCGCATACATTGCAGATGGTGAATCGATACTCACATCTGGCCAGATGACCTTTCTGCTCTTGAGCGTGGTCAAGACTTGGTGCGAATGGTCATTCCTGACATCGTCAATTCGGTCTACAGAAAGCTCCTGCAACATGACGTTACTGCCCGTGTGTTCTCAACGCGCGACAGTCGCGACGACGAAGATCCTCCTGTTTGGCCTCAAGATGGTAGCCCTGCAATTCAAAACCGCAAGATCTTCCTCAGATGGTACTTGACGCGACTGAACCAAGATCCGTCCAAGAAAGAATTTGTGAGTCGTGCCACACACAAGTTTATTGTGCCTTTTGCTAACGTTATGTGTAAAGTGGGAATACCTGGATAAAGTCGGGTATGTTAGACCAAATGATTGAAGACTTGAGCCTTACTGACCTTAGCAGCGAGATGCATGTTGGTGGTGGCCGACGCAATCCTCTCCACGTAGATTATATGTTCCTTGGCATCTGCATGGGTTACGTGCAAGACGCCTTTACGGAATCCATTCTTACAAACACTACCGTCGATCTTCGCTTAAGGATATCAGTCGTCCGAGCATTGGGAAAACTCATCTGGATCCAAAACGATCTCCTTGCCCGCTGGCACATCAACGAAAATACCATTGGCGTAAACCCGAACCCGCAGCCAGAGACTTCTGGGCTTCCCCGATCAGCGGCTCCCTCGCCAGTCCCTGCGAAGTCACATATGGCTTCCCCTCCGACGAACCCATTCTCTCCTGAAAGCGAAAACCTGTCTTCACAGTATGATAATCGCAACCAGTCGGACTCTTCATCACATGCGAGCAGCAACAAAACCAGCCTTGGACGCAACAAAGACTCACTAGACATCGACTCGTATAGTTTTGGGGCTAGCAACGGATGTCCGTTTTCTGAGGCTTCAATGGACGCTCAGAGAGCAGGTCAGGGATGGCCTCAGAGCAACAGAAGACCAAGTGCAAGCAGAGAGAGGCCACACAGCAAGTCAAGGGGATGGCTCTGAGCTCGTTGAGATGCTTCCGCGAAGATTTCTTCAACTTGGGCGCCCCCGAAAGCAGTGCTTTGGAGCCATTGCCATGGAGCACCCGATCGCTACTCTTATTTCTTGCCGAGGTCTGCACATTCACCTAAAGAACGTGCCGCATACAAGTTGCATCTGCATCGGCTTCGACGTCGACAACCTCGGTTAGACACTGTTGACTGGCCATGGCCTGAAGCTCTACCGGACCACTCGAGTTCACAGTGGGCAATAACGTGAATCTCCTCACAATCCATCAAGACCTCAGGCACTTCTTGTCCGCGGAGGTCACCCGCGGAATTCTATATTGATTGCAAGTCAAAACACGTACCTGCGCTAAACTATTGTTTTGAAGTAGCCATATATATCATTGTAAATTATGCTAGTAACCGTCGAAAGTATCGAAAAGATGTAACAATTTGACGCAGAGGTCTGCCGTCGGGAAGTTTCCCCTCTGCAGCGGCTCATCGCTTGACTTCAAGCAGCACCACAAATCAGCCTTGCGAATCAAGCCTCGTGGCCTTGCAATATCAAGCTTTCAGCTAGAGCGTCTGCCGACCGTTTGGAACGCCCATGACGTCGGCGTCCACCGGCTTTTGATTGCGGCGTGAGTCTCAAAAGTAAAACAAACATCGATCCGCGGGGCGCTGCGAGGAGCCCGTGAACGCTCCAGATCTTATGAGATATTCCTGGCATACCACCAGCTGATCTCAAGTATCCTGTGTTTCCTCTCTACACCATAGACAACATTCATTCACTGACCTTTCAACCCTGTTGGAACACATAAAACAAGACCACTCTCACTCAGAAATAACAGTGCTCAATTTAGAGCAACACCATAAAGTAACACACTACACTCGCTCGAACGACACTCAAGATGGCTCCACGCATCCATCTCGTGCGTCACGGAAAAGGATTCCATCAGGAAGAACCCACTGAAAAGAACCAATACCTGCCGGACCCTCACCTGACGGAAGAAGGCATCGAAAGATGCAAGGTCTTCTCGAGGAACTTTCCGAAATCTACTCAGCTAGACTTGATCTGTGCTTCACCTTTGCGCCGTACCATCCAGACGGCCAAGTTCAGCTTCGCCGATTACCTTAAGCGACTTCCGCCCATTATTCTACTGCCGTATGCGCAAGAAGCAACCGATCTGCCATCTGACACGGGAAGCGGTAGGACAGTCATCGAGACCGAATTCGGGAATCTCGTCGACACGTCCTTGGTCGAGGATGACTGGAATAGCAATAAAGGCGTATATGCAGCTGCGCCTGAGGCTTTGTTCGAGCGAGCGAACAGACTGAGGGCATGGCTCGAGGCGAGGCCCGAAAAGGAAGTGGCGGTCGTTGGCCATGGTAACTTCTGGCATTATCTGACCGGAGAAGTTGATGCCGAGGGAAACCAGACAAGTAAGTCGGAATAGACGCGCTATGATATGTAGTGTACCCATGCTGACGATGACTTAGCACCGTATTGGTCGAACAACGAGTGGCGCAGCTATCGATTTGTAGCGTCTGAGAATGGATCGGCAAAATTGGAGGAAGAGAAGGAATCGATTGAAAGGAGGCACTTGCTCGATTAAAGCTGTTATCGCAGTCGTTTGAGCAATGTGACACGCTGTTCCGAATTGATATGTGCATCAAGATCAACAAGTCATTACTCAGGAAGTCTAATACATCTAAGCTCGTGAAAATGCACGAGAGTCCGATGACGTAATTGAAGAACCGCTATGCTTGATGATTATTCTTACAATGTTTCTATTATATGTAGCGTTGACTGTTCGCTCACAAAGTCCATGCTCTCAGCCATCATCACAAATCTAGCTTATTGCTGAGCTGCCGCTTTCTCTTCTTTGCGTTTCCTTTCAGTACGCTCGCTATAACGATCCGCGAATAAGTCGAAGTGAGGTCGCATCAAGATCGTGTACTTCACGAATTCCTCCATGCAATCGACAACTCTGTCTCGATTCGACGACGGCATGAGCCGACTACCACCTTCAGCGCCAAGAAGAGCGTCCAGCTCGTTGCCCTGCGGATCGTGGGCATCAGTGAATTGGGTGTATGCTTGTGGTATGGATGACTGGTTCGGTATAGCGAAGAGGCGCATCCAGCGGCCTAGCATCCGGAGAGAATTGACGGTGTTGAAAGATTGTGAGCCACCGGAGACCTGAGCGATGGCGAGTGTGCGGCCCTGAGTAGGTCGTACCGAGCCTGTGCTGAGGGGAATCCAATCGATCTGGTTTTTGAAGACGGCAGTCTGGAGGCGATGAGTATTGATCTTTGGAATAGTGGGCATTGATTTCAAGGGGATAAACGTACCAGGTTGCCATGCTGCTCAGGAGACACCCATAAATGGCCATTGCTCCATATGCTGAGCTCACGCAACTCTTGCACCTTCGGATGGTCTTGCTGGGTGTCGTCCTTGACAGGCAAGTCTTTCGGATCGAAAACGCGAACGTCGCAGCCCAAGCGATGCAAGATCCGAGCGCACTCAAATGCAAGCAACTTTGAGTATGAACTGGCGTGTGTCAGCGTTGCTATATTTACCTGCCGAATATCGTGACGTACCGAGAACGCAAACTACCGTATAGGACAAGAACGCGTAGTCGCTGTCCATCATTGGCACCAAGATCAGTTCGCACCATGGCTTCAACTACATCGAGCTCCAATTTGGATATCCAGTCGCTCGTGGCCACACGTTCATCAAGTAGGAACGGACGATATCTGTCACGTATAACGGCATCGTCTATACTTTTAGAGATGCTTAGATTCGAAGAAGAGATTCCGTTTTGCGGCCGTGTGATTCCATTGCTCTGCATGACCCGGTTTGCGGAAGAGAGTGATCGACTTGTGACGCCAGTGTGTCCAGAAGAAAGCGGAAATGAAGGTACGATGCGTTGGCAAAGAATTTGTCGAGGAAATGTCAAGAAACGAGAAATGGTTTTCATGACCTCGATACGATTCAGGAGACGAGATCAAGCATAAAACGATATACGACACTAGAGGAGACGGTTTCTTGACATTTGTTGAGCCAGTGGAACGCTTGTTTGGAGGATACCGCTGCGCTGACGAATCAGAACAGGAAAGCATGTCGCTCTCCAAATGTCGTCAATAAGAGGGATTCAACCCTTACCCTACCTCATTGACCCACCGTTGTGATTACATGTACAGCACATGCCTTGATACTCGATTGAATCTGATTTTGACAGTCACAGGCTGGTGTGCTCATCCGGTCGTCTGTTTGATACTCCTAAGGCATGTACAATTATCATGCTTTCATGGCGGAAATACATGAACTATCAATACTTTGCTCTCAATCGACCTTACGAGCCTTCATGAAATCCACAAGATCGAAGAAGCTCTTCTTGTACCTCCTCTCCTGCGTCGTGCGATTGACAGTCTGAATGCCAAAGTGCGCATCGTAGTCACCGAATTCCCAGTTATCTGCGAACGACCACGCGTAGGCGCCCACCACCTCAACGCCATCTTCCCAGATTGCCTTGAGGACTTCCGACATGAAGCTGAGGTAGTACTGGCTTCGTGGAGAATCGAAGAGCTGGTCAGATAGGTTCTCTTTCTGGGCCTCATGGAAGACCGGGAAGCCGAACTCTGTAATGGCTACCGGCGTGCGGTAGACATTGTGCAGGAAGTTCAAGTAGAGACGAAGGTAGGTTGGCGTGATGTAGACATAAGACTCCGAGCGATAGCCAATGTTCCAGCCGAAGACGTCCGTTGTTGTCTGGTTGACACAGTAAGGTCTGAACGTCGACGAGGTATTCTGGGCGCACTCGACGATGCTTTCTTGGGATCCCGCCACCGGAGGCGCAATGACTGTGGCTGTGTACGGGTCAATGCCCAGGAAATCGGCAGTACCATTCATGTACTCCAGATCCTCTTGAGACAACGGGACGTAATCTTTGATCGTCATCTTGTAGGATTCAGGATAGTCCACACCGAGGAAGATGGGGTTGCAGAATGGGCCAAGTTGAAATGTGTTGAAGTGGTCGGCTGCGTATACATCCACTTCGCTCTCTGGGTTGCGAGGGACACCGAAGTTGTTGTTGAACTTCAGAGCGATCTTGCCAGTACCCTTCAGCTCTTCCTTGTAAAAGTGAGAGACTCGTGCGTGCGATTTGATGACATTGTAAATCGATTGGCCGTTGTCGGAGTAAAGTAGAGGCTCGTTGAAGGTGTACCATACTGGCACACGATCGGCGTAGTGAGCCATTACGATCTTTGCGTAATTCACAAATGCATCTGGGAATGTTTCGTTCTGATACGCTCCATTATTGTAACCAATTTCTGCTCCCGCCAATGCAGTAGACAGGTTGGACCCGTAGAACTGTAGCGGTGTATCAAAGTGCAACAATGTGACCTCTGGGATCATGCCTCTATCGAGGATGTAGTTGATCACGTCGTTGTAATGATCGATCGCTTGCTGGTTGACGGGCGTACCCGGTAGAGCGAATGGCAAGATCCTCGTCCATGCGATACTGAACGAGAAATGCTTGACGCCCATCGCAGCGACTCGTTGAATATCCTCTTGGTAATTGTAGTAGTGCTCATTAGTGACGTAGTCCTTCGGTCGATCATCTTGTACGAGAATGTCCATAAGTGATGGCGACTTGCCCTCCTCAGCTGTTGCGCCCTCGATCTGACTAGCAGAACTAGCAACGCCGAATTCAAAGCCTGCAGGGAAGTCATAACAGTCATTCGGACCGAAATAGTCGCGAGGAGGTAAAATCAGTTCCGAGGATGGGACTGGCGTCGCTTGTACAGTTGTGCTGTAGATGGCACTTGCAGCTTCCTGAGTGAAGTTGGGAGGATTGGCGTTGACCCACAACGCTGTCCAGGCAGCATTGCCGTATGGGTCATCGGAGTCGGTTGCAGATGCATTTGCGGCAGGATTCCATTTACCCCAGGTGGTATATGATTGCGAAGGGATGAGGGATGTCAAACTCTCGGGTGGGGGAGCATGCGTAGTCGTCGTCGTTGGCGATGGTCGAGAGGTAGCATATCGCATAGTTGATGTCATTGTATATGCGAACGGAGTGTAAGTGTACTGCGGCTCACTAGTAGCAGTGCTACAATCCGAGCATTGCGGTCGGGGTGTAGATCCATTGGCTGCTAGGTAAACCTGTTGTGCGTATGCAACAGAGTCAATGGATAGCAAAATGCTCAGCGCCGTCGCCTTGATGGCTCCAGAGCCTGGGTAAATCATCTTGATAGTCGTAAGAGGCGTCGCTGGCTTTCAACGCCTAGCATGGTGTTTCGCAGCAGTTATATACAACTCTTTTTTAGAGTTCAAATGCTCGCTTGGCCTCCATCATACGGTCACATCGAACAGTATACCCCGCTGCGAGGAGATACTCCGAGACCCGCTACCCCAGATGCCGACAAGAATGCATAAAGTATATTCCCGAGGTAAAAATTGAAGAGCCCTAAGAAGTATGTCAGTATTTAAGTCTCTTAGCTGCTCGTAAGGTGCAAATCGTGGTCGGAACCGCTCACGGGGGAGTCAAGAATTGCGAGCATTCCTGGCACAATAGAACCATGTGGGCCACGCACGTGGCCCGCCTTCATATGCGCACCAGTCGCTGTGCCTCCTCAACCTCTAGAACTGATATTTCTGGGAGTGTAAGAGTGCTGCGCAAAATTCCGTCGGGCTTCAATGTTACGGTTGCCGAGCTCACCGGCATCGGCCTTTGTGTATCAACGATCGGCACAGCCTTGACGGCAACACACTTGCAATTGAAATGCTGTACAGGCTCTGGGTTTCTTCTTGGGGTGGTAAGATCGTACATATTGGAATATATTTACTCGACAAACTATGAATTCTGATAAGTGGAGTCTCCATTGCCCAAAGCCTGAACAGTCCGACTCGACAAACATTCTCAGACATTTGCAGCAGCCGCAAGGTCGACCGTCACATCTTCCACTGTACAGCCATTGTGTTCATACATACCTTTGAGCACATCATGCAAGAACCGCCTCGCACCTGGTTCCCCATTGGTCATCTCCTGTATGTGATTTCCCTTTGTATTCCGCTGGAACCAGATGTTGGCGCCATACCTGCAATACCTTCGTACCAGATCGTCCGTGCCATCAATGCTGGTAACCTCGTCATGTATAGCTTTGTATATGAACAACGGGGATTGCGGTACGCCGTGAGAACCCAGTGTGGCCTCCGTATGGAGGAGACGAGACAAAAGAGGATTGTAGATAACGTCCCTACCGTCGCGAAAGTAATTCCATACGTTTTGGTTCGCAAATAGAGAGAATACCTCTAGGGTGGTGAGGTCGAAGCTTTTCAGAAACGTCGTTTTGTTGTAGGGACCATCGTCATCCAACTGGTTGATAATGAATGCCCTTGCTTCAGGGTACTGTGCTGTCAAGCCGAGAAGGCCCAGTGGGATGAGCCCTGCATCAGGCGCTTCGTTGACGTCGTCGATGGCATCAGTCCCATTGTCGACCAAGCCGCCCAAGGCGATCCCAGATAGCTGCAGTTCTGGTGCGTATTGAATTTGAATCTCCGCAGCGAACTCGCTTGCGAAACTACCACCAGAATAGCCCCAAAGCGCGATGCGAGCATCAGATGCCAGACCGAGCGAAAGTGACTTGACTGCTCGAATAGAGTCCAGTGTCGCATGTCCTTCCTGCGGACCAGCAATGAACGCAGCCAGTGGTCCTTCGAAATCTGGCACATTCACATACCATCCATTGCCCAGTGCCCACTCGACGTCTACGTACTGAGCGGCATTCCAGGAGTTTTGCCCGGCGTAGTATGCCCAACTTGGGCTTTCATTGACGTTTGGTGAGTTATAGGGGATCTGGTACGAGAGGAGTGCATCGCTGCTGCTATTTGAGAGTGGCAGGAAAAGCGTAGTGACCGCCCATGATGCAGCATAGTGTGAGTCCGTTGTGCGGAATAAGACATGGTATGCTTGCGACGTATTTGTCACAAGAGATGTGAGATTGCCGGGTGCAACGCGAACTCTCAGTACATCGCCAGGAGATGCATCCTCGAACCCTTTCGGTGCCGTGTAGAACGGATCCTTGCTGGGAGGCAGTGGAGGTATTGACATTGGCACCGCAGTGGCTGCAGAAACCAATGCTAAGAGCAAGATCGTGGCTGTGGAAGGCATACCGAATTGACCTCTGTGACAACAACCATAATCCGAAGGTGCGAGGATTGCATCTTAAAGTGTTGGCAGCTTGCAGCCTTGTCGCTTGGCCCTGTATCACTGCATGTCGTTCTGATTGTACCACCGTACCACGTCAACAACGCGGGGATAGATCAATGTAACACCGAAGTGTTTTGTCATGTTATGCGTACACCTTTGACCGGTTCGAGTCCTCTGTAGACTTTAGTACATCCAATGTGAATGTCATTGGCGACCTGAAAGTTTAGCCATAGGCCAAACCGTCTCAATCATGATGGAAGTTGAGCAATGATTGGCAACGCTTGGTAACTCAAGCCTATCATTCATCCGCGCGTTAGTACAAGCATTTGTCCGCTCGCTCTCGCAGTCGCAGAATCCGCATTACCACGTTGGGTAGATGTCAGCAGAATACGAGTCGGGGTAAGTGTCGAGCCGGCACACGGAGTTTCCAGCGTGGAGATATCGGTCAGATGCCTGTTCAGTCGCGGTGCTTGTAGGATTCATCCATGAGGTCCTCCATCTCGATCTGCTCCCAGCCGGCTTGGGTGCCGCCATGGCCCATGCTACGTGCGTACTGCTGTCCGAAAGTAGTCGGGACATATCGTTCTCGGCCGCTCCACGCAGCACGAATCTCGTCTCCCAGGCACGACGAGAGAGCGAACCATGCAAGTACCAGGATCACGAAGGCAGTCAGCCCGACCATGGAAAGCAGAAACACATTCATGTTGTGTCGGGAACGAAAAGATATAGTGTCTCGGGGGCTGAGATTGAGAGTGTGTACATGTATGTAGCGTTGTGTAGATTCACCGTCGTATGACTTCATCTCATTGGCGCAAGTTTGCGCGCAAGATTTCGTTGTCTGCGATAAACTGCGATAACCAAAACATCTACACTACACCACTGATACATCCTCCTAATGGCTTTTCGCAAACGCAACATAGGCATTGGCCGTCAGCCTGCATCGCCAGCATCTCCAGTTCCTGCTGAAGTGCCGACACCGACACCGGTGGACCAACTGCCTGGCGTACGGCCTTCACCACTAACCTCTCACCCCGTCACATCCACTGGTGCACCCTCGATCGATGGCTTACTCGGTGGCCACAGTGGCCTTGCGCTCGGCTCCAGTTTGCTTGTAGGCGAGCATGACACGACTGACTATGCTGGCGCACTGTTGCGATACTACGCCGCCGAGGGCATCCTGCAAGGCCATGTCGTGCACATTGTGGGTGTGGGCGAGGGCTGGGTGAGAGAGCTGCCAGGCCTCGCGGACGCTCGATACATGCGGAGGCAGGAGCAAGAGAAGCAAGAAAAAGCCACAGACATAGACAAGGCGGCGCAAGACCGCATGAAGATCGCGTGGAGATATGAGCGCCTGGGACAAGCAGGCGAAAGAGGTGCGTTGGCGGGTTCCCGTAGCTTAGGATACCAATACACATATATCTCCCTGTTCATCTCTCCTTTTCCTCACTAGCATTGAGCTGATAGGTGAGTATAGTACTCCCTGACCGTTCCATTTCCTCAACATCACAAGATCCTACTCAGCCAGAAACGCCCTTCACACATACCTTCGACCTTACCAAACGCATTACACTTCCATCAGGAGCCAAGATCAACCATATACAGCTCTCCCGCTCAGGCTCGCCTTTCCAAGCGATTTTGGACTCACTTAAGGCTGCAATCGCAAACTCGCCACCTTCCACAGTCCACCGTCTCGTTGTCCCGACGATCCTCTCGCCGGCTCTATACCCACCACAGTCTGCGCAGCCATCAAACTTCATCGCATTCCTTCATGGCCTCCGGGCATTGTTGCGTCAATACCCAAATCGCCTGACAGCAATGACTACTCTCCCTCTGACACTCTATCCGCGCACAAGCGCTCTGACACGCTGGGCTGAGACCTTGAGCGACGGCGTGCTGGAGCTCACGCCCTTCCCACACCTCATGGACGCTTCTCATCCCTCACACTATGCAACCTCCACTTCTGCGAAGGAAGAGCAGCCACAGGGTATGGTTAAAGTGCACAAGTTGCCTTTGGTCTCGGAGAGGGGCGAGGGCGGAGCTGGCGCAGGAAACAGCATTGGTGAGGACTTGGCTTTCACACTGAGTAGGAGAAAGTTCCTGGTGGCACCCTTCAGTTTGCCACCGATGGAGGGAGACCAGGACGCACAGGAAGCGGCTGGCAAAGTTACGGCGAAAGATGTAGAGTTCTAGTAATGATATGATAGTACTTTATGTCTATGTCTACACGCATGGCTTCTGTTGAGTACGTTGGCTTAGGAGCACGCACTACAGGCGATGCATAACACATGTTGCCTAGAAACGTAGAGCTGTCTCTCGACATCGCTTCGTGATCTTCTTGTGCATGCAATGCAGGAAACTTGTATTCAACTCAGCCCGTTTGAAAACCTCATGCAAGGTGTCGCCTTCATGGGCCCGCAATTTCAGCGTCCGTCGCTCAGAGCTCATGTTTGTAGTGTCGCAGTGGTTGCGTTTCTTTTCCCACTCCCAAGTATCATGGCCACAGTGGCTCTAGTTGAGGCGGTAATCGTGTCTCTGTGTGCACTTCTTCAACCCGGAATGTGCGAAGATATCGAAGGAATCTGAAGCAAGCTCAATTCTTCAAGTCATTGTAATATCCTGGCCCTTGGTCTGTGGTTGCAGACCAGACTTCGTCAGTGCAGCTTCCTTGACCGCATCGACAAGCACACTTCGCGATAACGTCGCAGATTTGACAGCTTGTTCGATCAAGTCCTCCAGCTCGGTTCCGGCCTCGCCCTTCATCCACATCTCGGTAATCTCGTCGCGAGCTTGCAAATATGCCACCAAACAGGCAGCCTTAATCTCATGCTCCGCAGGCGTAGGATCAATCACAATCTCATCCTGTCCGCCATCCACGCCGCCGACAAGCGCAGCAACACCGCCCGAGACCATGTCCACGCAGTCAATGCCGGCGTCCACAAGCGCCGCGCTCGCAGCAGTCACACAGCCCGCGAGAACACTCATAGATCCCCACCCTCCAGCCCTTCCGCCCTCTGCCTCCTTGCCAATGCCATGCCATCCATCTTCCTCGCCTTCAAGAACTGTGATGACCACGTCGGCTGCACTCTTCGGCCATCGCTCTCCAATGACCACTCCTCTCAGCGCGGTTTCGAGATGCACTCCCAAATCTCTCTCGCTCGCATCTCTCACCCATCCTCTCCGGCTCCGGGTAGCGAAAGGCGCAAATTTGACATGTGTGGTGAGCAGCAGGTTCGGCGAGAAAGCTGCATTTCTGGGCAGTGGTCGGGGTCCGTGGACTGTGCAGGTGATTTTCAAACTTGACGTCGCGGGTTGTACGAGATTGTCGGATGATTGTGCTTGAGGTGGGAGCTCGTAGTAAGCTGACCCAGCAGCTGAAGGCACAATGCCAGTCTGAAGAAAGATCTTGCGGTGCTCGTCTGCTTTGCGAGTGCGGCGGGGAGGCTTGCTGTCGGCGGGCGCGTACGTGGGAGGGGCAGTGCCACCTGCTGGCGCATTAAGGCGGCGGCGATCTGCTTGCATGGTTGTGCTTGGTGGACCCGTGTGAAGTCGCTTGAATAATTAGGTATGTAACTATGCGACTGGCAAGATGTTCCGCAATCAAGGTACAAAGCTTACTGATTCTCAAAGCTAGTCTTATCGATAACGGCAGAGCGTCAGAGGTGGTCTCCTCCCTCCGTCGGTCCACACACTCTCAGGCCCAACCCTCTGCATACTTGTGTACGACAATAGGCCATTGTACCCATGGGAGAAGTAAAGTAATGCCGAAAGTGATATCGCTTCGCGCGCTACATATTACAGAAGACTCCTCATCGTTCGACTCGCCAGCCACACACCCCAAGGCCCCCAACCATCGATGACTGCCGTTACGCCGACATGTCTGGCATTGTACCCACGGACGGATGATGAGGAAGCTGTGGTGGCCTCTCGCCATTTCCTTTCCTGTCAGATGGATCCATGAACTCAGCCTTCAGGTCATCGTGTCCTGTACTCAGCACTCCATTCTTCCCAAGGATCTCGAATTTGAGATCGGCAGGGCCAATTTTCACCACGAACTGAAACTCAGCCTTCCAATATTTCTTCTTCAACTTCCAGAGATATCGGTTCTTGAGCTTCATATCATTGCCGGTCAGCCGGTATCTGACTGTCACGACCTGTTTGCAGCCATCATCTGTCGACAGTCTCGGAAGCTTCCCATTCGGAAGCGATGACATTAGGATCAAGGCTTGTCGCGGAGCTTTGTGTTCACCTTCAGCAAGTGTAGCGGTGTACAGTCGAGAGATTCCTTCACTAACACTGATCTCCTCTCCCGACCTGATGAACCAACTAAAGACAGTCAGCGCGTACGTTGCAAAGGGCTTTCGCACTTACTCTACAACATTGCCTACCCACCGGCGATTGGTGTGCTCGTCTCTCATGACAGGCAATCCCCTATGTTTCGACTCATCGTATGGAATGCGAACCGCAACGCCGTAGCTGTTGCGACAGCGTCTTGTGCGGAAGACTTCTTGCCCAGTAGACATCTGAGATCCGAGCTGCTGTGTCCGCTCACGAACCAGACCACGAACGACAGCAAGTTGACTATGTTTGGTCAGCCTTGCATTCCATGGATCATATGACTGATATGCGCAGTATCAGGGGAAGTTGACTGGACTCACGGCTCTTGGACTCGCATGACACGGAGTGAAGCTGTGTTGGTGGATCGAAAGCCAAAATTCATCTCATAGCGCCTCTTGAGTTCATCTTGCAGATACGGCGAGCTCCCAAGGCCACCGGACAGAATGACATAAGACACCTGTTCGTTGGGGAAGTGGGATTCCAGCGTATGCAGGCGATCATCAATCAGTTCAAAAATCTGGTTCAGCTGCTGGTCGAATATGTCTTTCAGTGTCGACCTTGCGATTGTCATCTTCGAGTTGGTGATTCCAACCTCTGGAAAGCTCTGAGATCCTGCAAGTCCTTTCACCTCTAGCGAGAATTCTTCGACGATTGGGTTGGGAAATGAATGCTTCACGGTCTGGAATTGGCCAGTCAACATCTCCTCTGCCAGGTGGTCGATCTCGCCATCAAGATGATCCTTGATAGGCTCAAGGCGCTCTGCAACATGTTGCGCTATCTTAAAATCAATGAGGGTTGACCCCACTGGGATTCCTTCAACTTGATCCAGTGGCTCCAGTTCAGTGCGTTGATTGACAGACACAACTTTCAGCAAATTCACGTCGGTCGTCCCGCCACCAGCCTATGAAAGTCAGCATAAATCGTTTAGATGAGGCTTGAACTTACGTCGCAGATCAGGAAAATGTCACCCACACGGTATTGGGTCGTAGAGGCATCGATTGCCGCCGCTTCGGCTTCAGTAAGCGCCATGCGTACGGTTTGGTGTGCGTTGCTCGCGAAGCCAGCCGATTTCACAATCTTTTCGATACTCGCGATCATCGCTGGGTTCTTCCATGTGGTGGGTGTGCTGAAGTTGAACTCCACGTGAAGGTTCCTCCAACGAGGGACGACGACGTCGAAATACTTCTCGATCTCGCGATGCAAGCAACTCAAATAGTCGTAGTACCACTGCCTTGCATCGTCACAGCTGAAGCCCCGATCATCTTCGTATTCGGCATCTAACGTCAGTTTGAACTGTTCACGGACATGGACCTCCCTGTCGGTAAAGTGCGATTCAAATCCCCAGTTCTTCAGATCGTTTCTGGTCTTACTGTAGCCGACACGCGTGGCAACCTTGTCTGCCTTTTCGATCCCGTCTTTGCTCGGCCATCGATTGATAGTGCGAGGATCATTCCAATCAGGACCTATGGAGTAAGCGACACCCTAAGATTTCGGTCAATATTGAGCAATCAGTCCATTGATGCTCCAAAATTGAAACGACATACCGAACAGGTCTGACCGATATCAATGCCAACCACAATGTCAGGTCGTCGAAAGTCGGACATAGCTGCAACGCTCGTTGAGGACCACGACTAGCACTTGCCACGAGGAGGCGTGCCGTCGTTTCAAATAGCTCGAGGCGGGGCATCGCGATCACCCTGTATTCCTCAGCCTGATTCACGTTCGGATCAGGCTGTATCGTTGCTCGTGTTCCAGGCGCGTATCCCGTGGTCACACATGATTACTCGGGCGACCCGGAATTGGCAGTCCAATGATTGACATGAATGCACTCTCATGCAGAACGCCATCGAGTCTATTGGATATAGTTTGTGCATGGGAATCGATACTGCATGCACGGCTGAGACGACCGCTGTGACGCCCAACATGTCAGCGTGCAGCCACCCTGCGCCACTTGTGCATCACTCGGTATGCGGGAACCCAACAAGTGCGTAACCTGAATACGTGCTAAGCAACAGCGAGAGCATGACTGACCCAGACGCTAGGTAACCTTTTCATGCACGTTAGTGATCAATTTCCATTGCCTTACATTCATCGTTTGTGTTTGCTTCACCTGAAGCTCTGCAGTCCATATTTCAAAACATTTGCACATTTGAGGCTTGCAAGCATGGTTCAAGTGACTTTTCCGGCGGCAGCTGGATCCTTCTTGGTCCATACCACGGGCTCGCCACAATTGGACACCATGTCATGGTCCGCCGTCGGAACAGCATCCGGACCATCAAACGGTGTGGTTCCTTACGTTCCTTTGACAGCAGCTGCGGCGTCATTCACTGCCTACAGGTCAAATCTTTCGAGCTTGAGTTTCGTGGAACAGAAACATCCAATCTTCACACTGGGAACTGATAGCAAGACTTCATCATGGGTTACAGACCCTGTCGACGTTGCATCCGTGACTTATTACGTACCCTATCGACTACCAGAGACAATCGCATACGATGTCCTCAGCGAAATAGTAGCGGTTATCGCTACTCGAGCGACGATACCTGGGTCATCGTCCCAGAGCTCGACTATGACCACCACTCCAGTTCCGGATGGCACACCCCCAACCAGCGATTCTCATAAACCTAGTGACAATCCGGCCAGTGCAACTTCGACAGGTAAGGGTGAATCCTCTTCGTCATCTGGTACTGGCACGGAAGCCAAATCTTCTACGACAACAACGGTATTCGCCAACACCGATTCTCAGATACGTGGTGGTGCTATCGGTGGAACCATTGGCGGACTAATAGTTGGTGCTTTTGGCGTTCTCTTGGGCATTTGGTTCCTGAAGCGCCGAAGGAGTGGAACCCCCCGGAAAAGCTCGTCACGAATTGAAATGGGCGGCAGAGTCACCACGTCTGATAACGCACCCTTGAACAAGGAGACGCAAGTCTTTGGGACGGCAGCGAGCAATACTGGATGGCAAAAGCACCTGCCGCAAGAGAAAGACGACAAGACTTTATCACGAACCATCAAGGCCATCTTCGACCAGGTACAAATGTACATAGAAGATTACTACAACGACAGGCCAGGAAATATCGATCACTCAGCTATTGCTGTTCTCCGACGTGTGTCACCTGCTGGGCTGACGAGCATGTTGATCAGCTCATCCAATTGCACTCCAATCCTAGAAGCCATCTTGGTCAGGTGGATTGTTCATCGAATTTCTTTGCGCTCAGACGCTGGCGACTCATTCTTGCCGTTCGAGTATACGAGAATTCCAGAGCAGAATGGGTGGCACATGGAGAGCGATGATGAAGATACTGGTCATGTCAGAGAGTCGAAAAAAGGTCAGTCCGACGACACGAAAACTCTCACTTCAAGAACTAATTGGATCCAGGGTTCCCGCAGGCATTCTCACAATGGCGCATACTTACTGTCTTTCTGCACTCGGATCCTAGAGCCGATCGAGACTACAAGAAGCAGCTCGACGTCAAAATCGATCATGGCGTTCGAGCGTTGATCGATGCCTTCTCCCCGTGGGAGAAACACAACAGAAGCATGGGCAACCGCAACGAAGGCCTACGCAGTATCCTTCAGGCGGCAAATGAAGCGGGAGTCTTGCTCTTCGCCCAGCCTTCGACGTTCGTGTTCGACTGGTCTACAAGAGAAGGCACAATTACCGTTTCTCCATCTTTGGTCAAAAGGCTTGATGAGTTTGGTAATCCTTTGGCGAAGCCTGATACTTTGATCGCAGCAAAGAGGAGCAATGTCGTATGATTTGACTGCTGCAGACGTTGGGGCCGAGGCTTGCCGGTTCGCGTAAAGCGAATTAGTTCAGTACATGAGGAGCAGATCGACTGAGTTGCACAATGAAATGAATTATAGCATCTGTATCTTTCAGGGAATCATTGAATGCGATATCTAAGGTGATATGAAGCTAGCCCGGTGTTTCGCTCCCTGTGACGCTTGAGCATCTTCAATGCCGAGATGTTTGTATCGTCGACGATAGACGGCAGTTGTGCTTGCCCAGTTCGCAAATATCATGAAAATCGCAACCGCGACTACAAAGCAGACACCGAGGATGGGTGAGAGTATCGCGAAAATGGTAAAGCCATAACTCGCCATTATGAATGAATCATTGTGTTGTAATGGGCCACCCGTCAAGCCCACTTGCATCGCAGTGAGAACAACAGCGGTATAGACCGTCGCAGCTGTGACAAACTTGAGGTTCTCTTCGAAGAATGTGACATAACGGGTATTTCCCAACAATGCTGAATAGCCGTGCAACAATTCACCATAGCGGTATCGGAAGAGCTTGTCCAGGCGGCTGCTGCGCAGTTCGCCACGGATGTAGCGTCTGGGAATGTGAGTGTAGATTGTATTGTGCGGATAATCTCCCAAGATGCGGCTTGTGAGGCGCCTCCAATCATGCCACTTGTAACCCTCGTGAATGAGATGAAGCTCACGAGCAATTGCAAAGTCCAGCTCGGTAGATATCAGTGCCATATACGAGAAAAGTAGGCCAAGTGCGGGACCGTGTGGCGCTGGACCACGTGGAGGAGGTGGACCAAGACACTGATCATAGAAAGACGGTGTGGTCATGTAGCGAGGCAGTGCTTTGACATAGATCTTGCCTGTTGTCCAGACAAGGTGTAGCGAAGCATCCGTGGTTGCCACGATTTCGCGTTTCATAACCCGCTGAATGTTCAAAGCACGCGCCGGATATGGCCTTCCCACGAGCCAAAGATGAGGCAGCACATCCTCGATGCGTTGAACAGATAAATCTTTGCTCAGAAACTGGCTAAAATTGCTGTTGGGCGAAATTAAATCGTGCTCTTGCGTACGACAAGTGGCTGGCAGATGTTCGTCGTCGATCCGCGGCTCTCGGCTGTTTGTCGACATGGCCACTAGCTCCATAGCAGACAGTACATCCCAAATGTCATCCGAAAAGGTTCTCCATTTATGCTGCTGGCCACAACCTCTGGAGTACTCCGCGTGCATGGAAGTGATTGCTCCCGCGGCTATGGATATTGTGGCGTGCTGTACCCGATACGAAAACAGCTTTCGAATCTGCAGATGCGTGATGCACATGCATGGTCGCAGCTGTTCCGTGCGGCATAACCAACACCACAGCGCCAAATCAGACGCAGATACACAAGGGGTGGAAATAAGCAAGTGCTTTCCCAAGCCGTGTGTGGCGTGCTCTGCATTGTATCGAGGCAGTGTTCTCCCAGGCGATCACACCTGCGCAAGGCTGAAGGAAGCATCGTACCTAACAACGAGGCAATCATTGGTGAAGTAACGCGCCACCAACATTCCGGATCAGGCTTGCATGACTGGTACAGACGCTTCACCGGTCATGCAAGTGCCCACGAACACATGCCTCGACCTTCGTGGACACGGCACAGTTTCAGCTAAGGCGAAGACGTGGTACAGCGCTGGTGATGATGTGTATCCGCGTACTGCATGGTGTCGAGAATGCTGGTATGCGCATATGAGCCACGACGTAGTGGTGGTCAGCTGTTGGCGACTTGGACGATCAGGCTGTGAGTCGAGACAGCAGGTAGTACTGACGGCTTTCCGAACAGGTCAATTTGATGTATGTGTGCTCAGAGAGTGCTCTGCTACCACAATTCTTGCCTTCTGCTTGCAACTGAGCGCTTCCCGGTCCCAAAGATTTGATCACCAAACCAGACATGTCTACAGAATTCGAAGAGAAAACGCCTCAGACCTCTGCTTACAGAGCTTTGGGTCAAGGAATCAAAACGCTTCATGAAGGTCAAGATGCTGAAGTGGAGTGAGTTCTTGCACATTCTCTACTGTCGTTAGTTGGTTAACGGGATATCAGCATCCTTGCCATCCCAGGCTTGGGCACTAATCCACTTGAGTGTTGGACATGGCCTCGCGATGCCAAAGGCAACGTTGCGCGCGACGAGCGAGATGGTGCCAAAGCCTCGTCTAGCCCACGCAAGACATGTAAGTCCCCATTCAACTGGCTTCGAGATCCAGATGGCCTCGCAAAACTATTTCCAAAGTCCCGGATCATGCTGTATGACTACGCATCTGCCTGGATGGGGAAACGCAAGGTGCGCGCTACGATGAAAAGTATCTGCACCTGGCTTCTGGACGACTTGCAAGAGAAGAGAAAGGTAAACTTCGTACAAATCACCTTTGACAGCGATCACATTCTTACGGTTTCGTGCGCCAGGGCGGTAACGAGATCACTCGCCCTTTGATCATCATCGGCCACAGTATGGGGGGAATCATTGCGGCTAAGGTCTGCCATCCTGCCGTACAATGAATACAGTATTGACCATTTCAGGCACTCTGTATTGCCAGAACGAAGAGGGAATTCGAGCCAATCATCACATACACCATTGGTTGTGCATTCTTTGGTGTTCCATTCCGAGGATCCGACATGGCAAAAATTGCTCTACTTTACAGCTCTGTATTTGGGAACGATGCTTACGAGTCGCTGCTATCATTCATGAGCACTGAGAAAAATGATACCCTCGACGAGGTCACGAACGAGTTCATGGAGATTTGTGGCAGACTTGTGCCGCCAATTGATCTCTTCTGCGCTTGGGAACAAATTCCGACCGCGTTCACATACTCGGAGCGAGTGACGTCGAAAGTCCCTGGTCTTCTGCAACAGCCATTCTTCAAGACTGGAGCGCGCAAATTGATGGAAACCGGTCTTTTTGCTTTGGGAAGCGGAACGGTCGGTGGTGCCTATACTCGCAGAGCGCACACAATACTGACATGAGACATAGCATTTTGTCGAGAAGGAGTCAGCTGAGCTACCAGGCGCACACACTGTTTCTTTGGCCGCCGATCATAGCGGCCTCATCAGATTCGAAAGCATCACCTCAACAAACTTCGCTGCCGTAAAGGTTGCGCTTTGCAAGATGGTACAAATGGCTAAGATCAACGCCAGAAAACGCGCACTCCAATCAGGCGATCGTTTGCTGCCACAAAAGTTCGTCAACCAAGTCCGACAGTCTCTTGAAGGCGTGGACATGCGATCGAAATATCGCACAAGAGCCGGATCTAAACCAATATCCACTTGGCTTTCTTCTGAATTGTTGTATCAGCAGTGGCTGTCACCTGCCAGTGCGACCGATCCACAGCACTCTTACCTCTGGCTGAAGGGCGGATCGGGACTTGGCAAGACCAATGCATCGCTTGCTGCAATACAACAACTTAGCAATTCCCGCGACGAGCAGAGTACTGCAGAAAACGCTGGGCCTCAATGCGAGACGTTCTTGGCGTATTTTCTTTGCGACCGGACATCAAGCTGCTGTACTGCAGAGGATGTGTTGAAGAGCCTCATCATCCAGATGATCAACCAGGATGAATCTTTGGCTCAACACGCGCGATGGTTCGTGCCGAATCCTCGCTACCAAGGTCCTGCTCATCTTGACACGAAGCTGTTGAGCGATCGTACCAACAACACTGGTGCCAAAGCGACAGCTACCGTTGACAATCTGTGGAAATGTCTACAAGATATGTTCGAAGACCCGATTGTGAACAGCATCCATGTCATCCTTAGCAACATACACTACCTGGAGTCTACGGCATCCACCGCTGCTTTGTTGGACAAGTTGAGGCAAAGTGCCTTCGGTTGTTCATCACAGGCTGTTCGTAGACCCAAATGGTTGCTGACAAGCCGTGGCGATCAGCATATCTGCGGATATTTAACCGCAGATTGCATCTCGGTCATCAATCTCGACAACAACGTAGAGTATGGGGGAAAGGTGACAGCTGCTCGGAAAGGCCACGCAAGAGATGCAGTTGTTCAGCTGCGCGCTTCCAAGCAGTACAGCACGGATCTCGCCTACTACATTCGCAACTTCGTCGAAAGTCAATCGGAAGACGAGAAATGGATCGACATCCTCTGCATATTGCTGAAGGCAAGACCTAGCCAAGAGAGCAATTTGTCCATCAGAAAATGGCTCAAAGAAGCTGGAGACTACAACATACCCAAACTTGTTGATCATGCTTGGGACAAAGTGAGTGCTTCTGTCATAGGTAGGCACGACTAATTGCTAACCGGTGGTAGATCTTGAGCCAAAATTCAGATGCGTCGTTGGAGACAGAAGAGCTCATGCAAGCCTTGGTGATTGCGTACGAGCCACCAACTCTGGCCGAGTTGGCTGTGCTCACACAGATCAATGACTTACAGACCCTGTCTCTTTTGGTGAAGAACTGTTCGCCTGTGGTACAAATCGCACCAGACGACAGAGTCACTTTTGCGGAGCGCAATTTCCAAGCCAGGCTCTCAGAAGTTTTCTTTGGACATGCGGAACTTTCAAGCGCGACAAAGAAAAGATATCACGGTCTAATGGCTCTGAGATGCTTCAGATACATCAAAGAGTTCTACAGCGTATCTGACGATGACGATCATACCTCGGAAACGTCTGATGAGGTCCGACACTCCGGCCCAAGGCCTTCAGTACCAGTCACCGCATCTCTTGCTGACAATGGTCTTGTCCTTGTGGTAGCGCAAGACGATGATGTCTCCCAGCTACCAGATTCCACTGTCCCTACATCTCCTACACCCAGGTGTTCATACCCGATACGGTATCTTTTCAAACATCTCAGCGAAGCGTTCCCAGACGCTGTCCAAGAGCTCTTTGACGACGATCTCGACTTCTGGGGAGGTCAATCCTCCATCAGAGAGAAATGGCTCCAAGACTTTTCCACGTTGACAACAAACTGGAAAGATATTAAGACCAGTGGCATGTCGACTCTACATGTTGCTGCAGGCATGGGTGCCAACGATCTGGTCTCTATACTGATCGATAAGAACGGAGAGGTGTCTTCATCTTTGACAAATGCAGATGGCATGACCGCGGTCAGTAATATCAAAACTTGACAAATTGCACACAGACTAAAATATTTTAGCTACATGTCGCCGCCTTTAACAGTCATGTCGACGCCGTCGACACACTCATCCGTGCAGGTGCCAACATCGAAGCTGGAGAAGGAGGATCCGGCACGCCTTTACATCTTGCCTCACTCCGTGGCAACTGTGCTGCCATGAAACTCCTCATACAGAAGGGAGCCAACGTCAACGCACTCAGCAAGGACATTGGCCCTGTCATTAACGCTGCGATCCGTTCTGGTACCGTGGATGCCGTACAGCTCATAATGAATGGAGACGTACACTTTGACGTTGACTACACGAAGTGCGATGCACCACTCTCGCTCTCAGCCGGGATATCGGAACCGCATCTTTTCGAGGACATCCTTCAGTCTGGAAGAGCAAAGTGGCTACAGAATGTCAAGCTACTAGATCAAGCCTTAATCGCTGCATCATACAGTGGTCGCTTGCAGAGCGTCCAAATCCTCCTGAAGTTCAGCCATACATACACGAACAACACGTTGGAGAATGCTATGCTCTCAGCTGCAACGGAGAAGAATTGGTCTTCTGTCAACGAGTTGCTCGATTATGTCATCACGGATACTGCCAAGGGCAACAGACGAGATGTCAAACTCGACGACATCTTCTACCTGGCCGCAACGAATCGTGAAGAGCGCTTGCCCATCCTCCAGAAGATATGGGCTTTCACCAACCAGACCGTCCCAAGTGACGTGTGCGACTTCTCGCTATATCAGGCCACTGTTCTGAATAAGGACTGGACGGTGGGGTGGCTACTCGATGTCTGCCAGGCCAACCCGAATACTTTTGGTGAGCGACCTCGTTCGATCGCACACTACCTGACTGCAGCCTCGTCCGCCGACTTCTGGGTTCCTCTAAACGCGGCTGCCAGCGCAGGAAATGCATCCATGGTGAAAGCCTTGATTCAAAAAGGCGCCGATGTCAATGGCGAGCGTGTTTACGCTCTACAGCTCGCTGCTAGGGATGGCCACACCGACGCAGCCACGATTCTACTACAAAGTGGCGCTATTCCGAACAAGGTCGTCGCGGATACTGAAGAATTAGGTTTCTTTGTCGGGACCGCGTTACAGGCTGCTTGCGATAACAAACGTGTCGGTGTCGTTGACGCACTCATCAAACACGGCGCCGACCCAAACCTTGGTGGTGGACCGTTCACCAATCCCATTACAGCGGCCACCCAAAAGGCACAATTTGAGATTCTCAAGTCGCTCGTGAGCGCCCCGGGAATCGATGTCAATGTCTTTGGCAGTGATGCAAACTCCACTCCACTCATTAATGCTGCGGCACATATGCCCGCCGCCGCGGTCGAGTTGTTGATACGACATGGCGCAGACTTGGACGCCAAGGACGCTGCAGGGGACACAGCACTCATTAAAGCTGCATGGAAGGGTGACAAGGATTGCGTAGTTCTCCTTTGTGACGAGGGCGCCGACGTTACTTACCGAAGTCCTCATCGTGGGCTTCCTATATCAGCTGCCGCCGATGGCCTTCATCCCGAATGTGCAACTGTCCTCGCAGACAGGATGGGAGGCAAGATTGAGAACTACAGAGAACAAGGTCAGTAGACTTTCCGGCCTTGACAGAACAAAAAACTAACCTGCGCAGTCAAAATCGATCCTTCAAAAGAACGGCTGACCGAAGCACTTGCTCACCTCCAAGAACGTGACGAAACAATCGGCGAACTTAACTCAGCTCTCATCGAAACACAAGAGCAACTGGAGAGCGCAATGAAAGACATTGACTTCTACCATCACGAGAAGAAAAGGCTCCTGTCAGAAAGCTCGTTCCAAGGCGAAACCTATGTATCCGCTGGTCAGCAAGTAAGGGCGATGCAAGCCGAGCGTGCCGAGCTGCTCAGACAACTTGACGCTGCCAAAGGTCAGACCGGCCTGGCCAACGAAGCTGTCAACAGGGTGCAAGCACTTCTGAACGATGAGAGAAAAACGAATGCACTTCTCAGGAAGCGACAAGAGTTGGCTAGCCTACAAGAAGAGGTCAAGAATGCCCATGAAAGCATTGAGACGGAGAAGCAAAAGAACGAGGGGCTACAGCATAACATACAATCGCTCCAGGACACCATCGCCGCGTTGAAAAAGAAGATCACATCAGTGAGAGGGGAAGTTCAAGCAGCAGTAGAAGCGACACACTCCGAACGGCAGAAACAAGAAGCCTTGAAGGACGAAGTCCGGACCTGGGAGAACAAGTTTCGTGCTGAAGTGCTGGCATCTGCCGCTGCCGCCCAGAAGAATGCGGAGTTGATCGCAGAACAGGATTACTTCCGTCCGCCCGGCAGCAGGCTGCAGAGCGACAGGGACGGATCTCCAGGCCCTGTAACATCTCCGCCGGCCCAAGCTACAAGCCCAATTCCGCAAACTAGAAGCCCGGGAACGCCGAGTGGTTTCAGAACCATTCACGGCCAACACCGCCCCGATGGAAGTATGGGAGGCTACCGAGGACGGAATGCCTCGCAGGGCGGCCACATGGAGAGGCAGCTCAGCGAGAACTTGTATGAATCTTCGGTGCAGAATGGACCCACTGGAGAGCGAACGCTGAGCGCGCAGACGTCACGTTCTGATGGCCCAAGTTTGAACGGTTCTGATGACGCGAGAAACGGTGGAGGACTGCCGAATTCGTCAAAAGACGGCCAACGCGAGAGGGTACAGTACAGATGATGAATTCAATATTCATACATGGAGGCGTTAGGTTGGTTTAGTGACCGGTCTGTGGCAGCAATGGCATGAGAAATTGTCTTATTATTATGAGCAATCATCCTTTCCCTACATTGACCTCGTAAATCAGAAGCTGCGAGGAGGCCTTTCCTCCTCTGTGTGATAGTACACTGACGTCTTGGTGTTGATGATCATGTGCTCGGAGTTGTTGCTGCCAACCTCCACATCGTGATCGTCCCTTTCTTCAGGGTGCCATGCTGAGGTAAGGGTGCCAAACTCTTTGCCACGAGCGTGCTCGAGACCTTGGAGCTTCATCTCGTCCTCCTCGGCGCGGCTTGAGCTGCGCTCGTAAGGCCCTCTGGTGCTGCGTCCGTGTCTGCCACTTTGGCGACCGGTGGTGGGAATGCCGCCACGGGAAGCGTTGTTCGATGACTTGAAGCCAAGAGCGGGCATGAGCTGGCGAAGCAGTGGGCGCAGGGTAGCGCAGCAGGCAGCTGTGATACCAAGAGCGGTCTCAGTGCCGGACCAGAGTGCAACATCGGTGGTCGCCCAGAGGAAGTCTGCTTGGTTTGAAAGAGTGTTCACGTAAGGAATGCGAGCGACGGTTGCAATGGAGGCCCTGTGATTCCGTTTCGTCAGTTTGACTGTACACATTCAGGACTTGATGGTCGTAACTTACAGTGCGCCGACAGCAAGAATCAACACGACAGAGACCTTCTCTTTCCTGCCCATCTGCAAATCCCAGACGAGGAAGGCGGGAAGAATTGAGAATGTCCAGTCACCAGCACAAGTGATGGCTGAATAGCCATAGAAAACAACGACAGTGATGTGAGGGTTGATGCAGGTTCCTTTGCCACCGGTGTACTGCGTCCAGAAATATGCGCTTGGCAGGCATTGGAACAAGAAGATGAAGAAAAAGAACAGACTGTAGATCTCCGTGACAGCGAGTACGACCCAGCAGATTGTCTTGTGGATCCTGTTGACAGAAAGGCGCAGGAGCATGATACCGATGCTTGCCTTGATGAGCATGTTGGAGAGAAGGTAGAAAGGCTCGCAAAGCCACCAGAACTAAACGCAATGAGCCGGAATGTCCCAATAAGGCAGTGTACATGTACAGCTCATGGCATTAATCATACCTTGAGTCCTTGAGGCAGCTCACTAGCTGGGTGAATGTTCCAAGCATGCTGGCCAGTACCGTGGTGAACGCCAGTCATGGCACATGATGCGAAAATGATGTAAAAGACCTATACATCGGGGTTAGAATGGTTGGCCTTGTACAGCTTGCATAGACGCATACCCATGAGAAGGCCGCGAAGTAGTCATCCCAGCCGAAGGCCTTCTGGATGTAGGTTCGACAGTAGAGACGCAATGCCAGCGTAATAGTGGTCAAGCCAACGAAGAAAGAGTAGATGGCAATAATCTGCGGCCCACGGCCAGCAGGCTTGATCGTCATCGTGGGTATGGAGATGAGGCCTCGAAAAACAGCAAACAACGAACGTCAGACTGGCAGGTGTCAAGTGTCAGAATGCCAGTCGACCAGACGGTAGGGTCGACAGCAGGAGTATAATACTCGCAGAGCAGGCTCTAGCATGATTCGACAAGCTTCACAAAGCAGGGGCCCAGGCACGTAATCTCGCAATCTGGGTATCTGAGCACAAGCGATTTTGCACGAACGGTTTCCCTCACGAGGCGACGAGCAGCAGGGTCTTGGCCGGAACCTTTGCATGGCCTGAACTTTCGCATCGCCTGGGAGTCAGGCCGTCGGGTTTCGAACCGTTCCAAGGCAAAGATGGCCAGATCGCGCGGGGGGCACGCATACCATGACTCGCAAGCAGGTGCAACAACGTGGACGGTGGAGTCCAGAGCCAGAGTGTTGGTGCGGAAGAACTGGATGGCGCCGCCGGCTCTTGACTTAGCACTATAGAGCGCCGACTCGACTTGACCAAAGCACGTATAATGGAGTAGCTGGCGTGGCCGCGAGGGCCGGTAGCAGGTAAGAAATCATGCAGGTCCCGACACTACCATGCATCCCGCCATGTCACTAAGAAACTCCTGCGGCGGAATCCCACCGCAGGCGGAATGTGACAGCTAACGTTTGCAATCAGCCTTCTTCCATATCGAAGGCAGGAATCACCTCCGTGGCCTCAGCCTCGCGCTTGAAGGGGTTATGCCTGAAGCGGGTTCCTCTGCCCGGCGCTCGTGAAGTAATTTGATATGCTTCCAGCCCTAGTCCCTACCGTCGATCCCAGCGGGCGTGAAGAAGCCAGCGTGAACCTTGAGACCTTGAGCAAGTGTCAACCGGGATTGGGCCGCCCGGGCCGAGTCTGTGTGCTTTTCTCCTCGCCTGAAAACACCTCCTCGGCAAGCTTTTGTGCCGTTTGCTAGCATTGTCATTGGTCGACTAGACTTCAACGCCGCCGCTGGAGCCGCGGATGGGTCAAGATATTTTCTTTCCTCCACCCCGGGGCGGTCGGTACTTGAACCCCAGAAGTGCAGTAGAGATACCAGGGGCAACTCGTGGCATCAATTGGCTTCACGTGCCCCAAGAACAGGCACGCTGTGAGCCAAACTACCCAGACGAGTCGTGTGCCTCGCAGGGTCCCGAGGCCTGGTCTGGCTGGCTGTTATAGCTCCCACGCACAATTCTCATAAGGTTCCGTAAACTACCCGAGCCGCGTCTCGATGGCGGTGGTGGTGGCTTTACTCCTTATACTTGACGGCATTAGTTCATAAACTCTTAGGGCACGAAGAATATCACTGCTATAGCAGTATCTCATCCACAATAATGACGGCAGGCCAAGCTGGACTCAACCCAAGTCCTTGTACTGACAGCTTGGCAGCCAATTCAATCTGTGCGTCGACCCATGCGCAGCTACCTGTACTACTACTGCGGCCAGCAAGGATAAATAGTGCGCCAGCCTACAACCCCGGCTTGCGTTGAACATCAGTATTTCCACGTCAACGGCGAAGTCAGCACCCCCAAGTGACCGCTCCCACTACTAAGTGTCCGGAATCCGTTTGGCCGGCTCCCAGCTTTCTTCAGAACCTGTCGGGAACGCCGTTCCGTACGAGCACACTGAATCGCCGTGCAAGTCACACAATTGCCAATCCACGGTACGTACCCAGCTAGCTCGGGTTTGTCGCTGCCACAATGTTCACGGGATGCCGAGGCTCAACATCCTGTATATTTGAGACTTGGTCGTGACGCTACGAAAACTTATATTGCTCGCGTGGTACCCTTCCGAGTCAACAGGCCTACTATTGTGATTGACAGTCAGCATTATTACTTCCGGTAGATCTGGTGTTGTTGCTGAGTAGAAGAGCGGGCAACCACCGAGTCAGTTCGGAAGATGCCTTCAGGGCCACCACTCCTTTCTCGTCCGTTTTCTTCTAGCAGATATGGTACCGACCAAGAACACGCTTCTGACTCGTTCCTATCTAAGGACTCGCCAGATAACGTGCGCCTTAATGTTCGTCGCTCAGCACCACATGTAAATTGGTTCTTCAGCTGTCTTCGCAAAATAAGGTTTACACCTGCATACTCGTACCTGAAAAAGTCCCTGGGACTGTGCGCCCTGCAGTGAAGCGTCGTAAGGTGGTAAGTTCAAGTCCAGCATCTGTACGGTTCTTTACGAAGTGTATCACACGCGCATCACGTATGTGATTCAAGTCCGATCGTGATACCACCATGTAAGGAAATCTTTTCAACGGTATGGAATACTGCGACCGCAACTACACAGTTGCCTAGCGCATTTCTCGCGATGACATTCAGACTTTCGCGCATTGGCTGCGCTTCATACAACAAGCCCTAATCGCGATCACCATTTGGCCTCGAAGTGTATCGCGCACGTGAAGAATTTGGGCACGCGCAAACACTCCTTGCTCCCAGCTTTCTGGTCATCTGGAGATCCAACGGCCAACAATCTACGAAGCTTCGTCACCGACTGGACGCCTAACGCTGTGAACTGGTTCAGGAGCCCGTCACTGCAACGCTGTCGTGCTACCACGAGAAACCTTCGCGAGTCGCATGTCGTCGATCGACCTGAAGGGCACGAGGGCAAAACGGATCTTGGCTCGTGCAATCTTGGTACACACCCTATGTCAAACGTTAGGGTTTATGACAAGCCGGCAGTTGTGAAGACTACTTGAAGTGCAGCAATAATGAGCATGAACTGAGTTTATGTTAAGATAGCATGTTTGACAGATGTCAAAATCGCGCAGGACCATCTGATCGGTCCATGCTACGCTTATCAGTGTGAAGACACCAGGCCGCGTGGAAAAGTGCGCTCTCAACCTCGCACCCTCGGCTGGCGCGCAAAATGCATGTGTCTCCTCGCCTCTAGAGTTTGCCCTTAGCTTCGGCGCTCCGTATGCTGACATTGCAAGGGAAAGATACCGATCGCAAGATGCATGAAGCTGGACCTCCTCAAGTATTGCTGCAATAGAGATTCAAAGTTTGTGTAGAGATGAGTCGCTAGCTTCGTAGCAACAGGCTTCCTCGTGCTATGTTCACTTCTGGGGTCCTCTTGAGACCAGAACAATTATCACACTCTCTTTATTCGCACAAAGGTAGCCATAGGCAACATGACTCCTGTAATGCGATATTGTAGCCTTACTTATCCTGCGACCAGAATTTAGGTTTGTCGAACGAAGTTCACCCCAGCTTCAGCTGAAAGATGAATCAAGATGAGTCGACAAGGCAACAACACAAATATACCAACTAGGCCTCGTATGGCTAGCTACATACCACGAGAGTATTTCCTGAGCTTGAACCCAATAATATATCGAGTAGGGCAAGACAGAAAGAAGCACAATCAACGATGGATCTAATCAACGCTTCCACCTTCCGTCAGCACGTCGAGGCGCTCATGGAGCAATACCACTTGCCTGGCATGAGTATCTCGATATCACATAGTGGCAATTTCATGTCCACTGCCTTTGGTGTCAAGTCCCGCACCTCTAACGAAGCCGCGACATCCGACACCCTATACGACATCGCCTCATCCTCCAAATCTCTCACGGCTGCAGCCGTTGCACTCTTAGTTGAAGACGATGAGAACTTCCCAGAGGTCCAATGGACTACGCCGCTTCACGAGCTTCTTGAAGATGATTTCTTGATGCCAACTGAGGAGCTTACCGCTCGGGTGACGGTAGAAGATGTGCTGAGCCACAGGACGGGCATGGCTTTGTGAGTACATACACGATCCAGACATATTTGTTTTGCGCCAGATACTGATCCCGACTAGACATGATCTAGCATATCTTGGAATCGGCGCTAAAGAGCCCGACAACGCACGTTCAATAACACGAAAAATGCGACATCTGCCCATGGCGGCACCGCAGAAGCAGAAGTACATGCTCTACAACAACATGATGTTTACCATCGCCTCACACTTGGTCGAGGTGAAAGCGAAGAGATCATTCTCGGACTTCCTCCGCGAGGAGCTCTTCGAGCCTCTGGGCATGCAATCGACCTATCTCCAGCCATCTTCTGCTAGAAAAGCAGGACAGTGCGAACGTATTGCTTCCGGCCATCAATTCAACGAAACGAGTGGCACATGGGACGTTTTCGACGCTTTCGATGCGCCGGATGGACAAGGCGCCGGCTCGATCGTCACTTCATCAGCAGACTACATCAGGTACGTCCAAGCCATGATTAATGGAAATGGACCGATCTCTGCAGAGTCGCGCAAATCTCTCATCAAGCCCCGAATCCTGATTGACTCTGACTGCGACTTTCCGGATCCGTTTTGCTCGCCATCTCTTTACTGTCTAGGCTGGGAGACATACTACTACCGCGGTCGTCAGGTAGTGATTCACGAGGGACTCATCGACGGCTTCGGCTCGTCGCACTTCTTCCTTCCTGGTCACGATTTTGGTGCCGTGATCCTGGGCAATTCGGACGGAGCGGAGCAGATCACTTGGATTTTGGCGAGAGAGCTCATTGACGAAGCACTTGGAATCCCCGAAGCGGAGAGGCCAGATTGGGCTGCTTTGCAGGCTGAGAAGCTAGTCAAAGACGATGATGATCCTGGGAATGAGGTTGAAGAATTGCGTGAGAAACTTTCGATCGACCAAGGGAAGGAGATGTCAGCGCCATCGCTTGATACTCTCGTCGGAGACTATGTACACCCCGGCTATGGGCTGTTCAAAGTCGAGATCAAAGATGGGAGTCTCTTCATCGATGCGAACGACCGAGGGTTCCCGTGTACGTTCTCCTTTGAGCACGTACGGACTTGGCAGAGTGCCGCCGAGGAGGACTCTTTGCTGCGCTCAGACATGATCGCGAATCTTGTTCCCACGCGCGGTAGTCCGGAGGAGTATCTTGCGTCGCAGTTTATCATAGATGCAGACGGCAAAGCAAAGAGCATGGGTATCTTGCTGGATGATTCGTTGCCAGATGACAAGATGATATGGTTTGAGAAGGGATGACAATTTAAGTGAGTCGACGACTTTCGACGTGAAACAACCAAATTCTGCCAATCGATAGTATTCCAACCCATGTGATTTTTTTTCAATCTTGTTCCCAATCCGAGTGGCCACCCAACAATCCGTTGACTTCCAGGACAGAATTTGGCATGGGGTGAATCTTACATGCAACGCTTCAAGAAGCTATCTGGTAAAGTCATGACTGCACTGACAGTACATGCCGATGATACGGCTACATACTCGCCACACAAATAGCGACGTATACAACCGTAGACATGAGATATCACGGTCGGCGGACAAGATAGCCTAACCCTATTTACCCCAAATGCGATGCCTCTGTTGATTCCTCGATTTTGATCGCGACGTAGCTTTAATGCGTAAGGTATCGTGATAGAACGATGACTTGGAATCAAGACTTCGCCCTCATGATCATGGGAAATTGTAAAGACTTCCAGTCATAGCAGTTGGAAACCAGCCTGAAGACAGCAAGACAGCCATAGCCATAGCCATATCCGCATGTACCTTCCCAAAGCAGTAACGAGCCATCCGCAATCCTGGAGCTGATAGCGCGGTTTGGGGCTAGGTATTGTGGACTCACTCGCCGCCTGTACATGCCTTTTGGATGGCACCTTACGATTGCTATGACACCAATAATGTACAGGACATGTTGGAATGGACTGCAATTGAGCAACAAGTCATGGCCAAAAACAAGTCAAAAATGCTCTCAAAAGCAGTTCCATTCTCCTCGGCCAATGGCCTTACCCCACAGATAGCGATTGTGAAGCGACATCATCGTTCGGCGATACAGAGAGAGAGAGAGAAGTCCAAGCTCCAACAACGCTGCGTGATCTCTTCCGCGCAAAACATCGGAAGTATAATCAGAACCGCTTAGCACAAAGATATCCACTCTCCCGAGGAATGACTTAAAGACACCGGCGCCCACCCAGCCTGCCTTTCCCCTCCTCTACTGCCGACAGTTCCGCTTGATCATCATACACATCACGATCGGTCATCGCCATCATCATGCAGCCACTGTTCCGCGCCGTCACCTCCAAACCCGCCCTGCGGTCCTACATCCAGCACACAAACCACCTGCGAGTACTGCCTTCACGAACATACGCCAGCATGCAGCACAACGTCCCGACTCTGAACGACAAGAGCTTGCTCAAGTCGCAAGCCTACGTCAATGGCCAATGGGTCGACGCAAAGTCCGGAAAGACCTTCGAGGTCACTGATCCGGCTACTCACAAGGTGATCGGAACTATGCCTGAGATGGCCAAGGAAGATGTCACAGCAGCCATTCAAGCGGCGGAGAAGGCACTCGTATCATTCAGGAAGACAACAGGACGTGAGCGCTCGAAGATGTTGAGGAAGTGGTACCAGTTGATGGCGGAGAACAGCGAGGATTTGGCTACATTGATCACGTGGGAGAACGGAAAGCCTTTGGCGGATGCGAAGGGTGAGGTGACTTATGCTGCGAACTTCTTTGAGTGGTTCAGCGAGGAGGCACCTAGGGTCTATGGCGACACCATTCCGGCAACTGTACCTGGCAACAGAGTGTTCACCGTCAAGGAGCCCGTTGGTGTCGCTGGATTGATCACACCGTAAGTTGTTGCTGCATATTTTGGATGTTGCAAGATCTAACAAAAGCACAGTTGGAACTTCCCAGCCGCCATGATCACTCGCAAGATCGGACCTGCCCTTGCAGCAGGCTGCACAGTCGTCGCCAAGTCTCCTGGCGAGACTCCCTTCACAGCTGCTGCATTGGCCGAGCTTGCACACAGAGCAGGCATCCCCGCAGGTGTTGTCAACATCGTCACAGCCATGAAGAACACGCCCGAAGTCGGCTCGGCGATCACCGAATCCGATGTCATCCGCAAAGTCTCCTTCACCGGCTCTACTGGTGTTGGCAAGCTCCTCATGAAGCAGTCCGCAGACACATTGAAAAAGCTCTCCTTTGAGCTCGGTGGCAATGCACCTTTCATCGTCTTCGACGACGCAGACCTGGACGCTGCTGTAGCAGGAGCCATCATGTCCAAGTTCCGCTCCTCAGGTCAGACTTGCGTCTGCGCCAACAGGATCTACGTGCAAAAGGGCATCTACGACAAGTTCGCAGAAGCCTTTACCGCCAAGGTCAACAACTTCAAGCTCGGCTCTGGCTACGGAGAGGGCGTCACCCATGGCCCTCTGATCCACGACCGCGCAGTTGACAAGGTCGCATCCCATATTGAGGACGCCGTGAAGAACGGTGGCAAGGTCCTCACCGGCGGCAATAAGGCCCCCGAGCTCGGCGAGAACTTCTTCCAGCCCACAGTCATCCGCGACATGACACCCAAAATGGCCATCGCAAGCGAGGAGACCTTCGGACCCATCGCCGGTCTCTTCCCCTTCGAGAGCGAGGCCGAAGTCATCGCCCAAGCCAACAACACAGAAGTCGGTCTTGCTGGCTACTTCTTCTCCAAAGATATTCAGCGCTGCTACAGAGTCGCGGAGGCGCTTGAGGTGGGTATGGTTGGTGTCAATACAGGTCTAATCTCAGACCCTGCAGCGCCGTTCGGTGGCGTGAAGCAGTCTGGCTTCGGACGTGAGGGCAGCAGGTACGGTATTGACGAGTACTTGGTTACGAAGATGGTTACGCTGGGTGGTATGGGCCAGGAATTGCAGGGATCGTCTTAGTGGGATGATATGACAAACGGTACAGACAAGGAAGATTGTATGAACAAATGAACAAACGAACAAACGAGCATTCAACAGCGCAATGGGCATAATATTGCAAGTGGGATGTTGCAGCGCTCGTGGTCTCCTGTTCACTACTGTTTTGTGAGGTGAGTCGAGTACAGGGGCCTCATCACGTTGATGTCGTTGGGAAGAAGCGGTAGGACAAGAATGCTTTAAGGGCCTAGCTCACTGCAGGCTTCCTGCGTCTAAGCGCTTCGCTCGTTCGTGTCGCCACATCAACAAACGCCAAACACGAGACGACCCACTCATACTCACAAGCTCTTTCCTGCAAACATGAGAGTCTCCTCAAGAAACGCATATCACTTGCTCACTTCTCCTCGCTAGAAGACAATACAGGTACACAACGCCAAGCAACCATGTGTGACGAAGACCACCTCAGCATCTCCGACGACCAGCCAAATGAGCCGCGCAACAGTACCCCCGAACACTCCATGGAAGCGACGGAATGTCATTCTTTTCCCAGAGTGACCCCCTCCGCGCCGCAAAAGGACATTCCTTTCCCTCTAATGAAGCTTCCTCCGGAGCTTCGCCTCAACGCTTACGGCCATCTCTTCACAGATCTGACTATCAATCGTCAGCGCGTAGTGGCGGATCTGACGACGTACCATCCGTGGCAAAATTGGCCGGACAACGACTTCACTGCTTACCTCAACTTGTTACGCACCTGTAGTGAGGTTTGCAATGAGGCCAAGGGACTATGGGAGAAGGAGTATGTCCGCCAATGTTGCCTCTACTTCCGGAAACCGCATAAGTTGTATCGGGCGGCGATGCTGCTCGCCGCCCTCGGTGAACCTTACCAGCATGTGCGCTACGCGCTGCGCTCGGAGTCCCCTCACGAACTCCTTGATCGTGAGGAACCCGATTCGCCGGAAAATCAGTCTGAGGAGCTTATGAAACTGCAGCCAGGATTCCCTGAGAAAGATTACGCCAGCTTTCAATGGCCGCATAAGAGCTTTCTAGGGGAATGGTACGGGGTGAACCCACGGATACCGTGCGTGCATCATGAGGCAGAGGACAAGCTTCAGACCACCGATAGAGCAGACTTCCTTGGCCTAGAAAATTGCTCAATTACTCGACACAGACGCAAGGTCCACAAACATGATCGTAGAATCCAACGCAAGTCCTGCCCTCCAGACCAGTTCGGCATGGAATACCTGCTGATGAGTGGCGAGGTCGGAGACATACATTGGAGGGGATATGATGCGGCCTTGGGACACGCACTATTGGAGATAGCAGAAGAATGGCAGCGACGTGGCCACCCGTACACCTGTATTGGCAAATCCGACGTGGTGCTTACTTGGAGAGCAAAAGTCATGTCCGGTCAAGACGAAGCGTGGCTTGCACTTGGAGGAGACCGAAATTCCCTCGAAAATCTAGACTTGATGGAGACCGACCTAGAACTCGGAGACTGGGTACAGGGTCATTACTGAAAGGGATTTCTGCTTGGAATATGTTCTAGTGGCCCCGTTGCAATGCCGGTGTTATGTGCCCGTTTAATGCAATTGACAGCAATGGCGCAGATGAATGCAAAGCTTAGAAACGCTCATTAAATCTTCAACATTTGGCATGTTGCGCTTGTTACTCGGCACTTGGTGACCTCTACACGGCTATGGTAGACATGATATGTAGCCCAAGCAAATCTATCCTGCTTGATCGCGTCAGCCTGTAGGAGAATGTCGTCTCACGCTCGCTTCACTCAGCGCGAGCAGCTTTCTTGCTTCTACCCCTAGTAGATTTTGCGCCTCCCCTGCCTCTCTTGGTCTTTCTTTGAGGAGCTTCGAAGTCGCTGCCATCATCATCGTCATCGTCCGCTCCATCATCTGCAGCCTCAACAACCGTCTGCTTCCTCTTCCTGCCTGTAGCCTTCTGCGTAGCTCCCGTGTCAACAGATTGAGACGCAGCATTTATGTCACGCTCGTCTTGAGCTTCGGCCTCTTCTCCCTCGCCCACATCACCGCCCTTTCTCCTCTTCTCCGCCTGCGCTGCCATCCTCTCCAACGCGCCGCCCATCCGCTTACTAGCGCCTGCCAGCCTCTTTCTCGGCGCAAACGCCTCGCCACTCGGACCCTTGGCCGCAGCACCAACACCAACCGCACCATTGAAGAACTTGGTAATATTCGCTTGCGTGCCCTCGTCCATACGGCGGTTCATATCGCGGATAACAGGAACGAGGACTTCGTCCGTCCGCTCTTGTGACCAGCCTATTGTAGCCATAAGGAAGCTTCGCAGAGCGTCGAGGTCTGGCACGCCCCATTGGAAGGGCTGAGGGTCTGAGTCGACTTCTGGTGCAGTGTAGGCATCATTTACTGCCGTGTTCGGGAAGGCAGGCGGGAGGAAAATCTTCGCTGCATTACGACGGAACTTCTTGCGGAAGGGGCTGCCTTTGTCGTCTTCCTTCGAGATCGTCTGCGATTGAACGCCTTCCCACCAGGACTTAAAGTCGTTGAGTCCAGGGAACTCGCCAATGATCTCGAGAGCAGTCACGGGTCCGACGCCGGGGAGTCCTTCGGTGTAATCTGAACCCAGCAAGTGAGCGACGTCGATCATCTTTTGGCGGGTAAGATCGAATTCTTTCTCGAAGTCAGAAGCGAGGTAGCATTCCACGAATTTGGCTTGGTTGAAGAAGTTCTTGTAAATCCTCGTGCCTCCAAATAAAAAGCAATCGCTGTCGTCGGTCACGATGCCGTCTACAAGACCTAGCTGTACCAATTCGGCGCATTGTGCTTCGGCTTCCATTGGTGCCGTGACATATGGTAGACCGAAGAGTCGAAGGAGCTGTTGACACTCTGTGATCATGATATGCGTCACCTCGTCAGCGTCTCTGCGGTCCTTCTTCTGCTGATTACGCAGTTGCTTCAATTCGGATTCGTAATCTGCAATGTTCTGTGCCGTCGGCTTATTGTTGAGCTCACTTGCGAAACGGGCATGCTCTTCGGCTTCTTGAGCCAAGGCGCGCATGATCTCCATGTCTTCTGGGTCGGAAAAATCGTCGAAATCATCTTCGAGCATATCTGCTGCTGGAAGTTCCTGTTGTACGAGACCAGACACATGCGCGTCGTTGGCTTCGGTTTCGAACATAGGCTCATCAGGTGGTTCTGCTACCTGGGCTGATTTCGCCTGAGCTGTCATATCTACATCCTCGAAGTCGGCGGATGGCGATCTCGAAGCTTGCTGAACATGGCCACCAGCAGGCTCGGCTGACCTTTCTTTCAAAGGGTTTGGCACTTTGGTCGCTTCGTCTTCGCTCGCGCTCCATGCAAGTTCTTCGTCCTCATTATCGCTTGCGTTTTTTACAGGCTCTGGCACTGCATCTGACTTAGCAGCAGGTCCGGCTGTGGTCGACTTTGTCACATCAGACTCATTCGTAGCTTCGGTAGTCACGCTGGTCTTCAGTCCAGTCGGCACGGCTTCTTCCTCACTATCTTCTTCGAATGGTGCCTTTAATGTAGTTGCTACAGGGGCAGCCTTAAGCGCATCATTAGCCTCTTCGTCGGGCCGTGGAACAAAACCATCACTATCGCCGTCACTATCTGCCTCGAGGAAGGGCGTTTTAGCCGACGCCTTGGGCGGAGTGGGCTGTCGGTGATCTGGCTCTTGTGGCGTGGGAGGTTCTGCACGTATATCATCTGCAACATCTCCCAAGTGTAGTGGCGCGTCAGCGATCGAGGGCTGAGCCGCGACTTCTCCATTCGTATCATCATCGACAGGCTCGAAACGTTCTCCGTCGTCTTCCTCGTCTGCATCCAAGTCAATGACTTTCCTGCTCGACGGCTCTTCATCATAGGCGTCAAGATCTATCACTGCATTCGAGTCTTGGGCGAGAGTGCCTCCACCACGATCATCGAACCTGAACTGTTTGTTGAACTCCCGAGCCTTCCTTCGATCCTCGTCCTCAATTTCCCTTTGTTTCTTCATGTCCTTCTCGACGTCCCCACTAAACCAAGGAGGAAGCGGCTCGGCTGGCTTTTTCTTCTTTTCGGCTAGAGCAGGGTTCTCGAATCCTCCTGCTGTTTCTTCCTTACGTTCCTCCATCTTTTTCTTTCCAAGTAAGCTGCTTCCGAGATCCAGCTTCTCGAAAGGTAAAGGTCCACTGAAACCATGGTTCTTCGCCACTTCGGTTGGCTTCGGTGCTGCTTGAATTGCAGGCTTGTTTTGCGCTCGGGGCTGCACGTTATTGAACTTTGGTCCCGGAGGAGATGCCTTTCTTTTGCCTCGTCTGCTTTCGGCGAGTGCGGCCTGGAAGTCCATAGCATCGTCTTCGCTGTCGCTGTTGCCACTTTCACTGCGCGGCGCGGGTACACCAAAAGAGGTCACTTCGTGTGAGTCGGGTGCAATGGCAAAGGCACGTTTGTTGACGAGGTTCGCAATCGAGCGACCACTGCCTTTGGGAATGGCTTTCGCCTCTTCGACCGCAGTCTGATTGAAGACCTCCATCATCTCATCTTCTTCCTCAGATGCCGCCTGTTCTTGTCCAACTTCATCGATGTCATCCTTTTGCATCGACATGGCAATTGCGCGGTTGAGTTCTTCATCTTCGTCCGCCTGACTTCCTTCACCGAAGAAATCTCGCTCATCTCCTTCCTCTTCGATGTCTTCGTCTTGCTCTTCGGGCTGCTCGGCCACAAAAAGCGAGTTGGGATCTTCTTGTACAGTCCGTCTAGGCTTACGCTTAGTTCCTTGCCGCCGTGACTTGTAGAAGGCTTGCCGTTGCTTCGTGGTAGTATCACTAGGGCGCTCCTCTCTCCGTACAGGCTTGGGCTTGGGCAAGCGATTAAGACCTTCGATGGCAACATCCTCAAATTCATCGTCCGACGACTCATTCTTGAGGACTGGTGAAGATCTGTCGATATCGATCGCTTCCTTTGCAGAAGTTCCCTCATTGCTCACGACACCCAACGCCCAGCCACCTTCCACACCATCGTTCTTCACCAGTACGTATTCTCTGCCCTTCTCGCCCGATACTCGGCCAACACCGTTTATACCGAATGCCATGTCGTCTGCGCCATTAATGTTCATAAGACGTTGCGTAAGCTCGTTCCTCTCGGTGACTCGTTCGATTTGGAATCGTGAAAACTCCATGCGATCCGGGAACATAGTGTCCAGCTGCTCCTTCGAATGACCCATACGCAAACGACTTCGCAAACGCGCGGCATTGAGAATGTTATACCTGTCAGAAGCAGGCAGAGATGTGAAGAAAGGCGAGTCGTAGTCAATTTTCGAGAAGTCGTACACGTTGATATCCTCTCCAGTATCGAATTGACGAGCATATGCTTGCAACTCTTCAATGCTCATAATTCTCGGATCGTTCTCCCCGCCCATCTCGTTCATTGAAACATCCAGCTCTGGAAGGTGATATGCGTCCGTCTTCCTGAACTTGCGGTTCTGCTGCCGTTCCTGCTGCGTCATCTGCAGTTCGTCCACATACACCATATCCTGCTCAGGCACGACCTCCTCTTCAACAACAGCCGGCCGAGACCTCATCTCCTTCTTCTTCTGCTCCTCTTCCTCGGCTCGGCGCTGCATCTGCACTGCAAGCAGCTTGCCAGCCGTCCTGGCCGCGTCGTCTCTACGGCCCTCTCTTCTCTGCTTCCGCGCCCGAATAACACCGCGCTTGAGCGCCGGTGCGCCGCCATCGAAGACGAAGACAGGCTTGATCCCAAAGTACAAGAGCTTGCAGATTCGACGGAAGAAACCGACAACATGGCTGTTACGCAGAGCATTGCCCTCTTTGTCGCGTACAGCTTTCAAGAATTGGTAGATCCAGATGGAAGCATCTACGGCCAGTCGCTTGCGGTTGAGCGTCTCGAGCTTGGTCGGACGAGCGCATGGCTGGACGATGGACCACAGGCCGGTGACACCCATCGCGTGTCAGGTTCAGGTGAGTGAGGTGTGTTGTGGGAATGGAGCGCTATCGCGCGTCTCAAACTGGAAGTTCCATTGACGGCGAAATGGCTAGATGCCCTGCACAGTAGTTGCTCTAACAGGCACCAGCCGGAGCTCGATCGCGCACCTCGAGGTGGGACGAATTGTCGCGATCAATGACGCAACGCGAAAGCACGTGCCGACATGTGCATGTGGAGGAACATCAGTCTTGCAGCGTCGTGAGCTTGGATGGCCAATCTAAACTGGGGCATACCTTATCAAGCACATCCTTGGACGGGAATGCTGACAGCCACATTAGGTAAACCGATTTTCCCATGAACAACATGGCAGTGGCATCAGGACTCGTGTTCGCTTTCGTGATAGAAATGCTCCTGTTGATTTACGTGCCACTGTGGACAAACCACGATCAATAATCTGTCGCCATTTCCTAGCCAGAACGCTAAACGATGGTCCAACGCATCCGCAAACTCTAGTGACCTTCAGCTTGGGTATAAGGGGTCGATGAGCCCAGTCAAAGATGTACATAAGTATCTCGTATCCTTCTCTCATTGCTCTTTCAGTTCATGTAGTCGGAGTTACCTTCCATACTCAGCCGGCAGCCGGTCCATATCTCTGAAAACAATACAGCATGCCAGAAAACACCACCTCCAACGCCACCGCCTTCGTGCAATCCTACGGCTCCGCGATAGGCCTGACACAAGAGCCCAATATTTCTGCCGAGACCGTAGCCAAAGCTCTCGTCCGGCACTACGCACCTACTTTCACGGCCCACGACCATGGCCACGTTGTCACCGCACCGCCCAACGACGCCCTATTCTGGCTAATCGGCGTGACAACCCATCTCAAACGCTTCCAGAAATCGGGACTAGGCTGGGACATGCGGTTAACGAAATCCCAGATCGAAGTTGTAGATGAATCGACCGCGAACTGTCACGTTACGTGGGCGATTGAGCCCAAGGACAGGGAAGGGTGGAATTGGACTAATGTTTATACGTGGAAGGATAGAGGAGAGATTGGGGAGGATGGTTTGAGAGGAGCCTTTGTTAGTGTTGTCAGTGATGAGGAGACGGAAGAGTTATTTTCGAGAATTCCAGAATGGATGGAAATAGAAGTTTGAGAATCATTGGGAATAGATGTATGGATTGACTAAGGATTATGTATAGCGCCCGGTGTTTCCTAAACAATAAGATAACATGCGGAATATGAGGTCTTTCCTTCGAAATGCGCCTAGACTTTTCCCACCACACCGTCAAAATCGGCCGTTGACAGGAACTCCGTCGCCACATCTGCCAGAACTGTTTCTGGAAGTGGATCTTCACTCTCGCGCTGTGCGTTTTGGAATCCAGAAATTTTATCGTGCGATTCCCAATCCGCCATAGAGCCGTCGATGTCGTTGATAGGCTGTGCTGCAGTCGCAGCGAAGGAGATAGTAGTGAAATCCAGATTGATGCTTGGAGAAACGCCACTTCGGGCAGGTCCATAGAAACTTTGTGAAAGATGATGATTGGTACCGGGGCTATGTATGCTGACTTCTGTTGAGTGAGAGGTCGTCACAGGAAGAGTTGTGTCTGTCGTTGTTCTGCGCTTGGGCACTGGGGTCTCAGCGGTGATTGTAGAAAATCGAAGACTCCTTCTCCTTGGTTGCGTTTCGCATACCCGTTCGGAGTCGACAGGTGGCTTCAAGCCTGATTTCAGCGAGCGCGTGGGCCTCACATTCGGCGTAACCATGTTCTTGCTCACCAGAGGTGAAGGTACAAAGCTAGCTCGTTTGCCTGGCTTTGCCTTTTTGGCGGTGGACCACGGTGACCAATTATCCATCAGGGCTTGAGTGCCAGGCAGGTGTTCTTGGGACAATTGTCGAAGTGGTTCACGAGTCTCACCAACATGTTGTATTTCACTAGAATCTGCGTGGATCTGGTGAGGTTCGCTTTGTGGTATTGCGGGTACAAATGAGAGTTTGTCGGGTGACATGAATAGGTCGTGCTGTGCGCGGCTGAGCAGGACCTGAGTACCAGGCCATTGACCCATTGACCGTCTGTTACCACGAGAGTCGCAACTGGTGCCGTGTGAGGGCCGTCCATCCTCGTCTTGAGGCATCAAGGACTGGTATAGAGATTCATGTGGCTGAGATGAAGAGAGTGCGTCCGGTGCTCGAGATAGTTCAGCCCCAGATAACCGCATTTCACTACGCAACGCTTTCTTCACAGAAGACGAGCGTCGCGCAGAGCGAGGGCTGTTGGGAAGCTTCCTATTCATATGTTCGTCTACCAGTGCCATACTGAGAGCTGGTGCGTGAGACGAATCTTGCATGGACGAGATGTCGAAAGTTGGCGGTGCAGCAGAAGCTGAAGGGGCTGCGGTCGGCCTACATGGTTCCAATGTTTGATGGCCACTTGGATCCGGCTGCGTACTTTGCTGCGGCCCAACATCGTCTGAGGGAGTGAGTCCTGCAGCAGGAATGACATCCTTTCCCGCTTTTGTTCTCTTGCGATACGTGAAAGGCGTCGAACCGTTCTGCGACTTCTCCACTGTGATGAAATCGGACTTCGCAGCTTTGAATGAGCTTGTGAGACGTGACTGACTCATGGGTTGCGAAGGCTTTCCGGAGCTTGCAGATGTCTCCTTCGTATTTTCCTGACTCGCCGAACGAGGATCCTGAGATGTAGACTTTCTAGAAGATCGCGTGCGAGATGTCTTGGCTGACTCTGAAGTGCTCATGGCGAGGGGGTGTTGTTGCCCATCATTGATAGCATTCCAGGTTGAATGCGATCTGCCAGTGTTGGGGAACAGATCATTATGAATAGTGAGGCCAGATTTTCCAGGAGGGTCGACTTTATGAGAGCTGTGGATATCTCCTAAAGCCGTGCATAGTTCCATGGCTGTGGAGCCAGTGGCTATGGGCTCGCTTTCGAGGGTGGGCATGGGCATGTCTTCGACGGTAGTCTCGGAGCTGAAGCTCTCAACAGGAACAGTAAAAGCTCTCGGTCTACGAGACGGCGAATCTGTGCGCGAAAGTCGTAGCTCATCTGCCATAGTTGTCTCTGCTGGTGTGTTTGGATTCAATGGTCGTGAAGAGCTACACTGTTTGAAGCTTGAGGTAGCTCGAGCGGTTGGAGGAGCAGATTGCGTGGCCTGACCTTTCGATCGCATTACTGATCCCAGATGCTCAGCAGAATTAGCCAACAGCAATCCCTTGCGAGCGCGCAGCTCAGCTGCTCGTGTGAGCGCTTCGTCACTAGGTGCGGTCGAGATCTTATGTGGCAGTCTTGTTGCCGTGCGGCTATTATCAGATTGTACAGCCTCAATGTCGTTCAATGCTGTATCCTCCTGGGCTCTCATACTTCGCCGTGGACCCTTGGACTGACTTCGAGAAGTCTTCTTTGCTGCACGCGCCTTACTACGTTGCCTCAACGCTGACCAACCATCCTCCCCATCAGCCCAAAGGTCCCCGTCATAGTCATCGAGGACCTCGTTCCAGGTCAGACCCTTTTCGCAAAGGACTTTGTCTACGGTTCTAGTCAAATCCGGGCCATTTGCACAAGCCGAAGATATGAATAGTGTTTGGCCTTCTAGAAAGTCGTTCGCGAGCTGTTCAACTCTGCGGCGTTTCGCCACCCGGGAAGAAGTGGGCAAGTTGTCGTCTGGATCCGCCACCAAGGTCTTAGCAGAAGGAGCGTCCCAGTCGTGAGCATCCAGGTTGCGGTACTGCTTGCTTTGTTGGAAGTGAGAGGCACATGTCCAGTGGTGGCCGGTTGGCCTGTGTGTCCTGATCATGCCGGTGATGGTGATGTGGCCTGGACTTCAGGCTTGAGCATCTCTAGTGGGTACAGACGGTTCAACGTGTACCTACAGTCCCAGCGAAAGAGGTGGTGCGGTCAGGACCGTCTGAAGTCAGTGGTTTGCTCGATATGCCCCAGACGCTGGTAGCTGAGGCGAACGACTGGCGCATTCGGGTCGCGGGAGGCAAGCGCCGCCTCGGGCGTTGCTATGGCCGTCGTCAGGCTTTCAGCCACAACGGACGGGTGTGCCGCGAACCGCTGCCAACTGGGAACTATAGAACGGTGGAACTATACCTGAAACGCGCACGAGCGTGGAGGTGCAACGGTGGCAGATCTTGTAAATCTGGCCGCCATCAGTGCGCTGGCACTACGATACGCCGTTGGCGCCTAGCTTGGGTAATCGTTCATAGCTTGCGCTGGAAAGAGACAATGCAAGACATGGCATTTTGTGCGCTGGGCAGAAGGATGGATGAGACACGAATGTAATTCGTGAAGAGTGCAGTGCTGGGCCTTGTTATCTCGGCGACAGCCTTGGGGTTATTCTACATGAGAGGTCATGATTTGCGATCCATTAGGCGCGATCTGCGCTACATGCCCCGGGTTGCTTGCGCCCATCACGCAGTCGCGATGCACATACGTCTTTGACAGCACTACCTACATGTAGCGACACTGAATATAGCGACGATGCTGCACGTGTTTACACATGCACTCGAACGGCCAAAGTCGTGGTGACATGATGCTCAAAATATGACGATGACGATGCGATGGGATGGGACGGCGCGGCTGCATCGTGACGCGCGAGTCAGTGCGCCGTTGGGCGTGACCGATTCAAATGTTTGGCCGCTGTCAACACCGCGACTCAGCCAGAACAACTACCACCACACCACACTTTTCTCACAATACTTGCCCAAACCACGCATCAGTGCACCAGTACGCAAAGCCTACACCCACCAAAGAAAACATGGCGTCTCCGGGCGTCCTTCCTTGGCTGGTAGGTCTCCCTGCTACTGACACTTCGTGGGATGTCGCGCCTGCGCCTGCCCGGGCAGTACCTGCCCAAGACACACTGTCTGCCACCGACAGTCCCAAATCAGAGCCCGGCACCTTGCGCAGTCGCGTCCAAGACGCGACTGACGGCACAGTCAACAGGCGCTCGCAGAGCAGCTCGCCCATGAAGCAGCCGTCTCTGGCTTGGAGAAGCCGACTCATCAACGGCCAGACGAGCTACGGCGACCAGACGGATCTCTTTGGGCCATCGGGACTGGAAAGCATTTTCACAAAGAAACTTGCTGACAGTAGTGGTCCACAGAAGAAGCAGCGCGCCCACATGAACTTGCGAGCCGCGCTTTCCTCAGACCACGATTTCGAGAACATCAGTCCTTCCAAGGACCACTACACCAAACCCGCACTACCCTTGTCCATCCCGTCAAGCCCGCCACTTGCGCACTACGCGCACGATAAGCACTCCAGCGAAGACTCCGCCGACGCGTCGCCCACCTCGCAGTCCTCGCAGTCGAGTGTCGCAGACATGCTTTCCGAAATGATGGGAAAGATTGACGAGCTCAACATCTCGAACAAGGGATACCACACCCGTATGCAGGCGATTAAGGAACGCTTGAATGAGTCGGACGAATTGCGATTCAAACTTGAACAAGAGAAGCAACAGGCTAGATATCAGAAGGACAAGGGATCCGCAGAGCTGCTCAAGGCCCAGAAAAGATTGTTTGACTCCACGAAGCAGACAATCAGCGCGGAGCAAAGGGCGGATCTAGCTAAGAGCGAACGCCGCCAGCTGGCAGAAGACTACAACACGTCGAAGAGAGCTTTGAACCTCATGAGAGGCGAGGCAGATGAATGGAGGGGAAGATATGAAGAGGCTCAGTCTGAGCTTGAGAGTTTGAGGTCCGCCAGTCCGAAATCAGCAACTAGCGATAACGAGGCGCACAGCCCACAATCGGAGGTCATCCCAAGGCAGCCAAATACCTCGCCTCCTCAAGATGATGAGAGCCAACAAGGCAGCATGATTATCCAAAACACCAACGCACAAAACAACATTCAAGCCGACGCTGGCGCTGAGCGCAACACAGAGTCGGAACAACACACCTTATACCACACCGCACAGCCAAAAGATGAGACTCAGGATGTCACGGGCAGCCGGTCGATCACAGATAGCGAGCTTGAAGACCTTACTCCTGTCCTCATTGCGAAGCGTTTCTCTTCGACCGGTAAAGTGCACTTCAACGCCATCCGCAGTGAAAATGCTGCCCGCACCGAAATCTACAAGCAGCGAAAGGAGATCGATAAGACCGAGACCTCGCAGCGTGCTCGTGAGGTGGAGCTGGCAATCGGCACTGAGCAGTCAGAGACCAACGAAGACGGACAAAGTACACCCGACCGCACGAAGGCCGGAGACCAAGCTATGGGGTCAAATGATACTTCGGTCGCGGATGCCAACGACGATTCCGAATGGCAAGGAGCAAGGCATGTTTCTGGGTTCACCGATGCTCCCGAAGTCGAGGAGGACATGCCAGTCACCACTAAACAGCCTGACTATTCCGGCAATTGGGAGTTCAGCGAACCGCCACAGAACGAGTCGTCCGAGCTTGCGGCAGCTCACAGACACGGAGAGAGTGCCAACAAAAGATCGGTCTCATTCGGTCTACAGGAGCTCAACGACTATGCCTTCACGATGGCTGATCAAGCGTTGGAGGACGCAAGTGAAGCCACAGTGGACGGGCCTGATGGCGCACTGTCCTCCATGTTGGACGGCTCTGTGCAAGAGCACCTGCGTTCGCGCAATAGCTCACCTGCGTCTGACGTGCAGGCGCCTGGAAGTCGCATTCCCTTCGCGTTCCGCAAAGACTCACTCTCAGAGATCGACAGCGGTAGTGCCAAACCAAAGCGCAACCCATCTAAGGGCAGTGCCTCTGTGCCAATCAAGTCACCTCTCTTATCACTACCCAGAACAAGACCTTCTCCACCAAGGGCCATCAACGGACAAAATCTTGCCAACGATGTCGCATCAAGATCGAGATCGCCTCCGCGTGTATACATCGAGGACGCCTCGGATGATATGATGGCAAATACAAGTGCAATGGAAGGCAAAAGACCGCTCCCAAGGTCTCCGCTGAAAAGTCCAACTCCAAAGCGCCGTCGTACCTTGCACGACTCGGAGCTGCAATTGAGCGTATCAGAAGCCAATCTTTCCTACCACAGCCAGCTCCAAGAGGCAATTGGCACCCGTGAACACCAGGAACCTCGCCGCGGCGAGAAACACAATGTCGCCAAGCCGAGCGTGCTCGCACAGCGAAAGATGGCAAAGGCGCGTAGCGCAACGCCATCGCAAGGGCCTGCCACCAGCGACTACATCAACGAAGCCAAGAAGGTTATAGAACTCCTTCGTGGCAACCAGACCTCGAGTAGTGCTCTTGGTGGCATTACAGAAGCTGATGAGGATGAAACGTACGAGAATCTTGAGGAAGATGACGGACAGCAAGATCCTCCGTATAACATCCACAACACCCACAAGTCTGACAACATGCGGACGTTGGCACCGCAGCAAGTTGCACACCTGATTGGAGGCGAAATGCACGGCATGTTGTTCGACAGGAACAAGAACTGTTGGGTTCGTTCTAAGAGCTCCGAGCACAAGCAATTTTTGGACCCTCGCGATGCGCTATCGAGCGATGACGATCCATTCAGAGAGATTTCCGATCTGACGGTCGAAAAGTCTGTTCGGATTCATGTCACTCGCCCATCTCTAGAAGCGACCGTTGTCCACCACGAGTTGGACGAAGACGGGTTGTCTTTCGGCGACCAAGACAACGTGCCCGAGTCAGAACGCGAGGACACACCACAAAAGTCTAACGGAGTCGAGCATGGTGACCTCAAGCTGCCCGGAGAAGATACCACTTTGGCACATTACAACGAGGCCCACTCCAGTGATCCTTCAGAGCTCACGCCAACAAACGAGTCCTCAACCTCAGTGCTGCTGCCATCACACATCACATTTCCTTCTCCGCCGAACAGGGACATGCCGATTGATATCGCAAGATTGCAAATATCGATTACCAACACGAACACCGACTCGAATGCCAACATTAACAATACGTTCATGCTGAGTGATCTTCCCGAATTTACCGTTCACGAAGAAGACCACGAGCGGCCATCTGAGCGTGCTTTGGCAAAGAGATTAGCCCGCTACACTGCAGTTCAAGCCATTGACCCATACGCTGTGGCGAGCACTGAACTGGTGAAAGCGATTACCGACGTCCAAGGTCCCGACATGCACTGGGAGGACCTAACCTCATTATGCTTGCGTGACAGGTCACTCAGAACTCTACACAACCTCGATGGACACTGTGCCAGGGTTGAGAAGCTCGATGCATCAGGCAACGCTCTGACACAACTTGATGGTATTCCTCCATTCGTGCGCCAACTCAACGTACGTTCAAATCAGTTGATCAGCCTCACGTCTTGGGCTCACCTAATGCACCTGCAATATCTCGACGTCTCCAGCAACGACTTGGAAAGTTTAGACGGCCTGGGTCATCTCATCCACCTACGTGAGCTTCGGGTTGACAATAACCGAATTCGACGACTGGATGGAATCGCAGATCTTGATGGGCTGATCACGTTGAGTGTACGCAACAACGCTATACGCGAGGTCAACTTCGAGAATTTCAAATTTGGCAGAGTTGTCGAACTCGATATCAGCGAGAACGAGATCGCCAATGTCAAAGGTCTGGCGTCAATGAGCTCGCTCAGGACTCTGAGACTCGACAAGAACTCGCTCAACAAGGCCCTCGAAGTGACGGCTGTGATGCCTCGCCTAAAGCATTTATCTGCCAATTCTTGTGGCATATGGTCCTTGGATGTGACGCGAATGCCCAACCTTCGGACTCTTGAAATCGATGACAACAGTCTGAACGACATCACCGGACTTGGTCGTCTTAAGAAGCTCGATCTCCTGTCCATGCGTGCGCAAACTTTGAGCGACGGAAAGCGAATCAAGATCTTCGACCACCCCTTGGAGGCGCAGAACATCCGTTTAGCTCGCAACTACATTCCTGAGCTTCAACTCGACCATGCCTTCATGACCGTTAAACACCTAGAACTTTCCGACACTGGCCTGGTCAGCCTTCCTGCCAATTTTGGCATCCAATTCACCAACCTACGCTCGCTCGACTTATCCTACAATGGTCTCAGGGACATTCGCCCATTGGCGCCTCTTATTGTTTTGGAATCGCTCAATGTCGTTGGCTGTCGTATCGAGCGCCTGAGGAAGACGGTGGCGACCATTGGAAAGCTTGAGAAACTGCGCAATCTGGACATGAAGAACAATCCTTTGACGCAAGGGTTCTACGGGCCCGAAGCAAGTGAAGACAGGATGTACAAGGGAAAATTGGATGATGATACGCGCATCCGGAGGAGGACTTACGAATTGTTGATGGCTTACAGCTGCACACACGATGGATTTACGTTGGATGGTTTGCCGTTTGATGCAAAATTGGCGACGGCTAAGGATCTTGTTTGGGAGAGATTGGTGGAATTGGGAGTTCTGAGGGAGGTTTGAATAAAAGGAGGATAGGATGGACGGATGATCAGGACGGGATAGGAAGGAACCTTTTGGGATAGAAACCGCACTTTTTGAGATACCCCTATGAATTCTACTTCTCTTCACACAATCTGCCTTCTCCGCTTTACCTTTCTACTCTGTCCTCTTCACAACCTTCGGAAGTGCGACCCAGCATCCCAGCATCACCGTGAAGAAAGCAATGCACATAGGATGTAGAACGAACGCGCCCACAGCTTGTGCCAGAATACCCGTCGTGAACGGCACAACTGCTCCACCACTGCTTCCCGCCGTAGTGATGAAAGCAATCGCACTCATTTGCAGGTTACCCGGCAACAGTCTTGCAAAGACCGTCGTAGCACAAGGATACGCTGGTCCCAGCAAGAAACCTAGGATGCTCACAGCCACCGCGCCTCCAACCACACTAGGTACTTGCCACGCCAGGATCTGGAACACCGCTGCTCCAACCGTGAGGCCTGCGACGAATCGTTTCTCGCCGATACGCGCTGCGAAGTGAGTCAAAGTGAATCGGCCGAGGGTTATGCCGGCCCAGAAACCGGCTGTCACATAGCCTACTTTCGAAGGATCACCGCCTCGATTGATGAGGTATGTGATGATCCAACCGGACTCGCTTACTTCAGCGCCCTGGTAGGAGAAGATGAACAGGGCGCCGATGAGAGTTGTGCGGTTTTTGATCGCGCGAAGCAGAAGGCTGAGCTTGCCTGGTTCTGCGCCGTTGTTGCTGACGGAATGGCTCTGAGTCTCCTGCAAGCTGTTGCTAAAGCCGTTGATGCCTTCTTGCTCGTAGTTCTGGAACGCCCAGCCTGCGAAGAAGAAGCACGCGATTCGCAGGCCGATGGTGATGAGGAAGAAGCGGGACCACAGGATGCCGTTGGAGACCATTGCAGTCGCCATGATAGGTGCGATTGTTCCTCCGACGCCGTAGGCCCCGTGTGCGAGGCCAAGGACGACGGTGGAGTTGGCAAGGTTGGCGCAAAAGACATTGTTGAGAGCGAGATTGAGGGCACAGCCGAAGCCGAGGAAGAGATAAGCTACGACTACGACTGGGAAGGGTGGCGTGCAGACTATCATCACGTAGCCGACGAGCATCATGGTCTCTGATAGCATGAGGCATTTGGAGCGACCTAGGGCGCTGGCGATGGCGTTGCTTGTAGGAGCTGCGAGGAGGAAACCGGCGGCGTTGGCTACGAAGATCAAGGAGACTACTGCGTAGCCAATGTTGTAGTGTTCTTCCATGGAAGGGATGAGAGCGCCGTTGACTGCATCGTTGATTCCATTGCCGAAATAGATCAGACAGGCTGCCAGAACCCGCCATTTGTTCATCACTGGGTACCAGAAGCTTGGAACGATGGCTGTACCATTGTCGGTAATGGGTGAGTGAGGTGGGCTTGCTTCCAGATCGTCAGGTGTTGTCTGTCTCTCGCGCTGTGATAAGCACTCTTGTTGTGTATTGGTGGATTCTGTTGTGCCATTCTGATGCCCGATCAGACCGTAGTCGGGTAGCTCTATCGAGTCAAGTTCTTCGATCGAAGGCACTCGTTCGTGGGGTCTGGCTGATTTTGCCGGTACGGTGACTGGTTCATGAGTGATCAGGCCTAGGCCTCCTGCAAAGGGTGATGATCGCATAGTTGTTCAGTTCGCATAGTTGTTCACAGAGCGGATATGGAACTCAGCTCGCTGGGAAGCTCAATGGGCACTGTGTCAACGTGATGTTCAGGCAGTGCGAGTGCGACTTGTTATAAGCTGGCAATCAGCAATCATTGCCTCATGTGTAGAACAAGGTGCGCCCTCCACAGACGACGCCTTCTGACACCTTGCATCTGGAAAGCATCGGTCATTCCCAGAGATGGAAGTCATCTTGTCGTCCTGGAAGCGGGTCGCTTCCTAATTAGGTCATGCCGCCAGGCGGGTTTGTAAGCGCTTGGCGCATTGGACGTCAACTCGCGTCAAACACGACACATCAACACCTCTCTTGGAAATCTATTGATTATGAGCGGCATTAGTAACTTGAGTGTTACTCTCTCAATTGCGGGGATGCAGATCTTCTTTGCTGTGGATGACTAGAGAGCCGACTAGCGAGCTGACAAGTGTGCTGCCATTAATTCACAGATCTTTCGCTGGGCCGCTCTGCATGGTGACATGCATGAATCTCAGCTTGAGTCGACAGCCGCACAACAATTGAAAGGCTCCAGAGAAGCACTTGCATCGGCATCATTTGTGCAATACTCTGTGAACAGGTCCGAGCAACGCCACTCCCGGCTAATGAGCTTCGCTCTCGATACGAAAGTCTTCTTCGCTGGTTACCACTACCTCCGTACTACTGCGAGAATTCGAGTGCACACGATGCGCCCCACATGGTAATTCCAACATGATGAGTCGGGAACGCAAGTCCTACGGCGTGTTCTCCATGAAGCAGATCGTACCAGGTCGACATTCACTGATCAGCGGCTACAAAATCAGTATCCGGCAACTCAACTCAAAGCTCACGAAAAGACGAGAAACTTCACTTTGCAAGTGTAACGACGTTCTATCGTCTTTTGATTCGTAATCTATCGTCTATTTGTTCTTCAAGAAAAACTTGAATTTCGGCATTGGTTTGATGATCGTGGCCTCTGGGACCAATACAGTCAATCGATCGAGCATCGCATGCTATGCGCGCTTAAAGGTACTCAGCAACGAGGTCGACGTCAACGCAGCCCTCAGTGGTAGTGGTGTTGGCCCACTTGTAGAAGAGGGCAGTGGCGGGACCCCACTCAAGAGCCCAGTTGGGGCAGGCTACAAATGTCAGCAGATGCTGAACAAGGGACAAGAACCCAATGACTTACCGAACCAGCTGACGGGCACATCATCAGGAGAGTTCCAGACAAGACGGCCGTCCTCAACAGCCATGCCTTGGGTACCAGCCTGGCCGCTCATGATCTGGGCGAGAGAGTTGGGGTACTGCTCGGACAGCTCGTACAGCTTGAAGCCCTGAGGGTATTCGTCGCCGAAGCTCAGAGCAGAGTCGGAGATGGAGCCGGAGATGGCGTCCGACTTCTCGGTGTGAAGAGTGGCAGTGTAGCCTCCACCGTAGGTGTACTCGGCGAAGAGGTAGCCAAGGGAGTTGTCGAAGCCCTCAGCGCCCTTAGGCTTGGAGTGAGTGATGAACTTCTGCGACTCGGCGGGCTTGTCGTCACGAGGAAGGACGGCAGCGCTGCAGACAGAGCTGAGCATGAGAGCGGCGGCGGCGGTGGTGAACTGCATTATGATTGTGGGTGTTGGGTTTTAGAGTGTTTCCGAGAATGCAAAGTGATGCTATTGAAATGAATTGAGGATTTTGACGATCAATGCAATCCAATGGAAGACCAATTTAATATATACAGATAGGCAGCCCTAAAGATCGGCATTGTTCTTCGTGTTTCATCTTGGCATATGTAAGTAAAAGAGCACGACCATCTCGTGTTAAAAATAAGTTAAGGTATGGCGGTGGGACCGCTGCCGTGCCGGCAGTGTAGCTGAAGTCAAAATCGTTGCTGTTACCTTAGAAGACGGAGCTGCAGTTGCATCAGAATCGTCAGGCCTCGGCACTGCAACTTAGCGAAGTCCACGATGGACGTTCGCACGCACAGAGTGACCAATCAGCTGATCTACCACGGACCGGACGATCGTGCACCATGTGCCCGGGTCTTCAGACGGCACGGCCGTTTGGCGGGCGTTTTCGGTCGGCTCAGATGAATCCTTTCCGGCGTGGGTTTCTTACGGTGTTACATCCCCTTTCGCCTAACATACGCTGGTCGATACTTAGCCTACATGTGCAGTCCTTCAACAGGAAATCGCATCGGCTCCATTAAGATATGACATCATTGTCTGTGGTCAGAACATCTCGCTTAGCAGGTTCATCCGATTTAGATACAGCACTATACTACATACTATATTCGCCTAAGCGTTACACGGCCCCGACCACTAATCACGAGAAGAATCTTCCAAGATCGCCGTTCATTAACGATCGATACTCCGAGCACTGCTACCTTGCGTGACTCGTGTAACACGATCGGCTCTATGTTCGCAGAATCTAATCCCAAGGCCCTGACCTGCAGCAGAAAGATGCTGCATAAAATCAACGACCTGGGCAATTTCCGCTGCAATGCAAGCGAACATCCTTCATTCACATCAAGCTAGCCCTCAAGTATCTGAATTTATACCTACCAGAGACCCAATAGAGACCGAGAAGCCTACATACATCACATCGCGTTTCATACAGCAAGACCACGCCTCCATACTCAGAATTGAATTCCCTGCGCCAAAGCTCCATCGACGACCACATTGCTTCCGGTCACAAAGCCCGCCCTAGAACTGGCAAGGAAGACAACGACATCAGCAACCTCCTCTGCCTTCCCCATCCTACCCAAAGGATTGTCAGCCATCTGCTGTTTGAAGAATTCCGGCATAGTTCTCTCCACATTCCCCCAAACGCCATCCTCAACATAAATGTTTCCCGGCGAAACAGTGTTAGCTCTTACTTGTGCGCAAGCATACTTGTGCGCAAGCTGCGAAGTGTAGTGGATGAGAGCCGCTTTCATGGGTCCATAGGGGCTCGGAGAGGCAGTGAAGTCTATGATTCTTCCGGAGACGGAAGAAATTGTAATAATGTTGCCCTTCGATTTCTCGAGATGTGGGATCGAGGCTGTCACTAGCGAGTGTGTGCCCATCATGTCTGTGTCGAAGGCTTTGCGCCAGTCGGCCGGATCGTTGGTCATTACTAGAGCGCTGACATTGGCTACTACAACGTCGATGCTGCCGCTTTCAGAAGCTGCCTTCTCGACCCATGAGGAGACTTGAGAAGGCTGAGACACGTCTACTACGGCTCCATGAGCGCGCTCGGATGAATGAGTGTGGATGTCGGCTTCCGTGCGTGAGCAGTAATGCACGATTGCGCCTTCGTCGAGGAATGATTTTACGATAGCTTTGCCGATTGATTTCGTGCCACCTTACGATGGGTTAGATGTTTGTGATTTTGGTAAACGTGACGTACCAGCGTCTCACCTGTCACGAGGACAACTTTGTTCTCGAGGTTTAGATGCATTGCAAATTGCCTAGATAAAAAGGTTTGATGATGTGTTTTGCTAATTTAAAAGTGTGTTAATTCTAACAGGCAATACGTACAATTGACTGAGACAATGTCTTCTGTTGAAGATATGACGTATGAGAGACTTTGTTATCGTTACTTTTCTGGGTGAAGAGGAGATGGACAACTCCACTATAGCTTTTACCGAGGACAACCGGCTCATGGCTAGCCTAGCGTGAAGTGCACGTCGATTTGTTTCATTGCTAAAGCATCTCGTCAACACACGATACCAGAAACTTCGATGGGACTATCGACATCAATACTTGTTGATTGAAACAAACACAGTGAACGCCATATAAGCATTTTCCGATGCGTATAAAGGTGAGAACAAGAGACGGCCCATATCTCTAGCCATCGAGCACACGTCAGTATTCACCGGTTCGCAGGGAACGCATGTAACCCGCCTGGTCGTTCCCAATCTTCAACCCACAACATGTTGTTTATGAAAACACATAAAGGCAAATAAATGACACTCCCACTCCCGAGCTCAAATCCCACCTCCAGCTGATATTCAACTCCCAACCATAAGCGCTAGAATACATCGGCACCCCACCATTCACACGCAGCTACCTGCAGAACAGTACAGTAGCTTGTAGCAGTAGGCCGCAGCCATGCGGCCGCCGCAGCTCGGTATGCGCACGTGCAGGCAGGCGAAGGTGATTGACGTACATGTCTACATGTGACATGCAGTATCATGTGCCTTTTCCAGGGAACTGTAAGGCTGAAGAAGCTTGGAGATGAGTGGTCTGCCGACAGGAAGGTGGAGGTGTGTTCAGTGCTATTGGTCAGATTGGGGCCAAGGCTCCGGCAGCTGCGATGTGATAAGATGCAGGATTTTGTTATTTGGGCCCAACGCTGGCGCTTACGCTTAGAGTCACATACATGTACCATGTAAATGTGGGAGGAATGAGGGCACGAGAACCTCACGAGGTCCTCACGTGAGGATCTAGGTCTACGGAGGTCGAGTCTGCGTGACATTCATTCGTAAATCGAGAGATGAACTATGGATTATTGTCAATATGAGCTAAGTCGTCACCAAGCTGTAACTCAAGGTAGCCTGACGCGTGCATACACTACACTAGTTCTGACAAGACGTGGCTCCATAGCACCGTGCAACATACCGAACTCGTGACATAAGCCACTGCCTAGTTCAAGCGGCTAACAAGAACAATCAGAGCAAGCGGCAAGAAGTAAAGCGTCTCGGCCAGCACGTGTGCTGGCTCTTAGCTGGAAGGATCACAAAAGATGGTGGTGTAGGAGATCTGGGGAAAGCCGACGATCGTGGTTCGTCGGGTCGGGCGGACGGGTGCAGAGAGAATCAAGATAAGTACCACGCACATGCTAGCAGGGACATGGCTTGTTGGATTTCGCGGGATCAGCGAGAGCTTTGTTTGGACGTCGCGACGTCGCGTTAATGGCTGTTTGAGGTCAGCGTGACTGACATGGTATGCGAGTACGTATTCTGCGACGGACAGGATGGTGTGTGGGAACCGAGATGACGGAGAGGACGTCGTACGATGTGATGAGGGAGGGTGGCAAGGACAGCAAATGAAGTGGCTTGGAATATTTGATTGGAGTAAATGGACGACTAAATTCAATTGGTAATCTAATTAAACGAAGCGAGTGGTAAAAAAGCATGACCGCCTGACACCTTTGTATCTCCAACGCGCCGACCTCCGTAGAGGTACGTCCCGCTCGATGCCGGAACAGCCCCAAACAGAAAAGAAAACACCGTACGATAAAAATCAAATAACGCTGATGGAAAGTTGCATATGGGGTATTGGTAAGCAAAGTCGCACAGCAAGCAAGACTTTTGTTTCCCGCCGTGGTACCTCCCAGCCTTCTGTTCTGGGTCAAATGCAATCTGTAGTAGAGCGAGAACGCTTGATAAACGCAAGATGGAAAAGCGCCGTAGCGTCCGTCCGACCGTCCGTCCGTGATGTTGCGTGGAAACCCTTTAGTATCGTACAGCCGCTGCGCCTTGTATGTGCTGCGAAATGTGATGAGATGTAATCCTTCCCGTAGGCAGAACTCCGATGGACTGGTGTTGTCCTAGATAGTGATAGATAGTGATAGATAGTGATAGATAGTTATAGTGATGTGTTGTTGTTGTGATGATGTGTTTGAGTGTGGGTCGAGTGGGTATGACTCAGAGTTGGGCAGCAAGATTTGCCACCTCCTCGAATCTACTGATGAGGCGCAGCAAGAATGGGCCCGACGTTGGCGTCGAAACGCATGCTCCAGAGGCGAATTCCAGTCATCAACTTTTCGGTGCGCTCCAGTTCACGGTCGCGACCAAAGATGGCGTCTACGAATTCGCAGCCGCTGTTCTTGCCCATGGTGACCTTCTTTGCGTCGCGGCTCTCCTTCTTGGCAGCCTTCCACATGTAGTTTTCGCAAATCTTGAGAAGCTTGTTGAAACGTTGCCAGAGCCTCTCGCCAGAGTCGAGGAACTCGTCAACCAGTTCACGAGATTTGGTTTGGCGGATGCGTGACATGGTATCTTCGGCACGCTTGATCTTGCCAGCGAGCTGGATCAGAAGAAGCCAGAGTTCACCAGCAATTTCGGTCATCGGTGTTGCTGGGCCGAAGAAGAAGACAGTCCAGTCATAGATCCATTTGCCAAGTGAGTTGGCGTCGAAAACAGAGCCTAGGAGAAGAATGGGTTCCTCGGTCGGATCCCAATTCTTGTAAGAGTAGCCAGCAGGAATTCCTGCGCGTTGGGCGTCTGCTTCGGTAGCTTGGGGTGGCGGCTTGTTTGCATTGCTGGTGCGCGGACGCGGTGGCGCAGATGTGTAGGTGGGCTTCGACGCTCCAGATGCGCGGCGTGGACGCGAGCTAGGTTCTGCGGAAGTGTATACAGGCACCTGACCATGATGATAGTGATCAGCTCGTGTCCCGTAGTAGTAACTTTGATGGCGCTCATACGGCGGCGGGCGCGTCGGCGACTTTTCGTAGCGTGGCAGGTACTCGTAATCGTTATCGGCATCGTCGTAGACGTATGGCGACCGCGGGGAGGAGTGGTGCTTGCTGCTAGAGTGCCGACGCGACTTGCGGCTGTCCTCATGGGCAGGCACCCAGTACGTGTACCGGGCGCCGGCGTAATGGCGATCGTAGTCACTTACATAGTCGGTGCGGTGCTTGGGCGACGAGTACGCTGAGCTGTAGTAGCCGGGCGAAGAGCGGTCGGGCTCGGTGTCGTAGTATGACTTCCTTGGGGATGTCGTGTAGGAGGTGGTGTAAGTGGTGTAGTCCTGGGTTGCGCGCCGAGTGTGTCCCTTGTTCGGCGTGGTCGGGTAGGAGTACTGCCTCGGGGAGAAGTACGTGTGAGACATGCCAGGCGCCGGTGTGTGAGGTGGAGTTCGATAGTCCTGGGGCATGTAGTATGGCGGGACTACAGGGTGTTGTGTCTGGAACATCGAGGGCCGATGAGGGCGTCCAGACGCGCCCGGAAGAGGTGGTTAATGGTAGAAGATCAAAGTTGACCAAATGGTCGTTGGCGGTGTCGAAGCGTTGGAAATCCTATCTCGGGTCTCGAAGCCGTCGGTGACAAGGTGGTGGTGAGGAGGGGAGGACTTCAACGCGGCTCCTGTTCTCTGATGTGTACATTTGAGCTGGTATGTGGCGATTGCAGCAGATGCAATCAAGAACGAGATCCAAAGAATCCCGTAGCCTAGTGGCGAAGTAGTTGAGCTGATTGGTAAGAAGCGTGTCGAAAGTGATGGGTCCCTACGGGAGATGCAGAAAGGAAGGAGGCTGGCGAGCAGCGAGCGTAGCCGAGAGTATATGAACGATGCCGCGTGGAGGAGTTGGGCCTAACAGGGCGTTAGGTGTTGCAGGAGCAGGGGCCGCTGCGGCAAGGGAGGGCTGGCGTGTGGCGTTTTGCAACGGCGTGCGGTCCGTCAAATCAAAGCCAAATCACCGGTGCGGCCTGTCAGCGAAAAACGGGTCGGCCGTGCGAGATGCGAAGCGTGCACTGCAACGACGATGAGTCGTGAGCAGCAAAAGGGGCCTGCGCGGGGAGAGTGCGATGCGGATGGGATAGCATAGGGCTCCTAGCGGCAGGCAGGGCGCGAGCAAGGTCTTCCGCACCACGCAGCCGGCCCGGAAGCCTTTCTCTGATATCATGCACGCCAGCGAGGGCGCAGCCAACGGGCTGGATGAGTGCGATGCTCCGCAGCCAGTCGCCGGCCAGAGCGCGCGTGAATATGGGCGTGATTGTCTGTGACTGGCGCACCGCCGGCCCTCGACCACCCAGGCGGGCTTCTTGTATGTTCGCGGTGCTGCTCGCTGCTTCGCTCGCCTCTCGTAAGCGGCGGTATGCGTGCGACAGTCGTACTGCTGGGTGTTGCTAACTATGGCCATAGGGCCGCTAGGAGTCAGCACGGTGCCACCGCTTGCAGTCATGCTGGGTGCCGAGCAGCCTCGCGATGCACGCTGGACGTCGCAGTCACAGTAGTAGCATTACCAACAGCAGTGCGGGCAGATAGCTCCTCCAGACAGGTAGCTCCTGCAGCCAGCCTCGCTCCCGGCAGCAGTTCATGCTCCTGTTTGTCTGCGTCACCGCCCCAGCGTTGGGCGACGACGAAGCTGGACCACCCAATCGCGTTCGTGCCTGCGTCGCTTCTGCAGCTGTACAGATGAGGGCAACGTGCAAAATGCGCTAATGCTCTAGCGTCGCGTGCCTTGCGAGCGGTCCGCGCTGGGGAGTCGGAGCTGGCCCTGCTGTCCTCTCTGCCGGGTGCGAGACACCCCCAAGATGAGGACCCGAGCTGGCGGCCCTGCTTTCGCTTCTGGAAAAACGCTCGCGGGCACGTCCATCCTTCCATCGTGCCATGTCTCAGTGCTGCTGATGTTCTGGCGCCCGTTTGTTTAAGGCGTCGCACGCGCCAATCTCGTTTTGATTGCTTCTTCATATTCCTTCCGCCGCCCATGCGGCATGTCTGCCCGTTTGGTTGAGCAGCGCACAGATTCCTCGCCGCCTGCTCCTTGCCATGACTCCTCGCTGCTTCGCAGTGGCAACGCGAGCTAACGAGACGTGCACGATGCTCTCTGAGAGCTGGCAGGCCGTCCACAAGGCGGTCGCGCCAAATCGACTGGTATTCAGTCGTTGTTTAGATCTACCAGCTCCATAGTCGCACGCTAAACAGTGTCGGCTGCATGCATCCGTACCGCCATGGACGAGAGCACCGACCGCCTAGTGTTTCATTGGCCACCAAGCCATCTCGCCATGCGCATATGCCCAAAACAAGTCATATATCGAACCTGCTCAGCCTGTTCGCAAAAAGAGCGGTGGGCAAAATCGCTGCACCGCTGGCACTTGTCAAAGAGCGGTCGCGTGCGTGGTTGCCATGGCTGTTGCAGAGTTTTTCACCCTAGTATGATCATCATCGTTGATTTAACTGCACCCTTGAACGATGCAATCGAGGCCAACCCTGGTACGGCTGTGGTGGGATTCATGCATGTCTTGAATCCGTGCGACACGCGCTTAAGAGCTGCGCTCCATACACGCCTTACGCTCGAGATTCGGAGACGACTGAAATGTTGATAGGATCCCGCGCGCGCACGAGACATGCGACACCGCCATGATCGAATTGTTGACATTTCCCATGATCCCGGCAGCCTTTCAATCCGACTGGTCTATCGGCCTTCGCGCAATGGTCTCACTTGGCGGCGCACAAATAAAACCACACCGGCTCGCCGCAGATGTCATCAATACGCCGTCTTGTGTTCCTGATCACCTCCATCAATGCAACCTGTCACTTCGAAATCCTCTGCAACCAAAAGGTCATCTGAGGAAGGCCACGCAGGGGTACTCGTACGACATCTGGCCGGGTAGCGACATGGCAGAGCTGCAGTCTCCAAACAAAGAAAACACATGTTCCCCGATGTTGTGAACCGTCAGGGCTATGTGCGTTTTCTGCCGTCCCGAGCTTCGAACGCGTTGCCCACGCGAAGGCGAAAAGTCCACGCAACTCTGCATGAACCGACGCTGCAGATCTGTTCCCGGACGCTATGCTCAGTGCTCACATGTAAGTTCTCGCTATCGTGTCTAAGCGCAGTAGCCGCACTTGCGTTCAGCTGCCGGATACTTGCTGCGGGTCCCGCTAGGATTAAAACCCAGGAACATCCTCCATGGCGAGTCAACTTTGCGGGGATACCCTCCGCCAATATCCAGCACCAACACACTTGGTCGTCGTATCGCAATGACTCTCTTAGCTGGGAGAAAAGATTGTTGATTCCTGATTAGCAATGAGCGTTGTCGTCATCGGTAAGTTAGGCCTTCTTCAGTCCTTCAAATCTCTTTCAATCTATCGACTGCACATCACGCAGCTCCCCCACAGATCCCCTGCCGACGACCTGCATCAACTCCAACCACACCGTTTTCTGTGTCACGCATCCCACTATCCGTACTCCGATCAAGGTGGAGCCACATCAGCCAATATGTCGGTCGCACCCATGTTGGCGAGCATGCCGTCCATTGACGCAACGAGACATCTCGACAATCCCACCACACCGGCCTTGAGTCGCACCACCACGTCAGATCACCCGTCTTCCCAAGTCTTCGTCCTGGGCAAGCCATCAGATGGTACCATCGCCCAGAGACGGAAATTGACCCGCGCGATACGTTCTGTGCCTTCACTTGCGCAACGGCAGCTGAAGTCACACCACTCGGGCATCCTCAGATTCGAGCGCGACAGCCGTTCATGCTCTCGCGAACGGCCGAGTGAAAGCAGCGTCATCACTTCGCGACGTACTCAGCATCGCGTGAAGACGGCCAAGAAGCGAGCCTGCAGGCGTGTACGCAGCGGAGCTGATCTTTCGAATGGGCGCGTGTTGGCGAAGAAGGCATCTACCATTGGCAGTGAGATGGTGTTTTTTGGCAAGTTCCAAGCGAACCAGAGCTCAGGTCTGCTTGGTTGTGTCCCATCATGACTGGAGGGGCGGGTAATGATGAGACTATGGTTTTTATATGTGTTTAGTAACGTTATTTATGAAGACTCTGATTTTACCCTTGGATTGAACGGATCAACTACAGCCGACGCATGTAGAACATGTTGTTGACATGTCGCAGCATGCGACTAGAGTGATCACCTACATTAGAACTCAAAGAGCAACTCGTAGCCTCTTACTGCTAAGAGACATATCAATCGCTATTATGGTTAAAGATAGAAATTGATGGAGCTTGGTGAAGCCCACTTGCTGCAGCGGAAGGAAGTGGACCGCTCCCATCCCCGCGCGGACTGACGCAGCACGCCCAAGGTCTCCACGTGCTTGCGGCGCCAACTGCTGCTGCTGCCTCTATCTAGGAACAATACACATAAGATAGCGTTGCAGCCTCCGAAGAACGCTCACACACACGGTGGACATTTGCGCAACACGTCTCATTCTTCAGCCCCTTGCGACTAGTTCTCTGGATACATCTGACTGTCTGCGGCTCTTCCACTTTTCAAGACCGCCTTCAACATGGCATCAACAACATCCCCCAGCCAGCTCCTTCTTCTAGCTGACCACCTCAAACTGTCCCTACTTGAACGACAAAGAGCCATCTCATTAAACATCGAAGCCGGGAAACAAGATGCGCAAATCACTCGCTCCCTGACGTCGTTCCAAGAAGGTCTCGAGTACCTCGAATCCCAGCAACTAGACCTTGGCGAAGCAGAAGACCCCAACTCAGAAGTCGCAAAACTGCGCACTCAATACAATGATCTTTACGCACAATTCCACGGCGAAGCGCCTCCCGCGCGCGAGTTGCGACAACCCAACAACCCCGACTTAAGCGAAGACTTTGAATCAGCGCAAGGCAATCACCCACAAGCCCGGCGAAGCAAAAGCGTGCGCTTCCGCGACAACCCAAACGAGGAGGAGGATCCAGCAGAAGCCGCCAACCGCGCGGCTCTCTTCTCAGACCAGCAGCGATACACAGACGAACCGGCGGGTCCGGACCAAACAGACCTGTCAAACCAGCAGGTGCACGAATATCACACGCGAGTGCTGCGAGAACAGGACGAGCAACTTGATACACTCGGTCTGAGCATTGGCCGACAGCGGGTACTGGGTCAGCATATCGGCGAGGAACTCGATATGCACAACGAGATGCTGACGGACGTCGAGAGTGGTGTGGATAGACATCAGAGCACGCTCGATCGAGCGAGGAGGAGGTTGGGAAATGTAGCGAGGAAGAGTAAAGGAAATTGGAGTTGGATCACGATTGCGATTCTGATCTGCGTTCTGTTGCTGCTGATCATTGTGCTGAAATAGAGGTACCCTGCTTTTCCAGTTGTCATTTGGTTTATTTATGTACAGCGATATCCAGCGAGTTGTCGTATTAGAGGCCCATCCGTCTTCTTTTGATCAAAGGTACCGGGTCAAACGAAACGTTCCTATGATTCAAATATGCCACATCGATATGGTTGAGGTATCCATATCGCCGCACTTTTGCTGGTAGTAGCTCACTTTCACCTGAGGAGGTTTTCACAAGGCATGAACGCTGCCAGAGATGACGCTAATGCTCCTTGGTTTTCAAGATGATACATGTAGCCGCCGTGAATCCATCGAAAAACGACGCACGTATCCGTCGAGCCTGACAAATTTCTATCGCACACTTGATAATGCACTGTTTCGGTCCTTTGTCCCTAAAGTGCATGTATGTGAAGTCGGTACTCGGTATGGCCCTCGATGCTGTGGTTTTATCGTCAGGACAGACTTCCGAATGACTGGTGACCGGGATTCATTGGGTGTAGATGGTGCGAAATGTCGACCGACTTTTACAGCCTCGTCGGACGCTACGTCATGTGAATGACTAGGGCTCCGAGCTGCGTCACATGACACCAGTTGGACCCGTTTGTCGACTGCCGTATAGCTGCACAGACAAGCTGTGAATCCTTTGCGTGTGATGCTGTCTGAACGTGGGATGTGCACCACTGCTCACGGTTTGTCCTCGCCCTCTTCAATCCAAGTCTCGAAGACCATATCGCCAGCCTGCACCTTACGAACAGGTGTAGTATTGACCTTAGGAGTAGCGGTGGCAGCATCGCCTTCCACCGGCTGTGCAGGCATCCAAGGCTGTGGGTGACTGACAGGAGCATTACCTTCCGGCTTGAGTTCAATGGCAACGGTGAAAGTGCAGCCTTGTGGCAAAGGCTTCAGAACAGAAGAACAGTTGGTGAGTTTACTCATGGTTGCGCGAAATTGTTCCTCCATGTCAACTTGAGGCATGATTTCCACCTCATTGCCGTTGGCATCCTGTCTTTCAAGCAGAGTGTCCAGATCAGTGGCAGGAACAGCAGGAAATCGTGACGCGTCAAAAACAAATCGTTCCATCGCCTTGTTGTCTTTGCTGAATATTACCACAGCTACGCTGGAAACAGCCCCTTTGAGAAGCTCGGCCTCAACGGCTGTAATCGCGTCGTTGATCCATTCGCAGACCTTGGGGTGGCGACTTTGCCGTACAGGATGATTGTATCTCCTTGCAGCCAGAAATGATGTTTTGGGATATATTGTTCGCTCATACAAGATTGTATGAATTGCCACTGTGAGGAAGTCCGTGAAAGCAGCAATCAAAGCCCTGAAGGTTGGTGTTTGCTCGGCCATTCTGAAATATGGCCTTTTATCTCGGTGAATTGGACCTCGAAGCTAGGAATCGATTGCTTACTTTGCGGCCATCAAGACGCGTTCATAAGATTCAGACTTTCAAAAATCGAGGTGTTCAACGTGATCCAGTCTCCATATACAGTCATCTGACCTCCAATGCTACCGAAGTAGGTAAAGTGAAGGAATGATGATTAGGTCCGTGAATGTGCAGATGGAAGAGGTGAGCGCGTGCCTCAGGCGATTCTCAGCCAAAAGTCAAAGTTTGGCGCGTTACGCGACCCGGCCCAATTCAAGTATGACCACTTTTACTAGACTCCTCGATCGTGCTCTGGATCTGTCCATATCTTTACAAGTCATACCAAGAGAACTGAAACAGCTGCCGTCGCGAGAGGACAAGTCAAACGTCTCTTTCGAGGACCTCGGCGCCAAGAAGCCGATCTCCAGCTGACAACAACGATCAGACGTTGTCCTGAGTGAAATTTGAAGACAAGGAGCGCGTCATCGGCGGTCGAGTAAACTTGGCCAGAACCCGCGACAAACCTTCTAACAGGTGTATTCGAGCCGACATTTTATGTTGTACGAGCTACTGTAGCGGGCACTAGCAGCTTTAGCCACACCCGGACTTCGTAAGATGGAGGAGCAACTAGTGCAATTGCTTACCGAAACGCAGTCTTCGCAGCAAGGGCTGAGAAAGACTGCCGAGTTGCAGCTCAAGCAGCAATACGGCAACCCGGACTTTCCTATCGGTTTGGTCTCCATTGGACAGCACAGCAACGTGCCCATCCAGATCCGACAGAGCGCTTTGCTATACCTGAAGACATTCGTACTTGCATGCTGGTCGCCTGCATTTGACGAGTTCAACGGTCATTTATATGCCGACGAGGGCAGGAAGAGCCAGATCCGCCAGGCGCTCTTGAGCATTGCACTGAGCGAGAACGATGAGCGTAAGATCAAGAGCGCAGCCAGCTTGGTCGTGAGCAAGATTGCCACCGCGGACTTTCCAGATGTATGGCCTGATCTGCTTCCAACTGTCCTCAATGTGGTGTCCAACGGCTCTGAGGGGCAGTTACATGGCGCGTTGAAGGTTCTAAACGAGCTTGTCGACGATTGCTTCAACGAAGATCAATTCTTCCAGGTCGCGCGTGACCTCACAAAAGCGGTTTACGACGTCGCAGTTGCTGAACACAGACGACCAATTCTCCGTGCACTGGCAGTATCTGTCTTCAGATCAACCTTCGACACCTTGGAGATGGTGATGGAGGATCACAAGGCTGCGGTGAAAGCCTACGCAGAAGAGACACTCAGCGGCTGGATCCCCTTCTTCTTGTCAATGTTGAAATCGCCACTACCGCCTGCTCCGCCACAAGACAAGAACGAAGCAGAACCAGGTGCCCCGGAACACTACAGAGGTCTGGTTGCACTGAAGCTACAGGTTGTCAAGGTTCTTATGCGCATCCGAAGCCTTTTCCCGTCCATTCTGTCACCGCAAAGCCAAGAGCTATTCTCGGCCACATGGGGCGAGCTTTCGACACTGCAAAGCCAATATCACCTAATGTACATTGAAGAAGATCGCCAAGGTCGCCTGGAGGATGCAGATGGTTTACCTTACACGTTGGACTTCTTGGTCCTTGAGGAGCTTGACTTCATGCAGGCTTGTCTCAGGGCTCCACCTGTTCGCAAGGAACTCGAGCAACAACTCCAAAACCAAAACAATTGGGTCACTGAGGTGATGAAAATCGCCGTTGCCTACGCTCAAATCACGTACGAGGAGGAAGGCCTCTGGGACATTGATGTTAACATTTTCCTCTCGGAGGAAGCAAACGTTACCGCCAATTACACACCACGCACTGCTTGCGGTGACCTTGTCATCAAACTTGGCGAATGGTTGAACGCAGCTACCGTGGAAGGCCTGCTGACTTACACAAGGCAGCTGTACATGGAGAACTCAAGCTGGAAAGCCAAGGAAGCCTCTCTCTACCTACTGAACCAGCTGCTCAGCGACTTCCAGGATGTTGAGAAGAACATCGGCCCTGATTCTGCAAATGGCTACGTCGACTTTATTAAGCACGCTCTGCAGGAGGAAGAGGTTTTCCTTCGCGCTCGAGGCTACCTTGTTGCAGGCAGTCTAACCAGAACCTCTGGTAATGCCCTCATGCCTGTTGCCACATCCTTCATGGAGGCGTCTCTACACGCGATATCCAACGATTCCTCCGAAGTCGTGAAGGTCTCTTGCATCAGAGCCTTGCAGTACTACCTCGCAGCATTGCCGTCTGCCACTACTTTGCCTCTTCAACCTGCGATTGTTGCAGCCCTCAACAACTTCCTCACCACACAAGACCTGAGTGATTTGACGGACAGTGACGATCTACTCATCACTGTTATTGAGACTCTGCGAGACGCGCTCTTGCTGGATCCCAGGTCGTGTCTTACTGGAGGCGGTATCGACCTATTATTCACTGTCGCAAGTCAAGGTGCAAGCAACTTCCAGATCGCTTTGATGATCTCAGAAACCTTCGAGGACATTGCAAACACTATAGCTGCGATCGGAAACGACGAGTTTGCGCAGCTTGCCGCCAAAGTGCTCCCATCCTTGATGGGTGCCTTCGATGTGGCATCCATGACTGAGGAGGATGCTCTAGCTAACCTTGCCGCTGAGCTGCTGTCGGTATTGGCTGCCGAGGCAACTACACCGCTGCCTCCGAACTTTGTGGCCACCTGCATGCCTCGTTTGAACAGACTGCTTCTCGGATCCCAGGATGAGGAGCTGCTCAAGGCTGCTACTGCTGCTGTGAAGAACATGCTTATTCATGACCATGAGCAAGTATTCGGGTGGCAGGACGAGACTGGCAAAGCAGGCCTTGAGGTGATCCTGATCATTATCGATCGCTTGCTCAACCCTGATGTCGACGACAACGGCGCAGCCGAGGTTGGTGGTCTGGCCGCAGAAGTCGTGGAGAAAGCAGGCGGAGAAAGACTTGGGCCTTACCTCCCCCAACTGCTCAATGCAGTTGCCGTCCGCCTCGGAACAGCAACCCAGGCACATCTGATTCAAAGTTTGATCCTAGTCTTCGCGCGTCTCTCGCTGCTTTCCGCGCACGAGGTCGTCGGATTCCTCGCTGATGTGCACATTGGCGACCAGAGCGGCCTACAGGTGGTGATCAGCAAATGGCTGGAGAACTCGGTGAACTTCGCCGGGTACGACGAGATTAGGCAAAAGTAAGTGATACCAATATGAACATGGCAATTAAGACATGCTAACCCGGACAGTGTTGTTGCGCTCTGCAAACTCTACGACCTTCAGGATCCTCGACTCGCCGAGGTTCAAGTCAAGGGCGACCTCGTCGTTATACAATCTAACCGCATCATGACCCGCTCACGCGCGCGCGCACAGCCTGATCAGTACACGACTGTTTCAGCCCAGCTGAAGATCATTAAAGTGCTCGTCGAAGAGCTCCTCTCTGGATCCGGACCACGCACCCTGGACGCTGCTACAGCAGCTGAACTCGATGACGAAGACAGCGACGATGGCGACTGGGAAGACGACCCAAGTGACTTCCTGGACCTTGGATCTGGCATGACCAAGGCACAGCTGATGGCACTGGGTGCGGAGGACAGTGCAGAGGCTCGTGCTCGTGACGACGAGACCCAGACTGCGCTGGTGGAATTCTTCAAGCTCAAGGCAGCAGACCCCGGTTTCGGTGCTGTTTTCGAACAGCTCACACCCGCTGAGCAGGAGAAGTTGAGGAACATGAGCTAGATTATGTGACGGGCATGATCTGGATGAGGCTACGGACTTGATGAATGCATAGAATACCAATAAAACAAAAGTGTGCAGTTGCATAGCATGGCGATACATTGCCATTAAACATACCCATATGCTTACGGGAGGATACATCTTTCCGCTTAGCCATGATTATGCATGCCCTAAATGTCCCAAGCTTCCAGAAGTTTTGCTGTGCTTCCACGTTGAAAGCACATGGCGTCCGTTTGTACTCTTACCGCGGGACACCAATCCACCATCGTTGCAAATCCCTTCCCCGCCGCATCCCCGCGCTGGTAAACGAGATGACGTTGCGGGTAGCGTAGCGCAGCCGCGATCGCTGGACTCGACTGGAGCTTGAGGCTTGCCTAGCTCGCGGCGCAGGCGAAGCAACCGAGTCCCCAAGTCCGCTCCCAGCCCTCTCGGCCTCTCGTGTTGCTTGGTGTAGAGCCTCCCGAACTCTCTTCACTGCTGCAGGACGACCTCACTTCACGCCCGCGTGACCCCTTGTCTGTTTGTTCTGCACTGCACCTACGCATTGACGCCGCAGCGACGACTATTCTCCCACCCCGCGCACCGTCACTCGCTCTCGACGTACATGCCACAGCGGCTTCGATAAGCGCTCTGGTCCCGCGACTTGATGGCCCGCAAGGCGAGGCAGAGGATCAGCTATGGTGAGCGAGCTCCTTCTCTTGCGTGCGTGCGTGGGCGCATGCATGCGCCATGCGCGGCGACTGTCGCACCGCTTCTCACGTAACCCGGCTGACACGAGCAGTCCTGCCACTCGCGAACCAGAAGGGCGGACATAGGCTAGGCGTCAACGGCCTTGCTGTCGACACAAACAACTCCATACTGTAAGCCTTCCTCCCGCGTGCATCATTGCAGACAACATGTGTTGACAGCTACGAAGATATTCCGGTGGCCGAGACGGCGTGATATGCGCATGGGACCTCGGAATCGATCTGAACAATACCGTCGAACCCGCTGCCGACTTCAAACCTCCTCCCAGCGTATTCCGCCAGCAAGTTCAGGCGCATACGCATTGGATCAACGACATCGCGCTTTGTCAGTCGAACCAGGCGCTTCTGTCTGCCTCGTCAGACATCACAGTCAAGCTATGGCGACCCTCAGCGACTGATGGCATGCCGCCTCAATCGATTGGCTTACATAGTGACTATGTCAAAACTTTGGCGGTACCTTCGCAAACGAGCGATTGGATCGCAAGTGGTGGCCTGGATCGAAAGATTTGTCTCTGGGATCTGAATGGAGCTGGACAAAAGCTGTGTATCGATGTTGGCGAAGACGAAGCTGGAAGTTTGACTGCCAAAGAAAAAGGGAGTGTATATGCTCTCGCAGCGACAAACAACGTCCTTTGCAGCGGAGGCCCTGAGAGTACCGTTAGAGTATGGGACTCAAGGACTGGTAAAAGAATAACAAAGCTCGTGGGACACACAGACAACATTCGCGATGTACTGGTCAGTCAAGATGGAAGCACTATATTGACTGCCAGTAGCGATCGAACGGTGAAGGTCTGGAGCACGATTGCCGGAAGATGCATGTACACGCTCACCATGCACGATTCCAGCGTATGGAGCTTGTTCTCCGAGGATCCGGACTTGAGCGTATTCTATTCTACCGACAAAAATGGTACGGTGGCAAAGACAGATACACGAAACACGATCGAGCTGGATGAAGGTAATTCTGTTGCCCTGTGCCAAGAGCATGAAGGCGTACACAAAATCAAAGCTGCTGGTGGCTACGTCTGGACAGCGACCAGCAGGCCCAGCATCAACCGTTGGGCAGACATTGATACCAAAAACATCGAAATCGACGTTCCCGACAACTATACTTACAGACCTCACCGTTCCAGCGTTGCAACGACCAGTTCGAGGTATCCCAGTCCAACTGAACAAAAGGAAAGTGGACTTGTTCCCAATGGCTTGACCCGAAAGATTCCGCTCAAGCACATGCTGCGGCTGAGCAATGCCGCATATTTCCCAACACCCGCGGCTCCAGAGATTGAAACGAACGATAATGCCACGGCTACTAGCGGGCGCAGATCTACCATAGACAAGACTGGGCAACAGCCTGTCGTTTCAGAGCCAGTACGAGCACAGCCTGACTACGCTATCGAGGGACAGAACGGCTTGATCAAACACGTCATGCTGAACGACCGGAGACGGGTACTTACCTTGGACACCGCAGGCGAGGTTTTGATGTGGGATCTGCTCAAATGTGTTCCCATCAAGTCGTTTGGCAAGAGACACATTGAGGATGTGCAGGCCGAAGTCGCTACGAATGCCACTGTTGCAAACTGGTGCCAAGTCGATACACGAACAGGCAGTGTCACAGTGGTCTTGGAAGAGAACAATTGCTTTGACGCCGAGATGTACGCGGACGAATTGGATCTGGATGAAGACATAGAATTCCGTGACGACCAGCGCATCAATCTTGGAAAATGGGTATTGCGCTACCTTTTCTCAAACTTGATAACAGAAGAGATAGAACGCGACCAGGTTTACAGACACCAGCTTTTGAATGCACGGGAGCAAGAGAAGTTACAACGAGAAGCTGGACCCGGGTCAATTCAGATGCCGGAAAACGATATGGCGAATGGCTGGCAGGCGCTGTCTTCGGGGCCTCCTTCAGCGTCTACGGTTAAGCCATCGAATGGCTATACCACAGTTCAGACGCCTGGTATATCGATTGGACCACTCAGTCCAGGCGCGCCATCCCCAGCCGCCGCTAGGACGGTTGCTGGTGCGCAGGCTGCCACAGAGAATGGCGGCGACGGAGAGCCATTGGGCAGAACGGTGTCACAGGCCTCTCGAAAGTCCACAGATCGTCACAGCGACTACTTCTCCACTGCTCGTGCTACCACAGGCGAGATCACCTCCCCTGGAGGCTCCAAAATACCAGTGACGCCCGGAGAGGGTAATGAGCCGACCACACCAGCCGACGGAGCAACACCAAAAGACACTCCAAGTAAGGATGGCCTGTTTGGCAAGAAGTTCCGCATGGGGATGGGTATGGGCATGTCTTTCAGCGGCATGAAGAAGATGGGCCGTCAGCCGCAGGCTACAGACAAGGACAAACCGGCCGCTGTCGAAGAAAAAGATGAAACGGAATCGGACTCTCGATCAAGCAAGACCAGTAATTCACGCGTGGTCGACGACAACCTTCTTGGGACCGTTCAGAAAATTCGATTCTCTTACGAAGACTCCCTAACTGCCCAATTACAGTCACAAGTTGCACGCGACAACGGCTTGCCTGTGACCATCAAACCTCTTGAACTGCCTACATCCATCACACCTTCTCTGCCCGCGGAGACACCGGTTCTCAAACCTCCCCTCAACACAACGATTCTCATCCAGGAAGATCGACCAGAAGCCGGCGGTGTTGCGGATCTCTTCGAGGGCACTGTCGGTGCGCTAGGCGAGGTGTGTGACCTGGTTGAACGTGCGGCTCCCATGTGGCTCGGCGAAGTGCTCCTCAGAAACCAAGTGCCTTTCAAGGACATCTCTAAGATTAGCTTCGTGCTCGAGCCCTGGCAGCCTGATGGCGCAGGAGCGGATGCCGACAAGTACATCCCATTGCCTAGCATCGCTGCCGATGGTAACAACCGCCTCAACGCTAACAGAATGTTGCGGGCGAAGAAGATTCTGACGTATGTTGCCGAACGGATCGAGCCCGCTGTTGAGGACGAGAAAGAGAAGGAGGGCGCGTTGAAGCCTGAAGAGTATTTGGAGCTCTGGTGCAATAACCAGGTAAGTTTTGACAGAAATTTCACGAAAAGGCCATCGCAACCATGCTAATCTCTTTGACAGATCGTCCCGGCCAACATGACCCTCGCGACCATTCGCTCCTCCATGTGGCGCGGTGGTGGCGACGTTCTGCTTTACTACAAGTCCAATGGCCGCAAGGAGATCAAACATGCTCCTGCAGTTGCTTCCGCATTGCCTTCTCAGCCACCTGCCAGCCAAGAACCTCAACAGGCTTCGAATCTCCCTTTCTCGCCACCTCCGCAGACCCAGCAGTACGAGGAAGCTAAAGTCGCGTCCTAGGCGGGCGTGCTCTTTTGCCATAATCGCATTGGGTCATCTTGAGGGATCTGTTAATGTTGTGGTAGGGTTGTTGTAAATAATCGTGAGCGTACATAGTCGTAATACGTTGCTCACGTGGGCGCGAAAGAACATTTGCCTTCCTCCCTTTCTGGTATTTTCTGTGCTTTTCAGAGAAAGAATTTTGGGCAGCATGTGAGCTCCATCCCGCGAGGTCCAGCAAAGAGCCTGATTAGAACATCCGTCCAGATAGCAGCCAGTCCAGAAGAAAATGCTTTCGAGTTCTCCGTCCGATCCCACGTAAATTCCCAAGAAATGGTATCGTCTTGAATTGATTGGTCAAGAACGCCACCATCACTAGGTAAACCGGCCTGACCAAATCAAATGAGAAATTTGGAATTCTTTCAGATATACCTAAACATGTTCTCCCTGACACCCCTCTTCATGGAAACAGGCTGTCCATTTTCCAACTCCACGCCAGCTTCGCCGCCGTCACCGGCGAGACCGGCCATTTTCTGGCGGAGTTCTTCGTCTAGTTGAGCCATGGTCTTCTTTTTGCTAGAAGTCGACTGGCTTTGATCCTCTGTGGTTTTGCTCTCAGTAGTTTTGGAAGTGCCGGTATTTGATTGCGATGGTGCAGGGTGTGATGAGGTCGAATTGGTACTTGAGAGTCGGACTGCTTGTACAGATGGAGCTCGTAGTTTTGAGGCGTGAAGGGTTGTGCGAAGCATTTTGATGGTATGATGGGTGATGTGCCTTGCGAGTTACAAGTGCGTTTTCAAGAGCTACGGTTAAGGGTTACGGAGACGAGACATGAATGATGTGTGAATTATAGGTAATATTCGGTCGTGCAATTCATTGTTGACCAACGATTTCATCATCGCCTCTGCAACCTCGAAAGTGAAAGTCGGCGTTTCATCGGCGAAGCTCCGACTTCGAACTTCTCCAAAGCGCAACTCTACAGCTAAGGGCAACGCGACTGCACGCTCTTCCACGTCGCAACACATACCCGCACCCGCCAACATGCCGGTCGTCAAAGGCGGAGTCTGGACCAACATCGAGGACGAGATCCTGAAAGCCGCTGTCTCAAAATATGGCCTGAACCAATGGGCGCGTGTGTCCTCGCTGTTGGCGCGCAAGACGCCAAAGCAGTGCAAAGCGCGCTGGGCTGAATGGCTGGACCCAGGCATCCGGAAGATCGAATGGAGCCGCGAGGAGGATGAGAAGTTGCTGCATTTGGCCAAGTTGATGCCGACCCAGTGGCGGACGATTGCGCCTATTGTTGGCCGTACTGCGACGCAATGTCTCGAACGCTATCAGAAATTGCTGGACGAGGCGGAGGCGAGGGAGAGCGGCGAGCTGGGACTTGGAGGACCCGAAGGTGGTGAGACGGCGGCGCCTAGTGCGGACGATGTCAGAAAGTTGAGACCTGGTGAGGTCGATCCGGAACCAGAGTCGAGGCCTGCGAGGCCAGATACGATTGATATGGATGAGGATGAGAAGGAGATGTTGTCGGAGGCGAGAGCGAGATTGGCGAACACACAGGGTAAGAAGGCGAAGAGGAAGGCGCGTGAGAGGCAGTTGGAGGAGAGCAAGAGGATGGCACAGTTGCAGAAGCGGAGAGAGCTGAAAGCAGCTGGAATCAATGTCAAGGTCACTACGAGGAAAAAGGGTCAGATGGACTACAATGCCGATGTTCCATTTGAGAGGGCGCCGGCGCCTGGATTCTACGACACCCAAGAGGAGATGGCGAGCAACGAGCGCTCAAGGGAGATGTTCGATCCTAGAAAACAACAACTGGCGAACAAGCGCAAAGGCGATGGTCAGGATGAGGCACAAGAGCCGAAGCGAAGGAAGAATGAGAAGGATAGTGGAGCTGCTGCGTACGCTGCGGCGGCGAAGGCTGGACAGCTTCAGAGGATCAGAGAAGCAGAGCAAAGTAGCAAGAGGAGAGGCTTGACACTACCTGCTCCTCAAGTCAGTGAAAGCGAGCTCGAGGATATTGTCAAAATGGGTATGACCGGCGATCGAGCGAGCACAATGGCTGGAGACAGCGAGAATGGTGCCACAAGGGGTCTTGTTGGCAACTATTCGAATATGGTTGGTGCCACGCCCATCCGTACACCCAGAGCACCACAGGAAGAAGATCGAATCGCAAACGAGCTGAGAAATGCCCGCGCTAGAACAGAGACACAGTCAGCACTTCTTGGTGGAGAAGCGACACCGATTCACGAGGGTCTCAACACCACAGGATATGAAGGTGTTGCGCCCTCAAAACAAGCACTTTCCACGCCCAATCCTCTCGCAACACCAATGCGTCAAGGCAACATGCCTGGCGCAACTCCTCGTGGTCCTGGAGCCACTCCTATGCGCACGCCGCGCGATAACTTCCGTCTCAACTCTGAAGATGGCAGCATGCAGCTCGTCGGCCAGACACCACGCGACATTCGCCTACAAGAACAAGCAGCTCGCAGCTCATTGCGCGGCAAGCTGTCCAGCCTTCCCAAACCTCGAGAGATGGAATTCGAACTCGATCTGCCCGATGAGAAAGAGGAACTCTCAGCGGCCGAAGCTGAAGCTCTTCAAAAAGAAGACTCAGCTGCGCGTGACAGACGAAACGCTGCTCTTGCCGAAGCTGCTGCGCTGGCTGACTTCAAGCGCCAGAGCCGCGTTGTGCAAAGGGGTCTGCCTCGACCCAGGGCTATCGATATCGATGCTCTTTTCAAAACCGCTCAAAAAAACAATGATTCTATCGCTCGCCAACTTGCCGAAGAGTCAGCACTCCTCATCGCACACGACGCGGTCAAGTTCGGTGGCGGACGTGTGAAAGGCTCTGGTCGACCTCACATAGAAGCACTCGACGAGGAGAGTATGCAAAAGGCCCAAATGGAAGTCATCCTCGAAATGGGCCAAGACGCATCCGCGCGCTCACAATTCGGCTCAGCCTTCACACGCGAGTGGCAAGCGGCCCACGACGCCGGTGGCAAAGTCCTCCCCGGCCTCGCAGGGTACGCAGAGGACGAGCTCGACGAGTCGCAACTGCTGACAGAAGCTTTCGACAACGTGCAAGACGCGCTCGCAGAATCGGCGCAGCGCGGGCAGACGCTAGAGAAAAAGCTTGCAAAGCACCACGGTGGCTACGTCGAGCGTGCGCGCAAGTTGCGAGCGAAGATCAACGAGGCAGCAGAGTTCTTGGAGAAGACCACGCTGGACACCAGCACGGCGCGGACGGCTCAGGTGGCGGAGGGTGCGGCTTTGCAGGGCCGGTTGGAGGGTTTGCGCGAGGAGGTTAGCTTTGTGAGGAGGAGGGAGCGAGAGGCGCAGGAGGTGTACAGGCAGAGGAAGATGGAGCTGGAGGCGCTGAGCGTGTGAGGTGTTGTGAAGCGAGATCTATCATCTACCGCCGCTAGACAGCTATGTACGTATATTGTATGAGTGAAGGCTGCGAAGTCGCTTGTCGGTCGCGCCTGCCCATGTTCACCTGCAAGAATGCTCATCATGTGGCGTGAGGCCGTTTGCCTGTCATTATTCTCACATGCCCTTTTCACTTCCACTTACACACGAGAAGTCGAATACACATGAGAACAAAACCACGCCAGCAAGATGTATGCGAATAAGCCAGCATACAACAAGATTGAAGACGAGCTGGAGAAAGAGTATCCCAATGCTGGACTCACCCCACGTCGGCCTCGTCACGAGGGCACTCCGTGTACTAGCGACTTTTGTGCTTGCGCCGTCCGCGGAAAAATTCCTGGCGCGCATCCAACACATCACCACTGCCCGTGGCGCAACGTCTGCTACTACAACTCCGTCTACCAGCCGCCTCGCATTCACCATCCTTTGAATTCCTTGGCTCTTCTTCTAGGTACCCGGCTCAATATCAAGGACGATCCTCCGCCGCGCCAGCCGCAGCGTCAGCAGAACATGGCCGAATCCAGATTTAAGCGACAGAAAATGTCCGAGGAGGAGACCGCCGCTGCAGACAAGGCCAACCCCTACCTGGCTCACATGCACGGCGACGGCGACGAAGATGCAGAGTCAAATGGATACTCAAATGGCGGCCGCGTAAACGGCAACGGCGCATCGAGCATCCTCGATACTTTCAAGCGCCACGGAACTACAGCAGCAGATGCCACCAAGGCTGAAAACGGCCCCAGCAACCCTTTCAACGGCAACCAGCTCTCAGACCGATACCTCAGCATCCTCAAGACCCGCCGCGACCTCCCGGTGCACCAACAGCGTGCCGAGTTCCTCGAACTCTACCAAAAATCACAGATTCTGGTCTTCGTCGGTGAGACTGGTTCCGGTAAAACAACACAGATTCCTCAATTCGTCCTCTACGATGACCTGCCTCAATCGCAGGGCAAGATGGTTGCCTGTACACAACCTCGTCGTGTGGCCGCCATGTCGGTTGCGCAACGTGTGGCGCAAGAGATGGACGTCACATTGGGTGAGGAGGTCGGTTACAGTATTCGTTTCGAGGACATGACCGGCCCCAAGACGATCATGAAGTACATGACAGATGGTATGCTTCTGCGTGAAGCGATGAACGACCACGACTTGAAGCGCTACAGCACAATTATTCTCGATGAGGCTCACGAACGTACGCTCGCCACGGATATTCTGATGGGTCTGCTGAAGGAGGTTGTGAAGAGGAGGCCTGATCTCAAGATCATCATCATGTCTGCTACACTTGATGCGCAAAAATTCCAAAAGTACTTCATGAACGCACCGCTGCTTGCCGTGCCTGGTCGCACCCATCCTGTTGAGATCTTCTACACTGCGGAGCCGGAGAGGGACTACGTCGAGGCAGCGATCAGGACAGTATTGCAGATTCACGCTACGGAAGCAGAAGGTGACATCTTGCTGTTCCTTACTGGTGAGGAGGAGATTGAGGATGCTTGTCGGAAGATCAACCTTGAAGCAGACGACATGATCAGAGAGGCAGACGCAGGACCTTTAAAGTGCTACCCACTTTACGGTTCCCTTCCTCCACACCAGCAGCAGAAGATTTTCGAGCCTGCGCCTAAAGCCTTCAAGCAGGGTGGCAGACCCGGCAGGAAGGTCGTTATCTCTACCAACATCGCCGAAACATCGCTTACCATCGACGGTATTGTGTATGTTGTCGACCCTGGCTTCAGCAAACAGAAGGTTTACAACCCTCGCATCCGTGTCGAGTCTCTCTTGGTCTCGCCAATTAGCAAAGCATCAGCCCAGCAGCGTGCTGGTCGTGCCGGTCGTACCAGACCCGGTAAGGCGTTCCGCTTGTACACAGAGGCTGCATTCAAGAAGGAGCTCATTGACCAGTCGTACCCTGAGATTCTTCGCTCCAACTTGTCATCAACAGTGCTGGAGCTGAAGAAGCTCGGTATCGACGATCTCGTTCACTTCGACCTTATGGACCCACCTGCGCCAGAGACTCTTATGCGCGCGCTCGAAGAATTGAACTACCTGGCTTGTCTTGACGATGAGGGCGAGCTCACACAGCTTGGCCAGCTCGCTTCCACATTCCCTCTCGATCCTGCCCTCGCGGTCATGCTCATCAGCTCACCCGAATTCTACTGCAGCAACGAGATGCTTTCCATGACTGCGCTCATCTCTGTGCCACAAGTGTTCGTCCGACCTGCAGCCGCTCGCAAACGTGCCGACGAGATGAAGGACCTCTTCGCACACGAGGACGGTGACCACCTTACCATGCTCAACGTCTACCACGCTTTCAAGTCTCCAGCAGCACAAGAGAACCCCAAGCAGTGGTGTCACGACCACTTCCTCTCGTACCGCGCGCTGCAGCAAGCCGACAACGTCCGCATGCAGCTCAAGCGCATCATGGAGCGCGAAGAAATTGAGCTCGTTTCCACACCCTTCGAGGACAAGAAGTACTACGAGAACATCCGCCGCGCCCTCTGCGCCGGCTTCTTCATGCAAGTCGCCAAGAAGGACACCTCAGGAAAGAACTACTCTACCGTCAAGGACAACCAGAGCGTTCTCCTCCACCCTTCAACAGTGCTCGGCCAGGACAGCGAGTGGGTGTTGTACAATGAGTTCGTCCTCACTAGCAAGAACTACATTCGCACTGTTACGGCTGTGAAGCCTGAGTGGCTGATGGATATTGCGCCTATGTACTATGATCTTGACTCTCTGCCTAAAGGCGATATCAAGACTGCGCTGCAGCGTACGGCGGACAGGATGAAGAGGCGTGAGGCTGTCAGCAAGGGCAAGAGATGAATGCTGCAAAGTGGAATTGAACTTGCAGAGTGTGCCTGATCACCGCAGCATGAGTAAATAGGTAGATGCGGCATCAACGCATTTACATAAAGGGGTGACCAGTATCAAGGATGATCATACCCACGTATTCGGCCTCACCTTCATTATCTTTGACCGCCTCCGTGCATGAGTCCCTTCGACAGCAATCATAGGCCCGCTATCCGGACCGTGAAGTCCGTGAAGGATGGCTACCAGGTTTCGTGTAAATTGGTAAGGCTGCAGTGGAGCTCGCAATAATACGCTTGTCCCCAAGCTACGTAAGGCAGCACGCCGCTTACCGAGGCCGTCGAGGCCGTGCTCCAGTGACAAAGCTCTGAAACAGGAACACGAACACCCACGAGACCATTCCCAGCCTCATCGCGCATCATCCTCGCGCACACGCATCATTTCATTTCCCCTCTGACCATGTCCCCCTCTTCCGTCTAGCCAAACAACCGCCGCAATCGCAGCAGCAGCTTGCGCCTCGTCCGACCATGTGACGCATCGGTACAAACATTCATCGCACATCTCCCTCTAAACACTCATCACTCCAACGCATGCTCCCTCTCGCATCGCATTGCATACAACCAGGACCTGCAACAACATGACCGATCTCTCGGCGCATTGCCGCGCTCTCGCCTCACCAAATCCGTTTACCGTATCGCTAGCCGGTTTCCTGGTCTTCGGCATCTTGGTCTCCTACTTCCCTCAGCATGCAAAAATCATTCAACGCCGGAGCAGCGAGGGCTTGTCGCCTTGGTGGGTGCTGCTGGGCGGGCTGAGCTCTATCGCCGCGATAGGAAATATCCTGACTCTGCCAGCGAGTCGCTCGGATATCGGGTGCTGTAAGCAGCTCAGTGGGACTGAATGCGCTGCTGCACTCCTGGGCGTTGCGCAGATTGGATGCCAGTGGACTTGTTTCATGTTCATGTGAGTTGCTTCTACCGTGAGACTATAATGGGAAAGAAACTCACATGTACGCAGTGTCATGCTTTACCTAATATACTTCCCTACGGAGCCGGACCTGGTTTCCTCAGCAGCGAGCATAACATCTACAGCTCCACCGAAGCGCCGCGATGCCGTCGTCGTTGGTGTAACGACTTTGCTCGCGCTCCTCATTGTCGGCATTACAAGCATCGCCATGGTTGCCTCATTCCCACACCACACGCAAGGCTGGGCAAACTTCCTTGGCACAGTGGCCGGTGTCCTCGCTGCAATTCAATATCTACCACAGATATACTACACCTTCCGCATCGGTGACGTGAAGAGTCTGAGCATCATCACGATGCTAATCCAAGTTCCCGGCGCTTTCGTCTTCGCATTCAGTCTGTGGTTAAGAGTCGGATGGGAAGGCTGGAGCACATGGCTCGTATATGTGGTCACTGGAATTCTACAAGGCGCGTTACTAGCTTTGGCGATCAGCTACTACCTGGCTCGTCGCAAGAGCAAGCATGGACAAGATAATTCTCTGCCCGACGAAGATGAGGAGGATAATATTGACGCTATGGACGGCGCGGCGGAGGAGTCGTCACTACCAGATGAAAGAACCCGACTTCTTTCCAATGGGCTTGGAAACCGAAGGCCAGCCCCACAGCGTATCCGTGGAAGTGTTGGTACGCACAGGAGCAGCACTAGCAATCGCCAATTCGGCATGCTGTATGCCGCCACTCCGCCAGAACATGATTCTGATAGTAGCGAAGGAAGTGGGAAATAGCAAGTTTTAGTAATTTCTGTACAACATAACAACAAAGGTCCTAGCTTGCGAACTCCAGGAAAGACCACTATGCTTCTTTTTGCAAACATTTGTCATTCGTTACACAGAGCCGAAGGAGCGATTGCAAGCTTGCTAAGCGACTGCAGCAGCCTAGCAGGGTTGGTTTGGACGAGCATAGCTGCGTGCGGCTGAAGGTCCCACGTCCCACAGCTTCCACATGGTATGATCTGCGAGCTGACACGAAAGATTCCAGTGCCTGAAAGTTAGGCAGAATGATTTCTGCTTGTCCCCTTTCTCCAATAAACATTTAACTTCCAACTTGGAAGGTCGAGGGAGTTTACAGCTTCTAGCTTAGCCGATCGCTTTACTTCATTTGGGAGATCCACACTTGACTTGACAAGTAAACTCTCCACCATGGCTCGATCCCTCACAACCATAGCCATCGCAGCACTAGTCGCAATAGCCGCCTACCTTTACAATGCTCCCCCATCATTCTGGGACTCGGAGTGGATGCCCTTCCGACCCTACCCAGACCACGTCGCGACCATCTCGAGCACTCTCGGCCATCTACTCTCCCCGAAAGCCCTAATCCACCTCCCAGGATCAGCAGGCTTCAACACTTCTACTTCACGCTGGAACTCGAACATTGTCCCCACCTTCTCTGTTGTCGTCGAAGTCGCTGCTGAGAAGGATGTGCAAGCCACGGTTCAATGGGCTAACGAGGTAGTGCTGCCTTTCTTGGCTATCACTGGTGGCCATGGAGTTGTACAATCGTTGAGTCGGTTTGAGGGTGGTGTGGGGATTTGGATGAGGGGGTTGAGGGATGTGGAGGTTATGGAGGCAGGGGAGATGGCGAGGATCGAGGGCGGTGTGCTGAGCGGAGAGGTTGTGAAGACACTTTGGGAGAGTGGGAAGATGACTGGTAAGTTGCTTCCTTTGTTGTTTGTGATCTTGTGGTGTCGTGGAAGGTTAAACGTGCGGCTTTAGGCCATTTCAACGACTCCAGCAATGATTACTGACAGAAGAATACAGTGACGGGCGCGTGCGAATGCACAGGAATGGTTGCACCCATGCTCGGCGGTGGCCATGGCTGGCTGCAAGGTTCTCACGGCCTTCTCGCTGACAACCTCGTTTCTGCACGTGTGGTACTCGCTGATGGCTCTGCGATCACTGTGTCCGAGACGGACTATCCAGACCTCTTCTGGGCGTTGAGAGGCGCTGGACACAATTTTGGTATCGTAACGAGCTTCGAGTATAAAATCTTCGATCGCACACCGGAGACTGAGATGTGGAGCTGGGAGCAGTTCATCTTTCGACACGACCAAGTAAAAGACGTATATGGTCTTGCTAATGATATGCTTGGAGGCAGTGTTGGTGAGCAGCCGGTCGAGCTCGTGCATTGGTCGTATTTCTTCAAAGTCCCAGAAATTGACCCGGAGAACGTAAGTCATTGAGTCGCTTGTGATATTGTTATTATACACTAACAAAGACGTTAGCCGCTCATCCTCTTTTTCGTCATGTACCAATCCCCATCAGGCGTTCCGGAACAGCACTCAAAGTCTTTCCTCGATCTGGCGCCGTTAGTCCACACCACCGGCATCTCGACCCTTCCTGATTTCGCTGCCGTGGGCATGCTCGACATGGACGGCGCTTTCTGCCAACACGGCGGCAGCAGTCTCCGTTTCCCGATGTCGACGAAGAATTACACCCTGCCAGCAATGGAAGAAGCGATGACTGCTCTGATGAATGTCGAACCCGAGTTCGCAGGCAGTGCCATGATCTTCGAAGCGTACAGTCTGCAGGCCGTGCAGAGCGTGGCGGCTGATTCGACTGCTTTCCCGGATCGGGAGAATAGTTTATTGAGTGCGGCAATTATGCTGTGGAATGCTTCGGGTCTTGATGCGAATGAGAGCGCGAGGGTGATCGAGCGAGCGGAATATCATGGTAAGAAGATGAGGGATGCGGTTGTGAGAGGCAGTGGAGGCAAGTTGCATGCTTATGTGAACTATGCGAATGGCGATGAGGGTTTGGATGCTATTTACGGGTATGAAAAGTGGAGGTTGGAGAGGTTGATAGGGCTCAAGGAGAGGTATGATCCGATGGGTAGGTTTGGGTGGTATGCACCTATTGAGTGAGGTTGTGAACTGGTGGAAGGCAGAGTACATCGATACCTAGCTGATTTGACACTTTCCTGATACTTTCCGTGCATGGCGTGAGGTTTCGATAAAGGCTTCCTTTAGCGGAAGTGAGCTCCAGGTACAGGTGCATCGTCTTGAGCATTTGTGTGCCTGGATGTCGTACAGAGACTTGCATGCACGCTGGCAACGCTCAATGTGACGACCCATTCCCAGCAGAAAGATTGCTTGACAAGAGCTGGCAGCCAAGATCAGAGCCATTCAAGGCCGCCCATGCTGACAGATGTGGCAGCCTGATGCTGACTCTGGATCAACAAGCCTTCTTGTGGCTGGAACTCAAGAGCGAAAGGGCTGGCTGGAGCGCGCGTCTTGAAACCACACACCATCTCTTGTCCCTTCGGCCGTGACTTTTCTCCGTTGGAATGGAGGTAACGCATGCAAGATGATAATCCCGTCCAAACGTGTTCCCGGTATCACTCCTGCAGGGCGACTATCGTGCAATCAAATACCAGACTGTATATGCCAATGCGATGAGGTCACCAAGCCAGTCTCGCTCTACCGGCCGAGAAGGGAGTTGTCTGCGAGGGGGCATGGTGCGCCTGGCTCGCTTACGGCCGCAAGCCACGATCCGCCAAAGTGTCCACCTCCATACACCCACCTCGTGGAGACGAATAACCACCCGAAAGACTTGACGTTGCTTTGTGTGGCTCTAGTTGCCCCGCTGACAAGGTCCACGGGCTGACTCTGTAGCGAACGGCCGCGAGGGGATTTGTCAATCTGGTTATAAGTATATCGCTTCGCTCTGCATTCCATGTCGTATCTGCCAGACCCAAAGTACACAGCTGCCTTACAGTGCCTTAGCCTGCTATACTGTCTAGCCATTACTACACCTTCAAGCGACCTAGACACATACTCTTCTTTCGGTCAAGAGTGTCAAACTCACGTACATCGAACACCATGGCGTTCAAACCGCTCGTCGAACCATTGTCGGAACAACCGAAAACTCTCTACAAAGGCCCAGGTACAACACACAACGTGAGCTCGCCACCATGACACAGCAGAAATACCATAAACATAGACTTACTCCAACACAGATGTTCCGCGACCAACTAACAATCACAACTTGGCTCGCCCTCGGCGCCCTCTTCCAGTCGCTCGCCTTCTTCCTCGTCGGCCGCATTGCTCTCCTCCCAGCAATCGCCTATATAATCTACACCACAGCCAGCACCGGCGCCACCGCCGCCGGCTGGAAGCACAACTCCATGATGGACGGCGTGATCATGGAGAAATTCTCCACCGCCTTCCCAGACTCTCGCGGCAACTACGGCTCCAAACCAGCTGATGCCAGCATTGCCGTCCTTCTCATCGGCTTCCGCAACAACCACCCGCTTGGAATCTTTGCTCCTGGAGTGAAGCAGATTGGCGACATGTTCGCGCAAATGGTCGTGGACCTCGAAAACCACGAAGACGAATTCGGCCTCCTGGGCATGACATCCTGGACCAACTCGTCTGCTCGCACCACTCAGAATGAACTAATGAACGTCGGCTACTTCAAGACGGTCGAGGGCCTGCACGATTTCGCGCACTCGGACTACCACATGAATGCCTGGAAGTGGTGGAATGCAAACGTGAAGCAGTGGCCGCACATGAGCATCTGGCACGAGATTTACCATGTTCCGAAGGGCAACTGGGAGTCTATCTATGTGAACAGTCACATTAGCGGTCTCCCGAGCACGAGAGTCAAGACCGACGATGGACTTTGGGCTAGTCCAATTGTGGACGCTAGTCGTGGTTTGCTCAAGACGAGCGCGGGGCGGATGTCGAGGAGTGATGCGAAGGAGCATGATAATATCGGAGCTGGGTGGAATGATCCTTATCAGGACGAGAAGAAGTGAGCTTGCGCGAGGTCTTGAAAGTGGCGATCCGACTTGTTTTGTGTTTACTGTTGCTGCTAGGCGTTGGCAAAGCTGATTCATAATTATGGGACGAGGAGAGCTTATTTGATACAGGCGTTCATTCAATAGAACTTGCTTTGCGAATCAGAAACACGTTATTCAAACTTCGTTGGAAGCAGTCGCTGCGTGCCAAAAGGGCACCTCTTCGATGTTCCGTACGCCTGAAAAGAAACTCCAACCCATGCAATTCATCCAATCATTCGCCAATCAACATGCCGTCTCGAGGATCGCGTAACCAATGTCGTTTAGCGCAAACGCGCAACGATTATCTTCTCCAACCTTTGATCGAGCTTTTCAGTATTCACGCAATCTGCCACGCTCTGCAGATCCGAAACCCTGGATATGAGAATAGATCTAGTCAGCCACTCTGCTATTCAATTGATCAAAGCGAATAAGATAATGTCAAACCTACGTAAATCGCGCGACCCTGTCTCTGTAGAGCAAAGACGACATCGGTTGTGCAAACCGTCTTGCGCTTACACATTTCCACCACGGCACAGATGTCCATGAGCAGCTTCTGCAGGTAGCTGCGAAGCTGCAGGCGTACTTCGGGGTAGATAGACGACGAGATGCGTTTGACGCCACCACGGCGGGCGAGACGGCGGATGGTGGGCTTGTTGATGCCCATGATGTTGTCGCGCAAGATCTTTCTGTGTTGTCTCGGTCAGGATTGGTCTCATTCATGCTTCGTGGAGTTTGCTCTTCTGTTTCATGCTGGAGGCCCAGAATCAAGGAGATGTTTTGTTGTCTGCTGCACGTACCGGTGGCGTTTGCCGCCAGACTTGCCCATGCCCAGGCCTTTGCCCGCGAGACCGCGGCCACCCTTGCCACCAATGGATGTTTTCATTGCGGGCATCTTGCGCCCGGAGGATGAGAGAGGCGCCATGTCTGGTGTTGCGTTTGAGGGTGGTCGGTCTTGATCTGTCGATGTGGGTGGTTGCGTTGAGCGTTGGCTGGATGAACGTGAGTTGAAGAGGTGGGGCGACGCGAACTCGCGACTCTGCGCGACTCTTGTGACCTCACTTCATTCACTGGGAGGAGCGGAAAGCGCGATGGTGGGGTTGGGATGCAAAGGCGCCTGAGGTTGAGCCTGAGCGGATCGTTGACCAGGCGCTTAAATCGTTGTTACGTGAAAGACCAGACTACACACTGGCTGTGTCGCAATGCGACGACAGGCGTTATCGACGGTAAATGCCGCCAAATTGATATCGATCGATTTTCTCAAATCGTAAATGTATTGCGGACGCCGTGACTTATCTTCTGACCTTTCGGCCTGGTGATGGACGGGACTGAGCGAGCACAACAGTCTCGTCCACTGAGTGGCAAATTCGACCTGTCATTTATTCTATGGAATAGCTGCCCGCCAATCCGCATGCATCGTGTCGTGTCTCATGTCAGCATACCCGTTCCTCGATTAGCCTAGTATCCACCACCCTGGCCACCCTGTCCATATTGGTATCCGCCGTTGTACCCTTGCTGTCCATAGCCGCCTTGACCATGCTGTTGATATGGAGGCTGCTGCTGCTGACCGTAAGGTCCGCCGTAGCCTTGCTGATGCGACGCCTCATAGCCCTGCTGATGGGCAGTAGGGTATGCATCATGATCTCCTGGTTGGAAGCTTGCAGGTGGCGGTGCGCCATAGCCTTGCTGCTGGTATCCCGGTTGCTGATAGCCACCGTAGCCTGCCGCTGGCGAGCCTGTGGCCTGTGGCGGTGTGCTGTGGTAGCCTTGGGCGCCTCCAGTGTTGTGCTCGTCGACATCTCGAGAGCCGAACATGCCGCCAGAGCCATGACCTCCACCCGAGAATGACGACATGATGTTGGACAATCCACCACCAGAACCACCATGTTGACCACCTGATCCCGTGAAAGAAGAGAGCATGCCGCCAATGCCTCCGCTAGAGGCACCTTGATTGCCACCGCCGCCCGTGAAGGATGACAGCATGCCACCGATACCACCACTCGACCCACCGCCTTGACCACCATGAGCATGGCCACCGTGGCCTCCCTGGTTCGGGAATCCAGTCATACCTTGTACCTTGTGGTTCTTGCCCGCCTTGACACTTTCTGAGCTCAGAAGATCGTTTAGCCTGTGGCTTGGATCACGCTGGTGGTGCACCCAATTCTCCACACATGCGAACATGTTTCTGTGGAGCTCGTTATTGTTGTCACGGATAGCAGGATGGTGGAAGACGTGGCATACGTCGTTCATGACTTCTTGCTCAGGTACATCAGGATGATCCCAAGCGTAGATGACTCGCGGTGCAATGTATTGCAAGATCACGGAAGCAAGCTCTCCAGCCGGCTGGTTGAGGATGTTACTGAAGTGATCCTTGGAGAGCATTGAGTGAGTCGGGTCGGAGCTGTAAGGATCATCCCAGACAAGATACTGCTGCTTTGCACTCGCATCAACGACGGTGCTGCTGCCGGTCTTGAGACCGTTGGAGGCTGCTGCGATGATAGGCTTGATGTATGGCGCGAGCAGACCCATGACGAAAAGGGTCACCTTCTCGCTAATAGTCTCGATCATCTTCTCCAAGCCTGGGATCTTGCTGACGATTCCAGAAATGGTGCGAACGACTCTGTCGCGGAACTCAAGCAGTGGGTAGATCTTCTTGATCGCAGCCTGGGGGTCAATGTTGGTTCCAGGAACGTTAGGACCAGGCGGGCCACCCACCGAGCCAGGGGGAGCGTCGAATGTTGGGCCTGCACGAGAGGAGCTGTAACCACCACCATACCCACTGTTGGCATTGCGAGCAGCCTCAGCATCAGATTCTGCCTTCAAATTGTTCGCTTCTTGAATGAGGCCACCAGTGCCAGGAATCTTTCCCAAAAGACTGATCAGATCAGAGCCACTTGAACCGGAACTGCCGCCACCGAAACTACGGCTTCCAGGAGCAGCGCCTCCACCTTGCGCCTGAGAGAGAGCTGCATCCATTTCCTCGACCTCGGTCTGGGTGATGTGGTCATTGGCTTCTCCAAGAACCGAATGGAGGAAATCAACACCACCGAAAGTACCTGTAACCAGAGGGAAGGTGTGCTTGCCACGAAGATTGATGCCAGCATTGGCTCCGACTTGTGGAAAGACGTTGTTGAACCCCATTTCACGAAGTGCCAGTTCGACATAGTTGGTATGCGCTCCGAAGTCCTCAACACAGTGCAGTCCTTGACCTAAGCACCTCAATGCCTCGCACAAGTCTTCTTCACGTCCTTTGTTGGCGCCATGAGTATACATTCGGCCAAAGTGAATGCTGCGAGCGAAGCTGTATTTAATGTAGCCAGAAGATGTTGCCCAGCCGCCACGTTCGTTGGCAATGTAGTTTTTCATACCAGTCTCGGGGTCGATTGCGAGCTCTTCGGGGTTGACCGGGCCACGAAGACGCTCATCAAACTTCCTTGCGTCCTCGTTGTCGGCATAATCTTTTGGGTTATCGATGTGCTCCTCGGGGCGATACGTTCCCAGACGCTCAGCGGTGACCTCAAATTCGGCAGTGGCGTAGCCAAAAGACATAAAAGCAAGGACCCAAACAAGGACACGAATCGTGTCGGCCTGTACACCCTTGAGAGTACTATGTCTGATCAGCTGTATTCTTGACATATCATCCCTCGACACTTACCCCACGTCAACTGCCTGTGAGTAATCACGCAGCCAGTTGCCAAAGTAAACACGCTTGATCATCATGCTGGTCCATTTGTGTCCTTTCAAGCAGGCCACTTTCTCCAACATGTCTTCGATATCGCCATGTCTCCAATTATGACCCTCAATCTTGGAGATGGAGGCGATGTTGCCAGCGCCAAAGGCGTGGGAGGGAGTGACTAGGCATAGCAAGACGATGCAGCCTAGCAGAATGAGCAGTTTGGTGTTCGCCATGATTGCGATGCGATCAAGAAGAAGAAAAGAAGTTGTTCATGGACAAGTCAGAAGGTATGGAGCAAGTAGTATGTATAGGGCTGTGTTGCACAGCAGCTAGGCCACGCGAAGTCAAGCCGCGGTGGCTTTGCATGAGATGCTCAGCTGAATGGTGGGCTGTGGTGGGCTGTGTGACGTAACGTGACGACGTTTCGATTCGTGTTCACATGCATGTTGTTTGCTACCACATGTTACACATGTGCTACTGCAACTCGAGCAGAACAATTCGGTTTTCTCATTATGGTATTCGAAGTGAATAAAACTTTGTTTACGCGTGTGCGGCTCTTTGGAAAGACCGTCTCCACCTACAGATCAGACTGCGTTCACAACTATCGATCGCTGGGGGCCAAAAGCGTTCCGATTCAGTCAGAGGCAGCATGTGATCGCGAATGCTCCAAGATCGTGCCCAGGGAGTGATACTCAACTCAACACTTTCGCGGACTTCCTGTAACAGAGATTTGGGCTCGTGATTGTAGACTTGGTTTCTGGAACATCACGATGGTGTGGTGGGGCATCTTCAGTACGATGGATGCCGCGCACGATCTTCAGGCTGCTGTCTCAAGACAGCATTCGACTCCATGTGAGCGTTGCGTCTGTCGGATCAACTGGGCATCTTCTTTGAAAAGGTTCTATATAGATGGCCTTGTGAGGAACAGTAGAAGATGGCTGCTCACTTTCCTTTCGGACCCTATGTTTCAAACGCCGATGTCGCTGTCCAATGGAACCCCGCCAAAGAAATCCAGTCACCAGCCAAAGCGTCTGGAATACTTAGTACTTCAACGCCCAGTCTAATAACACTGGAAGTACATCACACATTTGTTGTACTATACTCACCATGGTCTCACACTCTGCCTCACAGCGCTATTTGAGCACGCGTGGCGGCTCATACGACGTACGTTTCTCACGACTGCCTCATGACGCACCGCGCAGCATACCCGCATTGCGCATTGAAACCCGTGGCATAGCATTCATTAGAGCTTACGCTGAGAAGATTGCCAGTTTTCTTTCGAAAATGTTGTCCTGAAGGGTCTTGCCAACGATGGCGGCCTCTTCATCCCTGAGGAGATTCCTTCTTTGCCTTCCGACTGGCAATCCAAGTGGAAGGACCTCTCCTTCCAAGATCTTGCATTCGAGATCTTCTCCCTCTATATCTCACGCGAAGAGATCCCGGAAGCCGACTTGAAGGAGATCATCAGAAAGAGCTATGCTACATTCCGCGCCGACAACATTGTTCCCATCACAACTCTCGACCAAGAGAAGAACCTCCACCTGCTTGAGCTGTTCCACGGCCCAACTTTTGCCTTCAAGGATGTTGCTCTACAGTTCCTAGGCAACCTTTTCGAGTACTTCCTGGTGCGCAGGAACAAGGGCAAGGATGAGTCTAGCAAGGACAGGGAACACTTGACAGTCGTGGGCGCGACCAGTGGTGACACTGGCTCTGCAGCTATCTACGGACTGCGCGGTAAGAAGGATGTCAGCGTGTTCATCATGCACCCCAAGGGCAAGGTCAGCCCTATTCAAGAGGCTCAGATGACTACTGTCCTGGATGCCAACGTGCACAATATTGCCGTTGAGGGCACCTTCGATGATTGTCAGGTTAGTGGGCGCGTAATGTGAGTTTGAGGAGAGTGCTAACTTCTGCAGGACATCGTCAAGGCTCTTTTCGCCGATCCTGAGATCAATAGCACCCACCGACTCGCCGCCGTCAACAGCATCAACTGGGCACGTATTCTTGCGCAGATGACCTACTACTTCCACTCCTACTTCTCCATTGCTCGCCAGACTGGTTCATCAGACCCCAAGGTTCGTTTCGTGGTCCCCACTGGCAACTTCGGCGACATCATTGCTGGCTACTTCGCCACTCGCATGGGTCTGCCCGCAGACAAGCTTGTCATCGCAACGAACGAGAACGACATCTTGCACCGTTTCTGGAGGACCGGTCACTACGAGAAGCACGCCGTTCACGGCCGCGAAGCAGAGGGTGGTTTCGAGGAGGATGGTGCCAAGGCTCATGCTGAGGGTGTCAAGGAAACTCTCGCACCTGCAATGGACATTCTGGTCTCATCCAACTTTGAGCGTCTCCTCTGGTATCTTGCTTACCAAACAAGCAAGACCGAAGAGACCAATCGTCGTCGCATGGAAGCTGGCGAGCAGGTCAAGACCTGGCTGACTCAGCTCAAGAATGAAAATGGCTTCGGCGTGGCCCCAGAAATTCTCGCAGCGGCCAAGGAGTCATTCTCCTCTGAGCGTGTCAGCGACAAGCAGACCATTGAGGCTATCAAGGACGTCTACGGCTGGGGCTTGCCTGGACAGAAGCAGAGCAACGGCACTGCAAATGGCCACAAGGCTACGACTGGCACTGAGCACGAGGGTCACTACATCCTCGACCCACATTCCGCCATTGGTATCGCAGCCTCATTGCGCTCGATCGCCGATGCGGGTAAAGGCGCACACCACATTTCTCTTGCCACAGCACACCCTGCCAAGTTCTCACATGCCGTGGAACTTGCTCTCAAGGACCAGCCAGGCTTCTCATTCGAGACTGTGCTTCCGGAGCAGTTCATTGGTTTGGAGCAGAAGGAGAAGAGGGTTCTGGAAGCCAAGGCTAGCTGGGAAGGTGTGAGAGAGATCGTGGTGAAGAGGGTTGCAGAGGAGAAGAGCAGTGCTTAAAAAAAGAAAATCTATTCTCTAGAATGAGGATCTTGATGGATTAATATACGGCACATGATAACGGAAAGAGACAAAAATAGTATAACTAGAACAGGGACCACGAATCAAAAGTATGAATGTCAATTAAGACTGTAAAGATGTCTTTCGTGAAGCTGCCACAACTGACAGCTAGATACCGTAGTCCACTTACACGTATGTGAGCTGGAACAATCATAGTAGTGTTCGTCGATCTCTACCAATGTACCAGTACAGAGCGGAGTTTGCCTGTCTCGGGAGTGTGAAGCGGCCGCGCTTTGCCCGAAAACCCTTCCAAAGCGTGCAGACCTTTTAGCTATACTTTTCTTCGTACCTTGAACCTAGCCATTATTTTTCTCTACAAGGCTATCTTACCTAATGTTCTAATCATACGCCCTACCTCCCACAAGTTCGATTTTGATTCAATTGAGTCAACAGAAATTCGAGATATCCGCCCCAGGAGTTGCGATTTCGCAACTCTGTTCTAGGTGGACTGGCGCAGCAAGTTGCATACTATATAAATAATTAGCGCAGCAGAATTCCAACCAATCGTGAACACACTCATGGCCAAAGAAATCACACACCTGTGACGCAGTGGCTTAGCGTGTCGTTCTTATACTCACGTACCATTCACATGGTAATGAGATATGCGAAAGTCGAGGGTTCGAATCCCTCCAGGTATGTCACGCTTTAATGATTACCTTTCACTGGTAGATCATTTCTCTGACATCCTCACTAGGTGTAAATGATACTTTCAAATCTTTTTTTTTTTCTTTTTGCTCTAGGTAATCTGCATTGGTGCTCTTTATTACTTCACCTCTTTTGTTTCGCCATGTCGTCTTCCTCGTTAAGCAAGCATTTTGGCACTGATTGTGTGATTGTGTGTTCTGCGTAAATGGGCAACTCACTCGACATAAGGTAAGCAAAGTGCATGCTGTCATTGCAACAGAGATCAATAGCATGCGATTGCTTCCGTCGAAAAGACGATGCTGCTGGTCGAGGTCGCAATCAAATCGCACAGGCATCGACGAGTACCAGGAACATGTATACCAAGGACACCGATCACGATGTGCCTAACAACGCCACATGACGATGGTCTGGGCCAAGTTATCTCACCAAGATGAAGCCAAGGGGTGGCGTTGCTTGCTCCTACAACATATTCCAACACTCGATGGAAGCAGCAGAACACAATGTTAAAAGCGCAGCATTCTAAGAGTGTCCTTGTGCTGTCATAATTATACATGTCAGTCTAGACCCCATCCTACAGAGACTTGGCGCTATTATCGAAACGATTTTTCCAGCGGCCCTAACAACAGTAAGCATACTCGAAATGCTCGAGTTTGTTCTGCGAGAAGATCAGATCGATCTACTTCATACTGCTGCACAGCTATCCAAATCGAAGTACGGCGTGGTGCCAGAGTGGCCTGTATTGAATCAATGTTTGTAGCTTGAGAACCGGTCGACTGGCACTGGCGATCTGCAAGGACATGGGCAATGCAGCACTCAAACCAACATCAATATGATTGGGAGCAACACCACAGAGTGTCAGGTACCGAAGTTTCAGCACGCGATAACGTACGAGAAAGTGAGTAAGATTGATGATGTGAAAAGCCGCTGGGAGTCATAATTAGTCCAAGGTATGGCAGGTGTTTGAAAGACCAGATGATCACATTGTAAGAAATCGGCCTGGGGTCCGGACATCACAAGCCATCGCGCGTCGAAGAGTCCATTACTAGGTAGACGATCCTGACGAGCCTGTGTACCCGATTTCATAGCCATAGGCAAACATTATTGCCGCGCAATGCACATAAGGAGGCTGTAGAGGCCAAGAGACGTGCTTCTGAATCGCCACACAAGGAGGGCAGCAGGCTCGCTTGACAGAGTGAAGGAACTGAAGCAGATGAGCCAAGCGTGATTCTTCCTGGCAATCTCGGACTCTTGGGGCCTTGTCGAGGAAGTGAGGACGCTCGGCTTTCTTGGATGTTGCTCGGGGTGCTCAGTGAAGATCCACTTGGAGTTTCTTGGCTGGGGATCGGGTGCGGCAGTCGGGTGCCCATGGGCGGCCGGGCGAGGATGTCGGGCTATGGAAGGGTGCCCTAAGGAACGGCATCGTTTCCATCAACAGCTCTCAATAATGCCTTACTACATACAGTGTCACTACTGCTACTTAGGATAGAGACGGAGCAAGGGTGCAAAGCACCGTTGACGTTCAACGGCGACTCGTTCCGTCAGCTTGTCAACCCTCGTCGATCATCATTGAGAGAGTCTACTGCAAGCTACCTACCTCCAAAATCACGAAAAGAAGCGTGACATACACCATGCAGCCTCTGGCCTCGATCCCATATAACCGACGTGCTCTCGGAGTCGCCATGTGACATACACGACTAATGCTTCCAAGAACCCACTACGGGCCTCGATAATTGTACGGCACGTGGCAAGAAGTGTTCGCGCGCCAATTCGGACAAGACATCCGAAAACTGTTCCTCCTCCACCATAGGATCTATTACTCGACATCGTTATGCTGCCACTCGCCTGTGATTCTGAGGCCTACACAAACGGTCACCACCAACTCCTATCTTGGCCAAGTCCAGTGGTCTCGTCATATCCGCCATGCGCGGCTCTGCGAGAAAGCTACCTTGGCGCCTAGATGCCTTGGGATGCGTAAACACTCAGCGTTGCACTTGGCCCACCATGTCAGCGTAAAGAAGTCACTCTCACCCAACTGTAAGAGTTGGCCCACGTCAGAATACTGGAGACGACAATGTTTCCGCGTTACCGCATATGGCACGTCCGAGATAATAGCGTACACTCCCTCAAACATGATCTTGGCGATGTTGTTGGGTCGCATGTCTCGTTTGCCTATATCAATTGGGGAACCCGCAACCCCAGAAACGCATATTCCACTCTGCTTCACCCATCAAGATGTCAGCTCATCCGAACTCCGAGAAGGTTGCGCCAAAAGGCGGCGCGCCTGAACAGCCTATGATAGAGAAAAACGAGAATGAAGACTCTGGTGCTTCTTCACCCGCACAGGCATCACTCAATGATCTCCCGGAGAAGGATGGTCCTCCTACTACGTTCTGGGGTAAAGTAGGACGCTGGGTACGGGGCCAAGACATCACTATCTGACCACATCGGAGATATCTTGCTGACTTTGATATGTCATTCTCAGATGGGCAATCTGCCAGAATGGAACGTTGGCGGGAAGAAACTCACTGGCAAGAAACTCAACTTCTATATCGCTTTCATCGCCTCCAACGGCTTCCTCATGTTCGGCTACGATCAAGGTGTCCTGAGTGCCCTGATCACTCTTCAAAGCTGGCAGAGGGTGTTTCCTTTGATGACACCGCGAGAGACTCCCAACGATCTTTGCTGGATCGATGGCGATCGCAGCAATCCCGATCCTAACCAATGTACGGGTGACGCCAATTTGCAAGCATTTGCTATCGCTATCTATCAGATTGGATGCTTCTTAGGAGCTGTGGTCATTCTGTTCTATGGCGAGAAGTGGGGTCGCAAACCATCTACGTTCTGGGGCAGCCTTATTATGATTATTGGTAAGTTTTTGTTTTCCATGAAGACAAGATGGACATTTGCTCACACTTCGTTAGGCACGATTATCCAGGCTGCTGCTAATGGTTATGCAATGATATGCATTGGTCGAGTCGTCGGTGGTGTTGGCAACGGAATGGTATGCAAGGTTCCATTCGAGGATGAAGTTATACATTACTAATGTGATCGGCAGGTCACTTCGACGATCCCCACTTGGCAGGCTGAGTGCGCCAGGCCTGAGAAACGCGGTCGAATGATCATTCTGGCTGGCGCTATCATCTCCGGTGGTGTCATGATCGTAGGTTATGACCTAGACTATCAACGCAATCACATAGCTGACTTCGTTTCTTCAGGCATACTGGATCGATTACGGATTTTACTTTGCCACCGGCAGCATACAATGGCGGTTCCCAGTCGCTTTCCAGTCGTTCTTCACGATCATTGTCATGATCGGGCTGTTGTTTCTTCCGGATTCGCCACGCTGGCTTGCGTCAAAGGGCCGTACTGAAGAAGCACACGACGTCGTTGCCCGCCTACTGGGTCAAGAAAAGGACCATCCGGACGTTCTAGCCGAGTTTAACGGTATCCAGGAGTCAATCTACATCCAGAACAGAGGAGGCGGTTTCAAGTACCGCGAGCTGTTCACCAACGGTCCTTCTCAAAACTTTAGAAGAACATTCCTCGGAGCTCTTTCACAGTTCTGTCAGCAGTTCTGCGGAATCAACTTGGTGACATACTATGCCACTTATATCTTTGAGAATTCTCTTGGATTCGATCCCAATTTGTCTCGACTCATCTCAGCATGCAACGGAACAGAGTACTTCCTGGCTTCACTCCTTGCCATCCCAGCCATCGATCGTTTCGGTCGTCGTGCTCTGATGTTCTTCGGTGCCATCGGCATGTCGGCAGCCATGGCCATCCTCGCCGGCTCTGTTTCCACTGGTACGCTTGACCCGGAGACCGGTGCGCCTGTGCTCGCAGACAGCTACGGCATCACTGCCGTCGTCATGCTGTTCGTGTTCAACAGCTTCTTCGGCATTGGGTAAGTGCAAACGGTATAACCCCTGTAGTGTCTTAAACAAGTTGCTGACTTATGCCATTCAGCTGGCTAGGGATGACATGGTTACTGCCAGCAGAGCTCACGAACCTGCGAACCAGAATTCATGCCAATGCCGTGTCGACCATCTTCAATTGGCTGTCGAACTTCGTCATTGTCATGATAACACCGCCAGCCTTCACAAATCTGCAGTGGAGGACATACATTATTTTTGCAGTACTAAACGCAGCCCTTGTCCCGACCGTCTACTTCCTCTTTCCGGAGCCGAAAGGCAGAAGTTTGGAAGAAATGGACGTCATCTTCGCCAGTGCTTGGGCCGATGGCGTTAGCCCGGTCAAGCGTGCGAAGTATATGCCCAAGCTCAACGGTACAGAGGTCGAGACTGAGCTCGCCAAATACTTTGGCGAAGAGGAAGCTCAGATCAGGAGGAGGAGTTCCGTGGCTCAGCAAACGTCTGGCCACTAGTTGGTGACAGAAGCCTGGTGTAGCATGGGCCCAGAAGTTTGGCTTGCTCTGGGGATTCGTGGGATTGGCGCAGTATTGTGCGTGCGCATACCCAAAGATAGACACAGATAGATATACAGCCACAAGCTACAATACATAATAGATGTAGCTTTTCATCAAGCCAGACCGACTACTGCACTTTCCAGCCAAGATTGATTCAGCTCGAACATGATATCCTTCCATGAACTTTTCATTTACGATGTATCTTATGCAATAACACCTCCGCCGAATGACAGGCAGGGAAACCCATTTAGGTTTCCATCATTTAGAGGGCAATATCACAACGATCTTGAGAAAGAGAGGATGATGTACAGCTAAAAGGACCATATTTTACAGTGTTTTCTATGTTCTCGCACCAAAATGAAAGCGCACGCTCGAAGGGGGTATGGTCGATCTAAGCAAAAGCAAAAAGCAACAATAACACACAGAGTTCTTCCTCAGCTCCCAAGAAATGTAACGCTTTCTTTCTCCAACAACAGGCAGAAGTTGCCGAAAGGACCCAGTCACAGCACAACGACCCGCCTGCTGCAGATCAGATTAAATCGAGAGGAAAAAAACAAATATGCAGCCCAAGTCCCAACCGTTGTTATCGTGTAGCTTCGTCCTTGTGGAGCGGACACTCCCCAAATCACTCGTCTCCTAGAAGCAGTTGAGCGCACCCTTCTTCTTTTTCTTGCCAGCGTTGAGCTCCATCATCCTCTGCTCAAGCGCTTGTCTCGCCCGTTCAGCACGGACACGCATTTCGCGCTCCTCTTCGACGGCTTGCAAGCTCGCGCGAGAGTTGTTGCTCTCTTTGCGCAAGTTGACGAGTTCCTCTTCGAGACCCTGGCACTTGCGCTTCCAGTTGTCCATCTCGGTCTTCGTGCGGTTGGCGGAAGTCTCGAGGTCGACAAGAGCCTCTTCGAGGGTGGCGGTGAGCTGCTTCTCGGCGAAGAGGTGCTTCTCGATCGTGCGGATGCGCGCTTCTTGGTCTTCGATCATCTGCGTCATGCCTGCACTGGCGCCGGCGCCGTCCTTGGATGCGTGGCGAGAGGCTGGGGGAGAACCGCCGCCAGGTACGGGCGATGTGGCGCGGTCGGAGCCTGGTAGGGCAGGGAGGGGAATAGAAGGTGGTGGGGTGGGCAGGGCAGTTGTGGGAGGGTTGCCGGATTTGCGAGCTGCAGACTGCTGCGATGCGGTACGGCCCAATGCAATCGCGGCTGCTTCGGGTGAGAGAGACTCCCGATTGTTGTAACCGATGGAGCCACGGTCGGATGCCATGGAGTGTCGCGAGTACTGGGCGATTTGTTGCTGTTCAGAAGCGTCAGTATCGGAGTGCAGCAAGCCAAGGGTTTCTGTGGGTCTTACCTCTAGCATGGAGTTTCTCTTCTTCAGCTCCTCGATTTCTCTCTCGATTTCTTGTCTCGCTTGGTTGCTCTCAGTCTCCATCCTGCTCAAGCGGTTCGTAGCCGCCTGGTGCGAGTCGAAGTTGCTATTGAGCTGCTCCTCAAGCTCCTCCACCAGCCTCGAACTCTTCTTCTCCCTTTTTGTGACCATATCAAGCTTCTTCTGAGCGTCGGCGAACTGGTCCTTAATGGCATCGAATTTGCCCTGCAGATCTGCACTCTTCAGCTGAGAAGTCTGCAACTCTTCCTGCAACGACTTGAGATCGTTGGTCGCTTTTGTATGGCGAGTGTGTAATTCCTTGCCTTCGTCGACCAATCCTTCAATCTGAGACCGCAGCATGGTGGAATCAGTCGGCGTACCGAGTGCGGCAGCGGCGGCAGCAAGTAGTGCAGTATGTTCGGCCTGAATCTTCGTGAGCTCGGCTTGCATAAGGTCACTGGAGCTGTTGTGTTTGTTCTCGGATGCAAGGTCACGTTCCTTAGCCTCTTTCTCAGCATTAGCCATGGCCGCCTTCAGCTCGTCAACCTCCCTAGAGTGTGTCGATTGCAGGCTCTCCAGACTCTCCTGATGAAGTGTGATGGTACTCTGGTGCACCTGCAATTGGTTCTCAAGATTCGCCACGAGATCGCGATGAGTCTTGAGCTCCTTCTCTGTAAGTTCCTTCGACTGTGAATCCTCATCGACCTGCGCCAAGATGCTGGCGTAAGACTTCTCCAATTGCTCAAGCTTCGTAACATGGTCGTTGGCCGTTGTCTTGTACTCATCAACTTCTCGCTGCAGCGCATCCACGACTTCCTTGTGCTTTGAACGCTCTTCATCGGACATGTGAGAGTCGCTGGTGATACCGAGTCCACGAGGAGCTGCCATATCTTGCTCGGCTTTGCGAAGAGATTCCTGCAGTTCAGAAATTGTGGCAAGTAGACTGGCTTCTGACGCTTTCATGCCTTCAACTGCGCTGTTGTGTTTAGTCTCCCACTCAGCAAGCTCAGACTGCAGGCGTTCAACTTCAGCAACCTGTTGGCCACCCAGTGACCGAGAGGCTCCAGCTTCCGCTTGTGTCAACTCGTTTGCAGGCGTCTGGGGGAAGTTTCCGGGAACACTTTCGGCCAAAGGAGTTGGCAGCTGGGCAGCGAAGTCGGAGCTACTTTCCCTGTGTTGTTCCAGGCCACTCTTGAGCGAATCAATCTGATCCTGGAACTCCTTTTCCCTGACACTGTGCTGCTCATGCAAGTTTCGGATCTGTTGTTCACTTTCCATCAGTTGATCGCGCATCTGCCCAACAACAGAAAAGTCCACACTGCCACTGTTAGCTTTAAGACTTGAGCGCTCACGAGTCAGACCGGAGATGATGGCTTGCTTGCCTTCCATCTCCTTCCTGACAGTAATGAGCTCCGCCTCCAAAGCTTGGACACGCTCCGATCTATTGTGGAGCTCAGTCATGACTAGACTCAGATTAAGCTCGAAATTGTGCCTCGCTACTGAATCACTCTCGAGATTATCGAGAGCAATGTTCTTGAGCGAAGCGCAGCTCTTCGATGCACGATCACCACCCAATTGATCCTCTGACCTGCGACGAGCGTTGAATTTACCGTAGCCTGGGCTGATCGGGGCCAGCGCTGGGGAAGCTGGGCGCATTGCTGAAAGACGGTACATTTCTTGCTTCAGATCCTCGACTTGTAAGAGAGCAGAGTGATGTTCCTCAGTCAGCTGCTTGTAGCTCTGCGTCAATTCACGGATCGAACTGTCTTTCTCCGCATTGACGCGCCTCAATGTGCGAACGTCAGGCTTCTCGACTGGTGGTGCTTGAGGGACAACGGCATCAGCCTGGACGGCGATCTCGTCGTGCATACGGAACCCTTCATCAGACGAGGGCGTCCTGTCGCCGTCGTTGCCAGTAGTCACTTCCCCACGCGAGGACAACTCCTCCAACAATGATCGCGAAGATGAGGGCTGTCCTGGCTTTGGCTCCTCCTTTCCCTCTTCCTTCACCCCCGCTTCTGCTAAAAAAGATTCCGGTCGACTCGCTGGGGTTTCTTTGTCGTACTCGAGTTTTGCAAGCGTCTCTAGGGCGGTCTGGTACTTCTGTTGCAAGTTGTCGTAATCGGTAACGACCGACTCATGCTCAGAGCGAAGATCGAAGAGTTCTTGAGTAAGATTCTCCAATTTGTCAGCCATGTAGTCGTCCTGTGCAGGGCTGCGCGGTGCCAACAGGGTGGCAGGAGATCCCGGCACGGTCGGCATTGAAGGTACAGAAGGATGCGCAGTCGTATCTCCTTGGGCTGGAGTATCAGTGAACACATCGTCAGCCACGGAACTGTAGTTTGACGATGATGTTGATGCTGGTCTGTATGGATCATAGTTTTCGTGAGCACCATTCGTTGCTGCCTTTGCATCTTTCTCTGTGGATGCTTGCGGGGGGTTTTCTGGGCGTCGTACACTGTCCAATTCCGATAGCAGGTTGTCAAGACGGCCGATGCTTCTTTGGCGCTCAATGACCTGTTCCAGACGCTCGATATCGCGCTGCATGATTTCTTGGTCCTGTTCGGCTTCCGCTAAGCGTGCTTCAAGAGTTTGAACATAGTCTTCTACGTTACTACTATCTTCGCGGGAGCGTGCCAACTCCTTGCGGAGCTCGGTAATGATAGTGGCACTCTGCTCTTCGCCTGACGTGGAGCCTTCCATCCTGGTCTCCAGGTCGCGGAGATAATTCTCGTTGTTCTCTTCGCGATCAGCAGCCTTCTGTATCCGGGCTTGCAGTTGTTGCTGAATCTGCTCCATGTATGCGATACGGGTCTGCTTTTCGAGCAATGAGCTCTCTGTGCTTGCAAGCGATCCACGAGTGGATGAGAGTGATGTTTCCAGATTTTGAATAGTTTTCTCGTACTCAATGACGACTTGCTCAACTGCTTCGGCGAAGCTGTTCGATCGCTTGAGTCTCTCCATGGCACTGTCGCCAATCGCATCCTTCAATGTTGGTGTATCCGCATTCTCGTCGTCCCGCGCCTTCGAGATCTCCGAAATGAGTTTAGCATGGCGTCGGCTGAGGGCGGTGTAGTTTTCTTGCATGTCCATAAGCTGGGTCTGGAGCTCTGCTTCTTTCTTGCCTGGCCTCTCACCGGCTCTCTGGCGGATGCTGCTTGTACGATCGGGCCCATGCTCGGGATGACTGATTTGTTCTCGAAGGAATGATACCTCGGCACGCAAACGATCAATCGCAGCCTGCTTGTCGCCCTCCTCGTGGCTCTGTTGAATCTCGGGTCGTACTTGAATAGAGCGCGCTCTTCGGGCGTAATCAAGCGTATTCAGTGTCTCGTTCATGTGGAAATTAGCAGGTGTGACACAGGCGATCATGAACGTGATAGCGTTTCCGCCTAGCGAATCCTGCAATAACCGCGTGAGTCGGGAGTCGCGATAGGAGATGTGAGCGTTCGCCTGCTTTGAAGAAAGCTGCGAAATGACCTTGCCGAGACTGGCCAGACCTGCGTTGATCGAGATGCCCTCTTTCGCGCGATCGCCAGTGGCTCCGGTATTTTTGAGCCTCTCGCTACCAGCGAGATCTACAAAGTGCAATTTGCTGTCGATCGTAACCACGCCTTCTGGTCGGATTGCGCTTTCGGATGGCGAGGATCTATGTTGTTCTCGTCTGGGCGTCGATGGAGCCACGTCGGTCTTTCTCTGCACAAGATTCAAGCTGAACACAGCGTGGGAGCGAGATGAGCGTGCGTTGATCGCGGTTGCATCAGTCTGACGGATGGAGGAGCCGAAGTTGAGTGCATCATAGATATCTTCCGCAGAGTTGATATCATATTGCGTGAGGCCGGTGAGCAAGATGCGACCTTTTGTATCTTCGCGAATTGCTACTGCGGCGCGGTCGGCTTGAGAGACTGTTTCAGGGACCAGAAGATCGCGAAGCTGCTCGTTGTAGATCTCTACGTAGGTCGCTTTGAGTGTCCAATTGCTATCGCCGCCATGGCTCTGTTGGGTCAGAGCATGTGTTGAATATCGTTTGGGCGTCCTGATCCCTGACGTAGGTCTCGCTGAAGCTGCATTGAGCTTCTCGAAAAGCGTCTCGGCTGCCCTAGGAATTATGCCCATGTGTTCTGGATCATCCTGCTCTTGCGGTCCCGACGTGCCCATCGTGTACGATTTACCCGAGCCTGACTGGCCGTAGGCGAGAATGGAGACATTGTAGCCTTGAACGAATGAGTTGACACTGTCGCTGACGTATCCCCAGACATCCTTCTGAGCAGTGTCCTCCTCGAAGACACGATCGAAAATGAATTGCTTCTTGCCTTGCTGCGACTGCACGACCAGGCTCACGTTTGATGGAACTTCGCATGTGCTTTCGCGGAATCGTTGCGGGATGAGGTCGTAACCCGGATCGGTGGACTTGAGAGGTGGTCGTACTCGAACAACTGGCGGCGCGCAAAGTCAGCAATTGATGCGCAAACAGTTCCATCAAGCTTTACTTGAAACGTACCGACTTTGACCGCCGTTTTGCTTGCATCGTCGTCACCGTGCTTGCTGGGAGTGCTGTGGCTGATACGACTGCTACTTCGTTTGGAGCGCATCTTCTCGGCCGCAGTCGCGGTGAACGAGCGCTCACGTTGGGCTGGTGGAGGCGAAGTAAGAGCGCTCTCGGCAGCAGGATCGTCCACGTCGACCTGCATGCTGTTTGAGACAGCGCGAGCGCGCTAGGCCAATGTAGCCGGGCAACGCAGCGAAGTGTCTTAGGAGATGTGCCCTGCTAGGGATCGTTCGGGCAGGAGGATGGCCGAACCGGCGAGGAGGACCACTACTGGCGTACGAGGAAAGTGTCGCAGGCCCCAGGCGAGCGAAGGAGACCAGGCTCGTGAAGAGCGCGTGGTGACTGGCGGTGATAGATGCGCGATTCACGCAGGCCGGATGCCCCGAGTCCAAGCGTCACAGCGCCCCAAGGCCCAAGGTCCAGAGGGCAGAAGGTGTAATTTTGCTTTCACGTGGGAGACAGGGTTTAGCGAGCGTGAAACACTCCCGAGCACTGCGAAGGGAGGAAGTCCGGGGCGATTTCACGCTCCCAATACAGCGATAGTTATTTGTCTTCACTGGTTCACCGGCGCCAGCGTTCGCCTCCTGCCGGTGAACGACTGCAGAGTTGCTGGTTCTTCCTCACGCTACACACTATCGTATGCCCCTAGTCCAACGTTGCACCACCCTCGTCAAGGATCATCCTCCCCGTCGGATTATCCTCTGCACCCCTGAGATTGCCTGTCAGCGGAGCGGCGTGCACTAAAGAGAGTCAGTCGGCAATTTAACTCGCATAGCCGAGAGTACAGCATGCGCGTCGTCTGAGCTGACTTCAGCGCTTGCGTTGTGGCCAGTATCTTGTATACATGATATGTGAAGATCTATTATTGTTTACTGTTTATCAGGAACGTTTTGAGCCCACGGGTGGCCTGACTTGCGACCGATCAGAAGGAGCGGATGACGCGACCCGTCTATAGGCACTACTAACCTGCACTTTACCAAACAGAGTTTCTGCAGGTTTGTGGAGTTGAGCAAAGAGCGGGACTGAAGCTAAGGAGAAATGAGGTCTATTCCGCTCACGTGATCAGTAACTCAATGCGTCTTCGCCTCTTTCTGCTGATACCTTATGTCTCGCGCAGAGTGGTCACTGACTCCACGCGACATCTACATATACCTTCACGCATATGGGTTGTCAAGCATCGATTTCCCTCTAAGTCTTCCAGATACGCGCGATCTGCAGAGCGCGGCAATGTCACTGTAAGCCACTGACAAGACTCTTCAACTCCACATATGCGAAGACGAGGAGCGCCCCGACGGCGCGGTGTCCACGGGATCTTCTCGGCCTCTCAACGCACAATTCGTCTACCCTCCACAAAGGGCGTTCGACGACGTTTCGTCCGGTTTGTCGATGAGACCTTTAGAGGTTGAGCTTATCTACAACCTTGATTTGGGCCGTACGCGCCACTCCCAGGTCCAGCCTCCTCAGACTTCGAGAGACGGAACACCCGATTTGCCATCCGGTGAAGGACCAGTTGCGATCTCCATTTGAGGCTGATTTACATTGTGATGTCCGACTAACAGGCCATAGCCACATCTGGCGTTCTTGAACCGGCAAGTGAATCTTCGACCTTCTGTAGCTTTCCAAGACTACAGTTACATGGAGGATGATACCGCTTGATACGCTTTTGGGACAATTGATCCGTGACACAAGACTTCTGCATGCCCTGCGTAGGTGTGAAGTGGAAGAAAATTACTTGTATTGCGGCTCGTGAGGGATGCATGCCACTACTGCAGGTACGTCGGAGATATATCTGCAGACAGTCTTGGATGATGCTTGTCGATTCCGCCTGTGCCGTACACCTAGTCCTTTAAGGTTGGCTTTGTCGGCTCTTTAATGATCAAAACTGTCTGGACACTGTCTCTGGATGGCTAGCATGTCTCTCGAAACCCTGTGCATCCAAGATCAAAGTAAGATGAGATTGGCAAACTCAACACAGATCAATACGCCTCGATCTGGCGATCACGGACATACGGGCACCAATTAGTACGTCTAGGGCAATGAGGTCACGCATGTGCCTCAGATCATACATGCACATGCTTGCAGTACATGTACGTGTATCTGCGGTGAAGATGAACATATGGGAACCTGAAAGAATCACATGCGTAAAAGTGAATGCACGTGGGCAAGTGCATGCATGTGCACGTGTCATGTGTCGAATATCGTTACAACCCTTACCCTGCTAACAATAAATTGACCGATCTGCCCGTCCGCAAAACAAAACGGCATCAAATATATACTGTATGCACATGAATCATACACCATTGAAACGTCTTTCTCGTGTATCCGCTGTGTGATATTGTCCAACAATCAGATGTATCTGCATGGAGGCCATATCCTATCAATGTTGTCAGAATTTCCGTCATTGTGTCTTGGTATGGAGAGACGTCGTCCGATCCTACATGTAATCGAACTTGGACTGCTCCTTCCGACTCCTGACTACATGGTGCGATTGATCAGATACATACATCTTGCAACGTGTTCGAGACACAATGGCTCAAACCGCTACATACATCTCGCTCAAAGGACACATCACGCAAATGGCACCACAACATCAGGTCTTCAAGTGACATTTCACGCATGTGATCTTAAACCACCACGCAGACGCCAGGAATCAGAAATGCCATCATTTTCTGGGTATCATTCATTCCTCTTTAATAAAGCCCAACACAATGACGCCCTTCCCTCGTCATCACCCAAAATTGAAAAACGCCCTGGTGCCGTTAACAGCACCTGCACCACAACCAAGGAAGCTTCATCAAAACCAGGGCTTCTTTCGCAAAAGACACCCAACCAATATACTGTCGTTACGATGAACACAAGCTGTCAGCCAATCTATTTACAGGAAGTATTCGCCCGCGCCTCTCCTGCCGGCGGGCACGGCGCGTCTGTGATCAGGGACAGCGCTGAAAATCTTGAAGTCGGGCTCCAGGTCTTCGCCGAGGGTCATGATCGAGGCGACGTTACCGCAGCGGTAGCAGTAGTTGGGAGCCGACCAGACAGTGACAACTTCCTGCGATTGGAAGTGATATTTGTAGCCTTCGTTTACAAGTTGATGGGCTCGAGCGATGAGTTTGAGGTTGTTGACGTGGTTGAACTGGAGGGAGGGAATGTTAGCATGTTGTGTAGGGAGCGAAGCATTGGTGATTCTTCACATACCTCTGAAGACACCTTCTCGCCGAATAGCCAACCTGCACCTCTAGGTGAGACGGCCCATGTGTCCACGTCTTCAGGGTCAGACCAGACCAGATCACAGAAAGCTCCTTCGTGAGGAATCTCTTGAGCACGGGCTACCACGCGAATCTGGTCAAGTGTTCTGATCTCTGGTGAGAGACCACCGTGGACACAGAGTACCTGACCGTCAATAATAGCCGCTAGGGCAAGGAAGTCAAAGACCTGACAGCAGGACTTCCAGACCGAGGCGTTTCCGTATTTCTGCTGGCATTCCTCGTAGAATCCGTAAACCTGGGTAATCTGACGCGACTCGTGGTTGCCGCGGACCAAAGTGATCTTGTCAGGGAATCTGAGTTTTGTCAGCAAATTGGTAACCGTGTGCTCCAATCATGGGCAACATACTTCGCCTTCAGGCACATAAGCAAGGTGAACGTCTCCAAGGAGAAATATCCTCTGTCCACAAAATCGCCGAGGAAAACGAAGTTCTGATTTCCGTTGGCGTGGTCTTTCCTCGCTGCCGCACTCTTGCTCCGACTCGGTCCAGGGCTTCTGACACCCACTCCACTGTCCTCGCTGTCTTCATCTTCATCCTCATCAGACTCCGCCTCTTCCTGTTGCAAGCTCCGACTCCTGACTCGGCCTCGAGGCTCCTCCTCTTCCTCTCCCAATTCTGATCCAGCGTTCGATGCATCGCTAGTGTAAGCCGAATCCTTCTGGAACCTCCTCTTCATCTTCCGCTTGACCTTGGGGTCGCTGATCTGGGTGGGTGGCTCGATATCCGCAGGATTGATACTACTAACCCTGCCAGGACTCATTGGCGCCCTGGCCGCTTCTGCAGCAGCTTTCTCCCTCTCTTCCACTTCGCCAGGCATGCCGCCCGCAACCCTGAACAGTTCCAGCAAGTCGTAGAATTGTCCGTGAATGTCACCGCAAACAGTGACCGGCGAGGCTACAGGCTGGATGTTGCTCTCTTCCATCAAGCACTCTTTCACCGTTTCGCAGAGGCGCTTCATGTCGGATTCGGGCAGGTAGCGGCATAGCTTCGCTTGCGCCAGCCATTCATCGGGTCCGGCGTGAGAAGTGAGAACCGCAGGGCCAGGCTGCGGGACGTCTGAGTCGCGGTCGCGACCCATGATGAGTTGTGTAGTCTGAGAGGAGGTTCTGGGGTTTGAGAGTGACTATGAAGTCACGCGAGTATGGTGGGGTGCTGAGTGCGCTTGCTACTGCGGCGTGTTTGCGAAAATGACAGCCTCTTTAGTCGTTCCCTACAGTTCCGATGTCAACAGAGCTTTAGAATCGTGCGTTGGCGTGTATAAAAGATAGCACGGTCTTGTAAGGGTAGGTCGCTCTATCAGCTGCCGTTCGCACGCCGAGGACCCTTGCTCGCTTTGATCATGCAGTCGCAAGGTGGCGGGCAAACTTCCGCTGTTTCATGGAGCGACTATTTCCAATATATCTTTGATTGACTGTTCAACGATCCACTACGAATGTTCATATATTTTGAATTCTTGTGCGTGAAAATAACGCTCAAGTTTGTGGAGGTGTCATAACAATTTGTACAGATTCAGGTAAAGCCATGCTACGTTTGCCCATACGGTTTGCGAGCGATTTGCATATGCTTCAAATGCCAACATCTCGCTTCAACATATCGAGGATGCTGTTCGCATTTAACGACGTCTCTTCCTCTCGAGCAGCCGTCAAGGCGCCACCTGTGCTCTGATTGGTTCTCTGCATCAAACCATCGACCTCCGCCTCCTCAGCCTTCTGTAGTGTCTCATACTCGTCGCTTAGCTGGAAGCCAGTAGGTAACGAGTCAGACTGTTCAGGAAGAACATAGATAGTTGGAAATTCGAGCACTGTTTGACCCTTGAGATTCTCGGTGAGGCTCTTGGAAGGATCGAGTGGAATGAGCACGACCGATTTTGACGCAGTGAAAGGCCGGATTAGGTAGAAGTGCTCGGGTATAGGTTCGTCTACAGCCTCGCTGCCCTTGTCTGGGTCGCTTGAAGCCTTTGCGTCGGCTTCCGGTGGAGGCTGTGTTTGGCCTTCTGTAGGCACTGCAGGCAAAGGATCTTCGAGGAGCTGATCAGTCGTGCTACCTGCAGCTGTCTCCTGAGGCATTGGCAACTGATCGACTTCTGTGGACTTTATGGCCGAAGGCGATGTACCTTCTGCAGGGTCGTTCGAGGTGGCCTGTTGCTCAGATTGCGGCTTCTCTGAACTTTGAGAGGCGATTTGCTTTTCGCCCTCACGTTTTCTCTTTTTGCCTTTCTCGACATTCAGTCGTTTGGCCATCACTTCACCCCAGAGCTCTCTGATCTGCCTTCCTTCAGAGTTCTCGCCATCGACACTCTTCTTGCCATCTTTGGTTATCCACTCAACAGTCCACATAACATTACCCTTGTTTGTGACTCTTGTCAGGTTGGCCTTCTGTCTACTCATGCCAGTCGGCGCTTTTTCGACCCGGACATCATTATCGGACAGATACTTCTGCAGTGCGCTGCCAGGCACCCAGGCCTTGGAGACTTTTTTGTTGCCGGCAGTGCCACGTTCGCCACCACGTCCTGCATGGTTAGATGTGATACCGCGTTCGCGTACGTCCTGGCCTGTACGGTCTACATGTCGCTCGACAGATTTTAGGTAGTTGTAATCACGATCGATACCCGAAGGTGTCGCCCATTCAGATCGCTTGAGGTAGGCAGCCGGATCGCGTTGGCCATTACACGACGCACGCTGCTGGTGGCGCTTGTAGCAGGGTAGCGAGCACGTTTGCGTCTTACAACGTGGACAGCGATACTTTGGCTTTTCTGTGTAACTTTTGATCAAGTCAGTTCAACTGCTCGATTGGGAATATACGGCAGGCGAAAAGAAAAGTGGAGCCGATGATCCAAGGCTTCAAATGGAAAGAGCAGATTTGAAGCGGAGGAATTTGTGAAGAGACCTACCAAATGCTGCACAGCTCCGCCAGGGACTGTGGCTGATCGCTCATGATGAGAATATGTGCCGAGTTAGGGTTGTGCAAACGTCGTAATCATGCATGGATGGAAGCGTTGTTGAGATGAGAAAGGACTTCTGGTGGGGGAGCCGGACGGAGTCGTGCAAGCGTGGCAGACGGGACATGTGAGGTGGTGTGCAGCCAGTCGGCCAGGCGCAGAACAAGAGTGCTTGAAGAAAAAGCGGGCTGCTTGCGATTAGCGAACGTCGGGCGTAGCACAAGCCGATTCAGCGGAGCGAATAAGATCGACCACACTGCGAACGACGATTGCTAAAGGCTAAAGCATGTGGAGGATCAGACTCTAGCGGTGACTTTCACGGCGGCTTCCTGGTATACAACGTGCCGCCTGGAGATACGCTTCTGCACTTCTGCGGGGCGTGGCCAGGATTTTGCGTTTGCTGATGGCGGAGAGCCGGACCCAGAACATCACGCAGGAAGGCTGATGAGCCTTACATCTGCCTGTGCGCACCAAGCACAACAACAGAAAAGCCCTACTGGGTGGTATGTTGGGAAAGGCAGAGTCTAACATGCGAACCTCGGGCAAATCAGACATGCATTGCGTTTGCAGTGCGGCCATGCATTAGGAAGCCTTTGATATTGGTGGAGTTCGAGTGAGACAGCTCACGGCGACTGGCCAAAGGTGTTGTGGCCGCCGCGGACGTCCGAGAGGCAAGCGAGGACGAGCGAGCACAACATGATGACATTATTCATGTGAGTCGTTTGCTGTGGTAACTACATGGCTTCTGTGCTGCCACGAGCGCATGTAATCGTGCTGAGCTGTGCTTTATGTCCGGCGAGCAGGGGCCGCGAAAGATCATGCTCGCAAGCGAGAAAAAACTATTGCCGTGCCTTGCCCTTTGTAGGATGTTGTGATATTGGCCCTTAGGCGAAGGCACTGCACGGGGTGCCAGGTGTATACATAGGGCCATGCTGGCGCTCTTCGCGTGACCGTGTATGCCACCTGGGAGACGTGAGACAGCAGACGAGCTGGCCTGTATTATCGGACGCGCGGATAAGGTATGGCAGCTTTCGGCAGCCCCTGTCGTGAGCAGCGGTATCACGATGATGATGATGCGACCTCCTACCTTGCTGCACTAGCGCGTCTGCACGTTTCCGTCGTCCCTCTGGTAGCAAGATGGGGGGAGCCCTCCCACTCGGAAACACTGAGACCATCCGTTTGCTACCTTGCCGGGAGAGAGCGTGGCGTGCAAAACCGCACTGAGTAGTCTGATTGCATGCCGCTCGCGCTGGCACAGAGCTCGCATCTTGCTCTGCCTGCCTCAAACACGCTATAGGACGCTTCGACGCGCGATCCTTCGGATAGGGCTCCCGCGCTGCATCCCGCAACATTGACTTCGGTGATCACACCCGCTAGGCCTGCAGAGGCGTCCGACCTGCGCTAGACTATCGGTACAGGGGTGACCTCGCGCGGTGCGCTGGGGGATCCAGCGTCGTCCGTGGGCGTTCAAGAGACCTCCACCCGCGGGCTCGCCTGCGCTCTATCGGCCGCCTACTTTTGATACTGCCTCTCCTCGCCCTCACAGACTGCCGGAGAGCTCGCGAGCTGCTGTTGCTGTCCGCTCGCTGCTGTGCCTGCGAGCAAACGCATCTGCCATCACTCTGGACGCTGGAATCGTCCGCTGAATCCGTCGTGGCATCACTTGCAGTATTATAGAGCGATCAGGCTCCGATAGCCCGCCTGCGTGTCTCTCACACCTCACCTGCACAGGCCTCGACCCGTCACTCACCGTCTCCTCAGGCAGCCTCTTATCACATTCAAACTTTTCCGTTCTCAACCTGCGAGCTCTCACAATGGCACCCTCCTTCAGCTCCAGGCCGCGTTCAAGCGCTTCTCGCCCCGCCAGCCGCGACCAAGAAGACCTCGTTATCCCCAACCGGACCTCGTCACTGCACTCACGCATCGCGCAGCCTACCGGACAAATGAACCAACCCAAGGTCAACCAGCGCGCACCCAAAACGCTTACCCATGCCTACATGGTATGTGGTGTCGGAAGGGAGCCATCGCAATGGACGAGGGCACCTGCGCCGTCGCAAGGAAAGATCGGCCACATGAAAGGTGCCGTGGGTCAGTTCTGGCTGCCCGAGATCCTCGGCAGTAGTCCTAGGCTCGAGCAAGACAACGAGATCGCAAGGTCGCTACACGCGGCAATGAGGGTAAGGTCCAACTATGTCTTGTGCACGACCGCAACACCGCTAACGTTTGTAGGCATGTTTTCCACACGATGTTGAGATCTGCACTGGAAGCAGCCAGCCTCATTGCGTGCACCACGCATTCGTGCTTCAGCAAGACTCATCACACACCTTGTACGGCATTGCACTTCGTGTGTGGTCTCGCGCCGACGACAAGCGCGCAGAGACCATTCGCGACCTTCGCAAGCGCACTGAGCCAGACTACTTTGATACCCCCGGCGAGACCTACTGGATTCCCTACTGCTTGAGTTTCTTGTCACGCTACCCTCTTTACAACCTTCTTGGCGACTACCTTCGCGGAATGTGGATCCACTGGAACAAGGCGACAAACCTCTTCCATGCCGAGGAAGTATCTCGCATCCTCAGTTTCCCTGCCCCTCGACTCAATGATCTTGTCCGAATCGACATGAAAGACTACGCTCTGTGTTACCAATTTCCTTCCTCGCCCAATGGTTTCCAAAACTTCGCCATGTGGCCATTGTTCTGCTGCTTGAGCATCCCGAACATCGTTGGTGTACTGGAGGCGGCGGTGTCACCGACTCGTCGCATCATCTTCATTTCGCACTACCCTGCGATGCTCACCATCGCCGCTGAGACCATTCGTTATATGGTGCGCGTCTACGAATGGAGTGGTCTTTACGTCCCTGTCGTTCACGCTCGCCACGCAAAGGATCTCGTCCAGGAACCAGGTCCATACATTCTTGGCGTCACTGCGGAGTGCCGTACACTGTTTACTGCACCTCCCGATGCTCTCGTCGTTGACTTGGACCGCAACTTCGTTCTAACTTCCAACCCGCCCAACGCCTGGTCTGCTAAGCAGCGCTCCAAGCTCGTCAACCGCATGACCGAGTCTCTCAATGGCAATGTCTCACCATCTGGTGTCCCCCAGCATCTGCGTTCTGCTTATGGTGGTGGCAAGCTGATCCCAGCAGGCCAGATCATCGTGATGCGCGGTGAAGTCGAAAGCGTACAGGACCCTGGCTGGTGGAACCAAGACGACGTCATGAAGGTCATGGATCACGCATGTGAGAAATTGGTCAGTAGTGATTTTAATGCTGCAATCGCATTTCTAACGCATGAATAGGGCAAGAACACCGGCCTCAAGGCTGTCTTCGGCGGTTCTCAGAAGAAGCCTCTCATGACCAAGGTGTCGATGCGCCACCTCAACGAGATTGTGCGCGAGCGCAACCAATATTCTCGTGATGCCCAGGAGGCTTGGCAAGACTTCATCAACCTCAAGGGTCGCATGGACACTGAGCTCACAAAGGTAACAAAGCGCAACAACTTCCTGGTCGACGAGTTGGAAAGCTGGAAGCAGCAGTTCCTCAAGTTCCAAGCCTTCGCCGAGCAGCTCACAAAAGAGACGAACGAGCTCAAGATCAAGATCGAGAACCACAAGCGCGAAAACCGCCGCCTTGGTGCTCAGTGCGAGCAAGAAAAGGAGGCGGTAGCAAGACTTACTGTTCGCTTGGCAGGTACTGAGAAGCAGAGAGACGATTCTCTTGAAGCGCTTGTCTTGCAACAAGAAATCGCTGAAGAGCTCGAGCGCGAGCGCAAGCGCAACAAGAAGGATTTGTCTGCTCTCCAGCACACCAACACCACGCTTCTCAGGCAGCGCGATGAGGCCCAACGTGTGGTGCTCCACCTCCGTGCACTTATCGACGGTCAGGCGCACCACATGGAGCACATTGTGAAGACAATCAGCCACGCGCCCGATGGCTTTACCGCCGAACTTGAGGCAGAGCAAGCCAAGGACGAGCCTTCTGCTTCAAGAACTTCGTCGCGCAGCAGCACGAGGCTGTCCAATCGCGTGGCAGACGAAGATGTGTCTCGCGATACAGAATCTCGCCAATCATCATCGCGTAAGAGCAAGCGCTTCTCTATGCTGAGCATGAGCGACGTCGGTGACCGCAACCTCCGCGACAAGACCGACTCTATAGCTTATATCATTCGCAATATTTCCGAGCAGTGCGCAGCAGCTGTTGAGGGTCTCGACTTGGCCCGCCGCGCCGACAGTGTCAGCACAGAGAACGACGACACTCGTTCTGACACAAGTAAGAGGTACAGCAAGAGGCGTATGCAGCGTGCCTCATCAGCAGAGCCTGACTCCACAAGCAACGCTTCCGGCTCAGAGTACGGCGATGTGCAGAGCGAGGCTACCAGCTACCTCCATCCCCGTCGCGTTTCGAGCATTCCGCCCACGCCCGAGCTCGATCACAACCGCAGCTCTACCAGTATGAGCCTCGGAAGCGAAAGCACCGCTCCTACACCACAGCGTCAAAGCCTCAATAGTCAATACAAGACCATCCACGAGGACATTCCCGAAGTGCCCACCCGCATTGTCGATCACGAGGGTGTTGGCGACCTTGGACCCGAGGCGGCTGATGAGCCCATCACCAAGTACAGCCACAACGTCCTTCCGCAAATGCGACAGGAGACCACATCGTAGACTGATGCAAGTCGGCGATCAACACGCCGTCATGAGCTCTTAATTTGGTTGCTTTACAGACATTATTATTGGGAAAGCTTGCTGTTTTCAAGAAACGAGATACCTTACGCGCGTCGATTATTTCCTAACTTCATTCTACTATTCTGAAGCTACGATTTAGCTTTTGCGAGTGCAACGGATGATATGGGCCATATCACTGGCTCCGCCATCTCTGCAGAGCGTGCTTTTAGCTGTCTACAATTATATCACCTTCACGGCCTTATCTAGCTCTTTTCCCTTTACCCTCTCCATCTGCCACGCTGGATGATACAACAGCTATGCCGAGTTTTCATTTTGTACATAGTCACACCATTGAGGATAATATTTCAAATTTGTGCCACCTATTGCATCCCCAACGCAACGCTTGACCAACGCTATGTTCGGCATCCTCTTCTGTCAAGCTTGGTGATGGGACGCGCCTGCCTTCGCGCAAGGCAGCTGGCTGAGCTAAAACCAACTTCACTCTACCTTACCAACTACAACTTCGAATCTGCCGATGCGCCCTTCGCTCGACCATACTGCACAAGGCCAGTCAACAATGCCATAGCTGAGCAGCGACAATTCTTGCACGCCCACCATGGACTTTCAGCTGCGCTGTAATCACCTACGTTGTCGCGAACGACTCAAAGACAAGGCTGTCGTGACCACGTGTAGCCACATATTTTGCCTTTCATGTTCCGACTCTTCGTCCCTCGGCTCAGGCGAGACTGCGGCCAGATCCTGTCCGGCATGCGGCACAATACTTGACAAACCTTTCGACGTGACGGTGGCAATCCTAAGACCTACGGACGACTACAAGATGAGCATACTCAGTGGTCTCAGTCCAACCATCATCATGGACTGCGCGAACAGCGGAATGGCTTTCTGGGCCTACCAGAGTTCTCAAGAGATCTACTACCAGGAGCACGCGAACAAAAGCCTGAAGCAGCAGCTGGATGTGAAGAACCAGGAATTGAGCGGAGTGAAAGCCAGTGCCCGTGAAGAAATCGGCAAATTGGAAGACTCGCTGCAAGATGCTTCGGACAAGATCAACAAGCTGAGCCGCTCGCTTGCCGAGCTCGAAGAAGGTCGCAAGTCCCTCGAGAGGGATCGCAACAAGTTTCGTATGTCTTACGAGAAGCTCAAGCAGAAGGCACTCGTGCCGGACATTGAGAATGCGGCGGAAGAGAACGCTGCTTATGCGGCGCAGGGTGGTGAATATGGAGGCATGCATGCACCTCGCAGCCGTACCAGTAGTGAAGGGAATGGAGCGAGACGACAGGGCAATGATTTCTTTGCGGTCCCGAGCAACAACGCACGCAACGGGCTGCAGAGCGCAAGTAAGTGTCACCTAAAGTTTCTGACGAGATGATACTGACATGGCCAGGACGTCCCCACATACAGATGACACCTTCTGCTCACCGCCAACAGCCAGGATCTGCATACGGCGTTCGTGGATCTCATCTGGGTGCAGGCTATGTTCCAACGGCAGACAATCACCCTGGAACCCCATTCCGTCAGCCACTGGGCAGGCTTGACCAAAACGCATACTCCGCAGCGGGTGGAGGTGATTATAGCTTGAGTGGCATCAAGGTCGGAAGACAGCCTGGTGGATATATGAGCCGAGCAGGGATGAACAATGGCCGACCCATTGGTGGAATGGGCTTTCGTTGACTGAATTAATCCAAGGCGGCATTGGCACGAGAACTTGCGACTTGTCTTGGTCAATGTGATTGATGCAAGCGCAAGCTGCTACGCGGCCCATAGAGTGAACGTGGACGAGTGCGATGATGACGTTTTTGATGAAATGTAATTACATCAAGTCGTATCTTCTGCCCTGTCATTCAATATCGCCTACCTAAAGCATAAATTATCTTCATGGCTTCTTCCTCAGTTTTAATTTGCCATCAATATCGCCCCTGCAACACCAGGATCCAATCTCAAACCTGATACCTGTTGGCAATCATCTCCACAATGTCCAACTACGGGCAATACTACGGCCAACACGGCCCATACGGGCCCCACGGCCGTCAATTCGCAGGCATGCAATTGCCAGGCATCGAAACCATGGGTCCGCGCGGCTATTGGTATGGCAGCGCTGCCGACGGGCTCTATGGGGCCGATCAATCCAGAATGAGAACGCGCCCTGATGGCTACTACCCTTTCCAGAGCATCCTTGAGCCTGATGGAAGGCATGCGTATAATTCTGCTGCGCCGCGGTACCCTCAGTTTTACGGTTCGAGCTATGCGCCGAGCCAGGATTGGTTTATGAACACGCAGTTCCCGTTTGGGTTACCGATTCATTTGCCTTTTGAGATGCACATGAGGTGAGTTGGGTTGGCGGTTTTTAGATTACGCGATTGCTTGATGCGGCCATGCTCGTCGTGAGCATAATGTACTCTATCGAGGAGTTTGTTGATTGGGTATATACTTTGGAGCTTGCTTGATTTTCGCGTTGAGACTATCTTCTGTAAAACGTGATCATGAATGGTGACACACTGATTGTTACGGTATTCCTTCATCGTTGAATGAAAATGACCTCCTAATGGCATGTTAGTTGGCTTCATCAGTGCTGAGGTGATGCCTAATGCCCGTAAGATTTCGGAGCAACTGCACCGAAGGTGTGCAATAGCATGGCACTATCGAGGAGGGAAAATATATTCAATTCCTTTGGTGTAGTTGAAACATGGGCAAGTGTTGGCTTAGCTACCAGTCAAGTGAAGTCGTCTTTCGACCAGATCTCTTGGCACCAACGCAGAAGCCAAAGACGGAGATCGGAGATCCTGGCGGGCATCTTTTGAGGATGGCCAGTGACAGTGCACCTACACGATAGCGGAACGCCGACACCGTTGCTGAATACATGCACCATTACAACAATACCATGAGGAGATAATGCAAACTATCTGGTCCCGCATCGCCCAGGGCAGCGGCGCGGGTAGCGCCTGCAAATGCCCGCAATGCCTCACTTTTGCCAATGGACTCACCCGAAGAGTTGGCGCAGGAGCGGCTCGACGAACACCGAAATACATGACTAGCTCGACCCTGTGGTATTCTGGAATCTTTGCTGCTGCTGCGACGATTGACGCTGGGGTGAAGATACGGAGAAGTGAGAAATGGGATAGAGCGATCGCCGAGGTTCGAGAAGAGCTTGGAAAGGAGGACAATGTGGAGTCACTTGAAGAGAAATTGATGGCCAAAGAGGTTGTGGAGGAAGAGCAAACAGTACTTCATAGCCCCGATCTGCTGGAAAAAGCATTCGAAGAGCTCGAGTCGACATTCAAGAGGCCACGATGGCCGGCGAATACTGGACCACCGTTGCAGACGCTTAATGTGGCGCCAGAGTCGATCTATGCGACTCGCGCAAGAAGAGCAAAGGGTGATGTACGGAAGTGGACGCCCAAGAAAATCGAGACGATCAGCCTGTCCGTCGACTTGCTCCAAATACGAATTATGATTGCGTTGATTAATGGTGGTATGAGCGAGGAAGCTGCGCTCGCGGTACCTGACGACTATGCAAGAAACTTGCTACGTACCAGAGACGGCTTGCACGCGCACAAGACCACCCTCAAATATGATTTAGGTCGGATCAGAGAAGCCGACTCTATGCTTGAAGGATACCAACGTACCTCAGCTCATCTACCCCTCAATGTGTTCAGCACAAGCGCAATGGAAGCAGACGAGGAAGGATACCATGCAGTGCCAGCACCAAGAGAGCTCAACATTACACTTCAAAGCCTTCTGAAGCAGCACAAACGTCGAACGATATCAACACCCACTTTGTTGGCGCGAATCTCCTATAATCTTTCGGTTTCACGACAACCTCCTAATTTGGATACCTTTAATACCCTACTGGTAGGCCTATCGGCCGCGGAGCAACCTCATATCGTCACAATGGTCATTCGCTCGCTGAGACAATGCAACATGCGCCCAAACGAGACCTCAATTGCAGCAATTTTGAACCACTACACGGCAACAGATGATGCAGATTCTTTTGTACATTACGTAGAAACTATGCGTGGCAAGCATCTAGGCTTATCGCTCGCTCGGCCGGATATCCAGATCACTGCAGCTTGCAACGGACGACTTGTACTCAAAGAGGGTGATCCGACCAAAGTCATCCAGCTTCCCTATCCGACACCCAAGGTTTTCGCGGCTCTGATTTCTGGCGTGACCAAGTTTGGTGGCTTCGATACTGCTCTCGGTGTTTGCAAGAACATGGGCGAAGAGGGCTGGGGCTTGTGCATGAGCGGACTCGCACCTTTGCTACAGGACTGCGCCGACAGGCGTGACTGGGAGGCAGGAATGAGCGTCTGGGAGCAGGTAAGAGCATTGAAAGCAAAGAGTGAGTATCACAGCTCTAGTCAGCAACGAGGCCCAGAAAGGGTGCCCATGCGAGTCTACGCAGCTATGCTTAGACTTTGTTTGGGCAACGGCGAGAAGGCGATGTACGAAGAAGTATGGAATGAGGCGACAAAAGCCCACAGAGCAAATGCGATGGCAATCGCTAGGATGGTCAAGGATCAAATGGGCCTTGAGAGTCAGCCCACGGCCGATGAGTCTGCTCCAACAGGGTCTGTCGATGAGACTGTACAGACAGCGCAGACGCCCACCATCGCTGCCGAAGCGGACGTTGACGCCTTTGGAGTGGCCGGAATCTATCCATCGAGTAGCATTTTGCACGAATTGCGAGCTGCACGGCGAAGTCCTCTGCATCGGCCAACACAACGACCAGAGCTTCTTCGGGAACATCTCCACGGATCGTTGCCGGCTAACGAGGAACTCGAGGAATACGAGATCACCGAGCGGCCGATGTTCCTGAGTGGAAGTGGATGAGAGCTTCGTTGATCGATCTGCTACACTTTATCATTTGACTTTCAACATAGCGACGGCGTTTGTATTTTGGATGGGCTACAAGGCATGGCGTTGGTTCTTCATTGGATACCTACAGATACCACTGGAGGACTGTTTTCCTACAGGTTGTACGAGCAAGAGCGCTACCTGAAACTGTGGGCGAGTGTGTAACTATATATTGATACATGTAGCAGTTTACTATGGTCAGAGTCGCATTGATGCGAACCTTCCAATCGCATGAATGGAGGACTTGTAAACTTTTACCTTACCGTGATATTGGGTTCCGGATCAGAGCGTCTGGTCGTCTCTTTCCACATTCTAGTGACACGTGCATCTTAGCATCTTTGGTACGGCGCTTCTGCCTCCAACTCTGTCTCCAGGCGTACCAAACATCGAGTCCGGGCAAGCGTGGTGACTCGCCGCTCGAGCCCATGCGGCTTTGCACTTTGCACTCGCTTGTAGCGGAGCAGCGTTCCGCCGCGACCGTTGAAAAAGGGCTAATCACTGATTTGCGCCGGGATGGACTGCCGGGGAGTGTTTCATGTGATTGCAATTACCACTGGCGAGCGTTGATTGAAGACTCGTGTGATACCGACTAGCACCCTCAAATTCGCTGTTGATACCGGTAGACTGTATCATTATTGTCAAGAAGCTTTACGCAAGAGTAGGCTACCGAGGACATGACATGAGAGTCCGAATTCGGCACATCTTTGGCATCACATCAAGCCACTCCCATCACTCCAGCCCAGACCCCATAGCAATCTCCCGCGGCCAATCACGCTCTGAGCGCCACCCCAGAGCGGCCAGGCGCAGAGGCCGTCGCTGCTGTTGCTGCTCGCGAGGGTCTAGGGCGCGCTAGCATTGTGGCTACCAGCACCGCTAGCAGCATTGGAGCATTGGAGAGGGAGGTGTTTTGGCGGTGGTGGTAGCAAGCTCAGCAGTTGGCGTGGTGCGGCGGCGGCCAGAGGCACAACGACGCCTTTGCCTCGTGCTTGTGACCTCGCCCGCTGCTTCCCTACGTGTGTGCTCGCCGTTACCGTGACCACTCTCTTTCACAACGCCCGCTGGTGCTTGTGCTTGCCGAGCCCGTGAAGAAGGACAGCGTACCGCTCTTTTGCGCCTGTCTCGCCCACTCGCGCCCTGAAACCCTGCCATTCTGCATTGCACTGCACTTCCACCACGGGCAGCCTCACTCGCTGGCTTCGCCTCGGCCTTACATACACCATTGGCAGAGCAGTACCTTAGTAGGTATGCAGCTCTCGCCGTGATCCCTTGGACCTCTCTCCTTTATCGCGCTGCGTCGGAGGCTGCTTCGCCGATCGCTACGACAGCGCTCAACACTGCGACGCAAGGGACCTATAACGCTGCCCCGGATATTGCGACGATCAAACGTATAATCTCTGGACCCGGAGCAAGGAGCTGAGGATGGACGAGGGCCCACGAGCGCGCACGGTGGAAGAGCGCAATTATGCGCGCGGAGGAGAGGCCTGCACACATCTTCGCGGTGGACAGGACGACGACGGGTTGTTTTCCTTTCGCATGGACGAATGCCGGGTTCGCAAACGACGAAAATCGCAACGGACACGGCCTATACGAAGACTGGCAGTGCAGTTGACTGCTTCTGCTGCATATGCACTGCTTGCGAGTAGTGTACCCTCCGCAATGGCACAGGCGAGTTGTATCTCCTTGACTGGATCCACGGCGTGTCCAGCGTTCAATGCGTCCTCGATCTCCACCGATTCCAGCTTGACTGGATTATTCCCTTTCCTTTCTGATGTCACGGATACCGCCTCTTTCGACACCGAAATCAACAATTATATTTCTGGTGGTTATGCGCGAACAAAGTAAGTCATGTGACAATATCAAAGACGGCCGTTCACTGACATGGCCTCAGATATCAGCAGCTACTCGGCTGCGGAGACTTCAACTCCGACAATACGACAGCTCTCTACGCACGGTATACTACCACTGTACTTTGCAATGCCATAGTGCAGAATTCAGCTGAGCCCTGCGGGCTCGATACCGCTGCCAGCCGCCCTCTCTGCGCGGACTCATGTGCAGAGTACGCCCAGAGCGAGCAGGAAATCGCGGCAAGCAATGCATGCGGCAGCACAGACTCGAACGCTCTCACGCAAATTCGCGCAGATTTCACAAACTGCGCACTTCCAGCGAACTCATTAATCAGTGGGCAATGCATATCTGCTGTGGAGAACGAACCCGACGATTGCGGCTTCAGCTCAAACCTTGGATCTTTGTGCAGCTACTGCTCATCCAACTCACCTAACGCCACGGACTCATGCTGCGTATTTTCAGACTCCGAGCAACGTTGTGAAAATGTGGCCTTGCCGATAATAGCGTCATCGGCACTCACACCAATAGTCACCACCCTGACCACCGGAGATGGAAGCAGTGCTACAAGCGAACCTGCAGCTGCGACTGCAGCATCTCATCGCGGACTGACTGGCGGCCAGATCGCTGGCATTGTGATCGGTGCCGTCTTGGGAGCTCTCGCACTGTTAGCACTGATCATCTTCGGATGTCTGCTCCTTCGCAAGAGAAGGTCTAACAGTCCTGCTACCAGTGTCTTCAATCAGCCATCTACAATGAAGCAAATTCCTCCACCATCTGGATACACGGACGGCCCGGTCGATAACAAGGATCGCGCTGGCATGTCTGTACTTGGTGGTGGTCGCGTGACCAGGATGTCAGCTTTGGAGCATTCTGGTAGTCCAACGCCCGAAGACGAGGAGTCCCCTATGTTTGCCACTGGTGCCGCACGCAAGTCATCATCTGAAGACGACTCGCCCGGAGCACGACGCCGCATGGTCCCACCTCAAACAAGCACCCGCAATGGCTCTTTATCAAGTGCCTCTCAACTCACACCAGGCGCGGCTGTAGCTACCAGAACGCCTGGCAGTGGCCCTGGAGCGTACGACACATCTTCGCCCGAGACGTGGACATCACCTGATTCAAACGTCCAAAGCGAACAGCTCGCCTTCTTCAAGGATTATTACAGCTCAGATGAAATCCATGCTTCAGACATCGTCGCAGCCTTATGGGCTTACGAGCCACGTGCCGCTGACGAATTCCACCTCGAGCGTGGCGATATGGTGAAGGTTGTAGGCATTTGGGACGACGGATGGGCCACAGGTGTGCGGGCTCGCGGCAAAGCAGAAGATTGGAAGCCGAATACGCGCGACTCTGGTATGGCGGAGTCCCAACAGCACGGTGAGGGCGAAGGCCAGGTCAAGGCTTTCCCCTTAGTGTGTGTATGCTTACCACAGCACTGGCGGAAGACCATCGAGGGAGAGTCGACTGAAGGAACGAGCGTTTACTGAATGGACTTCAGCTTTGAGCATGGCTGCGCCATAGCCACATCGACACGACACATGCATATCACATTTCAGCAATGGGGCAAATGCATTTTACGCCTACTCCGATCGACACACATCATGGAACGGGTTACTATCGCTCGGAAACTCATCACACGCACGCTGGGATATCAGCATCAACGTCTTTCGAACATGGCGGAGAACAAATCCAACGTGCCCAGGCACATTTTCATCGAACAACCACAAGCATGCTCAACCCACATCTTGGACAGCGCTGGTGCATATCTGACCAGACCACAAGCCTCGGCCCTTCCAAAGGCCCGGGAGACATCTCTGTCGAGCATTTTAGCCCCATCTGCTTCTTCTTTCGTATGCGTTCATCAGCATGATATTTTTTATTTGAGACTGTGAGAGGATAGATACCCCTATACCAAGACACTTGGAGGCGACATTACTTCTTGGAGGAATACTGTTTTTTGACGAATGATTAAGTAATGTAGATATCATAGAATTACATGTTTGTTCCATTGCAATGTTATGACACTGTAGCGGGTGGTGTAAATGATGATTGCATTTCTCCTCTGGCCACATCAACTGTGAGCATTGTTAATTGTTTTGTTCCTTCCCAAGAGAATACAAGTACACGGTTTCCAAGCGAAGGCGCACGCAGAGTAGAGACTAGGTACTTTAGCAAAGCCTGTTGCGCTGTCGACCTTTAGCAACACATATCTCATGCTACCCTATGACAGCAAAATTATATCCGCTTATTTAGCTGACAATATATTTCCCCAAATTCTCAAACAGCGAAGACCCCGAAACCTTTGTCATCATTTCGCGTGGAAGTGGAGTTTCCGAACCCGCGAATTTGGATTTGGTCATCCAAAAGATCCCGTTGCCGAACCAGGCCCTGCTGCGCGACTCGTTCGGTCCAAATGATGGCAAACTGCCGGCGCCAGCGTGAAGGTTGGAAGGAGCCAGTAGATTTTATTTCTGTCGAAGGCGTTCTAGAGGTTGTAATTATTTCTTATCTTTGTTCAGTCGCTTTTAACATACAGTAATATATGCTTCCATTCTACCGTTTCGCATCTCTTCCTATCCGGCGCAACAGCTGCTTCGTGTTTGGAAACTTGGGACCTAGAGGACCTGCACTTGTCGGACTATATTTTAAGACACTAAAGGACTCCAGCAACAGAGCTCCCACCCGTGGCTTCACAGTATCAACAAGAGCCGAATCAGACAACATGAGCGCCGGAGACGCTTGTCGCGAGATGGAAGCCAACGGCCTGCCCAAAACTGGTCAGCCGACAGAAGCAGCGGCACCTAAACAAGAACAGCAGAAGGAGTTGCCCAAGCTGAGCGCGGCGGAGTTCAGAGTGTACCATCGCATGGCGGAGCATATGGACATGTTTGTAAGTCTCCACCAAGTTACCTGCAGTCAGACCGATGAGGTACTCTGGCTAGGAAGCAACTTTGCTAACATCTTCTGGCAGCACAACAACTTCCGCCAAACCTGGAACCTCCTCCACAACGCCTGCACATCCGGCAAAAAGCCTCAAGGCATGACACTGCGTTCCTTCCTGCAAGCGGGCGACGACTTCGCGCATCACCTGACTGTACACCACACCATCGAAGAGCGACATATCTTCCCCATTCTGGCGAAGAAGATGCCGGCGTTCCGCAAAGAGTTGGAACTGCTCACACAACATAAAGAGATCCACAACGGGCTGGAGAAGTTTGAGGCGTATATTGCGGAGTGTAGAGCTGGGGAGAGGGAGCTGAGGTTTGCGGAGCTGGGAGCTGTGATGGATACTTTTGGGAAAGTGTTGTGGGAGCACTTGGATGCGGAGGTGCATGAGTTGAGGGCGGAGAATATGCGACAGTTCTGGTCGCAAGAGGAGATGAGGAGGCTGCCGATGTGAGGCGCGTGCGGTTCCGGGATGTCTTTGGGTGTAATAATCATGATGCATATTTGATGTTCTTCACGCTTCCTTCTCGGCGTGTAATGTAGTCAAGCAGCTTTCTTCGCAGGCTTGAACTTCTCATGCCACTTCCTCTTGTTTCCTGGTGCCTTTATTGTACCAGCCTCTTTCGCGCCAGCTATCAATGCCGAAGAGCTGTCTCTGATTCGAATCCACTTGTTAGAGGTCACTTGAGCACCATCGGAAATTAAAGCCAGATCGACCTTTTCACGAAGCTTCTCGGGCAGCGCATTTTTCCATGATGTTTTGAAGTCAGTGACGCTGATGGTGTTGATTGGAGCGTCCGCTCCGAGTCTATTGAGCCCAACCCAGGCAACGAGGCGATCAGGGTCAATGGACGTGCGGCCATCTGTAGTGGTGGCGATGGAGTGAATGATAGCTTCAAACAGCCCTGGTCGCAGATCCTCGAGTCCATCCTTCAGGCTGAGTACAGTATCTTCGTCCAGTTCCGCGCTTAAATCAACGGCGTTCGCGCGGGCGTTTTCCAATATGGACGACCATGTGTCGATCTTGACAGCAGCAGACGGCTGCAAGCAGTGGCCATCGGTGTGATCAACGAAGACGCAATGTTCCCGACAAGCAGCCTCGCATTCAGCATCGCTCAGGGGAATGTTGGCGAGTAATTGTGCTTTGGTCATGTGCTCTGAGCGCCCAGGCGTTATGCCGCCTGATGCACCAAGTATCGGTAGCAGTGTGCGAACATATGTGGAGGCCTTTGTCGAGGGCGCTGATAGAGTTTCCAGTGAAGACTCAAGCTTGGCGATACCGACTAGTTCTGGCACTGGGAGTCCTCCATCGGGAGACACGCCATCCTGTGTAGACTGTAATACGTAGACGCTGTTGGACGAGTTCTTCTGCCGGATGGCAAAGCTTTTATCTGGAGTGCAGAGGACTGCATGGCCAGCTATGTCACCAATAGGGACATCGCATGACTTCAGCTTCAGGCTGTCGGGAGGTGTGAGTGCAACGAAACGATTTCATTTACGAACAAAAAATCACTTACACTGGCGGGTTCTTTGAAGTCAATATACTCAGAAGCTCTGGAGGCAGTTCGAGTAGTCTGAATGGTTGCTGCTTTTCTTCCGGCAGTAGTGACAGCGGGGTGCCAGCATCGCTTTGAGTAGACATGGCTGCTATGTGTTTGCGTCGGCATACACCAACCGACGTCTAGCATTGCCTATTCATTTACCCTCCGATCAGATCGACGCGCGACGCGAGCCGCATACGAGATCACGTGGGGCCACCGCTCTGGCCGCCCGCCTGCCGCCACCTTCCTCCCCACACTAAAGGCGGCGGCGCCAACTGTGAGCGGCTCCAAACCTGTTTGGGCCAGTTCAGCAGTTCCACTCCAGCTCGCAGCGAGCGCAGTCGCACGAGGCGGGCCCATTGTTATGCAGGTGCGCGCCGGCCCTGGATCTGTACCACCTTCTTCGGTTTGCTGCTAAACCTTGCCGTGTGTTGTTGTTTACCGCCCGCAACACCATAATCATAATACCCCAAAACCCCCCATACCGCGACCGCTGCTGCCAGGAGGTCCACTCGAGCTTCACCGCTTCCAACGCGCCCTCAACGACCCCGACTTTCGGCGGCTCATGCGCCCTGCTCGCGAATAACCGCCCACACGTCCTGGTCGACCATGGCCGTCGTGGTCGCCGCGCCGCCTGCGCTCTCAGGCGATCTTGCGCTGTACCATACAACCGACCCGCTGCTGGCCAATTCGCCGCTGCTCATATTCCACGGAGCCGCTGCCTCGATCAATGCGACCAGCTCGCGCATCCAAGTACACATCTTCACCCCAGCTGGCCTGGGATCATACGCTCGACTGGCAGTCACGCCCAATTCCCCACTGTACTCCGCCGTAAGCAATCTGCCCAGAGAAGAGCAAGGAGACGAGGTGTGTCGCAGTATCGCATTCGGGTTGAAGAAGTACTTCACCGAATTGCCAGATGGCGTCAAGAAAGCCTGGCAAGCGCAGTCGAGAACACCGCTGGCCGCACTGTTCGGAGACGATCACATTGCCATTCTGGCAAGCCGTATGACCAGGATTGAGAATGTTGAAGAAGTGACCGAAGACTTGAACCGTGTATTTGGAGAGCAGAAGCTGCCGTGGATCGATGTGGATGTAGTGCTGCCTTCCGGAACGATCAAAGAGCCGGCAAAGAGGACAGACTCGGCAGGGCCGGAAACACTCAGCGATGTGGAAGCGTTGAAGTATCGCTATGGTCAATACGCCGACTTGATCGCAGAACTAGGCGAACCTTCGTTTCTACCAACCTCAAAACTCAGAAGAGCGCCTTCGAAAGCCAACAGTGTAGGCAGAGGCTCATCATTCCTCAAAGAGCAGAAAGAGAATGCTCGCAAAGAGATCTCTGAACTCTTTGAGACGGAAGCTAACTACATCTCACGCATGCGGGAGCTTGAATCTTTGGCGGATAATCTTGGAAACGACCTCAACGCATCTGGGAAGCAACAACTCAGGGCAATTCTTCCAGAGGTGATACACGACGTTGCTGAGCTGAATATGGCATTCTTCGAGGCGTTGAAGGAAGTGCTGAACTCAACTGAAGAGGCTGCGATGAACGATATCGAGGCTATGTCGGAGGACCAGCCAACAGCGCAACAAGAACACCAGGAGGTCACAGAAGATACTCAGGGTATCGCTGCCATTGCAAAGTGCTTCTGCGAATGGTTTCCCAAGTTCTCCGACTCTTACGTTTCATACATGAAGTCGCATGCCTCTGCCTCCCTTTTGTGCCGAAATGCGCTTCGAGGAGAGGAGACTGCATTATCTTTGGCACTTCGAGAAGTCGGCGAGCAGAAACTCACTTCACTTCTCATCGAGCCGGTCCAGCGTCTGCCTCGCTACAACCTTTACATCGACAGCATCGCCAAGCAGTTGCCATCGAAACATCCAGCCCTCAAGTATCTGATGAAGGCTCGAGACATTATCTCGGACATTTGTACACAAGAAGATGCTGATGTGGAGGCAATGAACATTGCAGATCAGCTACGCGCGAAAGTGTCTGGTTGGCCCGCTGACGCCGAGCTCACTGGACGATTAGTCACCGCGGTAGACGCAACTGAACTCGCACCACCATACAAATCAGAGCAATGTATCATGCAATCCATCGTTATACTGGTATTCACCGATAGTATCGTGTTACTAGAGCGGACGAGGAATGCTACGTCTACAGCGCGGACGTTGATAACGGAACTGGACGGCAGCCACGCCCAGAAGCCTACACAGGGTCGATCACAAGACCTCCGTTTCCTGCGCCGTGTGCAATCTTCTGCGTACGAAGTCACACAAGTACTTGACAACCAGGCGTTGCAGGTTGTGACGTACTCTCCGCTGCCTGAGGCTGTTGCGTCACAAGGCGGGCCTCTCGCAGACTCGCATACCGTCTACATGCTTGAGGGGCCATACGAGGGCAAAGTGAGCCGTCTCATCGAAGAAATTGCCAAAGCAAAGGTGGAAGGACGTTTCAGCGAAGTAGAGCGAGAGGCGCCAAAGTGGGATGTCAGATCTAGCAACCAGGTTCAAGATCAAGTCAGCCTTTTCAGCGCGATCTTCGAAGACTCCGTTTGGGAGCATGTCGCAGCTCGGGAAGGCTGTGCTTCAACGCGGATTGTGTTCGATCTGGACAGGCATTCACAGAGACCTCGAGCTGGGCAACAGGGCATTCGTACCGTCATTGCACTCGCACCTCAACGTGACGGAACATGCCGGGTATCAGTGGACTCAGTAGATGGACCTGGAAGCCGCGAGCATGTTCCCATGTCTGATACCATGGCTCATGTCTGCAAAAAGTTGGGCTACTTGCTTGAGGGCCACTTCAGTGTCAACCACCCATCAATGAGAGTCAGCCTTTTGGAGCGAAACGCTGACATGTTGCGCTCAATTGAGCTTGAAGTGCGCGAAGAACAAACACAAGAGGTTCGCCCAGTACCAAGCAGAGAGGGCTCGCATCGCCACCGACCAAGATCCCCAGTCAAAATGCTGTCAAGCTTCTTGTCTGCCAGCACTGGACCTGGATCTCATCCACCAGTACTCCTGAAGAAAGACCTTCCGGCTCTTCAAAGCCCGCGTATGCTGCCACCCCAAAACATCCCCAACCTCAAGCCGCCGAGCAGGGAAAGTAGGCCATCGTCCAGAGATCAGGCTACACCAAAATCTCAGGGTGCTATGAGGTCTACTGAGAGCCTCATTGGTCCTACCAATAAGCTAGAAGAGACCTTGTCGGCCTATGTTCTCGCACTGCAGGCCCGGAAAGGCAATATTGTCGGTCGCAATCTCAAGATGCGTGCATTGGCCGATGAGCTGCTCGTCAATGACCTGTATAACAGCTTGCTGGAGGATCCCAACATGATGGTTATCGCCGCACAAGCACCCGTAGACGTTCTTTTCGCAGCTTTTGAGAAATTCCTTAATGTCGCATGGAAAGAGCAGATCGGTGCAGTCGTACCATACGAGATCATGGAAGCCATCCAGTCCCAGGCGGAAAGTCTGTTTCCTAGGGACTTCGATGAATATTTCGCTTCCACACTGAGCAGTCTCGCTCCACAAAATCGACGAGCGTTCAAAGTAATCATGAGACTTCTTGCTGATCTGCTTGATGGTACGGGCAATGATGGAGACCGTGGAATTCTAACGGCAGCATTTGCCGAACTACTTGTCACGGATGGCAACCCGAACGACTATGTTGCGCTCTTCGACCGGTTCGTGGAAGACACTGATACATACTTCGGAGAGCCGCTGCCCGAGACTCACCACCACTCTGAGAGTGCTGCACTTGGACACAAGAGATCGAGATCCGCCAACACTGGGTCGCTCAACTCGAATACGTCTTCATTGAGGAAGAAGTTCGGCTTTGGTGGGCTATCAAGAGAGAACAGCAAATCTGAGCACGACTCAAAAGTGTCATCTGTCTGGCGCACACTGAGTAAGAGTACACGAGGAGAAAGTCCGGCTAGCAGCATCTCTCGCGGAACATTGCACCGGTCTCAGTCGACTGACATGGGGGATGGCCGCTTGTATGGACGACCAATATCCGAGGACGGGCAGCGCAAAGCATCCGGATTGGAGGACCTTGCAACTTCCCCAGGCTCCACGTCTAATCCATCACTTGGACTCTCGACTATCGGCGAGCATCCGAGCTTCATTCCTACCGGTCCTCCCAAGAAGAAGAGGCGTAGTTCGCTCTCTGACCTCAAGGAACTAGACTTACCACATGAGTCGCAGCCAAAGTCTCCTCTCGCAGCACGTAAACCTACCACATCCGCCAACTTGGACAAATCTCTGCCGAACTCTCCCTTACCTTCAAACCCGTCCACACCGAAAGGCGGCAGCATCAGATACGGGTCGCCGACGAGGGAGCCGTTGCGGTCCAGGTTGCCTTCTGGTTTCCGAAAAGAGAATTCTCCCGGATACATCAGAGCGTACACCACTGGGGACGTCAGACCCAAGAGTCACGGCAATGATGAAGTGGGCACGCCGACCAGGCCGACTTCAAGCATCCCTACGCTAGCCCCTAAGACAGGCTCACCGCATCGTGCAACGCCTTCACGGACAGGCTTATCGGAGCGTCCAGGTCTTGGTAACATCGTCAAGAAACCATCTCCCCAACCTGAGAAGAAGCCAAGATCAAACACAATTAGCGGTACAATGACTCCTTTGGAGCTACCTTCGCACACCAAGAAGCTACGCATGCAATCGCCCCAGAAACTCCGTGAACGTCTACAAAATGAACAATCCTCCTTGACTGTCACCCAAAACCTGATCCAAGACGAGCTCGCCCGCATCGGCGACGAGTTGACCTCCACCCCAACCCGCATGGGCTCAATCCGCCCAATGCCACTAAACATCCGAGGCACCACCCCTAACTTCGCCGCATCCACTTCCACCAAACCACAAGGCGTCGACCTCGCCCAGCGTGTCCTCAAACTTGAGTCGCTGCTACCTTCCCAAATCGACAGTGCCAGCGAACGCATCTCCGCCATTCATGCAGACCTCGCCTCCTCCCTCGCAGTCTCCGAGAACAAAGCCCGAAAACTCGACGAGTTGTACCGAGAATCGAACTCAGAGAATGAAGCGCTGTACGCGCGATTCAATGATGAGTTAGGCCGTATTCTCAAGGCTGTCAGAGGCGGCGATGGGGTTGGCGAGTTGAAGCGCCAGGTCAAAGAGGGGCAGGATGAGGTTGCGAGGTTGAAGAGGGAGAACGGGAGGCTGAAGAGAGAAAATGCCGGTCTGAGGGCGCAGATCAAGGAGTGATGCAATGGGGGTTGGAGTTATCCTCTTGAAGGCATGCGTTGGCTCGGCGATTCTCCTTGTTCACGACCTTTTGTTGTACTAATGAGCCATGACCCTTTCCTTGACTGTACTATGGCAGACCCATGCTGGTTCAGAGAGCATGGTTATTGTAGAGCATAAACCTCTACCTGATTCACTTTTCGTAGACAATACTTCTTCCTTATAACTTACAACAGCGCATTTAAAATCAAGCATAAGGTATTAAGCCAATGACCATGCAGAGAGACTGTCAGAAAATCGAAGCTTCACGTTCATGAAATTTGTGATGAAGACTTTTCGTATCTTGCTTTACATCTATGTCGTTCGCGTTCAAGGACATTAGGCACCTCCCGGCTCTTCCTGAGTTGTTTTATCTTCCACGTAGATGCATATCGAACGGGGAAGACCGACGCTTTCGTTCTTCTTCAAGTCATGCCATTTTCATTGCTTCCTCTTCATACATCTAATCTAGTGACCATGTCCGTCATCGCCACCCTGCTGCTCAGGGTCAAGCTTAATCAGGGTGTCGATGCGCATGATCGCCACGCAGGCTTCGACGGCACTCTTGAGCTGCTTCACCTTACCCATGCTAGGCTCGAGCACACCCGCTTTGATGCAGTCGTGCACGCGGCCCTTGGTAAGATCGAGACCGTAGTTGCGGTAGCCCTTTGCTTTTGAAATGGCTTTTGCGTCAGCGTCCGAGGTTTGGGGCTGCGCTTGCGGCTGCGAGCCGGAGGGGTGGCCGTTAGAGGCGGTGGTCTGGGTCGGCGGGTGGTGGGGGACGGGGTCGGAGGTGCGTTGCGAGAGGGCGTGGCGGGAGCGCAGTTGGGCAACAAGGTCGGACGAGTCCTTGGCTGCGTTAACAGCGAGAGTGGTGGGGATTGTGAGAAGGGCGGAGGCGAAGGCTGCGATGGCGAGTTGTTCTCTTGAGCCCTGTAATGTGTTGTTAGCATTGCTTGGTTCGGAATTATCAATGACATGGTAGAAACTTACGACGCTGGTAGCCCACTCCTCGAGGTAGATGTGAAGGGCTGTCTCGACGGCACCACCACCGGGAACGACTCTGCCGGACTCGAGTGTACGCTTGACGGCAGAAAGAGAGTCGTGCACGGAGCGCTCCATCTCGTCCAAGCTGTACTCGTTGGCACCACGGAGAATGATGGAGGCAGCAGTGTGGACCTTAGGGCTCTTGACAAGAATGCACTCGTCGTCGCTGATGCGCTCCTGAACAACTTCCTTCGCCTCACCAAGGTTTGCCTTGTCGAAGACCTCGTCTCCATTCAAATCGGCCAGTGTTGACACCATCTGTGCGCCAGTGGCCTTGGCTATCCGCCTGAGATCCTCCTTCTTGCAGCGGCGCACGCCCATGACACCCTTCTCGATGAAGTGCTTGAGGCAGAGGTCATCAATGCCCTTGGTAGTGAAGACAACGTTGGCGCCTGCCTTGAGGATCATCTCCACGCGCTCGATGACAATGCCAGCCTCACGCTCGCGAATCTTCTCGAGTTGCGCAGGGTCGTCGATGACGACGTTGACACCCATCTTCATGCGCTCCTTCTGCAAGTTCATGTCCAAGCATGCAATCTTGGCGTCCACAATGCGAGTGGGCATGGCTTGCGAGGCGACGGTGCAGTTCATGGCGTAACCCTTGATGAGCTGGGACTCAGTTGCGCTCTTACCGTGAGCCTTGAGGACGTTGACAGCCTTGACAGGGTACTTGACCTCACCACGGGCGTTCACGCTCTTGACGCTGGTGATGGCGTCCACAACCATGTTGGAGAAGAAGTCGGAGTCGCCGCCAATGATCTTGGAAGACATGCTGGTCTTCGCAATGGCCATGAGTGACTCTCTACCCAGGTTGTCGACCTTGGAGCTGATATTCTCGTTCATGTATCGCACAGCCTCCCTCAATGCCAGCCTGTAGCCAGTGATGATGGTCGTAGGGTGGATGCGCATCTTCATGAGCTCGTTGGCTCTCCGCAGAAGCTCTGCGGCTATGAGGACCACGCTGGTTGTGCCATCTCCGACCTCCCTGTCCTGCTGTTGTGCCAAATCGACCAAGATCTTTCCCGCCGGGTGCTCCACGCTCAACAAGCTAAGAATCGTTGCTCCGTCGTTTGTGACTGTCACCTCGCCAATGTCGTCGACCATCATCTTGTCCAGGCCACTAGGACCGAAGGAAGACTTGACAACATTTGCAATTGCCTGTGTCGCTTGCACGTTCTGATCTCTGATGTCTGAGCCGGAAATCTTCTGTCCACCGAGGAACAGAGTGCCGCCGTTGTTCTGCGGTCCTCCAAAGATGCCTGACATGGTAGGCGATATGCTCGTTCTGCTCGGGGTGTATGGGTTCCAGTGGCAATCCGCGTGTTGTTGCTGTTTCGTGTATGCAAGATGCTTCAATCAAGCAGCGTTGGTGTGTATGTCAGAAGCGCAGACGTGCCAGTCGACGACCCCTCGTTGTCTTGTGATTTTTTGGCGGCTCGACGTTGTTATCCCACAGCGGACCACCGAGCTTCTGAGCACCACTCACGCGCAGGGCAAGTGGCTTCGGCGCCTGAGGCACGCCTCACCTTTGACTTTGACTCGGCCGCCATGCACATGACAGGTGTTTTGGGGAGCACGGCGAGGGGAACTTCGTAGAAACCAGACGAAACAGCACTCTACGCCCTTTCGTTCAATGTTGCGACGTGGGCATTGGCGGTGACTGCCTGGATGGCCATTGAACCATACATGTAGTTAGTCATTCGATGGCTGCGGCTTCCTTTTAGACCCTATTCCTTCTACGAGAGGATACTCGATTGTGTCCTCGTCCATCATTTTTATATCACTCCGATCACAACACAAACGCCTGACACTGGAGAGCGATTTGGGACGATTGCATACGGCTGTTCGAGAAGATCGAACCAAGCATGAGTGACCGGGTCGCACGACTATGTCAAAGTTCTTCCGCAAAGCTCCAGATTCAGACACAAGCTCCAGTGCTTCGGACAGTGAGGATTTAGAGGAAGACACCCAACACAACTACGATGATCAAGAAGACTTGTCTGCATCGCGGGAGCTGGAAATAGCGACCCCGCCAGTGGAGCATCCACCTGATGCTGTTGCTGTTGCTGGGCCTAACAAGGACTTGCTTCTCCATGCTCTGCTGGAAGAGAAATGTCTAAATGATGTGCGAAAGGAACATGCTGGCAAATCTACTAGCGAAGCAGCTATTGTGATAGAGGCTCGAACTAGGTCAGTCATTTCAGTTGCTGGAATCACTTAGGACGAAACGTGCTAATCGTGCGCTCAGATATCAAACCCTTAGCGCTCAGCTTACCCGGGTTGGCTTGACTGCTGCAGGCCTAGATGAAGACGTTCATCAGACTGTTCGTCAACAATATCGCGATGGTTTAGATGCCTTCGCAAAGGCAGGTGTTCGGCCGAGTAGCTCTTCGGCGAAGATAAGGCCTGCACAGCGCCGATTATTGACTGGTGTTGATGACTTTGCTGCTGACAGTGTCAACTTCGATAATCTGCACATCACGCCTACGGCCCAGCTCCCACTCTCTCTGGGTCCTTATGTTGCTCATCCGCCCATCTTTGGTAGTCGCTATACGCAAGACTTCGAAGAAATGGGAATTCTGGGCAAAGGTGGATACGGCATCGTCTATCAGTGCAGGCACAAACTTGATGGTGTGATTTACGCAGTCAAGAAAGTCCCAGTATCAGAACGTCGAAGGCAGCAGATCCTCATCAGAGGCCAATCGGAGATTGATGAACTGCTAAGCGAACTAAGAACGCTGGCTCAACTCGATCACCCAAACATTGTTCGATACTTTAATGGCTGGCTTGATTACATGAATATAGACGGTCCTGGAGACACCACATCTGGAAGATATCAAGACGACACTGCAGATATTGACGCGAGTCAAAGTGCAAGCTTTGCCGTTGGGCGAGTCCTCACTGGATCGGCTGACGATAATATCTTGTTCGAGAACAGTGTACGTACCTCGCCATGTTTCTTCATACACTCCTCTCGCCAGTCCATGTGCCAAATGGAGCATCCACCCGTATACTGACGGTATTAATAGACATCGCGCAACACAATAAACAGCGTTAGCACAGGCAGCGACAACGAATTGCGCCGGACAGCTTCGCACGCCACAAGAGCCACCGTCAGCGACGAAGACATCGAGTCAATCTCTCGCAACAGCGAAAGAAATCTAATCACTGGCACAGATGGTCTACAATTCGACTTGTCAAAGCCGACACTTGCTGTGCACATGCAAATGGCTCTATACCCAATGACGCTCAGCGACTTCCTCTCGCCCGACAGGTCTTCAGCCACAGCTGCTCCGCCACTAATGCATTGCTTCCACCTCAAACCCTCGGTACGAATCCTTCTCGCCATCCTTGACGGGATCTCATACCTCCACCAAAATCAGATCGTACATCGCGATCTAAAACCAGGAAACATTTTCCTTGCGCCCAGCAGCAGCTCTCGCTTGGCGGATGGTTCCGTCGATTTGTCCTTTTGCAACGACTGTGACAAGCAGGGCAGAGCCGATATGATCTCGCTCAAAGTGCGAATTGGCGACTTTGGTCTCGTGACCGCGCTGGCCACTGCCGGAGACCAACCTTGTCACGACTCAGAAGCCTCTAAATCACCTGTAGGCACCGAGTTGTACAATCCGCCAGATGGCTTGCGTGGCAACGCGAGTCCGGCGCTGGATATTTATGCTGCTGGCATCGTTGCCATCGAGCTACTTTGTCCCTTTGGCACACGTGAGTTGGCCCCATCGCCATGAGCATTTCTGCTGAAGCATTTTGTGACTGACTTGATTGACAGGTATGGAACGTCACGAAACTCTGCATTCGCTCAAGAGCGGCCGCTTACCCGATCGGTTCAATGAACGTATCGGAGATCCTGACGGAGCCTTGGAAGCATGTGTCAGAGAGATGCTGAGGCCAGATCACCCGCCTATAGAAGACCTCAGGCGACGTCTGTCAGCTATCTTATGATAAAATATCAAAAGGAGTTTACACGCTCTTCGCATACTGAGCCCATATCGTGCTTTCATTGTTTGATGATTTCCTAGTATTGAGTGACATGAAGTTACCCACGATTCACTTCAGACGCAATGTCATCTCGTCAGATCTTCACTGTGCTGTGTTCCTCTCCTTGAGGCGCACGTTGAGACCCTTCTGCATTACAAACCACCAGCAGTTCGTCTCCCATTCCTTGTCGGGCTCCACCAACTCTAAGTCGTATTGCAAAAAGAGGGTGGGTATGAGTTTGGACCTGCAAAGGAACATCAGTCAGCAACAGGCTTGTCTCAACTTTAACGCTCGAGAGCCCTCGCGGCCAAAGGCCGTTACAAGGAAAAGAAGCATCGTGCAAGCAAACAAAGAGATACGAGACGAGGATGCTCTCCACTCTCTCCATCAACTCACATTTCCATCCAACTAATATTCCTCCCCAAGCACATCCTAGCTCCCGCTCCAAAGGCGAAGAAGAACCTCTGCATGTCTCCGTACCCTCCGCCTTCAGTCTCAGCTTTCTCGATCCATCGTTCGGGCCTGAAAGCCTCAACGTCGTCACCGAATACTCGCTTATCTCGGTGGATGACCCAAGGATTTGCGCCCACAGTCGTGCCAGCGGGAACAAAGCGGCCGGCAATGGTGGCACCAGAGGAAGGCGACACACGGGGCAGAGACATGCCCACCGCGGGATGAAGGCGGAGGGATTCGTACATTACTGCTTGGAGGTAGGGAAGGTTGTCGGCTTGGGAGAGGGAGACGGGGAAGGATAGGGTGCCGTTCTTCCTGGCGGCGTCGAGTTCGGAGACCAATTTTGCTTTGGTGGTGGCGTTTTTGAGGAGGTGGTAGATGATTGCGCGGGTGGAAATGGCGGTTGTGTCAGAGCCGGCGAATATGTTGGATGTTGCCATTGAGGTTAGGGCTTGGGCGTCGAACGCTTCCGGTTGTGCCGTGTGTGTCGAGAGAAGGTTGGAGAGGATGTCTTTGCGGTCTGAGCCGCGGGTTTGACGGGCAGAGATCTCGTTAGATGCTGTTGTGCGTAGGCTGCCGTGACGGGCGGCTATGCCTAAGTGGCTGCCGATGTATGGGACGAGAGCGTCGTGGAGCCAGTAGAGCCATGGGACTTGACCTCTGTTCATGGAAAGTGTACACATCAGTAAAAAGTCTGTGGGATATTGCGTTCGGCTGTTGCATTTGCACTTACATCCACGCTGCCGACTTCAGAGCCGTCTCAATTGCATTGAAAGAACCATCGTCAGCTCCAGCTTCCATGAACCCGAATGACTTGCTGAAGGTGACCTCTCCGATCACATCGAAGGCAAAAAGCTGAGTCCATCTGCCCATGTCTATGGAACTGTGCTTCAGGCTGTCCATCTTGGATAGAAAGGTCTTGATAGCTGTATCGACATGTGGCTCAAGATCTTTCAAGGCATCCATAGAATAAGCACGGCTCACGAGCCGACGTTGCTGCCCGTGGATTTTCTCATCGCGCTCGGCGAAGAGGTCAAACTTCCTGTGGCCTTGCCAGACGGAGTACCAGTCAGATTTACGAAATTGGGTCCCGGCACCATAGATGGTTTTGATGGCGGTCAAGTCAGCCACAGATAGTTCATTGGGTCCGGTGCGAACAAGAGGGCCATATTTCTTGTGGAGGGCTATCATGGCAGTGTTCATGTTGCCATCCCAGGAGTGCTTGGTCATCCATAGTCGACTTACACTGGCGGTGAGAGGGCCAGGGATGGATGCGAGCGGATGGAGGAAGCGCTGATAGATGATCCATGTGAGCGGAATGACAGCAAGCAGCACAATCAGAGACCAAGGCACGGAAGACTGCGGTGTTGGCGAGGACGAAGAAGACATGGTTTCCTTACGGAGGTAGCAGCAGGCGGTGTACGAGAAGACGATTGCCCTTCGTCTGACCGTCGTCGATGTTATAATTGTGCGGACTGGCAAGATTTGTCACGTGTAGTCAATCAATGGGGCACAAGTGCACTTGTCGATTGACACGCGGTGTGCATGTAGCCTTCAAGAGGGACGTTCTCGGTCAGCGTCATCGTGGGGACGAATCGGCAACGACCAACTGTTTAGGGCATGCATCGAAATTATGCAGCGGAGCACAGTGCGGTATGGGATATTCTTATTGCACATTGTTATCCAAGAAGACTCTCAACACAGGCCTGATCGGGAGGACGTGGAGATATGGCGGAAGATGTGGGCAGAGGGAGGGCTCGCTGCAGCGGTACACGATTTCGGGACTTGGTTGGTGCGATGGCGATGGAGATGTCAGCCAGCCTTGTGCTCGAATGGCGCGCCCGCACACGCGGAGCCCCGCAAGCGAGGCGGCATGAACGAACGGAGACGGCGATGATGCGCCTCTTAGCCTCTTCCTTGCACGCAATTCTCGGCTCAAGCGCGCCCGATCACGTGTCAAGCTGCCGAACTGCTTACCCGCGCCCATGGCCCCGCGCTAGTCGAATCAAAGCCGTTCGGATGCGTAACATGGGACTTGATGCGCCTGCGACTCTGCCTACCGATTTCTACAGCCGTGCCACTCCATGGGTCATGGCGTATACGGCGAGATTGACCATGCCCGTCAATCACCAATGTTATAAGTACAACCGCTCCTCCTCTGCTTACGCTTTCCACTTCCCCTGTGTTATACCTTACATCTCTTAACGATCGTCCTGTCGTTGTCAGGCCCCCTACCTGCTCATCAATACCTTCCATCTGCTCTCTATAGCTTGCGTAAGAGTAACTGTGCTTTTTACCACATCTCGCGCACCTATATACTTACCTTTAAACCCCTCTTGAGGGTTCGAATCAAGCCAATCACACCTCCAAGATGGCTTCTTCAGACAAGTACGACATTGTCATTGTCGGCGCCGGCCCTGTAGGCCTTCTGCTGTCGACATGTCTCGCACGATGGGGATACAAGATCAAGCACGTCGACATGCGCCCAGAACCCACCCTTACCGGACGTGCCGACGGCATTCAACCACGATCACTTGATTTGCTGCGCAACATGGGCCTGAAGCGCGCCATCATGGACAACGATCCCGCCAAAGTCTACGAAGTCGCATTCTGGGATCCTGCGAAACGAGGAATCGAGCGCACTGGCACATGGCCTTCGTGTCCCGGTTTCATTGATGCGCGTTACCCTTTCACCACCCTTCTCCACCAGGGTTTGATCGAGAGAGTTTTCATTGCAGACCTTGAGAAGAACGGCGTACACATCGATCGTCCTTGGAGGATCACAGGATTCGAGAACGATGGCGCAGACAGCGAATACCCAGTTTCGGTCGATCTGGCACACGTCGATGGCCACGAGAAGCAGTCTGTTCGGGCCAAGTACCTGTTCAGTGGTGAGGGCGCGAGGAGTTTCGTGCGCGAACAATTGGGTGTGAAGATCGTCCACAAGGATCCTATTGCCCACGTGTGGGGTGTCATGGACGGAGTTGTGCGCACCAACTTCCCAGATATCAAGGTAAGCTCCTGCCGAACTACGCGCGATCAATTGATAACAATGCTAACAAGTGCTTCAGATGAAATGCACAATCCACTCAGACGTCGGTTCCATCATGGTCATTCCCCGCGAGAACAACATGGTCCGCCTATACATCCAGATCGCTTCATCGACAGACGACGACTGGAATCCTAGAAAGCAAGCAACAACAGAGGAGGTTCAAGAACACGCAAAGAAGATCCTCAAGCCATACTACATCGAGTGGGACCGCGTGGAGTGGTACTCGGTCTACCCCATTGGACAAGGAATCGCAGAACGCTACACACTCGACGAGCGTGTCTTCATGGGAGGCGACTGCTGCCACACACACTCCCCCAAGGCCGGTCAAGGCATGAATACTGCCTTCCTCGACGCCCAAAACCTTGCGTGGAAGATCCACCACGTCGAAAGTGGCTTCGCCGACCGCTCTCTCCTCAAATCATACGAATCCGAGCGCAAGCTCATCGCCGAGAACCTCCTGAACTTCGACGCGCAGTACGCAAAGCTCTTCTCCCAGCGCCAGCCCAGCGCCGGCGAAGTCGGCAGCGTGAACAAGCACACCGCCGGCGAGCAGCAGCCCGCCGAGGAGAATGAATTCATCAAGACCTTCAAATCAGCCTGCGAGTTCACCTCCGGCTACGGCGTGGCTTACGGCCCCAACTCGCTCAACTGGTCCGACGCGCATGTCACCGGCAAAAACCCTCTCTTCCTTTCCGAGCCCGCAGGCACCACCAAGCTCCGCTCCGGCCGCATTCTCATCCCCGCCACCGTGACCCGTGTATCAGACGCCAACCCTGTGCACCTCGAACAAGAGATCCCTCTCAACGGCTCCTACCGCATTTACATCTTCGGCGGCAAGAAAGAGATTACACGCTCCGCGATCTCCGACTTCGCCACCAACCTCACAAAGAAGAACTCTTTCTTCGCAGCCTACCAGCGCTCTGACATTGCGACCGTCAACCACCTGGAGAAGCACAACCCGCACTCCGACTTCTTCACTTTCGCCACCATCTTCAACGCCAACAGGCCCGACATCGAGATCGGCGACGACCTGCCCGAAGTCCTCGCCCGCTACTACGACCACGTGTACGCGGACAACGTCTTTGACGTGCGCGTGCCGAATGCCAAGGCAGCAGCGCACGTTAAGATGGGTCTCAGCGAGGAGGAAGGCGGTGTCGTCGTCGTCAGACCCGACGGCTATGTTGGCTGCGTTGTGAAGCTTGTTGAGGGCAGTGGCACCGTCGACGCGCTGAACGATTATTTCGCCAGTTTCTGCGCGAAGAAGATCGGTGGCGGTGAGAGCGCGAGGTTGTAAGTGCTTCCTTGCGAGATGTTCCTTTCTTCTCCCTTTTTGAGTTGTTTCTCTTTTTTTCTCATCGAGACATGGGCTCACGTTTTCTTTTTCATGACTTTCAGGGAATAATCTTAGCGCGGCGTTTATCTTCGATCGAATCCTCATGAGAAGATATAGGGCATGGGGTTGAATGCTGGTTGCAGAAAGTTCGACGCTGGACACGAGCTACGCGAGATATATAAAAAAGAACTAGAAAATCTAGTAGATCAAACAAGAATACTTTTACATACTCTATGAGTGGGTATCATCTGTTTTACACATAGCCACGAAGCTTTGTTAGATCTAGACATTGTAACCGTCTGTGAATTCTTCCCGTTTCACCACCATCCAGCCCTGCAGCACCCGAATGTGAGTCCAACTGCACCTCATCCCCGCCGACTTCTAATCCGGCGAGTACAGTGCGTGCGTACTCGAGCTTCTCCTTAACTTCTTCGCCTCGGCGTCTCTCCTCTGTGTGACCTGGTCGCCATCTACTCTCTTCCTGAGCATCAACGCCGTTCGAATCAGCTCGTCTACCTTGCCCGGCTCGTCTGGCACTCGCCAGTCGAAAGCATTGAACTCGGCGCTGGATTCCAGAGCCAAAATCTCTTCTGCGCGCAGCTTAATCATGGCCAGCACCACGTTGAACAAGAACGTCTGTTGTCGCGGCAAGCAGAGCCAAATGTCCCAGACGCGCTGGAGGGCATTTTTGGGCAGGCGATTGGCGAGCGCGGCCAGGTGCCAACCAGGCTGGAACGTCGCGGCCGCATCAATGTCAAGTTCGGTCAATTTCTCGTCGACTTTAGGCATGAGTTCGCGCACGTAGCTGCGTAGGACGACGTTGTCTGCTATCGCACCGTGCATGGGTGCGTCGCGTGAGAAGTAGCCCGGCGGAAAGAAGTTGTCGACCATGTTGCAGAGGACCCAGAAAGCGTCGTCCTCGGCTGGGATGGCGAGCAGGAGGTGGCCGGCAATCATATTGAGACCTTGCGTGTAGCCTAGGCCCTTGTATTTGGCGATGAACGCGATGAGGAGGCGTTTCAGCTTGTCGTGGCCCCGGTCGACGTAGTAGTCGAATTGTTCGGTGAGAGTGCGAGGAACGTCTTTGAGAATTGCGTCAATCTCGAGAGGGTCTTCGCTTTCGCCTTCGGTGAGGTAGTGTCTGTACTCGTCTGGGCTCATAATAGCGTAGGTGTTGGATAGCTCCATCCAGACGGGATGCCGGAGGCGATTGGGAATACCGCCAACGATGAGTCTGTTGAGTGAATCCATCTTAGCACGCCCAGCACTTCCTTCACGGCCGAAGCGTCCAGCGCCGAGAAGGGTGCCTTGCGCCTCCTGCTCTCCACCTTGCTGACGAGCATTGTTAAGTTTGAGGATAAACCTGTTCCATTCAGCCTCCTGTGGATCCTGTGAGTCGTTCGTCAAAGTTGGCGGGAGATCATCTGGATCGTGCTTTGCTTGCATTTCCACGGGTTCACGCGTGGGCTTTGACTCGCGTCGCTTGACTGTGCCGCCGCTAAATAGTGTTGTTGTCCAGCTCACACTATCTTGGCTCTGAGCGTCTATCGAACGCGAGTCGATGGATTTTGTTCTTTCTGTGGGTTTAGATGCTCTGAGCACGTGTGTTAGTATATTGGTTGGGTGTTTGATCTAAGACGACGAACTTACACTGACGCAGACCGAGAAGAGGATGGTGTACTACAATAGGATTGTCAGCGTTTGAAACTGCCAGATGGTCAAGATTATTCCGTACGCAGATCGCTGCCCAGGCTCGCGTTTTCGAGGAACGCCACCAAACAGCCTAGTGATGCCTTTCACGGTGCCTCCAACAGTCATCTTTGGGGCGATATCAAGAGTCTATGGCAGATTTGGTTAGTTCATAAAGTAGCTTTGATAGATTTCGCATTCCTGACATACACTACTTTCGGATTGCGTGCCTTGAGATGGAGCCAGGTCTTCTGATGCTGCCGAAAGGGATAGGCGTCGCCGTTCTGCCTGCCTAACACGGGACGCAGCATCGGCGACACGGTCTTTAGGAACTTTGTATTCTTCACATAACCGTTGGAGGGCAGTGATATGTGCATCGCGCTCTGCTAAGCTTTCAGAAAGGCGCTTGACTAGGTTGATGGCGCCGTGATGATCGAGGACTCCCTGTAGAACTGCGCTGTCCGCAGCTGAAAGCGCCCGAGGATCATCGACATTCACAGCAGGCCTTTCATCGAACATGGTAGGCTCGGATCTGTCCAGCAGTCCGTTCAAGTTCTCAGACATAGTAGGCGCATGTGCCGCATTTGGGGAGCCAGGGGGGTCGGGGAAAGAGGTCAGCGAATCTGCGTCGTCCTGCGCAGACAGCAGAGGCCGCTTGCTCGACCTCCTGCTGATCGTCGCCATTGCGCGTTGTGTTTCTGCACCGCCGTTGTAGAAGTGGCAGTCTGATGTTGTTGTATTGCCGTTTCCGTCGAGATCTGGGTGCCCTCCTGCCGCCACTCGGAGACGCTCCCGCGCTTGCGGCGTCTAACATCACTGCTCATCGTCACCAACAACAACCTTGTCCTCAGCCATGCTACAGACCACACTGCGGGCAAAAATGGCTTCCAAACTGAGGGCGGCAATCATCGTCATCTCGGAAACGGCAAGCAAGGATGCATCCACTGACAAATGCATCCCGGCCTTGCAGGACGTCTTCCAGCAAGACGGCGGAGACCGCTGGGAGGCAGCCGATACAAAGATAGTTCCAGACGATGTGTCTGCCATTCAAAACGCCATCAAAGAGTACACAGACACTTCCCGCAATGCCAATCTGGTCGTCACAAGTGGCGGTACTGGATTTGCACACAAAGATGTCACTCCAGAGGTAAGCTCATACATGTAGTCATCGTACTTCGATCACTATTTTTCAAATACGCAGTCAAGACGAGGTTCTGACAGCGACAGGCTGTCGATTCTCTTATTCAGAGACACGCACCTGGGCTCGTTCATGGTATGCTCGCGGCATCGCTTGCTGTCACTCCATTCGCAGTCATGTCTCGTCCAGTTGCGGGTGTCAGGAACAACACTCTCATCTTGACACTCCCCGGATCCCCTAAAGGCGCTAAAGAGAACCTTCAATCCGTAATCAAGATGTTGCCTCATGCGTGTGAGCAGGCTGCAGGCATGGACTCACGCACTCTTCATTCAGGCGGCACACAGAAGCTCGAAAAAGACGCTGGTGTCACAGTCGCTGCCGCAGCGCCAGAAGCAGCACACAATCACAGCCATCATCATCACGATCACAGCCATTCGCACAAACATACCTCTGGGCACGGTTCACACGCGATTCCGAGAGCTCATACCTCACTCGAAGATCGTCCGTTGTCAAACGACCCAAATGCAGGACCTACCAGACGCTACCGCGAGTCGCCCTATACAATGCTGTCGGTTGGAGCTGCACTCCGCAAGATTTACGACCACACTCCAAAACCAGTAATCACAACCGCTCCCGTTGATGAGAAGCTGGTTGGATCAGTCCTGGCACAAGATGTCCAAGCACAAGAACCAGTGCCTGCGTTCCGTGCTAGTATCGTGGACGGCTACGCTATCATCGCATCGAAACACATGATGGTGCCCAGCACTAAAGGCGTCTTTCCAGTCGTTGGCATCTCTCATGCTCAAGCCGGAGAAGCAGAAGTGGACGACCTTAGAATCGGCGAAGTTGCACGCATCACGACTGGCGCTCCACTGCCACCAGGCGCAACATCTGTAGTGATGGTCGAAGACACTGTGCTAAAATCCATGACCGACGATGGCAAGGAGGAGAAAGAGATCGAGGTACTCACCGCCGACGTAGAACCCGGCGAGAACGTGCGCGAGATCGGATCCGATGTCCAAGCTGGGGACGTGATCATGAAGCATGGTGAGGGTATCACTGCGGTTGGTGGTGAGCTTGGTCTTCTTGCATCCGTGGGCACAAAAGAGGTTTTGGTCTACAAGAAGCCTGTCGTCGGTGTTCTCAGCACAGGCGACGAGATCATTTCCCATGACCGTGATGGCCACCTGCGACACGGTGAAGTGCGCGACACCAACCGACCCACACTTCTTACCGCGATTCGAGGTTCTGGCTTCGACGCTGTCGATCTCGGCATAGCGTCTGATAAACCTGGCGCCCTCGAGCAGACCCTGCGCGACGCCATGCGACGTGTCGATGTCATTGTGACTTCCGGAGGCGTGTCTATGGGAGAATTGGACTTGCTCAAACCGACCATCGAGCGGCAACTGGGTGGCACAATCCATTTCGGACGTGTTAGTATGAAGCCTGGCAAGCCGACCACGTTTGCCACCGTTCCCTTCAAGTCCAACGAGGGTCAGCGTCAAGACAAAGTCATCTTCGCGCTCCCTGGCAACCCAGCTTCGGCCGTGGTGACATACCACCTCTTCGTACTGCCCGCTTTGCACAAGATGAGCGGCATCAGCCCCGTTGGCTTGCCAAAGGTCAAGGTTGTCCTGGAGCAGGATGTTAGATGTGACACAAAGCGAAGCGAATATCACCGCGTTTTGATCGCGGTGAATGCTGAAGGTAGGCTGATCGCGACAAGCACTGGTGGACAACGCAGCTCGAGAATCGGAAGCTTCAAGGGTGCGAATGGCTTGTTGTGTCTGCCCACTACACAGCCCGTCGTGAAGAAGGGCGAGACTTGCGAGGCCTTGATCATGGGCAAGATACTGAGCGAGCTTTGATCGGACGGCAAGGGATTGACTGACTATCATTGTTACAAGCTACACATACTGTGCAGCTAAAGAGTCGATTGACTGGACATCATTGTCATAAGCTATACATAAAATGCAGCCCACGATTTGAATGATTTGAAGTGTTACTCAGTCTACATACACATATCTATACATAACAACTCAAAATCGCGCTGCCCGCTTTCCTGTCCAGAACGCCTGAGAATGCTATGGTTGTTGGGGTATCGGCCACTACACAGAGTGGCGCTGCTCGGCCAGTGTTAGGCCTAGCTAACTTTGCTCTCAAAATCAGGTGCTCATTTGAAGTCGTTGGCACCACCGCTCAGCAGCAGTCCGATGATGAGTCCGAAGAGGCCGAGGACAGACGAGAAGATCTCAATGACCAAGATCTTGACGAAACTAGTGACGAATTAGTGATCCGTGATCATGCCTGTGTGAGGCCTCTGACTTACAGCGAAGGATCCGCAGCGTCAGCCAAAGCAGCGCTGGAACCGTTGATACCAACACTGACACCACAGATCAAGTTGCACATGCCGACCAGCACTCCACTCCAGAACAACGCATAGCCGGTGTAGTAGTTGCTGCCAGAGTACGAAGCGTCACCGCTGACCTGGCCCAATTTGGCGGAGAAGACGATGCTCATAATGACACCGTAAATGGCGACGACTTCACAGAAGATGATGGAGATCAAGTTCTTGGTGCGGATGCGCGGTGCCTTCACACCACCACCCAGGATCGAGGTTCCAGTAATGAAGATTCCCCTGTGTTCCTGTTCTCAGCATCTGTTCCTTTTGTCCATTCCTTTGTCGGCGAATCATACCATGCAGCGCCAATCACAGAGAAACCGATGCAGAGGCCGATGCCTGCGGATGCCCAGGCGTAGGGGGATATCGATTCGATGAACGCGCCGACCTGCAAGTAATTGTGTTAGACATATCCCTCGATTTGCGCATTGCATGGTCCGTACATTGAATGCCTCGCCCTCGCCATTAAACAGCATGTCTGCCAACCCGTGTTAGCCCTTATGTCGCCTCCATATCCCAAGCTCTTATGTTCCAGAACGTACAAAGTCCGATGACCGTGAGCGCGGTGCCAGCACCATAGATGCCATATGTGAGTCCGCCCATGACTGGCGCGCGTGTGAAGGAATAGAGAGGTGGAAGTGAGGCGGTTGGTGAATGGAGCTGCCTTTCGTTGATGATGTCCTATGCAGCAGCTTGGTCTCCAGAGCGCGCGGGTGTTCCGCGCGTGCCTCAGGTTGCGCGGAGTCAGCCAGTATATATACCGACGACGACGTCTCGCTCTCACGACCTCACCACCCTTGCGACGACCTCCTGGTACTATACTCGCCTTACGAAACAATCAGCGACTCGCCAGGAGGTTCTACTTTACCACGATATTCCCAACAGACAGCATTCAAGATGGCCACGGCTACCAACTCTACCTTCTATGAGCTCTACCGTAGCTCCTCGTACGTTCGCTCTCTTGTCTCCGAGTGGATGCGAGTAGACACTGATTAGTATGTCACAGCATCGGTCTCGCCCTTGCCGATACTCTCGACGATCTCATCTCCTCCCGCCGTATTGAGCCGCAGCTAGCGATGCGCATCCTCCAGAACTTCGACCAGAGTATAGCAACAGTGCTTGGAGACAAAGTGAAAGCCAGGATGACATTCAAGGTACGCGGGTTCCAGCTCAGTTACTTCAACATGTGCTAACAAGCTCTCAAAGGGACACCTCGATACCTACCGTTTCTGCGACGAGGTCTGGACCTTCATCATCAAGGATGTTAAGTTTAAGCTGGATAACACCAACAATGTTGAGGCCGAGAGAGTCAAGATTGTCGCATGCCAGAGTAAGGAGAAGGCTCCATGAGCGTCTGGAAAGCAAGGCAACTAGTTGCTATCACCGAGGTCGTCGGTCTGTACAATGAGCGAGGGAGGCGTTTCGCTCTGCAAGAGCAAAGGGTTGATCATCTATTAATGAACGTTGCTACGGTGCAGACATGAACGCACGCCATTATCTGAAGAAATTCTCGGCACAACATGAGCCGAACAGGATGGAGGGGAGAGTGACGGCAGCTCGATGCGGCAGGAAAGCCAGGTCATTGAGGACTATATCGAACGATGTCATGTCCATGATGGCAGAGATGATTATGTGGATGGCATTGGCGAACGGAAAGAAGACAGGATTACTTAATGATACCCATGCAGAACACGTCAATCGAGATAAGATGAACCAGTCGTCGCTTTTCCTTGTCCTCTTGTGCTTGACAAGAACTGCTTCCACCATAGCATGCAATGATAATGAGTGTCGCAAGCAGACTCTTGGATACGGCTACAGTCCTCAGATTAACTCTTTCACCATCTTTTGTATAAGCGTTTAGGGTTACACGATTGCATCGATTCTCGATAAAGTTGTTAAATTCATCGGCCGATTTACTATCGCTTATCGAGTAGATAACAGGTGATTCACAAGTTTATGTATTAATGCTGAAGAAGTTTCGAATTACGGTCGTTTTGCAAGAGCTAGAACAACGTATGTAAGCAAAAGGTTCAAAGACGTTGGCTTGGGGACATGCATTGAGAAATGTATCAAGCGCACTGCGTCGGAGCACAACCTGTTGTAATTCAGTCAATACAAGCTCGATACTCTATAGCATGTACAGAGCATTTAACAAAACAACCACCAGATGTCTACTTCTAAAAAAGCCTATATGCAACATATACATGTACTGCAGGTGCTGTCTAGCGCCAAGCAGAAGCCATCCATCGCTCGTTCTCGACTCCAGCCCTGCGACCTCATCTCATCAAGACAGACCACAGCATTTTGTCCAAACCAGCCATATAACAGAATGTCAACGGCTCAGACCCAATGGCTCTTCTACGCCATCTCTTCTGGCGCCTGCGCAGCCCTCAACGGCGTCTTCGCAAAACTAACTACAACAACCCTAACAACCTCATGGGCCACAGGTCTCTCCCACTTCTTCGGCTTCAAAGAAGAGAGCGTAGTCATTGAGGTTCTTGTTAGAGGCGTAAGTGTCCGATAGAGTTATGCTACTAGATGGTTCCATTCACTAACTCTTACTGTATAGTTTTTCTTCGGCATGAACCTGCTCTTCAATGCTATTATGTGGGGCCTCTTCACGCGAGCTCTTACCCTGGCCAGCAGTACGGTTCGTGTCAGTGTCATTAACACAAGTGCCAATTTCGTGCTTACGGCGCTGTTGGGATTCTTCATCTTCCGGGAGTCGTTGCCTGGTGAGTTCTGGAAGGAGTACGTCTCTGGTTCGATCTCAACTAACCTTTGCTAGGCTTGTGGTGGCTCGGAGCAAGCTTCTTGATTGCAGGTTCTGTGATCATTGGAAGACGTGAGGAAGGCAAGGAGAGTGGTGATGCGAGCACGGCTGGTGCTGAGCCCGCCGTACTTGCGAGCGGACAGAACTACAGCGACGAACCGGATGCGCCGCTGGGTAGCCGTGCGGGACTTGGCAATGATCTTGAGCTTACTGGAAGTGAAAGGAGGAGAAGTAGAAGCGCTGACAGAATTGGACGGGGAGAAGATGACTAGCATTCTGAACAATTTAGGCCAAAGCATACGAAGGTCGTATACAGCCCTTCGAATCCACGTTTTTGGTGTTATCAAGAACGCCGCTTGGCTCATGGAATTCGGGCTTCATAGTGAAGAATGTATCCAACAAGATGCCGGGAAACCCAAAAAACTTGTTGGGATCGCCGCTCTGGAATAGATTGACGGCGCTCTTGTATGAACACAAACTGCAGCAACGGTCCCGGCATGAGCTACCACGATTGTGCATCATATCCACCGGACCCGATATCAACATAAGTTCGGGCAATTGCACTCTATCGTGGCCCTCTTCATGCCGTGGCCGCCCAACCCAAATTACAAGTTTCGCCTGCGAACAGAAGGGAAGGTGAGCGACAAGCGCTCGAATAAAATATTGATCGACTGCCCATGGATATACCAAAAGATTGCCTTGAAACCTAACTTGGCTTCTGGGTTCTGAGTTGAGCTCAACGATGACTCCAACACTGTACAAATCAGGCCCTTTGCATTACAACAGAACTCCTTCCACAACCGAAATTATGACGCGGATTTGGCATGTTTCAGCCATTGAGACCCCTCATGAAGCACACCGTGTTTACTTGGTCTGCACCTTGTGGTCACCCTGCACGGCCTGCGCGTAGGTTGGTGGAACATCGGTACTCGGGCGCGACGACTCCGCAGGCGTGGGAGCTGAAGGTCCAACAAAGCCGTTCTGCTGGCCAGGGAACTGCGCATTGGGTGTGTTGTTCACGGTTCCATAGCCTTGCTGTTGGCGCTGGGGGCGCTGGCCACCTCCGGGCGCATACTGCGGCTGGCCTTGCACGTAGTAGTAGGTCACGCGCCCTTGCTCTTCGTCGTCGGCGACTTGCTCGTAGGTGGGGTCGGGCGAGATGGCGATGATGTACCAGGCATGGACGAGACCGGGAAGGAAGCCGAGCACTGTTTGAACATTGTTAGTGATGAGCCGCTGGGAAGCGTGAATTGTATTAACTTACTGCAAAGGGCGATGTTTATCAGACTATCTGCTGAGCAGATACCTCTCTTGACCCACACCGCGAGAGGAGGGAAGAGGATGGCGATTAGGCCGAGGAATATGTCGCTGCCGCACATGATGGGCTGTGGGGGTGAAAATTTGTCGCGTGAGGTGGTTCTTTTGGTGTTGAGGAGTATGTCGGACTCTACTCAAGGGAGAGCTAGGTATATCAAGGTCACATGTCGCGAGGAATCTTGGTGCCTTCATGTTGGTGCGGCTGTGCTGGTAGGCCAATGACGAAATGCGGGGGTGGCGGCGAACTTGAAGGCGGCGAAGTGCGAACGCTTTCTTCAAGGATACAAGCATTCAAGTTGTGAGGACGAACATATCCTTGTAATGCTGGTATCATTGATAACAGGTGTCTGGATCTCTGCTGCTGATGAGAGATCAATGGTGTGGTCCTCATTAACTCTTATGAAGGCGACTCCAATTCATTGTGTTCTTACGGCCCATACTCTCTTTTAAATACTCTCTGTCTTCCACTTGAACACCAAAGCCTTTCAAGTTCCGCGTACAGTCGTTACTCAAAAGTCTGCGAACAGCGTCTCAGCGGCAATCAATCCCCTAAAGTAGACAAGAGCTATAGGTAGGACTATACTAGGAGTCAAGACTACTCGAAGTATCCTTAATTATCTCAACGGGAGATAATTTAATTTTTGAAACTAGACCTGCCGATACTTGCATAATACGACATTGTGATGTTCGCAGACTTATGAGCTAGAACTGTAACATCACGGAAGGATGGCAATAGCTATAGTCAAGTTGAAATTTGTATTGACTGGCACATGTCGGACATCACTTCTTCTTCTTGCTCTTGCTACTCTTGCTCGCTCCCGTCTTCGCTGCTGTCTCGCGTGCAATTTCTTCTTGACAGTTTCTGTAGTGCAGTCTGTAAGTAAGCGCGCAGACTAGATGACAGACGAGCGGACGTACCGTGCAATCTATCCGAATCTGCGTTTCCGTGATCGTCTCCGAAGTGTTGGCGTTTGTCATCTGTTTGGCTGATGGTTCCATGTTTTTCTGCCACCATATTCATAGATCTGGTTTCTCTGCCATTTCCCACATCTACAGCCATCACCGCGGCAATAAGTACATTTTGTGGTTGACTTAAACACAAAGGAAGGTCGGGGACGGGTTTCGTGTTTCATAGTTTTCAAGACAAACGGAGAAGAGCAAACGAAGACATGCAAGACGGGAAGGCGCATGAGCACACTTCACTCTTCAATGCACCACCACGACCTACAGCTGAGAGACAGCAATGCACACTTGCGGTCATTTACGCGTTGACGACAATCTGTTCCGGTGTATCTCGACTCAGACGTGGCATAGCAAACGCTGGTGCGTCGGCTTGTCCCAGCAATTGAACCCAACATTGCCTATAGACCGAACAGCTTGAAGATAAAGGTGAGGATGGAATCCCCGTCCAGATGTGGCAGTTTCCCTAATACACGTTTCTTGCCCCCTCCGTGGACCTCGTCGTCCACATGTCAGTAGCGTGCCCATCATAGGATGTTGCAGGGAGAGAAGTGGTTGATGTCTGTGGGGACGGCAATGTGCTATATGATGCAAGCAGCGATGGCAGGCTGATGCGGGTGATTAATTATTAGGGCACATGAGACGGAAGTGAAGATGGCTCGATGGGAAGTGAACAGTGCTGGCGCACAGGCGCATGGGGAAACACGAGAGGCAGCGCCGCTGGAAGAAGCCTCTCGACACTCGCGAACGTGGGGCATCTGCATCTGCAGGCCTCCGGACAAAATTATGAATCACGCGTCACTTCTGGTCCGATCCCTCACTCGGACTGGCCCACTACCACTGCGTGCAATTGCAAGACACCACAACACCCACTGGCCTCGGATTGCATCTCAAACTTGCTACAGAGGACGACTACAGCGATTCCACTCCACAATTAGGACCATGGCTTCCATCCACATCGACGACAAGGTCAAGGCCTTGATCAACAACTCATACCCGCAGACTCAGGATGCTGGTGACGACCCTCACAAGCTCTCGTCTATTGCCTACCCCCACGTCGAGGTTCGTACTTGAGCTCGACCAGACTGTATGAACATGTATGAACATGCAACTAACAAGTACTACAGTACACCCAGCCCGAGAAGGCTGAGATCGAGCAATGGCTCATCACCTCCTCCCACATCGCTACCGCAACTGAGGACCCTGCGAAGACTGCTGAGCGCCTCTCCTCTCTGAACACTCACCTCTCTACCCGCTCCACCCTCCTCGGCAGCAAGCCCTCCGTCGCTGATGTCGGCATGTACACCCGCTTGGCTCCCATCGTCAAGCTCTGGTCTCCCGAGGAGCGCACTGGCGAGCAGGGCTACCACCACATTGTCCGTCACTTGGACTTCGTTCAGAACTCTCCAATGTTCAGCCTGAAGGTTGCCGAGAGCGACAAGGTCCCCGTCGACATTGACCAGATCATTGCTCCCGTCAAGACTTTCGACGCCAAGGCCGAGAAGGAAAAGAAGAAGAAGGAGAAGGCCGCTGCTGCCGCTGGCGGCGAGGCCCCGGCCGGCGAGTCGATTAAGGAGAAGGCCAAGGAGACCGGTGAGAAGGCTAAGGAGACTGGCGAGAAGATTGCAGGCGCCGTCGCTGCCAACGTCCCTGGCGTCAAGAAGGAAAAGAAGGAGAAGAAGGAGAAGCAGCCCAAGCCCCCCAAGGCCGCTGCTGTTGAGAAGCCTCTCTCGCCTGCTCAGATCGACCTGCGTGTCGGACACATCCTCAAGGCCGAGAGACACCCCAACGCCGACTCGCTTTACGTCAGCACCATCGACTGCGGCGACGCACCCGGCACCGACAACACTTCCGAGTACGAGGGCAAGACCGTCCGTACCGTCTGCTCTGGCCTCAACGGCCTGATTCCTCTCGAGGACATGCAGAACCGCAAGGTCGTCACCGTCTGCAACCTCAAGCCCGTCACCATGCGCGGCATCAAGTCCTGCGCCATGGTTCTCGCCGCCTCTCCTCGTCTCGCACCTGGTGTCGAGGACAACCACGCTGGTCCCGTCGAGCTTGTCGACCCTCCTGTCGCCGCTGAGGCTGGTGACCGCGTGTACTTCGAGGGCTGGGAGGGTGAGCCTGAGCCAGTCTTGAACCCCAAGAAGAAGGTTTGGGACTACTGCCAGGTTGGCTTCACCACCACTGATACCAAGAACATCGCGTTCGACGTGGCTGCTGTTGAGCAGCTGAAGGACAGCGGCAAGACTGGTCTCGCTATTCTCAAGACCAAGTCTGGTGACTGCACTGTTCCTTCTCTCACTGGTGGTATTGTCAGGTAAACCACACAACATTACGATATCATAGATAACGCGCAATGAACCCAAAAAGGTCTGCTGTTAAGCCGTAAATTCATGTACTCTGCCAGCTACTTGCACCAATGCTTACTCCGCTCATTGCCCATTTTCCATAGACCTCAGGCAAAGAGGTCTGCTATCGCTGATACCCTCAACGAGTGATATGTGGAGTCTGAAACTTGATACTGCTCCGTCTTCTCACCGACTGGCTCAAGGTACCATTGTCCCTGCTTACGCTCCGAGTCAGACTCCTCAAGTCTGTCTGTGGCACCCTCGCAGCGCTGGAAGTCCAGACTGCCTCGTCCGTACGCCTGAGCAAATGCATTGAGCTTCCATCACCGTACTTCGGTTTCCTGGGAGATGTCTCCAACACCATCTCATCACTGTAAGGCACTTGGACCGGTTCAAAGAAGCGAGAGCTTGACTTCTTGCGGATAATTGGCTGTCTGTACGGCTCAGAGTCCAGCTGGTCTTTCGCTGCGCTAAAATAACCGCTTTCCTCTAGATCGATGAAGCTATTTCGCCGAGTGTTTGCGGCTGTGCTTTCGGGTCTGTTGCTGTCGCTTCTGATGCAAGGTGTACTGTTTTTGAGAATCGATCTAGGTTGGATGCTCGAGCCTTGATCAAGTGTGGTCTGGTCGCGGCTTTGACTTCTGGTTGAAGCTTGTGCAATCGTGTCTGCATGGCTAACAGCATGAGTCATGTTTGAGGGTTTGCGCACGACACTACTGTAGTTTGGAGGCGGGTCTTGTATGTCGTCTTCTTGGCCTAAGAGCATATCCTCAACGCGGAAATCATCCTCGATGAGTTCGCTGACTTCATTCGTGATCCCCTTGCCTGAGGGTGTCTGCCGACGGAAGCTGGGTACTCGCGTGCGATTGGTGCGTGCGGGCACGGGATCATTCATATCACTCGTTCGCCGCCTTTCGTTGGGTGGGCGATTGACTGGGGTTTCCAAAAGCCCTTCATGACTCGAAATCGCCGCTGGCAGAAGAGACTGATTTGCGGATTTCTCCTCATAATTGATGACATGATGATGTTCGACATCTTGATCGACATATGTGTCTGCTGCCTCATCATCGTATCTGTCATCAGCAGCATCATCATCACTGTCGTCCTCATCGCTGCCACTTTCATCTCCGTCATCGCCGCTCTCGCTACCATGAGAGACACTGGCCTCTCTTCTTGGTGCTGAGATGGAGGCTAACTCGGCTGAAATGGAGCGCTCAGCTTCGTGCTCGAAGCTGACGCGTTTGTCTGTTGGCTGATATGGTCCCCCAGGCGATGCTGGGGCAGGATTGACTTCATCACACCTCACTGCGTCCTCATGGGGATTGAACGTGTCATCTCGTTTCAATGTGAGTCGACCAGAGTCGGTATCGTCCATAAAAACGACTTCAGGCAGTGGACCACTGACGAGACTGAGCGCTTGCAATCCAGCCAACAATGGCTCGCGTTGTCTGAGAACGTTTTTTCCAATGCGTCGACAAGGTCGGCTGGGGGTGAGTTCTGATTGCTCAAACCCATCGCCCACTACCTGCCTAGACCGACTACCAGTAGGTGTGATTCTAGAGTGATCGCGATTCCTGCGTAGGCGTTCGAGAGACTTATGGCAGGATGGTGGGGTGCGAATGCGCTTCCTGATTGCGCTTAATGGGACCTTGGCTTTTCTTTTTCTAGGTCTTGACTCCGAATCGTCAGACAGCATTGCATCGAGCAGTGGCTGAGCAGACGACGAGACTGGGTCGTTAGGCATTACGCCATGCGTGTTCGCGTGGCGACCGAATACATCGTCGGTCCTCGCACCAGGTACCAGAATCAACTCGTTCAAAGGTAGGCGCCCTTTCGCCTCGCGTGCTGACCTTAGCTTGCCATTTTGTTTCCCAGGATGCGATGCACGATGCGCCCTTTGACGGTATGCGGTCTTACTGCGGCGAGGAGACTGTGAGCGTGAACGGTATCCTTCATCTCCGTTTTCCTGTTGCACGCCAGCTGTGTTCGCAGCACCCTGCCTTGATGTTTGTGCGGTTGTTTTAGGAGGTTTCTGCACATGGTTCCACCTGCGCGGAGTCACAGCGAATCGTGTTCTTCCATTCTGAACCATTGACTCGGCATCAGACAGAGGCGAATCGTCACTCGAAGATGCTGGATCCGGTCCACGCTTAGTTATGGGATTCCTCTCGCTGATGGCGGCGGTGACATCGCTGCGCAGAAATTGGCTTCCCGTCAAAGGCAGAAGCTTGTTCTTATGCTTGCCATATGTGGTCTTGGGAATACTAGCTGCAATTCGAGCCTGGGCGCTGGCTCGACTTCCACTATCCATGGCTGATATTGAACAATGGGGCTGATGCCGGTCGGAGTGTGCTTTCCAATGTTTGTCAGTATTTGAAAAGGGTTGTCATTGCCTCACATGTCAGCAAGCAGATTTTATGTATGACTGAAGCGAAGTGGTGAGGTTGAATTAAGCTGCGTTAGCATCAATGGAAGGCACGCGTGAAGCGGAGCTCAACTATCGTGCCTGCCGACAGTGATCTTGAATTACAGCTCTCAAGACACTTTGCGATGAAACAAGGAATGAAGTGATGTGAACCTAGTAAATGTGCTGATGAATTGAAAATTGGCGGAAATTCGCACAATTGGTATCTCAAATGAAGTCAGCAATGAACGCCAACACATGCCGCTATCCGTAATGCAACCATATCAACAATAATCCCACGCGAGCAGCGTTCTACACCTCACATCCTCCTGATCTCGGTCTCGCCTGTGTACTTCTCAAGGCCACCGTTCAGGTGCTCCCACCACTCAAAGAGCATGCTCTCGCAGATGAGCTTGAACCATGGTGTGAACTTGAGCGACGAATCCTTGAACATCTCCTTGAGCTCGCCAGCAGCAACGTACTTGGAGTCGCGCACTTCGTTCGGGTTTGGCTTCACGTCGACATCGGCCTTGATGAAAAGAATGTAGTCAATCTCGTGCTCGCCCCACTTGCCATCACTCGGCGCCTTGTAGTGTATCCTTGTCAAGAAATGGAACTTCTCGATGGGCAACTGCTCCGGGTTTATTCCAAGCTCCTGCTGCAACTTGCGCTGCGCCGCGCGCTTGACACCTTCGATCGCTAGGGGCAGGGTTGCACCCGTCTCAGTAGGAATGCCCAGAGGGTGGGAGCAGCATGTGTTGGTCCAGAGATCGGGGAATGTGATCTTCTCGGTTGCTCTCTGCTGCAGCAACAAGCGATCCTGAGAATCGAAGAGGAAGACTGAGAAGGCGCGGTGTAGGAGGCCTTTGTTGATGTTCTCCATAAGGTGGCAAACCTTCTTGCTAGCACTGCCAATTGGGACATCGTCCTCGTCCAAGACGATGCAGACCTCGTCCATCAAACGAATTTGCTCTTCATCGTAGCCGGCAAGGTCGCTGTCCTGGGTCGCAGAGGCCTGAGTCTGGGCGGCAAGCTGGGTGTTGATCTCAGGGAATTGGCGCAGAATGTTGCTTGTATACTCAGACTGAGTCTGGGTGACGGTAGTGGTGGCGCTCATTTTTGCTTGTAAAGACAGTGTGGTCCCCTGGTATTACTGTGTACTGGGTTATTCTCTCTCCGCAGTCAGGGAGACGACTTAACTTAAACGCTTACCCCTCGGTTGAGAAATTAGTGGTTCGAGGCGGCGGATCAGCAGAACAATCTCGACTAGGCCAGGGTCTGCTGCAAGCACTTTACTTTGTCGCGCGTATGGTCCGCCGTAGTCAGACGCGCGCGCGTTCTCCTGGCGCCGAATTTACCGTGACAACGATAGCCAAACAGAGCCCCTCCTCCGCAAAGCACCAGACTATCGTTCACGGCCCAAACACACTGCGATACCACTGAAAACATACGCAACTCTCCTTCGCAAGATATCGCCGGCATGTCGTCAATGATCGATGGCTATGCGCCAACTCCTGCCGGACCTCGCAGCGATGCACCCTCACAAGCACCGTCAAATGCTCCCTCATCGCGGTCAAGACAACATGGTCGCTCTTCGTCTCGTCCACGAGCTACCAACTCAATCATGGGCACTCCGGCAGCTTACAGCGATGCGCCTTTCCCGGACGATGAGCATATAGGAAGAGGCCCACGACGTCAGGTGCCTGGTGCGGACATTCCGCGAGTGGTCGACACTACAGGAGAGAGTTTGTCTGATAGGTTCCAAGAGTTTTTGGAGCAGTATGTATCGTACTCGTGGCTACTCTGAATCCATGTTGACAGTTAAAGGTTCACCGAAGATCCCACACCATCAGCTGCCCCTGCATCGAGCGCAGTAACGACCAACAGATACTACATTGCGCAGATCCACGGCCTTGCACAATTCCAACTTTCAACGCTCTACATCGATTTCACACACACGATGCAGTTTGCCGACGGTATCTTGGCTGGCGCGATTCAAGGCGACTTCTACAGATACCAGCCTTATATGCTCAGAGCGCTGCACAACTTGATCGCGAAGTATGAGCCACAGTATTTCCACGAACACAGGCAGCCCGGATCCACTACTGCAAGGACAGATACCTCACTGGCGAACAACAGCATGAGCGAGGAGGACGACCTACACAAGAAGACACCCAACCAGCAAACGGATAAGATTTTCGCCCTGGCATTCTATAACCTGCCGCTGGTCTCCAGAGTGCGACAATTGCGCACTGAGCAAATCGGCAAACTCGTGTCCATGTCTGGTACTGTGACAAGAACTTCCGAAGTCCGACCAGAATTACACCTTGCGACATTCATCTGCGAAATGTGCAACAGCGTGGTACCAGACGTTGAGCAGATTTTCAAGTACACTGAGCCAACACAATGTCCCAACGCAACATGCATGAATCGCCAGGGCTGGAGATTGGACATTCGCCAAAGCACCTTTATCGATTGGCAGAAGGTTCGTATTCAGGAGAACAGCTCTGAGATCCCCACTGGAAGCATGCCTAGAACAATGGACGTTATTCTACGTGGCGAGATGGTCGATCGGTCCAAGGCCGGTGAGAAGTGTGTCTTCACTGGTACGTTGATCGTGGTACCCGACGTCAGTCAGTTCAGGGTTCCTGGTAGCCGCGTACAGGCTGTACGCGATACACAAGGTGGTAACAGCGATGCCGGCGGCTCGGGTGTCGGTGGTCTCAAGGCCCTTGGTGTTCGCGATCTCACATACCGCATGGCTTTCCTTGCCAACATGGTCACTCCAGATATGTCCACTACCGGTCAAAAGCCAAATCAGAACCTGAAAGGACAAGCGGGCAACATCTTGACCTCTTTGAACCAGATGGTCGACGTTGGTGATGGCACTGGTGATGAAGCTCAACAGGCATATCTGGACACTCTTACACCTGCCGAGATCGAAGATCTTAGGAAGATGGTACAAATGCCCAACATCTTCATGCGACTGGTCGATTCCATCGCTCCCATGATCTACGGCCACACTGTCGTCAAGAAGGGTTTACTTCTACAGTTGATGGGCGGTGTGAGCAAGGTCACGCCCGAAGGCATGGCTTTGCGTGGAGATCTGAACGTCTGCATTGTTGGTGATCCAAGTACCAGCAAATCTCAGTTCCTGAAGTACATTTGCTCTTTCCTCCCGCGAGCAGTATACACCTCCGGTAAAGCCTCGTCTGCCGCTGGTCTTACAGCTGCCGTGGTCAAAGATGAGGAGACGGGCGAGTTCACTATCGAGGCTGGCGCACTCATGCTTGCAGATAACGGCATCTGCGCGATCGACGAGTTTGACAAGATGGACGTTGCTGATCAAGTCGCAATCCACGAAGCCATGGAACAGCAGACGATCTCCATCGCCAAGGCTGGTATTCAAGCCACTCTCAATGCTCGTACCAGTATCCTTGCCGCAGCCAACCCTGTCGGAGGCCGCTACAACCGCAAGACAACGCTTCGTGCCAACATTAACATGAGTGCGCCAATTATGTCGCGTTTCGATTTGTTCTTCGTCGTACTCGACGAGTGCAATGAGCAAATTGACGACCACCTCGCTCGCCACATTGTTTCTATCCACCAATTGAAGGACGAAGCCATTGAGCCCGAGTTCAGCACAGAGCAATTACAGCGTTACATCCGCTTCGCACGCCTGTTCCAGCCTGTCTTCACTGACGAGGCCAAGGTTACGCTCGTTGAGAGGTACAAGGAGCTGCGATCCGACGATGCGCAAGGTGGCGTTGGCAGGAACTCTTACCGTATCACTGTCAGACAGCTCGAGTCGCTCGTTCGTCTCAGTGAAGCAATTGCGAAAGCCACTTGCGTGGACCAGATTACTCCAGAGTTCGTTGACGAAGCATACCGCTTGCTCAAGCAGAGTATCATCAGCGTTGAGAAGGACGATGTTGAATTCGAAGACGAGGAGGATCGTGACATGGCAGACGTGTTGGAAGGCGCGGCTGAAGATGAGCAGGATGAGGACTCTCCCATGGCTGAGGAAGCCGGTCCATCTGGCTCAGTGAGGGCATCTGCCACACCTGCACCTGCGCCCAGGCAAAGGACGCAGATCAAGTATGATGATTATATCAAGATCCACAACATGCTGCTGCACAGGGTCAACGACGACCAGAGTGCAGCGGAGGATGGCGTGGACGAGGAAGATCTTCTGGTCTGGTACCTGGAACAGAAGGAGTCAGAACTCCAAAGCCAAGAGGATATGGAGACACAGAAGAGTCTTGCAAGGAAAGTTCTGAAGAAGATGGTGAAGGTACGTTTCGTAACACCGGCCTCTGCTGGCTCTTTATTGCCTCTACAAAACACTGACATGGATTCTCACAGACCAACGTCCTCCTCCAAATTAGAGGCGAAGGTCTTGCCGACGAAGCTGGCGAAGGCCTGCAAGAAGACAAGACCATGTATGTGGTACACCCCAACTGCGTGGTGGATGACATTGGCGCTTAGAAGCTTTGACACGCTGGTTTGAAATGATTACGAATTTGTTTGTTTTGAGCTCAAGATATCCTTCGGCGTCGGGAGTACATACTTTGAATAGCTCTTCTCAATGTCGAAATTTGATGCTACATCATGATTTGCCCGACGTATCACACTGGTTTGAGAAAACTTACCATTAAGCAGCGACACCAGACGCGAGAATTAGTCTTCACAGGTGCTGAAAATGTATATTTACATTCGTAGCCGCAATGGCTCATTCTTTCAATGAAAGTCTACACGACCTACGAAGTCTGCCCTCCCTTCCTGCCAGCCTCCTTTGCGGCCTCGCTGCCCTTCTCAAAACTGCCACTGCTTGCTTTGCCTCCCTGGGAAGCGATGTCTTGCTGTAAAAAATTGTAAGCTGAAGTCGTGACAAAGTGTTGTTTACTGTGATACGAGGCACGACATACCACCTTCTCCTTGGCCATGGATGCCTGATGTGAACGTCAATGATGTTTCTTGCTTGTGGAAAGTGATATTGAGCATCTCAACTTACGAAGCCGGAATTCTCTGTACCGGTTTGACCGCCTTTGGAAGCGATGTTCTGGACGTCTTCCTTGGGGCGATTGGCGAAGTTGCCTGGGTTGGAGTTGTCGGCCATGATGTATGATTGAGCTTTGGGATTTGGTGGATGTTAGAAATACCGGTGAGGCGAGACGTGATACCAAGTGATGATATGTTGCCTTTCAATCTCTTTATGTAGCCTAGACGTAGCTAAAGACAGCAGTGATGCCATACCTACGGTTGGAACGTAATGGCGAGTGTTGACGTAGTCTTGATGCCTACATGTACTCGCAAGCTTACCAAACTGACTACCTACAGCAGTAGACGAGCCCCAGTGTGCAGTCATCGCTGATATTGGGTGACGACAATAGCGGCATGATGCGAGAGTTCTGGGATGCGTTACCGTAAGATCTTGATCACATTGACGCGTAGAGTGCTTTTCGTTTGATACGCGCTGACACGATGACTTGTGGGGGGAAAGCTGGGGTTTGAAATCTTACCCTGACGATTGTCTGCCTTCCACATGGCCAGCGATCATTAAAGCCTGACAGAAACACCTGATATGCGTAATGCGAGACATAATGTGAGTTTGACTCGCGTACACAAACACCACACAATATCCGTAATGCCATATAGCCCCTTCACATAACCTCAGACTTCCAGCCTTGACAAATGGTGCTTATAGTGCTAAGAGGTCTGGTAGCTTGTTACTCTGTGCATATGTTGCATGACTGACTCGGCGACTCCAGTCGTACAAATCTGTTACATGGGTGCCTTCGATCGCGTTTCAATGACAGACATTAGCAGGCCGCTCGAGCTCCGCTCCTGGAAGCATTTTCATGGCACACCTGCAGGTATTGTCAGGGTTTCTACTGTCGGAGGCGGTACTGAGAGCCGTGTTCCAAGCCTGCGGACTCAAGATATATACCGCGGGCTATTGGTGAGACTCTGGCCATCCATAGCATCCGTGGTCGCTGGTGAACTCGTTCTAAGGTCTGTGTCTGATATCACCAGCATCTAGAGCTTGTAGGGCTGCACCCTTGGTCCTGCAAGACGCCAAAATGAGCGCATAGAAAGATAACGAGAGACAGACATGTCGCTTTGTATCACCCTGCGAGCTGCATGATACGCGTCGATCGGCTACCGCCACAATCAAAAAGCGAATCATAGACGTCCTCTCCAGCTTCCAAGAGGATTCGACGGAGCGGTGTCGCGGATGGCACGCCGAGCGACGGCTCACTCTTATAGACATATGTACGCTCTTCAGGGGCACATTATCACTATCACATGGACAGGGCGTCCAGTAGAATCCGTGCAGTTAGGTGTCACCACGGCGGGATTTTGGCTCCATGGGTTGTTCCGCGAAAGTCAATAACCTCACCGACTCTCGCGTGTTGAATTGGAGGAGTGATAAGCTTCCGTATCGTCGTGTCGAAGGAGCGCCTGTGTATATTCATAGTGTCAGGGGTTGTCAGAGAAGAGTGTTCTCATAAGGTGGCGTGAATGTGGGTGGCATTGGAAATCGAAGAGGAATCGATTGGCCTCGTAGGCAGGATTGGGCAGGGTACCTGATTTAATCGCGTTCGGCTTGAGCAGCTCTCTGCCGAGCCTACGCGCGCGGTCGGCTTAGAGCTCTAAACCGACCAAGCACCGCAAGGACCTCAGGGACCAAGGACGTGACCATCGCGCATCTCGGCGTGGGCGGATGTCGTCGCTCCATGACACTCGATATCATTGATCTCGGCTTACACGGGACCAGCGCAGTCACCGGACGCGCTGCGATGCTTCCCCTGCAGCCCTCTTGCCTCGTCCGCCAATACCAGCGCAGGCCGCCCGTTCGCATACGCCAGCTGCGCGTGCTAAGACCGCAAAGCAGGGGCGCATCCAAGGTTCGCTGGCGCCGATGCTACGGTGAGGGAAGCGATGCCATGCGAGCGGCCCTGCGACCAAAGACCGCGCCCATTACACGCAACGAGCGAGCGGGTCACATGTTGTTGAGGTCCTGCACCGCTCCTTCCCAATGCGATAGCTGTAGTCGTCAGACGTGCTCGTATAAGCATTCGCCATCGTTATCATTTAACTCCTGTGCCCCCTCCATTCCATCCTCCATCCCATCACCCTCCACTCATATCTCCAGATCCAGATCTACTGCCTCGTTGCACTCACAACAGATCACACCCATCGCTCCTCTTACATCTTCCCCGTTGAACTTGTCGTGTGGCAATGACCCTTCGCGCAAATGAGATGACCAGCGTTCCCCAGCACGCCTATGAGCGCGTCCAGGGCCACGTAGAGCTCCCTCCCACTCCCAACCCGGAACCCGCGGATTCTGAGGACATCACCAAGACGACCAACCTGACTGCAAAGTCCTACACGTCGAAGCACCTGGATTGGCTGAACGCCCACGACCGTGTGCTCCAGAGAGCTGTCGGCAACAACAAGACCCGCGTTGTCAAACGCGACATCCCCATCGTCGTTTCCGGTGATGATTTGAGCCTTGCGGAGTTGGTTGCTGTTGCACAGTAAGTTCTTTGATCGATCGCTGTTCACCTCTGCAAATGAGGTCTTCAGGGTAAGATGATCAATCATAGCTGACTCCTGTCCTAGGTACAACGTTCCCGTGCAGGTTAGCACTGACGACAAGATCAAGTCCCGTGTCAATGGCAGCGTGGAATTCTTGAAGCAGCACCTGGAGAAGGGAGAGGTTGTTTACGGTAAGTAGTGAGTAGCATTAGGACTGTCCAGATCGTTTGCTGACATCCATCAAGGCATCAACACCGGATATGGTGGCAGCGCAGACACCCGCAGCGGCGATTTCGTGAGTATGCAGAGAGCACTCATCCAGCACCAGAACTCCGGTGTGCTTTTGCCGTCCGATCTTGGCCAGTCCAACGATGACTTTGACGAGAGCTCGCTTGGCCTCAAGGGCCACAACCTTCCCAGGCCCATCGTTCGTGGTACCATGCTGGCCAGAATCAACTCTCTTCTTCGTGGCCACTCTGCAGTCAGACTCGTTGTCGTTGAGAACATCGCAGCTCTTCTTAACCACGACTTCATCCCCGTCATCCCTCTTCGTGGATCTATCTCGGCATCTGGAGATCTCTCGCCACTTTCTTACATCGCTGGCGCACTGGAGGGCAACCACGACATTTACCTCGATTGCAAGCTGCCGAATGGTAAGCGCGAGGTCTTGAGTGCCGACAAGGCCATTCAGCTTGCTGGTCTGACACCCACCACGATGATGCCCAAGGAGGGTCTCGGTCTTATGAACGGAACTGCAGTCAGTGTTGCAGGCGCCACGATGGCTCTTCACGAGACCCAGTACTTGGCTCTCTCCACTCAAGTCCTTACTGCCATGTGCACTGAGGCCATGCGTGGTTCGGCAGACAACTACCACCCATTCATTGCAGATATCCGCCCTCACCTTGGTCAGATGGAAGCAGGTGCCAACATCTTCAAGATGCTCGAGACCTCGAAATTGGTTGTCGGCAAGGACTCTCACACAGCTGGTCTGTACCAGGACCGCTACGCTCTTCGCACATCATCACAATGGATCGGTCCTCAACTCGAGGATTTGATGCTTTCGGCCAAGCAACTTGAAGTTGAGCTTAACTCCACAACTGACAACCCTCTCGTTGACCCTGCGGCTGGCATGGTCCACCATGGTGGCAACTTCCAGGCTGCGTCCGTCACTTCAGCCATGGAGAAGACTCGCCTGGCTCTACAGATGCTCGGAAAGCTCATGTTCGCTCAATGCACCGAGCTCATCAACCCACAGCTAAACCACATCCTCTCGCCCAACCTCTGCTTCGATGACCCTGATCTCTCTTACACTTTCAAGGGCATTGACATTAACATGGCTTCTTACCAATCAGAACTGGCTTTCCTCGCCAACCCAGTCAGCACCCACGTGCAGTCCGCTGAAATGCACAATCAAGCTGTCAACTCCCTCGCCCTCATCTCCGCCCGCTACACGCTCGATGCCGTAGAGCTGGTCTCCCTGATGACCTCCGCCTTCCTCTACGCCCTTTGCCAAGCCCTCGACCTCCACGTCCTCTACATCGAATACATCACCCTCACAGAGAAGAAAGCCGTCCCAGCTCTTGAGCGCCTCTTCTCCGACGCCCTTTCTCCCTACGACCTGAAACAGCTCTGGCCCGAGATCTTCACAGCCATCAAAGCCGGCCTCACCTCCGCCAAGAGCAAAGCAACCGACGAGCGCTCCCGCATCGCCGCTGAAGCCACCATCGTCCCCTTGACCAAAGCGCTCGCCAAATCACCCAAAGCCGCCGAGCAGAACGTCTTCGCCTCTCTCACCACCTGGACCGAAGAGCTAACCAGCATCATCTCCTCTTCCATTCGCGAGTCACGCGTCAAGTTCTCTTCAGGCGAAGGTCCGACCACACTCGAATATCTCGGTCACGGCTCAGCGACCATGTACCGCTTCGTGCGGTTCGAGCTCGGCGTGCCGCTTCACAAGGGTCTCGTCGAGCACCCTACTTACCCCAATGCTGAGCGCGATGGCGTGCGAGCCTCGGCTGGTGAGAAGGTGACGCTGGGCAAGAGGATCAGCACCATCTACGCCGCTCTCAGGAGCGGAAGGATGAGGAAGGTGTTCTTGGAGTGCTTGGCTTGAAAAGATTGATGTAATGAGAATGAGGTCGTGTTCAATGTTTCCGCAATGCATGGCGCTACAGTTCTCTTTTCTGGGTTTCAAGAACATTTAGATTGGGTGGACTAGCGTTCCGTGTTCACCGCTTGCTGGATTTGGTTCATGTCTATAGGGATAGTATCCGATAGCAACTACTTATGAAAATCAAAAACATAGTTCAAAATTCTTCTGTAGCGACTGTCATCCAGACATAGTGTGTCTCTTGCGAGCATCATCCAGAGCTCTCTGCTCTCCTTCCTCACCTCTCTTCCAGCACGAAGAGATCCTCACTCCGCCTCTCACAAGAAGCCCGCCATCCCTCCACAGACATTCACACTCTCGTAATTCAAACCAAACCCTTTCAGCTCAGGAATAATGCGGAAGTAAAAGTTAGCAGTGTGGTCTGTCTTCACGAGGCCCATGTAATCTCCTTCGTCCGTCGCGACCGCGCGGGCTGCCCAGTCCTTGGCGATGGCATATGACATGGAGTTCTGGTGGGCGCGGGTCAAGCGGGTCGGGAGACGGCTAGTCCAGGAAATCTTGAAGCCTTCGCCGTCGTAGCGTTTGTGGACGTCAGTTGGTGTGCCGCTGGCAGGGAGGGTGCCGAGGTCGCCGGCGTGTTCCATATTGATGTCGCCGTTGGAGAAGTGGTTGAAGGCCACGTCGTAGGGCGAGGAGCCGTTTCTGCAGGACAGGTTTCGGATAATGGAGCGGTGGGTGAGCACGGGATCCGCGTCCTCGCGCTTGACGAGACTCAGAGTGCTGATGTCAACGTGCTCGATGGAGTCGAAGCTGTAGCCGCCTTCTTGAAGGATGGTGGTCCAGTCGGTGGACGGAGAGCGCTTCACGGATCCGCTTTCTTGAGATCCTTGCTGGCCGTTGTTGCCTTCTGCTACTGCACCATGAGAGTAGCCTTGATAGATGAAGATCAGATTGAGGCCGTCTTGGATGTAGCCGATGTATCGCGCGCAGTTTGGAGAGCCTTCGTCATTGCAGATGCGTTTGGCTAAGTTGGCAGCGCCATTGACAAATGCAACCCTGTTTTGATGCGTCAGTAAGTGATTCCTTTACCACTGTTCCGTGTGCTTGTCATACTTTGCTGAGCTTGTGCCTATCGCCAGGAGCGTTCTACCGATTACCCTGCAGTTGCGAGGGTCGAATCTACGTTCCAAGGTCTGCAAAGCGAGGTTTGGCTCGTTGATGCTGCGGGAATCGAGATCCTGGATTAGACTGGCGTCGACTTCGTTATGGCTTGTCGGAAGTGCAAAGGCCACACCGCTAGCCAGGGCCAGTAGACACGTTTGGAATAGCTTCATCTTCAAAACGAGAAGCGGTCGTTGTGCTCAGATTGTTGGGTTGGATGAGGTTTATGGTGATAGTTATAAGGTCTCAACATTAGCAGGGCATCGGTCGACTTTTATGTCGACTTCTCGAGATATTATCTCGGAGCTTCACTACGAATATGGTCTATTGCATATCTGTGGGATCTGTTCTTGGGTGCACAACAGCGCCTGGTGTCTTTGGGATCACACCCTCTTCGGCCTCATATTGGCTCAGCGCTCCGCATTCTTGCTGCGATGCTGGATCAGGGTGACACAGCTAATCCCAGGCATTTCGGGATTGTTCAGCTTTGAGCCTCGGTGGCGCCTTGATAATGGATGGGCTCTATAGTGAAGCATGAAGAAACGTTGACAGCTCAAGGTGGGTCTTTGATTTCTCACAGAAAGCTCAGGTTGCTTGTGACGAGTCACTCGGAGACTGCAGATCAGTTAGTGATGCTGCCCAATCCATAGCTAAAATGACCTGGTCTTGCCAGCGTAAGTGAGGTCATTCGGTGATCTTGCGTTGATACGGCTCTGCGTAAATGCCTGAAAGTCTCTCTGCGCCGCTTTAGTCTCACGAATGTGTGAACGATGAACCAAATGATGGGAAGGGGAGTGTCGCACAGGATACAGCTCTGCGGCAGTCTCAAGCTAAAGGTAGACCGGTGAGAATGCGAAGTCAGATCCTCCTCAGCCGCAACATGATATACACTATGATAGGCCGCATTTGTTCCAGCCACGGTGTACGGGCAACAGATGTGATGGCTGTCTATGTGGCCTGTGAGTATGTGTTGGTGTAGCCTGAGTGACCGAAGCGGTCATTCAGCCCTGGACTCTGAGGGCTAAGCAATATTGAGCATTGCGCTAGTGGAGCTTAATTGTCCAATCACTTCATCTGCCACAGCACTTGAAACAAAAGTTGTACGACGGTAAACCTGTTTCTAGACATATGCACTATCTTCTTTGTCAGTCACTGGAGCGAGTGTAACAGTGATGGCTCAGCACCCAACTCAGGCACGCTTTTTGCCTCCAACGCCCCAGGCATCCGTCCTGGCTTGGTTAGTCCTTTCCTTTCCTTCCCTTTCCTTTTCTCACCAACCACAACATCAAAAACGAGGTCGCACCACACTTCCTGTTGAAATCGGTCTACGCACAAGGTGCCGCCTCTCTACACCTTCCCACCTCGAACACTCAACCCCGCGAACGCTGCTTCTTCAACATGGACCAGACAACGCCAACCGAGAAGAAGACAATCTCAACCTCTACCCCAACCTTGACCAGAGAGATCACTCTTTCTCAGTCGAAGCTGTTCGACGAGCGGATGAACATCCCTCTCTCCACGCTCGCTGAGGTCTACCCGAACCATTTCATCCTCCGCTATGTCATCGTCCCAACAGCGCCCCACCTCTGGCGGTCAGTCGTCCTAGTCACTACAAGAAAACACTATACTGACTTTAGATAGGGCACTGGTGCTTATCACAGGCTTGCTCGTCGTCCACTACCAAGTCTGTTCCGTGAACTGGAGCAACGAGCACGTTTGCCTGCTGCGAACCAACTACATTCTGTTCGCTATCGAATGTGTTCTCCTCGCTTTGATGATGTACACGTATATCCTGAAGGTCGAGATTGTGCACAAGCAGTTCGATGAGGATCGTGAGCGTGAGCGCGAGCGCACGCTGCTTGAAAAGTGAAGTTGGTGTCTTGGAGGACAGGTCGTGGGTGACAACAGTGGAAGTCACTTGTGAGCATTGACCGACTTGAGCGATCGTCGAGGGATGCATGCCGCAAACAATGCAAACGAACGTTTTCAACACAAAGCAAGCAATTGATCACATTCATTAAATCGTAGGAAAGTGTGTCATGCTTGCTGTGTCTCAACATAATGTCGATGCTGCTATCCATTCGATGGACATCGGACATGGAGCCAATGACGCTTTCTGTGTATGGAGGGTCAGGGCTGTCTTGATGAGACGATAACATGAGAGATTGACATGCATGCACATGTGTACATGATGTGCACACATACATACATGTATGTACTTTGCCATGCGATCATAACGACCTCGAACCATGGTCCCAGCATGAACTTCAAAAGCAGCAGCTAGTTTGCTTTTCCAGTGCCTTCCAAGAAACAGTCAGCCGGGAGGCGGGAGGGTGATCAGAGTTAACTTCATAACATCGAGTCATCGTATGAAGATCTACGACCCTACTCTTCAATCACCACCCTCCATTCCCTCCCACAGCTCCACCAGGTTACTCACCCTATACTCACTAGCCCACCCCAAATCTCGCTCAACGCCCCTTAGCAGATCCACAATAGTCCTCCTCCAAGTCTCCGTCTCGGCGTCAACACCTTCTTCCCCTTTAGCACCAAGCACAAGCCCAGCAGTCCAGAGCGGCTGCACAGTATGAATCCGCATAGCTTCATCCGTGCGTCCAAGACTGATAGCTACGATTTCCTTCGCGTGAAAGCGACTTTGTTGTAGAATGCTTGCGTAGCTGGCGTGGCGGGCGGCAAGGCTAGAGCCTGGAGTGAGGGCCCCAGGGCGGCTGCTGTTACTGTTGCTGTTGGATCTACTGCTGGGAGGTGAGAAAGGCGATCCGGTTGATATGTGGGGTTTGTTGTGCAGTAGTTGGATTCGCGCGAAGTGGTAGGACTGCATAGTGCTGGCGCACATAGGCCGAGGGAACCAGCGCTCTTCGAGGCCACTGACAGCGTCTGTGCCGAGGGCAATGGCACGGAAGGAGGGTGGGAGGCCGTCATGCCAGTGTTTTAATTGAGACTCTAGCTGGTGCCAGTAGTTAAGAAGATCGTGTTGGCGGACCCCTAGGACTGAGGAGGGCATTTCGTCGCCAGCAGCGATATAGTTGACGAGTTTCATGAGAAGCCAGATGAGGGCGTTGGAGATCTTGTCGTCCGACATGGCGTTCTCAGCAAGATAATTGGGGTGTGAAGGGTTGCTAGGATAAAGATACCCTTGCGGATCGATGTTGAGCCCAGCACTTGACCACATTGGAATGTCTGTTGTGTCTAGACGAGTGTTGGTGTTGTTGATGAAGGCGGAAAGCATGTCTTGCCGAGCAAAGTTCCAGAAGATGGCGGTGCGTCCCCTGCTCGGTCCTCGTTGGATAGCGTCGTCCATGTTAGTGTCATGTCCAGCGAGACGATCACGAATTTGGTTGGCAAGGCTGAGCGGTTCTGATTCACGCGCCAATAGTGCCATTTTCTCTTTTGCGACGTCGAACAAACTCTTAGCTCCGTCCAGATGCCTGCTCCACTCTGAACCCGAAGCATCGAGAAACTCGTAAACGCAGAGTATGGCAGTAGCAGCAACTAGTTCATCAGAGTCTGTATTGGGCAAAGGCGCGTCTTGAGCAGCAGATGCAGTTTCTTCCGTCGTGAAATCTGGCAGATCTGCAGGATTCGTGATCGTGGCGCCAGCCAAGGCCTGTCTGAGTAATGACACTGCAAGGTCATAATTCTCTCTTCCCTTCCGCACCCATCCTTCGGCATCTAAAGATGGGCCCGGCCACAGCCCCAACCTGTGATGCTTCTGTAGAACCACATCTGATTCTGAAACTATGCTGCTTTTACCAACGACTCGAGAAATACTCTTGGCTGATAAAGCTGTACATGCATACAACAAGAGCGGGCACTTGGTTGCCAGCAGAGGGATTTCCATAGCGAAGAACTGGCCAAGATCGAAAAGATCCATCCATGCACCAGCATGCTCGGAAAAGTCTCGCATCAAGAATGCGACATCTGGTTCAAGGCAGCCTCCAGTTGTTCCTTTCGAAAGTAAGCTAGGTGGCCTCACGGAGGTGTACGAGGAGGTACGTACATGTATGGGTTTCTCGTCATGGTGCTGTTGTTGCTGCAGAAGGTGTTGCTGCGGTTGTACGTCTCCCAGCCGAGGGTCAATGTTGGGAGGTGGAGACGTTATGGTGTGTTGATTGCCATGCACGAACGAATCCAGGCTTTGCATCAAGGTCTCATGGCTTTGCTGTGGTGACGGGGGGTGATGCACTGCAGACGCCGTATCGTGCGGTGCCATAGGCGCAGGAGGTGGGGCGTAATTGTACTGATCCTGACTGCTCGCTACGGCGCTTAGAGCTTCCAGACCATGAGTTGGGTACGAGTATTCGGCTTGTGGGTATGCCGCTTGCGCCAACTGTCGCGCAAACTCGCCATCACTAGTATCCCGATTTGCATCGAAGCTCAGTCCGTTATGTACGAAGCTGTCGTCCACTGCGGGAGGTGGATTCGCAGATCCGTCTTCATCTTCGTAGGGATTGTTGGTCGTGATGAACGTCAATTCATGTGGTATTGGCATCCAGATACTGTCGCGTGTAAAGGTCTCCTTGTACCCGTAGAAGTTCTTGAGGCTTTCGCGTGACACAGGGTCGCCATTCATGGATGGGTTCTGCTGATGGCGGAAGGTGATGCCGGAGCTTGGGATGCATTCGCGGCGAGCTTTGGCGCATTGCGCGCAGATGGGACGCTCCTCACTACATTTGAGCTACAGAATGCCATGTCAGCCACATTCTCCCGTTGCCGTCCTGTTTGCGGTGTGCCCGAGCATTGCATACCTTCCTTTGGCGGCAGGTCAGGCTGTGAGTGAGAGGAAGGTTAGCCGGTTTCTTGTGTTTGACAGCACCTTTGACGACCACATACCATCCTGTCCTCGATCGAGGCGCCATGGCAGCCTGACACACTCTAAGCTTTCAATTCAATATGCCAGCTCTGATCTGTTGGCTTGGTCTGAAGACTGGACAGAAGTTTCAAGCACGACGCTTTGAATACGCGAAAAACTCTGTCCGCTGCTGTCGGCAAGCACTAGTCTTGGGCACAAGTGTCTGACTTCTATACTCGGAGCAGTATTGACTGATTGGGCGGGTTAGGAGTGGGAGTGCGAGGCACGTGTACGGTCTATCGAGAACTCTTGAAGCGTTGCAGTGAACGAGATCAAGCGCGCGTTCGCCGCCTGTCTTGGCACGAGCTCTTGCGGTATAAACTCAAAAGTCAGCACGACAGTGACGGCCTAATATATTGATTATGGCCACATTTTCTCGACTGGCTGTTCGTCCGCCAGAAAGCTGATTATCACATATGGAATCGTAATGCATTCGAAGTAACAAGTCGTTAAAGGAAAACGCATCGTTGATCATTCATAGCACAGATAGCATAATGGTATATCCGCTCGTCACAACCCAAGGAAAAAGAGCATGCACAAATGCAGAGCGATGATGAAAAAATCGCTCATGAAACCACCCCCAAAACCAGCCCAATCGCGACTCGCAAGACAACGCCAGAACAACGCCTTGCCCACAGAAAGGCAGAGAGCGCATCAAGAACACGGCAGCAATGCCGAGCTTTTTCCGCATCACTGCGTCGACCTTGGAATCTCTCTTTCTTCTGGCGAGTCAACATCCCTCTTTTTCTTCCAGAACTTCAGTCCACGCAGCCTGCTGCGGGAGCGGGACTCTCTGAGGCCTCCGCCTAGGCGCTCCTCTTTGCGTGGTGACGGCCTGCCGTAGCCACCGTCGCTCTCGCCACTAGCCGTGCGCGACACCGGCAGCGGAGAGGTATCGCCCCTCTGCGAATGTCTACTTCCTGGTATTGCAGGCACAGGTGGAGCGGCTGGCAGTCCTTCTTGCGCAGAAGCACGGTGTGTGGCATCGTCACTGTTTGGCCAGTTCCCGGGTATACTGAACGGATCCTCGGTCGTGGCAAGACTCTGGTGGCGCGTCTGCTTCTCGTCTTCGGTCGTGGCAAGAGAAGACGGCTGGGTAGAAGGGCTGTGTAGAGTGCCCGTTGTAGCTGTTGCCGAACTGGTAGCATGGCTCCGAGAAGAGGGTACACTGTTGCGTGCATTATACGCTTTTTGAACACTCTGCCTCTTGTTCGCCGCGCTTGGCGGAAGATCTGGCGACTCGGACAACTTCGACGGACTTCCACGACTCGGACTTCCCTTAGAATTGACAAGAATGGTCGTCAAACTTTCGTCTTTGCTGCCGCGTCGAGATGTCGGGAACGAATGATTGAATTGGAATTCCGCGGATCCTCGACGCGAGTCAGCATTGAACCCTTGATTCGCAAACAAGCTCAGCTGTTGGAGTTTCTCAAGCGCCACATCTTTGCTTGATCGTCTCGACGTGTTGGTAGGCGAGAGAGGGCTCCCGTGTGTGTTGAGCAAAGGTGCCGACGCGCGATATCCATCCTCTTGACCACCGTAACCTGATGCAGCCTTGCGTCTCTCTTCCGCGGCTGGGTGTGCTGACGCGGAATCCTCTATCCGCACAGCCTGGCGCCTGTACGGGCTGGATGGCGCAATACTAGCGTCTATCGGGACAACTGTCGGCTCAGACGCTCGCTTCTCTTCCTCAGCTTGCTCGACTTCGTCTTTGCCCACGGAACTGAAAGTCAAGGGTGCATTCCTACCCTCGGATTCGCGTCGCTGCTTCTCAGCCTGAATCTTCTGCTCCCACGTTGCTTGATTGTTTTCTAGTGTTGTGTATGCACATTTCACGCAAGGCATGATTTCCGCAATGCCAGAGAACAGAGGAGATCCAAACAGGCTCATAAACCCTTTTTGGCTTTGAGCGGCGGCAAGCATGTCCTCCTTGTTTGGAGGGCCGCCGAACAGGCATGTTGGCAAGTCCAGCTCTGCTTCGAGCTCACCTTGACGAGCAAATTCGTCCATGAGAATTCTTGCCCAAAGAGCCGAGACATCGAACGGCCGAGCAACGTTTGAAATGTCGGCAGCCTTCATCAAGATGGCCATCACCAGTTCCCGAGCATGTTCCTTGTCCTTGTCAGACCACTGTTCCATGGGATTATCGTTGTCGGAAACCTTTTCCTTCAACTCCCCCAATTGGTTCATATAGTCAAAGTGGCGTTGCATGTCTGTCGCGAGGATCGTCGAGATCATAGTACTTCTAAAACCAGAAATTGTCGCTAGTTTGGGCCAGTGGCGGCGGAGTAATTGGGAGTATGCTGCGCAATGATAATTTTCCAGAACCGATTTATCGTTGTACATTTGTGCCAGTGGGTGATTGCATGCAACAAGGAAAGCGTTGTTGACACCAGGATGGCCAACGTCGTGACCAATAGCAGAAACCAGCAGGATCAACCCATCAAGAGGAGTGAGTATCCGTGCGATGCCGCTCTGATCTGGCGTGCACGCGTCATGAGAACCGTCGCGAGGGCAGAGACCAAAGAATACCAGGAAGCTGTATATAGATTGAGTGACGTCGACAGCGTGACGCCAATTATGGTAGTGGACCTCTCTCTCGTGCTTGTACTGGCGCCTTGTCGCCAATAAGAAGCCCACAAGCTTCTCTCGCGATAGTCTGTAATCTGCAAGGTCGGGAGACGCCAATTGGTGTTCCAGCATATAGAGAGTAGCACACGTCAGCTCGTCCATATCGAGCTCGTGAGCAGGAAAGTGCCAGTCGCTGATTGCCTCCTGCACGAAGTCTGCACGTTCCGAAGAAATGGCTTGATCAGGACGATGGCAGGGTTTCGCTGGCTCCTTGACCGTGAGAATACTATTAACAAGGTTCTGTGCCATTTGAGTGCCCACCAGTCGGGCGGGCGGTCGATTCCTCTCTCTGACGTGGCCAACAAGGCGGGAAAGGTCATCGTGACTCAATGGACTGTGCAATGCATCGGCGGCGCCGGCTTTGAGGTGTCTTGTCGCTGTAGCAGGGTCCAGAGGCTGGCTTGATCTTGGTGTTGATACTAGAAGGGTAAATGGAATGACATGCTTTTGATATCGTGCACCTTGGATATCTGTATTCAATGCCTCGAGAAAGTCAATGGTTGACTGGTGTCGCGGGACATCGCTGCTTGTGGAAGATGGGTTCTCCGGTGCTTCGATTAGCACGACCGTTGGGACGTTGTTGGCGTAGATCTCTACTCGATCCCAGCATTGCTTCGGCGACGAACTCATAAATACTAGGAAAAGTTAGTATGATGCGTGCCGTTGAGCTGAGGATATTCTCGACTTCTCTCACCTTCATTGAATCCGCCTTGGTCTTGATCCAGCAGCGCACGCACATTCTGATATATGGCGTAGAGCGAGTGCGCGACCTCTGTTTCTAAGGGAATGTCCGGTGGGCTCTGGTGGTGATGGAGGGCTGTGATGTCTTCGCCGGCGCTGGCGCAAAAATATACGACATTGCACCGGTCGTCTTCTTGCTCTTCCATCTGCTCGCGCAGCCCGCGGCCGCTGTGACGTCTGCTTTCCTGTCGCAGATATGACGTGGGCGCAGAGGTTGGTCCGGGTTAAGGAACGTTGCAGTAGCACAGATCGGCCGAAGAGTGTCTATACCAGCGCATTCGGCACGCGAATGGCGTGGGAGGTGCGCGGCGGGCGGGAGGTGGCAGGAGCGCTGTTGGGTGTGCTGTGCGAAGGGCAGCCGCAGCGCATGCGTCCGCTCGTGCTCGCGCCACGGGTGGTCGATGGTTGATCTGGCAGGGACGGAAGGAAATGACGGCAGAGCCGTGTATTGGTGTCAGGCCGGGTGTGTTATGAAGATGGCAATGCGGGCGTGGGCGCTGGAATGCTGCAGGCAGGCGAGTCGCAGCGGCTACGTGTGTGTGTATGGCTACCGAATTGTCGAGGGTCAGGCCCGCGCGGGCATGTCTGGTGTGCGGCGGAGTGAGGCGTCAAGCAAGCGAGGCCACGGATGCGGTGCTTGGCCACAGCACAGAGAGCAGGCAGACTCGAGGCGATCAGCTGGAAGTGGTGGGTGGCAGCGCTTCCTAGTCGCTGCGCCAGCCCTGGCTTCTGTCTTTCTTCGAGAAACGGCACAGAACAACTATCCCCCGCACGTTTAATTGCGTGCTACGGACACCCTCTCTCGCGCCTACGGAGCCATCCCCGAGCTCATTTTCCTGCGCGCTCTGGGCCCAGCCCGGCGGCCGCGCAACACGAGGCCATATCCCGGGCCATCTCGCGCGGGCGCTCGTTAGCACGCACCAAGTGGAACAACCTAGTAATCATCGCCCGATCGAAGGATGCCACAGATGCCGCCTCAGCATCTTTTTCGAAGAAGCTTCGAAGCCTTTTCGGCACCCAGAGAGTTGGTACGGCGGTACTTGATCACCATTCTCCTGACAACGCCTGTGTCTTCGCGAGGGTCCTGCGTTGCGCGACACCAGCGGTGATGCTGATTGCGACAGGGACCCACCACGCGGCGATCATGCCTCTCGCTCCACTCTGCAATCAGGTCCAGCCTCGGGCGGTCGCTCATTCTTCCGCGGCGCCCGACGCAGAGGCGAGATGTGTTCTCTTGTCGCACGAGATATACATGCGGTGGTCTGCACAGGATTGGTCGCTAGATACAAGCAGATATGCATGCCGCCACTGTGTGACTCGCGATTGACAACAACTGCAGTTCGGGCTCTCTAGCCTGCATCATCGAAGACACTAAAATCGCGGAGAGACGCTCATCTTTGCCTTGTGCATTCTCTGCCCTGTTGCTTGCGACGTCACAGCTCGTCACGCGACGAGGTACCGTACCTGCACTTTCGTTCGTGTGCTTGCGTGTCGTTTCAGAACAACATTTCTAACCCTGGCAACCTGACATGGATGGCACATCCTTCGAAAATCGCTATGGACGAACTTCCTAAGGCGTTTGGGCTCCAAGGCTGACCCCGCCTTCGTGGTGTCTGGATGCATTGTTCTGCCAGAGCAGTCTCGGAAAGCGAACCGTGCCTGATACCACGCGCCTATAAGTTCCTTGCGCTTGTGTTCATGGTGATCGGTGTTACTCAATCATGTTTGCGGGTTTCCAATTAATGTGAGCCTTCTTGGCGCTTATGGATGATCCATGTGCATAATACGCATTCCATCAGGCCACCAGCAGTAGTTTCTGCCAGACCACGGCGAGACTTCGAAGCGATACAATAGAGTAACTTTCTAATCGCAGGCGCCTGGAACACACAGCTAAACCACTTGCTTGAACTCCTTCATCGCTTATAAATGTTAGACGTGCTTAATTGCATCAAATGCAAGACCGCCGTACTGTTTCAGGCTGTGTGGCTAGGAACGCTGGCATCAAATATCGAAAAGGTCATCGCGACGGAAGTCTTTTAAAATCAATGAGTTCTTATATTCATAGATATTCCAACTAGTCTAATCGGTCAGTCTGGAGACATCGTCCTCTAGATAACCACCGCAATACAGCTTTGTGCCAAGTTGCACAACATCAAGTGCTCCCGTTCGCTTGTTGGGCTTCCACACGGCCATTCTCGTCAGAACCAAATAGACGTACCATACCGAACCAAACAACACACAATCTTCAGATCAATCAAGCAATCACACCCTTTTCTTACCCTTCACCTGCTGCTCACCCATTCCCCACATCAACGCCGCCGCTCCCAGCGCAGTCAGCGCTACATTGCCATAAACACCGATATCCATCGCCTTGGTGTGATGGCTGTCCCTCACCCAGTGCGTGTACGCACCATACCCCGTAGTCACATGGTGGAACATTGTTGCCAGAATGGCGAGTTTGGCATAAGGTTTCCGGGCCCGCGATGCCTGCACGTCCGGCTTCGAGCCTGTGAGAGCTGACGGCAGCGGCACGGCGTCGCTGAAGATTAGCAGCATCAGGCCGAGAGTGACGAGTTGCCAGCCGTCGGTCCAGATGTTGTAGATCTCGAGGTCTGGCGTTGTTGTCAGCGATTCATATTGTTAAGATGTCCCAGTCTGAATCAGCATTGGTTGAGGCATGTACATACCACTTGGAGTCAACACTGGTTGTGCAGGAGGACGGAACCAGCCGCTCACGCGAACTGGATCAGTCAGACGAGCCAGACCTCTGAGGCCATACCAGAACGAGGTTCCGAAGATGTATGCGTGGAAGGGCTATTGTTGACAAGTCAGCCAAGCTAGTCAGCGGTTGATGAGTTGGGTGGCCACACTCACGTCTACAAGCGACATTGTGAGAGACTCTTTGCAGATCTCGAAGCTGTAAATTTGGATTAAATCAACAGTAACAGTCGGATGGGTGAAGAAATGTTTCGAGGAACACCTTTGAGGTTTTGTTGCTCCAATCGAGCAGCAGCCGCAGCCCCGCCCAAACAGCTTGGAAGCATTGGATCGCGTGTGATTTGCGTCATCGCGCATTGAGCCGGTCTGCTTTCGACCTGCGATGCATATTGTACGACATCTTATTGATTGAAAAGTGTTAGCAAGCTCGCTGGTGACGAATTGGTCGGTTCGCGTGTTGATTATGTAGTCAAGGAAACGATGCGATGCTGATGGCTGTGCAACGGTGGTCATGCCAAAGCTTCCGACTGGTCTACGTATTCTAGCATGGTCAAGTACATGTAAGCCACATCTCATTTGCGCACTCATGTTGTGGATTTCTTGGAGCTTTTGTCATCACCGAGAGGTGTTCATGCGAGCTTTATGTGTTTGCTGGTGGCAATGACTGGATGGGCGTGAAATTCGTCCCATCGCTGACGTCCATAGCACTAACATATTAGCTCTGTTGTTTGCACAACCCCGAAAGACATCGGATCTGAAACCATGATACACTCCTGCAGCAGCTTGGTTAACTATCATATTGACAAAGTATCGCCCAAACCGATCCAATCGATGTTCGCATCACCAAGAAACATGTCCGTCCACATCTGCGAATCACCATCGATGCTTGACGACAAGTAATCGCCGCCACCGGCATATTGCTCTCCAATCTGTTGAGGATATGATGTAGTCATGGTGTGATTGAGGAAAGAATCCCAGTCAAAGTCATCGACTGCTACTGAGCATGCTTCTGTGGCTGGATCTGTGATCGTCGAGGGTTCGTGGTCTGCGTCAGATCCATGGTCAGTCTTCATGCGTCGTGGAAGGTTAAGCCTAGGCCTCATACGTACAATATCGTGCCTGAATCACAGATTCTGCATGCTGCAGTATGGTCGCAGCTATACGTTCAAGCTTCGCGGCGAGCGTGTTTCGCACGCCCATCTTATTCAAAAATGCCGGAAGCTCCGTCATAGCCCTCAACGAGGTCGTGGAGCTTCCTTGATCTGCCTCCTTATTGGCCAGTATCTCACCAAATAGAAAGAGGAATGGCGTAAAGGGACAGCAGACCAGCTGCCAAACAATGCCATTGTAGACCTCTTCAGAATCAGATACTAGATCTTGCAACAGGTTAAGCATCTCGATGGCAGACTGCGTTGTTTCTGATTTCATGTCGCTGGAAGCACGGCCTAGAATTACGAGAAGATAATGGCGATTGAACTCCAGAGTACGTAGACCTAATTTGATAGATGCTACACCTTTAGCATCGAGCAAAGGCTCTTCTGCCATCGCAGCGGCTTCGATCAACTATACGAGTAACCATTAGCAACCTCATCCTAAGGTGGAATTGATGACCTGACCTACAGGTTTCGCCGCGTTGTGCCATGCTTCAAGGTCACGTCTCACAGATTGTATAGCATCTTCATCACGCGTGGCATTCTCGTACACACAGCTCCAGATATCTCCGATCACGTGCGACAGCAACATGATTTGGTGAATGTAGTGCGCCCCAAATAGGGAGCCCGGTCGTGTTCCGCTTCCTGTGTGAGCTTCGCTATGAGGATTATAGGGAAGTAACTGTGCAACTGTTGGCAGCGGAACGTCTTTCGCCATCGCGCGGTGGAACGTTGGCGGCCTGCCGAAGATGATCGAAAGACCTTTGTCAACGAGATTGAGATACCAGAAGGTCATGTTGCGTCTTTGCCTGGTCTCGGGAGATAGATGTCGAAGATTGATCCCTAATGCTTGCAACATTCGACAGGCATTTGCGATCAGCATCCAGCAGAGGCTGGGTGAGGTGAATTCTTCAACATGGGTAGCTAACAGCGCAAGTGCCTGGATGTTGGGCTCACTGGGCTCCAGTAGGAGTCTCACATCGTTCATCGCCAACCAGAGATTACATCGCAGTTTCTCTTTGGTAGAAATATCTTCAGGTGCCGTGGAGGATACCATACTCAAGATGATACTGTAATACATGACCAGCCACGCCCTCTCCCGCACGAGATGAGGCCGACCGTTTTTCAAGTGTTGTATAGCTTCGTCAGGAGGCTTGAGAGCGAAGATCGGATGACCACGTCCAAGTGCTTTCGTGAAAGCTGCGATTCTGTATTAGTGGCAGGGCACGGATTTGCGAAGACATTTCTGGTGCACTGGTTTGCACATGATCCCGTGGGTTTGATGCTCGATGCAGGGACTATAGCTCTCGCGCATGAAAACATTCGTCCTTGAGACCAGTTTGAAGATATGTCAGTCTCCCTGTGAATCAAATGCCCCAACTGTCGGGCATAAAAGCAAGAAAAGATACGGCGGCCGTGAACAGGGTGTGCACAAACTAATGGGAATCAACTGCACGCATAGGAGACTTACTATCAATCCATAGCTCCGCTTGATCCTTGAACAAGAAGAACCCTTTGTCCGTGTTGTCGAATTCGATAGAATTATGCCACACAGAAGCACAAGCCTCGGAAAGAGAGGTAAGTGCGCCCAAAGAGGTTTCATGAGAAGTTCCGAGGCCACTCAGAAGACCCCGAGTCGTCTCAATATCACTCGTCAAATGAGATTGAAACTCAGTAGAGCCAGGCGTGGTGTGCGACGACACTTTGTTTACCGAAACAGGCGATGGCTCCGGTGTGGTATCTGACGTGTCTCTGTGCTTCCGCTTTCTCTCACGGCGAATGACACCGGAACGCGAATAGACGCAATCTGTAGCACCATCACGACATCTCGTACAAATAGGTTGTATGCGATTGCATGAGACCTGTGATAGTAAGCATTTGCATAGGTAGGCACACCCGCATCGGACAAGGAACACGAACCTTGCGAGAGCGACATGAGTCACACTGACTGTCTCAGCGAAGCACTATATAGATACAGGTCAGACAACTTACCGCATATGGTGATAGCGCTGCTGTGATTTCCATGAGGGATCGTTCTTGTGAGGGTTCGTTCACTCGTTGGCAGTCGGAGGGTGGCGTCCATTGTTAAGTTCCGTAAATTCCGAGCTGAACATCACCTTTCTTCCTTGCTCGCGCCTTTTTCTCTTTTCGGTCATCTGCCGGCCCAATGCTTCATCCATCGGAGCTTGTGGGAAATACAAGAAGTGCCGTTGACTTACGATAGACTGCTTTTTGAAATTATTCGTGAGACCTGAAAAATGTATATAATTCGGCCCATACTACCCAGGTCTAAGATACCTCATTCACTTCCACCGACATCCCTACACCGTTGCACTACTTCCAGTCTCATCACCTGTCATCGACAATCATTTCTCATACATTATCGCTCTCTGACCACAAGACCGAATACCGAAATGTCACCTCCCATTGCCATCCTTGGTGCTGGGCCGAGCGGTCTGACCTTGGGCCGACTACTCTCCCTAGCTGGCATCAACTTCAAGATATTCGAACGCGACACTTCTGCAGCTTCAGCATGGGGCCGAGGCGGCAGCGGCACTCTAGATCTTCACGAAGGCTCAGGTCTACTTGCTCTACAAGAAGCTGGTTTATTCGAAGAGTTCAAGAAGAAAGCTCGGTGCGTCCATCGACTCAACGTACACGCCGCATACATTCGCTAAGTGTAGTAAAGCTATGATGTACCACTGATCATCGCCGATATGCATGGAGAGATTCGCTTGAAGCATGGCGAAGGCGAAGACACAGATCGACCAGAAATTGATCGCCGGGACTTGCGGGTACTTTTGTTGGACTCCGTTCCCAAAGACAAGATTCGATGGGGAACCAAGATCGAAAGCGTCCGAAAACAAGACGATGGTGCGATGTCTGTCCACTTCGCAGATGGTAGCAACGAGTCAGGCTTCCGTCTAGTCATTGGTGCAGACGGTGCTTGGTCGAAGGCCAGAAGCCTGGTAAGCTCTTCACTCTTTTGTAAACCCACTTCATTTGTTACTAACATCTTGACAGGTCACGTCTGTCATGCCAACATTCGCTGGCAGATACTACCTCACCAGCAACATTTCACCAGAGAGCGAATTCCATGCTACAGTCGAAGCAAAAGTCCAAAACGGCAACTACATGAGCATGGGTGGCCGCCGTCTTGTAGCCGCGATGAGGCTCGGCGATCGATCGTACTACACCTTCGCTGGTCTGACTCTCCCAGAGTCATGGAAGAACGACAATGCAGCGCTGCTCAATGATCCCGATGCAATGCGGCGCGAGCTGATAACAAAGTATTTTTCCGACTGGTCGAAGACCAACACAGATTTAATCACCCACAGCGACGGCGGGTTCTATGTCTGGCCATTGTATGGCATTCCTGCAGAACAGGTCGAATGGCGGACAGTTCCAGGCATTACTTTGATTGGCGACGCAGCTCATCTATGGTAAGTGACCTTTTCAAAGATATCTTGTAATAATCTCGTCTAACGCAAACTTAGCCCACCTGGTGGAGACGGTGTCAATGTAGCCATGCATGACAGCCTTGACCTAGCTCAGCAGATCATCAAACTTGGAACCGAACGTCTTGACGAAGCGATCGAAGCGTATGAGAAGATCATGTTCCCCAGGGCGAAAGCTATGATTGAAGACAGTGCGTCTATGAACGAGGCGATGTTTTCGGAAGAATCACCCGCACCATTGCTGCAGATGTTTGAGGGCATTTTGCAGAACGGTGACGGCAAGCCGACGAAGTAAGACGACAGGAGGTCGTTTCACGATGCCTAGTATGGCTTCAGCCTGAAATTTATGTCAGACTCTACACTCATGATTGCTTTATTATAGAGGATCTTAATGAACAAACTTATCGCACTTATCACAAGAACCAATACCAATGGTGGCCAGCCAATTGGCGTTAGAAAAACACTGCTCGAGTGGGATACCGGGTATCATATTACAAAAAGCGCCGCATGTCTAAGCAAGTGACGGTCTATACGTATACGGCGTGTAGTATACCTAGGTACTCGCACGTGAAGTCGACAATCGTTACGGAAATGCCTAACGTAGAAAGAGAAAATTAATCCATCACTAGATGTCGGTCGTTCATGCGGCGGTAGGCTTCTCTGCCTGGGCCGCCTTCTCGGCGGCAGCGTCCTTGCCGTGCTTCGCCTTGTCGTCGTGCTTGTGCTTGTGCTTCGAGTCCTTCTCCTTCTTTGCGGTGGCTTCGGCCATGAGCTGCTCGAATGCCATGAAGTCGCCCTCTTCTTCGGGGTCTCTTGCGGCCTGAGATGTATTGTTAGTATTGTATACGTATCGTACGAACCTTGATTTAAACGACTCACCTTGGCGAAGAGTTCACCGATGACCACCAGAGCTTGCGCACGCTCGATACGCTTCTCGGTCTTGACCTTCTTGTCGTAAAGCACGTTGTCGCAGACGTCTCTCAGCACGCCCTGGACCTCGTACTTAGAGCCTCGCCATGCAGCGGCAAGAATCTTGCCAGTGACACGCTTCTCATACTCTGCGCGCTTCTCGTCTGTCCAATCATCGCCACCCTTCTCCTCCATCTTAGCCATCTCCTCAATCTCCATTTGCGCCTGGATGGCGGTCTGGACAGTGCCCCAGGTCTCCTTGATGGTGTTACCCTTGTCCTTCAGCCTCGAGAAGAAACCGGAAACACCGCCGATGATGGGCTTCTGGCTCTTGAGGTAAGTGGCGGCCTTAGAGAGGTAGGTCTGACCAATGGCATGCAGGATTTCCAGGCCGAAAGATTCCATCTTGAGGTTCTCGACTTCCAGACGCATCTTCTCCTTGAAAGCCTCTGTGACATCCTTGCCCTTGTCTGTCTCGGTCCACACGCTGATGCGATCAATAAGCTTCTTGCTGAGGGTCTCAACACGCTCTTCACGAATCTTCCTACGCTCCTCCTCGAATGCCGCCAGTTCGTCTCTCTGCTCTTTGCTAAGTCGGCCGGCCTTCTTCTCCTTGTCGCGAAGCTCCTTCTCCTTATCAGTCATACCAGCTGCCGTTGCAGCAGCCTCCTCCTCCGTCCTGTCTGTGATAGCAAGGCGGGTGGGCACGCCCTGCGGCCTCTCAGACGAGTAGGGTGATGAAGTGCCAGAGGTGGATTGAGGCTTTGAGTCGCGTACAGGAATCTCCTGGGTTGCGCCCGTGGCAGTTTGAGCTGCACCCGCTGTAGTAGGCTTCTCGGGAACCTCTTCTGCGGTGGCAGACTGAGTAGCAGCCTTCTCCGCTGCATCTGCGCTGCCAGTCTGCTCAGCAGCGAGGTTGTCGGCGGCAGCAGCAGCCTCTTCCGCCTTCTCGGCCTCCTCTGCCTCCTTAGTGGAGATCTCCATGCTCCTGGTCAGATCCTTCATAAGGCTGATCTCTCCGATCCAGTCCTGGAAGGCCTCTCCACCAAAGATCATAGTGAAGAATTCGGAGGGATCCTCAAAGCCAGAGTCGGGCTTCGCGCCCTCCTTGCCGAGCTTGTCATACTGCTTCCTCAGTTCTGGGTCGCTGAGGACCTGGTAGGCCTCTCCTACTGCCTGGAACTTCTCGTGGGCGGTGGGGTCATCAGGGTTCTTATCGGGGTGCAAGCGAATAGCTGCCTTGCGGTAGGCTTTTTTGATCTCAATTTCGGTGGCATCGGGCGCCACGTCCAGGGCCTCGTAGTATTCAGTGTCGACAACCATCTTGTACAATTCTGCAAGCAAAGGTGTGGTGGAGAAGAGACAACAGGCGGGCGCGGATTATTATTGCTGGGCGTCTCGCCGGGTGGGTAGTGCGGAGAGTAGTGGGAGATTAGTGCCAGGCTGCTTGTTCGTTTCCTCTGATGACGTCCGCGTAGGGCTGAGGCCTGTGCTCGTCCATCTTCACGGAACGCCTGCAAGCATGTGATTGCCATGTGTGCCTGCTGGCCCGCGATGACCACTCTGAAACATAGCAATTAATCAACAAAACCACCTTGGCAGCCATGCCCGTCAAAGATTCTGCTGCGGCCGTGGTCGCTCGCTTCTTGAAGTCGAATGGCTACGACGAGGTGTGTGCCGGCTCCAGCCTCTGTGCCTCACAAACAGACGAGCTAAAGAGCGTTCGCCATAGACATACGAGGCCTTTCTTGGCGAGGCTGGGCTCCCATCCGATGCTGGCACGGTCACTAAGGGCGACCTGACCATAGAACGACTATTGGATGAGAAACGGACTTTCGACCTTGCCACGCACTTCGAAAAGTTGGGCACCGAAGATGAAGAGACAGGATGGAAAAAGCCTTGTCAGTACAAATCCGCCGTGCCATCTTCCACCCATAATTGACTTGTGAATCAGCTCCGGAATCGTTTACTGCCCTTGCCGATCTCCCATCGAGTTCGAACATCCTCAGTGCTACGGTGGAGAAAGTAATCGTGGACGGAAGCCTCAAGGATGTATTGTTCGCAACCACTGCGGATCGCCGTGTGAACGCCCTGGACGTTCCTTCTTGCACCCTTAGATCTCCTACAGCTGGCATTCAGGACTCGCCCGTCTTGTCGTGTCTGGCTCTTCGTGAGAATCACGTGGTATTCGCTTCCATGTCCGGACAGATAGTCATCGCAGACTTGGCAGGGAACATAGTTGAGAAACGTCGCGACCACGCCAAGTACGTCGTCAGTGTCAAGATCTTCGACAGCGCTGAAAGGTCGCTCCTCGCCACTGCTGCGTGGGACAACAAGATCAACATCTACACTTTGCCTACCTCTGGTCCGCCAACGCTCGGAGACCCAATTGCGACCATCAACTTGCCATCAAAGCCGGAAAGCATACTCTTCTTGCAGCATCCCGAATCCCGACAGCCCATACTTTTGGTCAGCCGTACTGATTCCACTCACCTCTACTACTATACAACAGAAACTGAACCAAGATTACTTGGTCGCCAGAACCTTGCTCCTCACTCCAATGCGTGGGTTGCTTTTACGCCTTCGGCGCTGGCTATTTGTCCCACCGACTCCAGCCTACTGGCTTGTGCAACCTCTGCTACACCTTCCATGAAGCTGTTGATTGCGCGCATGCTTATACCTCCATGGAACATTGAGACAACCTCAGCACCTCCCACTTTACTACGGACCTCTCTGCTTGATGATAGCCCTGGAGTAACTGAAACCCAAGCATCGCAAGCTCGGGAGGCACTCGCATTATCAGACAAGGAAGATGCAGCTATATTAATTCATTGCACTACACTATCACCACAAAGCGCTTATTCAACACCAGCGGTGGCCTGGAGGCCGGATGGCAGTGGCGTATGGGTCAACGGTGACGATGGGGCGATCCGGGGAATCGAAGCAGCGTCGGGCAAAATCATTGCCACACTTAAAGGTCACGATCCCGGAAGCAAAGTGCGATGCTTGTGGGCTGGCAACGTGGACGGCAAGGAGTGGCTAGTAAGTGGAGGTTTTGACCAGAAGCTGATTGTTTGGAAGACCTAAAACAGCAAGTGTATCGCCGCGCAAACTCACAACTTCGCTAGTATTTTGTTCAGCTCTTTTCCATCGCCACCTCTAACGATCTCCTCGCTGCGATAATCGGAGTCAAATGTAATTTCGTTGAGCGGATTAAGCCTGTGCGCACGGTCGAACAAATCCTCGTATGCTTTCCCATCATGTCTGCCCAAAGCTGAATCCAGCAGGAAGTCCGGAATGCACCAGGAGTCAACTAGATTTACGGCATGAGGTCGGACCTCTGCCATCAGCTGCTGTATAACTTGAGGCAGCTCGTCAAGCTCCTCTTCGCTAACGGCCTGCGCTTTTGCAAACTCTCGCGCATTGTTGTCCATTGTGTAGTAGGCATATAGACGAAACAGTCTTCGGAGGTGTGGCTTCAACTCCGCAGAGACAGCCTCCTCAGACGAAGTCAAGGCCGCGGCAAAATTGGCAGCGAGCAAAGACTCAGACTCTGCGTTCGACACCTTCCGAAGTAGTAGCAAAAGGCTGTTCCAGGACTTCTTCTCCTTATTTTCTTGGATGTACGCGAGATGCGTCAGATACCTAGAGCGTCGTCGGAACGCAAGTAGGATGTCGGAATCTGACTTCAAGACTGCGAAGTCGCTTGGGGAATAGCCATTCCTCTCTGATAGATACTCACGGCATGAGCGCTCGACCTCGTCCTGCGGTTCTCCGCGTTGTGCCTCTGCTGCGGCCATTCGCTTTACCAGGTAGCTAGCTGTCTGCTGCGTAATCATCCAGTTATCGCCCTCGACAGTGGGCTTGGATAAATAGTCTGCATTGAGCTGGATGAGGCCGCTGCCACCTCCGAAGCCATGCCCGCCTAGCGCTCTTCGGCAGGTCTCTATGCCATTGGCTGCGTAGTCTGTGCAAAGGCTCTTCAGACCAGACGATTGGCTATGAAGTTCAGCAAGTCTACTAAAGTCACCTTTCGAAATATCGGCTCGCGTTCGCTGGTACAGAGCTTGCATGGCAGAGCCAGTGTAGTGCAAGGCGAATGAAGTTGCCAATAAAGGCAGTATGCGTATTTGGACAGTCGCTGACGATGATTGTCAGTATGACTCCAATTTGAACTCTCACGAGCCATGACCTACGATAATCGAGAACCGAAAGTTCAGCGGCCTCTTTCGACGAATCATCACGATCCGAGAACTGACGCCGAATCGCTGTATAGCGTACTGCAACCGTGACAGCACGGGCAAGAACCATCCTGGCACGCATGACAATCTTTGCCCTCACAGCAGTCAGGCTTCCATAGACGACCGCTGGATTGGCGGGCTTCGAGTAAGTGCAAGTGTTTGGGTCGACCATCGAGTATCTTGACAGCATTGCACTGTGTGGGACTTTCAGATGATCGAACAGCATGTATCCATTGTCCATCGGAGCGTAGCCATATTTGGGGCCGATGTCACCAACTGCGATTCCTGAAAGAGGCTTGTGAGTCTTCATGTCGCGAACCTGTACGATGAATGGCTGTGGTCCATGATTGACGTATTCTTTGGAGGTTTCTGACTTGGGTACCAGCAATTGTGCCACAACGATAGCATGGTTGGCAGTGCGACCGAGCGAGCCGTTCCACTGTATATATGTCAGCACATTCAACGCAGAATTACGATACGTGTCACAGTGCCTAACGACTTACCCACTTGCTAGCTGTGAGAGTCGGAGAGTGGATGACGAATTCCTTCGTTTTTGGCATCCACCGTGCCTGGCACTCGATTCCACGGACATTGCTTCCATGACCGAGCTCCGTTCTGCCGATGGTCAGTAACGGCATACAGTTGGACGATAGCTTGACTCACTGAGCATAGCAACCAATGACCTCCCAGTTGTTGGCTCGCGGCAACCAGTAGTCTCGTTGCTCGTCATTTCCCTGTTCCTCTATGGTGGTAATGAACATGTCAACATGTACCATGTAAGGGCTAACATCATCGCAGAGGTATACAGCCATAGCGTGGTCTTCCTCGCTCCAGCCATGTTGGTCCATCAACCTGCGAAGCTTCTTGCCACGGGCAAGTCCAAGGTGATATCGTTCTGGACGAGATAAATTCTGCTGCTTTGCTTTGCTGAAAAGAGGATCGTTTTCTAAGATGGGCAGAATGCGGGCTTGTCTTTCAAGAAAACCATTGCGAGAGAGTAAATGTTCTGAGAGCTCTTTGACCGGTACGTTAGACTGTTTGCGTTCTGTGGCAAGTATCGATGGTCCTGACGGCTCGGCTGGTCGGAGCCTGTCTGTGAAGTCTGACATGGTCACGATAGGAACTGTAAGAATTTTGAGTAATACGATGGGCGATTGACTTGATTGATATCCTGCTGCAAAGAATCAACATTCAGGTGACGTTAGCAAACGGCTGTATCACAGCTGTCGATACCCAGTATGATCTACCACATCCTCGGTCGTGACACGCGAGGTCCAAGGGTCGGACGATCGTCACCCCGCAGCATCAGCCGCTTCATTTGTGAGTGAAAGCTTATTCCCGCAACAACGTCGTTCGACAAGGCGTTTCGATATCATTTTCACTGTGTTTGGTGATCATTGAAATGATCTTGGTGACCTGTTTGAACACTGTCGAATTTTGAAAGTAACATGCACAAGTTGACGTCGCCACCTGCCACAACACAGTGATTGCCAACTCGAAGTCAGTGGAGGCAACATTGAAGAACCAGTGAGTACTGTAGACGCCAGATAATCTCTATCAAGGTGCTGACCATAGTGCTGAAGCAGATGAGAGGCCTTTTCTGACGACTAGCGCATCGACAGCCTGCACCCACTTGCACATACGTGATCGTAAAAGAACCACCGCATGAAAACATCACACTCCACAATGGACGACCGTACGCTCCATGTCCCTCGGCACTCAGGCCGAAATGTGTTGCCATGCCATTCTTTATTCCAACGAATATTGCGTTTTGCCCACCAAAAGCCTGCCAGGCTTGCAATTCGCGAGAGCAACACATGCCGTGAAGCAACACATATCCAGCTCATCAGCGACGTCTTGGCCATGCGAGAACGACTCTGGAATTCTCTAGGCCAACAGGTACAGCTCGCACTTCAGCGTAAAGAAGAAGTTTACATTGCGCTACTTGCTCCTGGCGGTCACGAATTCGCCGTGGCCATGCTGGCTATTCTTGCTGTCGGAGCCGCTGCTGTTCCAATGACCGTTGCGCTGCCCCCAGAAGAAGCATTATACTTCGCCACAAAGGCCCGGGCTGTTGCAGTGCTGGTATCTGATGATGCACTGAAGCTAGGTCTTGAGTTGGAGAAACTAGTAAAGCATCAGGATCCTCGAAGCAGGTTCGCCTGTTTTCCCGTTGCACCTTCCACGTGGACGACTCCTTTAGATCCAGAAGATATAAATATTTCAACCGATTTGTACATGGACGACAATGCTCCTGGCGTAGTAATCTTCACAAGCGGCACTACTGGACCGCCAAAGGGCAGCGTCATGAGAAGAGCATATACATTCGACGGAGCACTCGCTGTTGCTGATCATTATGCTGTTACGCAAGATGACGTATTGCTTCATCTTCTTCCGGTACACCACGCTACCGGTCTTGGTATCATGTTCTTCCCGTTTCTGATCAGTGGTGCTCTGATCGAGTTTCGATCGGGTGGCTTCAATCCAGAGTGGACGTGGTCTCGTTGGCGCAAAGGCGGCATAACGTTCTTTTCAGGCGTTCCTACAATCTACATGCGAATGATGAGGCACTATCAACGGAACATAGTCCATATGACTGATGTTCGAGACTATATCAACGGCGCCAGAAGACTACGTGCTTCCATCTGCGGCACATCCGCTCTGCCAAAGCCAATTGCAGACTTCTGGACAGAAATCCTCGGACGAAAGATTCTACTTCGGTATGGTGCATCGGAAATCGGAGCTACCTTCAAGGTTGGGCTATCCGACGCAGAGGTGCCAGATGGTAGCGTGGGCACCAAGTTCCCTGGCTATGATATCAAACTTTCCAAGACTGGTGAAGGCTCAGACGGAACCGGCATGCAAGGAGAGATTCTCGTGAAAGGTCCAGAGATGTTCTCGAAGTACATCTTCGACCCTGCCGCAACGGCCGCAGCGCATGACGATCACGGTTACTACAAATCTGGAGACATTGCGCGTCGAGAAGGGAAATATTATTACATCCTGGGCCGCGCAAGCGTTGATATCATCAAAAGTGGCGGCTACAAGATCAGCGCCCTCGACATCGAACGCGAAATCCTGGCGCTGCCCTACGTGGCCGAAGTCATGGTCGTTGGTGTCCCTGATGACGAATTTGGGCAGAGAGTAGCCTGTACGATTAGCTTGAAGGGGCCAGCAGACACTGAAGCGCCTTTGCACAAGTTGACGCTTCAAAAGCTACGACATGACCTAAGAGCGAGACTTGCTGGCTATAAGATGCCCACATTGCTGCGGGTGATAGAAGGCGAGCTTCCAAAATCGGGGACAGGCAAGGTTATCAAAAAGACTCTTGGCCCACAGTTCTTTCCAGGCAATCTGAAGATGCTGCCAGAGGTGCAGATATGGGATAGTGAACACACGCAAGAGAAACCCAAGCTTTAGAGCCTAACAAGTTTGCGCCGTTTTTCCATTTCCGGAGACACAAGTACTTGTAGTCACTACAGATGGCGGTATTGGCACAGCCCCATTAACCTTCTCGTCGTAATTGCAACCTTCATTCCCACGATAACTCAAAGAGTGAACTGACTGACGCTAGCGAAGATTGAACCTTTCACGACTACATGGTTTGACAATGCACCTCCAACCAAGCACTGACCTTGTGAAACAAGTAGGACGATATGAACCTCCTCAAATCGAAAATTACTGTTGCCACGTCTCTGTTGCATGTGACCGTTTGACGTATAGCTTCCGGTGTCGCAAAGCTGCTGTGAATATGGCGCCCGACGCTTTGTGCTGCGAATGTGACTGCATTCACACGAATCACGGCGCATAAAACCATTTCTTGTTCCTGGTCGTAATGTAAACTACATCCACAACATCAGCCCAGTTTCCAGCATACCAACAACAGATCATCCAAGACAGACACCACAGACACCTCCATAGTTCTTCAGCACATCGACAGCATATCATCACGGACACCACACGAACTAAATACGGTCATTGATCTTGAATAGAACCATCGACTCAACCGTTACTATGGCCAATCGTAGGGATCCTCAGCAGCCACCTCGCAACTCAGGCTGGCGTGTCGACGGACATGAATATCCCCCAGTACGTGCCGCAAATGCCGATGGCAGATCGATCGACGACGTTGCCACAAGATCTCCAGGCTACGTGCCTTATCAATCGGTGATGCAACCTGACGGTCGCTACGGATACAATTCAAACGATCGATACCCGGTTGTACAACCACAGCATTTCCCACCGCCGGCCGGTCCCGCTCGATATCTGCCTTATGCTCAGCAACGCGGGACCCTGCAGCCTGCGCCCATGGATGTCGACCCAGTGCAGAGGCTCGACCCACTGCGGAGGCTCGATGAACGAGCTGATCATTATCAACCAAGCAGGCCAGATCCACAAGCACGAATACCGCAACCAGACCGGAGGCGTAGATCACCCCCCTACCAGAGTCGTAGATCACCTGCGCGGAGGCCAAGCTTACACGGCCAGAGGTCAAGGTCGCCTATTGGTGCCGGTCCGGCCACAGCCAGGAGAGACACGCCACCTGGATCTCACTCGCCGACCAGACGTAGAGTTTCAAGAACAAGTTCGAGGCGAAGTCCAGGTCCAGATGAGAGACGCGGTACTCGAGGATACCCTGGAGGAGGGCCTTTCAGGAGATATGGTGAGGGTCGGAGGTAGTTGTCTTATGGGTGATATCTTTTGATGGACGGGATCAGTGTATTCAGAAACTTTGACAGGAGTGTCTTTTTTCTGCGGGCTCTATGATAGCTAATCCAGCCTCTTTAGCGAGGCACATATGATTATTGCATGAGAAAATGCTTTTTTGCTTCACATGATAGCGATCCAAGTCTGGCTCATAGGTAAATGTACACTATGTAATATGTGGTCGTGAGTTCACTGAGACTTCCAAGACTGATGCCTGTTTCCCCTGCTGAGAAGGCGCTATCGAGGTTTCGATCTGCGTATCAGTGTATGGCGATAGGCGTTATGTGCCTCACCTTATCACAGTGACCGAATCCTACGTCCTGGCCGCGGGATAGGCATTTACTGAGAGCTTCAACACCGATACCTGTTTCGCCTGCTAAGGAGGCGCTGCCGAGGACTCGTTTTGCGTATCAGTGTATGACGATAGGAGGTATGAGCCACAGCTTCCCGCAGTGGACGGTGGACAGTGGGCACATATTGGGCGCGGGATAGGCCATATGAAAAAGACAGCAGTATTGACGGCTGTAATGTTGGCCCAGGTCCAGAAAACCCGCCTCTCGCGCTTGATCGTATCGTGTTCTACATCCACAACATTACCCCATCAGCACATTGATAATCTGTCGCGACATACAACTACCATAGTGACCAACTGAGACTCTCTTTTAACAACTGAGGCCACCAGTCTTCTATTCGCCAATCACTACCGCCATGTCTCATGATAGTGATGAGGGAAGTGTCTCTGACGACGAAGGCTGGAGAATCAATGACTGGCATTATCCGCCGGGGGGAAAGTCTCTCAACGGCCAATTGGCCAGCAGCGTTGTCCCAAGGGCTTGGGGGTACGTGCCTTACCAATCAATGTTTGATCCCGATGGTCGCCATGCGTATGACCCTTCTGCGGTTCAATACCCTCGCATGAGGCGTAACGAGCGGGCCGAAGGTCGAGTGGCAGAAACCCCGGACCAGCGAGCGTTGGCCTACCAGGAGTTGCGGCCCATCTGGCATGCAAAAGATGAAATCAAGCAACTGGATATCAGATCCAGTCGAGTGGTCACACGGGATCAGGGACGTGGGAGATCACCGTCGCGGCGACGAAACTCGCAAACTACCGATATACAAGAGCGGTTCGTTAATGACCCTGCAGGAACCGCTACTGGTCCGAGTAGAATGGGGTCTGACTGGCTTGCCACGGTATTGGAGACGCCGTATGGGTCTAGGCGAAGGAGCGCAGAACGAGATCCGCGATCAAACATAGGAAGCTCTCGTCAACCGAGTCCGAGAAGGGTACTACGATCTCCGAGCCCATATGTGAGAGGCACTCATCGACGGACTCCCAAAAGGGCAGCACGGTCTCCGAGCCCATATCCGAGAGATGTTGATCGACGAAGCTCCAGGAAAAAAGGTCATGGCGGCACTTCCGGACGACAGAGATGATCCATCACACGAATACTGCCGTGCTCCTGTTTGGACGAAGTCAGTGTACTTCTGGAAATTGATTGAGATCTGTTCTCTGCAGGCTCCATGCTTGAGCGTTTGTCTTCTCTAGCGAGGTCTTCTTCTTTTTATTCTTCTTTATTATTTCGAGCGGGTCGTTCGGGCTTGTTGCGTAGCTCATGCGGGCATGTGTTGTTTTCAATATTTTGATTCGATGCCAATTGGATTTAATGGGTATGTGATTCTGCTTCGTACGCGTACGTAGTTACTCGCAATGGCACAGTTTGCATGATCGATTGCGAGCGAAATCATGTGGATGTGATATGTAGGAGGTATGTCAGTGCTTGAGAAGAAGAGATAAAGTGTCGAGTGTTATCGTGTTTGGCCCTGAATACTATGCTTATCTTGGTGTGATTGGACGTGCGTGTTCTATTTCGCGGGGTTGTGTCACAAGCCCCGCGATTTCACAGATGAGTCGGAAAGTTGCAAGAGACGAAGAGACGACTCACATCCCTCCGCCACGCAGCACCCACTCGCACACCACTGTCGCGTGCCATTGAACCTCTCGAGACTACATCAACATGGCCTCTGAGGGCATCGAGCAGAAAATGGAAGACCTCAACGTGACCAAGCCCTCCACCTCGCAATCCGCAGAGCCCACCGAGAAGCCCGCCGCCCAGGACAAGGAAAGGAAGGATCAGAAGAAGGCTGAGAAGGCTGCGAAGGCTGCAAAGCACGCGCAGGCCAAGGGACAGCCCAAGCAAGGCCAGGGCAAGCAGGGCCAGGGCAAGAAGAAGGAGGACGAGACGGACACCAAGGGAATCACAGTCACCAAGGCCGAGGACCTTTCAGAATGGTACCAGCAGGTCATCCTCAAGGCTGAGATGCTTGAGTTCACCGATGTCCCTGGCTGCTACATCTACTTGCCGCGCTCATACATGATCTGGGAGGAGATTCGCGATTTCTTCGACGCAAAGATTAAGGCCATGGGTGTGGAGAACTCATACTTCCCGCTCTTCATCTCTGAGGCGAACTTGCAGCGTGAGAAGGACCACGTCGAGGGTTTCGCCGCCGAGGTCGCATGGGTCACAGAGGGTGGCAAGAGCAAGCTTGACAAGAAGCTGGCCGTTCGTCCTACTAGTGAGACAGCCATGTACAGCTACTACTCCAAGAAGATCAAGTCTCACCGTGACTTGCCCCTCAAGCTCAACCAGTGGAACAACGTTGTACGATGGGAATTCAAGCACGCCGTGCCTTTCCTTCGCTCGAGAGAGTTCTTGTGGCAGGAGGGTCACACCGCACACATGACCGAGGCGGAGGCCGGTAAGGAAGTTCTGGAGATCCTCGACCACTACGCTTCGATCTACGAAGACTTGCTTGCCGTTCCCGTCGTCAAGGGAACCAAGACTGTCAACGAGCAGTTCCCCGGTGCTCACTACACAACCACCATCGAGGGTTTCATTCCCAGCGTCGGCAGAGGCATCCAGGCCGCAACATCACACTGCTTGGGTCAGCACTTCGCAAAGATGTTCGACATCACCGTTGAGGATCACAAGCAGGTTCTGAAGGAGGGCGAGGCCAGACAAAAGGTCCACGTTTGGCAAAACAGCTGGGGTTTCACTACCCGTTCCATTGGTGTCATGATCCTCGTCCACGGTGACGACAAGGGTCTTGTCGTCCCGCCTCGCGTTTCCAACATCCAGGCTGTCCTCGTTCCCGTCGGCCTCAACAACAAGACCTCTGACGAGGACCGCGAGCGCGTCGTTAACGAGATCGACGTCCTCGCCAAAAAGCTCAAGTCTGCCGGCGTTCGCGCCCACCTTGACGACCGCGAGGGCTACTCTGCTGGCTTCAAGTTCAACGAGTGGGAGATGAAGGGTATTCCTCTCCGCCTCGAGGTCGGTCCCAAGGATCTCGCCAAGGAGTCCGTTCTGGCTGTTCGCCGTGACACTGGCGAGAAGTTCTCTATCGCCATCGCCGATCTCACCACTGAGGTCCCCGCCCGCCTCGAGCAGATCCAGAAGGAGATGCTGAAGCGCGCTTCCGACGAGTACGCCTCCCACCGTGTCATTGTCCGTGAGTGGAAGGACTTCGTTCCCACTCTCAACCAGAAGAACGTGCTTCTCGTGGCACACTGCGCTGGCGGCGAGTGCGAGGACGAGATCAAGAAGGACTCCGCAGCCACTGTCGAAGGCCAGGAGGTCGACGCCCGCGCTCCCAGCATGGGAGCCAAGAGCTTGTGCATTCCCGCCGAGCAGCCGGAGGAGCTCAAGGAGGGCACCAAGTGCATCAACCCCAAGTGTGGCAAGGACGCGAAGATGTGGGTCATGTTCGGTCGCAGCTACTAGACGCATTGCGGCGAGTGTTTCTGCATTCAATTGATGAGCATGGTGTTGGTGGTTGGTGGTGTGTCATTTTGACAATGGCGAAATGGGTGGGTCACGGATACCAACCTTTACAAGAGTTATGAACGTCCTTTGGGGATGGAATGTTGCATGATAACGTAAATCAAATAACTACCAGTCTCCCTCATCAGTCCTTCAAAGACACATCAAAGTCTTACCTTGTATAGTGTGTCAAAGAGGCCTGCTCTGTCAAGTAAGAACGAGGCAGCGTTACGTCTGACCTCGATTGAGTTCTTGATTTCTGATCATTGCGAAAACGCTATCCTCCTATACTTGGGTATCTTGCTCTAGTCTTTGCGCCCAATAGTCCCGCCAGTGAGCTCTTGTTCTCCAAACTTCCTAATCACCATATTCTAATCCCACCTGTGAGCCTCGTCGCCTCCGACCCATGATTTATCCGTGTACCCGACCTCGCCCTTGACCTTCTTCACCATGTCCTCAGGGCCCATGTTCTTACCCTTGTCATCGCTCAACTTGACAGCAGGCACACCTTTCGCATTTGACAACTTGATAACAATGTTCAGAGGCACACTCTTCTCCTTCGTGCCGAGGTGAATGAAATCGTTCGTGAAGAAAGTGCCCACTCCGAACGCAGGAGTCAGACCTGCAGCTTGGGTAGCCTCCTTATACTTGATGCACTTCTCGACGTTCAAGGAGTCGGAGAAGACGATGGTCTTAGGGTCCTTGATGCCTTGGGCGTCGTAGAAGGAGCGCATCAGCTTGATGAATTCTAGAGGGTCGCCACTGTCTTGGCGCGTGCCGGTGAAGATCTGTGCATAAGTTGGGTTGTTGTCGCTGATGCTGTCCGTGGTGTGGCTCTTTGGTGCTGGGCGAGTGAATGCTTTGAGGAAAGCTGGCGTTCCGAAAGTGTCTGTGAGCGCGATGCTCAGGACGCCTTGACCGAACGCACCAGTCCAGTACTGCAGTGCCTTCTCGTTTGCGTTGGCGTAGTCACTGGTAAGAGCAGCGATACCCATGAACCACTCGTGCGCGACAGTGCCAACTGGCGCAACACCGAACTTCATTGCAAGGTGGACGTTTGAGGTTCCGCTGAATTTGCCCTTGAAGTCTTTGCCTTGCGCTTCCTTCTGGGCATCGATCAAACCTGTCATGATGAGCTCGTGGGTCTTGTAGTCTCGTCTCCGACGGCTTCCGAATTCGCTAAAGAAGCAGCCACCCTCCAGCAATTGCAGACCCTTTTGTTTGGCCTTCTCCACTTGGCCGTCATGGTTCCAGTCGGTGTCAACAAACTTGAAGTAAGCCTCTGATACGAGAGCCAAGAGAGGGATTTCATAGAGAATCGTGTCTATCCAGAGGCCATTGATTGATAATGCCACCTCTCCAGGTTGAGCGTTGTTCTCGGGTGTGCCTTCGGTTGGCGAGAAAGTAAGCTTCAGCTGCTCAGCTGGTTTCAAGTAGAAGCTTTTCAGAAAATCCAGATACTCCTTGCTGAGGTATGGGCAGGTCTTTTCCAGCCAGGCAATCTCGTCACTGGTGACCCGGATGTTGCCAAGGTTTTCGACTTGCGTTTGTAGCCAGTTGTAGGCAGCGCGAGTAAGCTGCATGTGAGGTGTACGGTTCGTGAACTTGTAAGAGACTGAAATGTCCGGGAAATACTTCAAGACTGCACATTGCATGGTGAGTTTGTAGAGGTCCGTGTCGAGGAGCGAGAATACGCCGTCGGGAGACGGCTGTCCATTGATTGTGGTCATTCTGAGCGAAAGTGAGCCGCGATGGCTGAGCAGCAGGTGCTTGCTTGTTTGCTTTGCGTCGAGGCCTTGTAGTGGCGATTCGTGTGTCGAAGCCCGTTTGACGACAACTCAGATCAAGTGAGTGGATGGTGTTGATACTGAAAGTCCAATCAAGATTGCAAATGAGTCACTGGAGTAAGCAAACAAGAGACAGTGACAATTCAGCAAACGCTGATTTTAGCGAATGGTTGTGTTCGCGAAGAGACACTGATAGCTATCGCGAGGCTCTCCAGACGTTGATCGACTAGTCACCAGTGGTGTTTCTTTGTTTGTGTTAGGCTTCGCGGATCCCGCGGAAGATATAATTGGAGCACTCTCTGGGACGACTTTTTGACGGCTCGCTGCAGTATGACATGTGACGCATGCAACGAGCTTAGCTGTAACTCAGGTCTCTTGCATCAGCATTCTGTTAAGACGACATTCTATAAGCATGTATCAGCATTCACTTCAACTCTCAATTGAAGTCTCCTACTCAATTCAGTGACATGTAGCAGGCTCATTTGTGCACGTGCATGTGATACGGCGTGTGAAATGACGTCGGAGCAAACGCCTGGCTCGCGCGCAGGGCTCGAGTGATAAGGAAGGAAGGATCGCTATCATGAGTACTTTGCTCCTTCTTGACCGTCCATTGCTTTGGCTACACCACGACACATCCAAACTCGGGACACTCTCTGGGTAGCCGGCGTCTGCATTGGTCGTCCGTCTTTCATTACTTACGATTACACGACTCACATTACACAACGGCGAAGGTCTCAGTCCCTGAGCTTCCCTCACTCGACCTTCTCCAGGCCTAGACCCTCGAACTACACTCTCGATCAACCTACACGCCTGTAGCATCTTCAAAATGTTGCGCTGGTACGTATTTCTAAATGAACCAAGATAGACAAACCACTAATGGTCTCTCCAATAGGTACCAGTCCAAGCTGGCCTCGCGCCCAATCCTCACACAAGCCATCACCACCGGCGTCCTGTTCGCGACTGGCGACACCATGGCTCAGCAGCTCGTCGAAAAGAAGGGATTCAGAAACCACGATCTCTCACGCACTGGTCGCATGGTCTTCTATGGTGGCTGCATCTTCGGTCCTGCCGCTACAAAGTGGTTCGGCTTCCTTCAGAAGAAGGTCGTCATCCCCGGCAAGCCCAACCTTCAGATTGTCGCACGCGTCCTCACCGATCAGACTGTGTTTGCTAGCACCAACCTGTTCTGCTTCTTGAGCACTATGGCGCTGTTGGAGGGCACCGACCCGAAGAAGAAGTTGGAGAGCACATACTTCAACGCGTTGTCCAAGAACTGGATGGTCTGGCCGATCGTGCAGTTCACCAACTTCAAGTTCGTGCCGCTGCCGCACCAGGTCCTCTTCGTCAACTTCGTCTCCCTCGGTGAGTCTCAAGATAATTATGTATAGCAGGATGCACAACAAAGGGCTAATAATATACACAGGCTGGAACTGCTACCTCAGCATGCTCAACAGCCAGCCGTCTGGCGAGCCCGAGTACCCGCCGGACATCTAGATTCCTCCTTTCCCATCGAGCGCAGGCCGCACGCGCACCTGCAAGCATGACACCGGGGCATCCTCATTCTCCTACAGTTACAGTACATTGGCGTCAGAGCGTTCTCAACATTCAGTCAAAGCAATTCCTCATCCAAGAGCATAGAGGGAAAGATAGCATTGGGTGCAATGAAGGCGTCGTAAATTGGCGCATCGGAAAGCATTAGCATGCATCTGTACAATAGCAATCACAAAGCACAGCCTCAGGAGCTTTCATTTGCTTTCGCCTTCTCTTCTTCTTCCGGCGTTCGTGTTCTAAGTTGCAGTGCGTGAATGCCGCCCTCGGCGGCCATCTCGTTTTTTAGCAAGCCGTACACCATACGGTGGCGCGCTGGCTGCATCTTTGACTTGAATTCTTCTGATGTGATATTGACGCTGCGCAAGTCAGTATTCGATGAGGGAGTATTCGGTCAGAGTCACATTAGAAGCCTACCGGAAATGTGTCTCACGTGAAGTGCTGCCCTTCATTGCTTGGTGGTGAGCGTGCTTGTGCGAATCGTTGAAGATTTCCATGGATGTCGGCTTCAGAGCTTCTGTGATCTGTTCAATGAACACTAAGTCAGTGAACTTTCAAAAACATCGACAGGTCACCTTTCACTGGTGTATTGTTACCTTCGTCCTGATCGCATCCTCCATTGGTGTTTGTGAAGTAGACATGGTTGACAGCGGCCTTCGCAGCGCTGATTGCACCGCTTTTCGGAGCATTAAGAGAGCAGCTGGGTTTTATGTGATGGGCACTACCAGCAGCAGGCCAGAAAATTCTTGTCAAACGAGTGAAAGTAGTAACACAAATGGTGAGTTGGACTACTAGACTGATAGACTTGTAAGGCTCAAATGGCCATTCGCGATTCGGCAGCTGGACTTGGAGGAACGGGCACGGACGCTGGCGCTGGGCTGATGATCTCATGCTTCACATGCGAATCACTCTCACGCCGAATGCATACAAACATGTAACACACAGCTACTGCTCATCATGGCTCCAATACGCCGCTACCTCCGGATAACAAAGTACTCGGTGTTGGAAGTACGCATATACCCCGAGAAGCCTTCCGACACGCCATGGCTGCTGTCGACCCGCGATCCAGTCCTCTCACGTGTAATCGACGAAGTGCGACCTAAGGTCTTACCAAAACTGCGTGAAGAGAACGAGAATGCGAAGAAGAAGGGCGGCAAGAAGAAGAAAGGGATTAGAGATGTGGCGAGCCAGGAAGATTTTGAGGTAGTCATGTTTTTGACAGAGGGTCTGACGAGGCACTCTTTGATCACGAAGCAGAAACAATTCACGAAGAAGCCTAAGATACAGTCTACGGGTAACAAATTGACGGGCTGGCTCAACAATAGCGAAAATCCGATCACGTTGGAGGATGATGATGCGCCTGTCGGATTGAGAGAAGAGGAAGAGGAGCCGAACCTGGACGACATCCCAGAAGTTGCGGACAAGGGCAAGCGAAGGGCGGACGACGAGTTCGAGGACAATGATCCGTTGTTCGTCAGTTCGGACGATGAGGGTACCTTTCAAACGCAGCGCGTCGCACCCTCGAAGCGTCGCAAGGGACCAAGACGGCAGGGACAGGGAAATGCAGTCGACATTGACGATGCTGAGGCCGAAGTGGAGGACGACAAGAAGAAGCTAGCTCTGAACACGACTTACGATGGTTTCAGCATCTACGGACGCATACTCTGTTTGATCGTCAAGCGCAAGGGCAAAAAAGCCGCATCGAGTACGATTGGGGCTCCAGCTGGTGGCAGTCAGATGATGGAGAATTGGGTGAGCACACAGGTCGCGCAAGAGGCAGGGCTCCAAGACGACGATGAGGGCTGAATACCTTACCGAATTCGCGACACCGCTGATACAACTCTGCGATTCGTGCGCGTTGCTACCGAGTCCCCAACAACTTTGCGCAAGCGCCTTCATTTACATGCGACAGCATTAATGCGCAACATTCTATGTCTTGCATGACAGGGTTATCGCGACCCTGCATCTTCCACCTGGTTCTCGCATGCGATTGTGGGTAGCGAGTAGCTGTCAATCTGTTACCCACGCTCCACAACGGTGCCGCGTAGATAGCATAGTACGGCTGAATGATTATAGCACAATCTTCAGGCCTGCCTGAAGATCATTGCCGACCTGCAGCTTCGAATACGAAGATGAAGCACGTCTCGGAAGTCGCCTGGTGCTGTTCGGCGCACGATCCGGCGGAACCGACTGCAATTACACACGCTTCAGCTCGTCGATGTTGCGTCGTCTTCAGGTAGCGACACGTGGTAATACGATTGCAAAACATTTGTCAGATATCACAGGAGATCAAAGCTCATATTATCACAATCCTGCACTGTCATACCCAAAATCATGACTTCATCACATCCAGATACAGCACGCCAATACTTGCTCGTTTTTGCTCTGGGCGCTAACAATGGCAGGCAAGCAACTTTTCTTGGTTGACGCACAAGGCACCAGCTTGCACGCTCCGCCGCGATCCGAGTGAATCCATACAAGGAACAAGCCAAGCGTAGGATTGCGCAGCTCGAGCAAGCTGTGAACCGCCGTTTGCGCTGGCTGTACGCGCGCGAGAGGCTTTGCACGCCCGAAAGCTTAACCAACCTCGCCGTCTCCGTAGCCTTTCCCGCTCCATACGTTCATACGAAGTTCACGAACCGGAGCAACGCCCGGTTAGCGGCCGGATTTCACGGCGCCAGGAAGTTGGCAGTAGTGAATAGTAGTGAAGGCTGGCGCGCGGCTGGGCAAAGCGAGGGCTGCTGCTATTTCGTGTTCACGATTTGATGGTAAGGCGGCCTGGTGACGAGTTGTCGTACCGATACCTTGGGTGCTAGCCTTCAGATAGATCCTGATCTACGGAGGCAACGCCGTTGCATACGCTGCGGCTCGTATATGAGATCGAGCGATATGGATTGAAGGGTTCGACCACGGCGTTGCGTGGAGACGGCGTGGCTGAGCTCCCAAAGCAGACGTTGCGAGCGCATGACGAGGCTGTTGGAGTTAACCATGGGCGGCTGCTTGCAGAAATAGATGAACCACGGTGTTTGACTGATACATCTTGATTGCTGACTACGAGTACCATACTTGAAGCAGTATTGCTATATATACACGTGATGGGTTTCCGACACAATGGTGCTTGCCCGTGGGGGCAAAGTAGGATCGTGGTGTGAAACGCTCACAGTATTTTGCCGAATGCCATGGCGCGCGCGCGGCAGCTTTGTACACATGACACAGTGACCTCGTCGATCTCGATCCTGACCTTGCCTGTTCCTGTGCCGTTCACAAGTGGGATGCGGGATGGAAGTGGGATGTCACCACCACAACTGAGCCGCAGGCTGGAGATGGCACGCGGCATCGCCCAGGAAAACTCGTGATGAGGCGGCTGATGATGCGTACAGCACATCCGGAAGCGGATCAGATCAGGGCAGACCATTGATGTGATTGCCCGTTGCGGCGTCTTGGTTGGTAGATCTCTTGACCGCAACGGTCGTCAGCGTGGGCGATTTACGACCGCTTTCGATAGCATCTACAGGCCGTGTGCGGCATCGGTGAGAATGCAGTTATTATTATGATATTATGACGATGACAATTGAGCCAAGCGAACTCGGTTATCTGAAGCAGCGACCATGCAACTATGCGTTAAGAGAGATTAAAGCTGGTGTTGACTTCTGCCTAACGCGGACTCCGCGGCAGAAATGCGAATCGAGCGCACCGATATTGGCATCGCCAATTTGGCGAGCTCGATGGGCAAAGCAGTATACGAGATGCATCTTACCGCTGAAGATCGACTATAGGGATCTGTAAAGAATATTCTCCATTTGCGGAGTTGAAACACACGACGGCTCTTAATCATGATCAACAGGGGCTTGACCGTGACAGGCAATTGAAAAGGAAGTCCCCGTTTCACGTGGTGACATTTCCGACACTCCGACGCGGAATCCTTTTCATGCCACGCAGACATACTGATGTCAGAAACGGTGAAGCTATCGAAAATTTGTGCTCCGTGTCATTGGTGCGGCTGTAGCCAGAGCGGACTCGTACGAGATTCTCGCGTTGCTGCTAAAAGGGGCGTCGACAATTGAGTTTTGCTGACCAGGATGCCGGGGTTGCGGCCACGTGCTTTCAACGCTCGTGCTTACACCGCGTTAGCGAACGCCCTTGCAGCTGGTGGCCGCTTTGGGTGCATGCTTACTACTGCATCAGCGCATCGAACGACACACTACTGAGAACAACGTCGCCTATGTTGGCCAAGAAAGCCGTTACTCTCTGCGAAGCTGTGTGACAGAATTATTGACGTGGCTGACATCAGGCGAGCAGGCATTTGCTTGCTGCAGCTCGCTGGCTTCTCGGTCCTCGCCTGACTGCAGTTCGAGCCTCCGGGTGTCCTGGCCGTCGAGGCGCCACAAATGATTGCCTTCTCGAAGGCAGATCATACCATCCAAACCTGAGCAGCGCAACGGTGTGACAAGGGCTGTGACATTCTACCCTTCTCCCGTTCTTCTGCCGCCGTCGTGCAATCAAAGCTATGCCGCTTTCTGCGCCGCGATCTTGCAATTTGCCACTCGTGCCAGTGTTACAGCGTAGAGGCGGGCAGTAAGTCTGGGGTTGACTCCAGCATTTGACCGAGGCTGTCACCGCTGAAACGTGTCAGCATAATCTGCTGCTCATGAATTTTGCAGAGAAAGCGCGACGTTTCGTAGAGGATTGACGCTTTACCCACACCCCCTGCGCACGTTCAGCGGTACCAGTGTTTCGGACTGTCCGCATGTTCGCATGGGCTCGGCCAAACTCTGTTCCTGTCACCGTGCCTGCCTCGAGCATTTTGAGTTTTGTGCCTGCATTCATCTTGTTGCAGGCGACCGACGATCAGGGTTCTGCCTCTGCCTCTGCTGGTAGCCCGCTCGTGTTCGCATCGTGGGTGAGACACGCGCCAGCGGTACTCTGTTTGAGGCCGTTGCGGCCTGCCATGCTGCAGACCGGCAAACGTTTGGAACTATAGTGGTCGTAGCGCTTAGAATAGCTTTGAACCGCGGTACATGCCGCGGTTCCTCTACGGATCCCGTTTGCAGCAGGCGCAACTCGGCCGCGCCGGAAAAGTCATTGGAAGCAGATGAAACTCTCGCTGGTCTAGTGCAGGTCGTCGGGCGGAACAGCAACAGATCCTGTGGACAGAGTCACGGGGTGCGTCGTGTCGGCGGGCGGAGAGGCTGCCAGACCCATGTCAGCCTTGCCGTGCTGCAGTCATACGCCAACTTTAGCTTCGGCCTCCGAGCGGCGAGTGCTGCTGTCTCCTTTCCCAGGCATGATCTGTATGAAGCAGCACACGGACACACCGCCGGTTTGGATAGCCCAGGGTTAGTCGCTGCCTTGGTCGCAGTGCTTGCATCATGGGAAATGACGCCCTGCGCGCAGCTGACTGAGCCTATATATCTATTCCTTCGGCCTCCTCCTCCCACCGTTCTTCTCCACTAAACAACCACCACTCGCCTCTCACACACAGCGCCTTCGCCTACAGCAAGCTATAATCACTCACGTCGACTACTACCAACAACCCAACCGCTCAAACACCCACTCTCACCACGGGCTACTCTCCGCTGTTCCGCGACCTTCAACGCCAGCGCCTATTTCTGCCAGCCTCGTTCGCTGCCAGCTACCAACCAACTCCAACACATCTCCGCCGACTCTTCCAGTCGCCACCACTCACAATGCCTGCCGCAAGCTTCCCTCCTTGCCCTGGCCCGCCTCCAACCAGGCCTTTGCCTCCTCTCCCCAAATGAGCGCATCGCTCTCGCAATGGCTCTCCTCGCTCAACCCTGAGCGTCACGCAAACACGACTAGTATTCAACGATCATGGCTCTTCTTACATCTCGCATCGACTACATCGCAGCAACATCGCTGCACACAGCCCTGGCGTCAACGCCTCGAGCATGAATTTCCTTGGCTCCTCACGAGCCCTGGTCGTCGATCATATCATTGACTCTTCGACCCGCGCGCCTGCCGCGCTTACGGCGCTGATTGGGCTACCCATCCAGCCCCAGCTGTTCCATCCCACGCTGCAGCTCCACAAGCACGCATAGCATGCATGCATGCACGCAGCAGTCTCTCGCAGCGTGGTCTTATCGATCAGCTATCAGCCCGCATGTGATCAGGCAGGCCTGTCACCTTCTGAGTCACCACATTCGCTACCACTCGCCCGTCTTACTACCACGACTGGGTTGTTTAATCGGTCCCCCTGTCCTTACTCGGGGACACTTACTCTTCTTGCTCACGAGCAACATTTTATTTATTTGTAATAAGGCATCTTGCCTTTATTGGCAGTCAGCTGGGCCCACTGCCCATACTGGTCTGACCACTCTTTTTCTTTTCTCTTCCTTTCGGTCATGGAGTTTGGGACCGGACGGATAAATATACCCATGGCTGCAGCACAAACCGCGCGCCTCATTTTCATAGCAACTCACTTGTATCTATACTCGAGCTTTCAGGCTTGCCACTTTTTACCACTTAAGACCTGTGCCACCTTTTTCCAATTACCTCAAATGATCGATTGCGTTAAGCCCTATAATGCTCATAGATCAGGTACAGTTCCAGCTCACAAGTCTGCGAACACCTTTATGTTATATCCATACTAGCTAGTATCAGCAGACGTAAGTTCAAATTTTGAGTTGCATCTCATAGAGATGATAGGGGACACTTCGGAAATTCTGGAGTGCTAGTATAGTCCTACCTCCAGTTCTCGTCCACTTCGGAGGATATTTACCACTGAGATGCTGTGCGCATACTTTTGAGTACCAACTGTATCTCCTGATCGTCGCCACCTTTATCAGAAACTGCGACATGACAGTCGACATGCAAGCTGCACGGCAGCTCATACGACTGCTGCCTCCACGATACCAGCCATGCATGTAGACCTCAGGTGGATTTTGCCCTATACACTATCTACTTGGCCGTGGGCGGTGTCTCATTGCGACTTAGAGCATCAACTTGCCCTATTTCTCCGCACTTCAACAATTCGACATCGACTGGATGGCTGAATAATCAGTCGTGATGTCAGAGTGTATCAGCGAAAGTGATCGGCACTACAGTGCCTCCGTGTGAGCAATGATGCAGAATCTCGATGTCCACAATAATGCATAGTAAACTACAAATTCCTTACAGCTGGTCTGATTTTCAATAAGTGCCCGCCGTTATCGTTAACATTCCAATACTATCATTTGAAAGAGGATTGTGAAAACAATAAATCAGAATATCTACCAAAATGTCGCTCCAAGGAAAAGTTGTATTTCTGGTATGAAGCGCAGTCACGGTGGTTTTACTTGTGCCATTGAAGCTGACTGCTTTGATTTCAGACTGGAGCCTCGATGGGTATTGGTGAAGCTTGTGCCATAGCATTAGCAGCCGAAGGTGCCACTCTTGTGCTTGTCTCAAGAACGAAGGTCTGATTGGAATGCCAATCCGCCATTTCTGACATCTTCAATGCTAACAACATTCAGGAAAACTTGGTTAAAATGCAAGAGAAGCTTCAGACTTCCAACGCAGGTAGTAAAATCACCTACAAGGTCGCCGACGTTGGTGACTACGAAGCTGTCGACGCTGCAGTTGCATCAGCAGTCGAAGAGCTCGGCAAGATTGACATCCTCATCAACAACGTACGACCTAAATCATCCTTGTGACCAGGCAGTCCAATGCTGATATTGTGTACAGGCCGGCTTAGCGCTAGATGCCCCGGCTCCCTTCTACGAGCTTCCCATCTCCTCCATCAATACCATGAATTCTACGAATATCTCTGGCTACATGTACGCAACACACTCGGTGCTCAATCGTGGAATGAAGCCCGCTTCTGCACATGGCACGATTCTCAACATTACATCGACGACGGCATTGGAAGCTCCTCCATTCCCGGGCGAAGCAGTTTACCATGCCAACAAGGCTTGCCAGGAGGGATTTACAAACTCCCTACGCAACGAGCTCTGTGGCACAGATATCAGGGTCTTGGCTTTGAGACCAGGTGTTGTCGCTGGTCACTTCCATCAACAGCGAGTTGGCAATGATGATGCTGCTTATGACGATTTTATGGCAGGCTTCGAGTAAGTACCGACCATCCGGCCGGTCACCCTCGAGAACATACTGACGAGACTATTTAGGCCATTGCTCGCGGAAGAAGTGGCCAAATCAGCGGTGTGGATTCTACAGCAGCCAGAGAAGATATCCATTAAAGCTCTCGATGTAGTGCCTTCAGCGCAGAGGAGCCTAAGTGTCTTCGACCGCCAGTGGAATGGTAGACGGCAGGCGTAGTGAATCTGAAGTGGAGAGGTGTTATTACAGTGCATTATCCCACGCAGTATTGTAAAAGAATGATGTTCCGCATGTTCAAGCGAGCACCTACAGTCTCTACTCAAAAGTCCGCGGACAGTATCTCAGCGGCAGCAATCCCTCGAATTAAACTAGAGCTTGAGGTAGGGCTATACTAGATAGTTACGGATTCTCGAAGTGTCCCCTATCATCTCTATAGGAACAGATTAAAATTCGATCCTACATCTGCGGATACTGGCGTGACATGACATCGAGGTGTCCGCAGACCCACGAGCTATAACTGTAGGTAGTTACCAAGATACGCAGTCGTCGAGTACACTCTTCACAACAACGCACGGACCCCCACAGCCCACAGCCACCATCTATCCATCTCTCCCGCGCACGTCAGAGGCCCTCGAGGCCGAACAGCAAACATGTCTTGATCACCAACTAGCGTCGCCTCCATGTCCACCATCTAAATAAGTATGCGCATGTGTCGCCACTACCAGCATCTCCTACCGCGCTCCGCTGCGCCTGCTGTTCCGCGATGAGTGAATGAGCCCGAAAATCGCATCCGGTTCATAGAGCCTTCCGAATCCGCGCATGTTCCACCACGCATTACCTGCCAGATTCCATATGAGTGCGCCCTGAGAACGACACTGCGACACTCAACACATCATTGCTACAACCGCTGCGCATCGCTCCGCGCCAGAATCGCAACCATGCGCAATTCTCGCTCGCGCCCTATGTCGCAGCACGCAAACCCGCCCGCCGCCGCCCTAGCACGCCTCGATCCGCTGCAGAGCAGGAAGGTCTTCAACTGCATCGTCGACGACACCGCGCTCGTTGCTGGCGTCAAGAAGAGTACACGAAACGGTATCCGACAGTGGGTGAAGAACGGACAAATTAGATTGTTTGTGCCACTTCACGGTAGGCATGATTGAGAAATGAGCTAGCAGTGTTACGGGCGCTAACAGAATACACAAGCCCTGGAACAGCTCAGTCGTCAGAAAGGCGCGAGCAATCGTCACGGAGAGGATGTGCGCGACACGCTAGAATGGCTGGACGATGCCACCTCCAAGTATCCTAACATTGTTACGTTGCAAGGTGCCGAGGAGACTTATGAAAAATGGTCTGAGGTAGAGAGATTCGCGGTACCACGCAGCCTGTTCTCCGAGTCGGATCACATAGAAGTGGAAGATGACGACAACAGCCTGTCCCAGCTCGAGGAGCAGACCTCGCACAAGCTGGTACTCTCCGAGTCGCAGCGCAAAGGCTCAATGAGCTCTCTCGCATCCGGCTCAGCTCATTCAGTCGCACCATCTTCGATGCAAAGCGTGCGATCCAGCCTCAGCGCTCTGTCTCCACCTACGTCGCCTCTCAAGTCTCTCGCTTCTACGGCTGCCGAACCCGCTTCTAGTGGCAAGAAGGATCACCAACTGACCAGCAGTGGCGGTGTGCATGTGCGATTGCAACCACTCTTCAACTATATTCTTTGGCGCATACACCAGGAGCTGAATCCTGCCGCTGCTCTCGAAACCTTCATCTTCCTCTGCAATGACTCTTCCAAAACCAATGCTGCCAAAGGCTTCGATATTCGCAGCAAGCGTCTCGAGCAGCTTCGAGATGTTGTCGGTCGTGAAGATCGCGAATACCGTAACAGACTGAGTTTACTCAGCAAAGAAGGTCAACAAGCAGCTGCGACAACTCCTGCAGTCAAGAACGCCAAGGAGCCAAAGTCTCCACCAACTGCGCCAGCTGCAATGCTCGGTCAACAAAGTGCAGTCATGGATCCCGATGCTTTCAGTCGCACTGTGCAGCCTTCTACTAAGACAGTGCCCGTAGCGCCTTCAAGCCCGCGCAGCAACTACGCTCAGCCAGGCCGTGGTGCTGCACGTGGAAATTTCCGTGGCAGCCCAAGAGGCAGGGGTACTTTGCCTAATGGACCTGCTACAGGGCGTGGCGGCTTTGCTGCTCCCAACACTCGTCGCGGTGGCGCTTCTGCCGCACAGATGGACGGTCAAATCGACCCTAACAGCTTCGAGCGTCCCCGCGGCGGACTCGCTGCACGAGGTGGCGGCTCTGGAGCAGGTGCTGGCAGGAAGCTCTGGGTTCCAACTTGATCTTCTGTCCAAGTCTTCTCCACAGAGAGGACAATCCTACAGATCACCACGAGTTAGCCACACGAGCGGAAACTCTACAAACAATTCCAGCTGTGCCAAGCCTTAGTCAGCTTTCGTTGCTGTGGCGAGATAGGCGCAGCGCGTCATGCCACGAGAAGCACTTCAACCCCACGCGGTTTCTGCTCGCTGTTGTTGTCTGTCCTTGGCCCCCACAGTATCGACCTGGAGGACACCTTGCGCGGCACGACGCTGTCACGTCACCCCTAGTATCTGATTCCAACGGCCGGTGAAAACGAGGAGACGGAAGGGAGGACGGGTGCGCACCTGGTGTAGAAATGTATCGGAGGAAGCGTACGGTCGGTGGAGGAAATGCGGTTTGCTTGCTTTTTTATTTTGATCGGAGACTAAATTGTTATCGGTGTCTAGTGTTCTTTTGCTGTCGAATTCACCCGTTTCGTTCCTATGGGAGATTACACGCTTCAACAATAATTGCTCATTATCGTTGGCTTGTTGTCATCGACGACCGGTGAGCATGTGGTGGAGTATAGTGGTACATGCCAAACATTTGAATGTTATACAAGGGCTGGAGGATCTACAGGAACTTTTCAGCCCACGCGGACGTGCAACAACGTGGCGAAATAATGAAACGTGTGAGGTTAGCTCGTTTGTTCCTTTAGGACATGAGCTGGGTCTTCAATTGAAGCCTTCGGTAGGCAATTCAATATCCTGTCAAGCTTACAGAGGTAGCAGGCATCGCCTACGAGGTGCGCGGTCTTGCTGGATTAGGACGATCTCCTTCTTGTCGTTGGTCCCGCGGTGCTCCAGTGATTCGAGCTCGGAGAACCTAATGGCTCGAGCTGCGTGGATAGACAGCACGTCGCCAATTGCATCGATGCATCGCGCCATGGCAAACCATCCCTCGTCATTACGTTGTACATGCCTGATCGCAAAAGTCATCGGGCAGTGCTGCACCCATCGCTGCTGCATCTCATCGGCCGACATTCCGAACACATCAATCCTCACAGTGTTGCCACAAATGTTCAGCCTGGGCTGAATGTTCTTGAGGTAGGATCATACTACAAGAAGGATCGATATCACAATGGCCGTCGAGCGGTATAAAACCCCGTCTGCGGACTCATGCCTCTCACTTGCATTCATTCATCCATTGACGCAAGCAACAAACAACATTCCGACCTTGACGCTCGACAAGAAATTATACTATATTATCTTTTCAGCAACATGAAGTTCTTCGCTCCAACTCTTCCTCTCCTAACAGTCCTCGCGGCTATCACCCACTCCGCGATCGCAACTCCGACGCCCGATGGCACCATCATGGCTCGGGACGTGTGCGGTCCAAACTATCCAGGCTTTTGCAGGAGAGTCGGCAGTCCCTGCGAGGCGTCCAACGGCGTCCATGAATTCTGCAGCTGCGACAGAACCAATATCGTAAGTGCGGAGGAGCCTGTGATGTTTTTCCCGAAAAGACGCTAGCAAGCTGATTCTTCGAAATCAGGTCAAGTGCAAGAATGGGAAATGGACCGATGGGAAGGATTGCCAGAAGGGCAATACTCGGTGTACTGCGAGAGAAGATGGGGCACAGGCGGTTTGCATTTGAGTTGGGATATGTGGATGGGGAGAGACTCTGTTGGCGTGCGACAATTCAACATGTCGTCGAAGGATGCTATCGTCACAGTTGGACGACTTGACAATCGTTCGTTTATCTGACTGGCGGGTTGAGGTGGTTAGTAGCGAGGCACTTCTGGTAAATCTGTGACTGCAGGCAGCACAGTACGTAAGAGGTGCCTCCGATCGTCAATCGTTCGTGCCTTGTTGCACTGCTTTTATTATCGTGGTTCCGTGTCCTCCAGCTGATCCCTCACTTTGCTTCTTGGGACATATTGTGATTTCAGTAAGGGTTCAGCTCTTGATTTTCGTGCTCGTCAGCACTTGTTGACTCCCGATCTGTTTTAATCACATCATCGATACCAGTATCGTGCGCGTCAGTCTGCATACAGCTTGTAGACTCACCATGCTGTACCTCCTAGCAGTTGGCCACGTTAAGAACGTTCGGAATGAGATACGTATGTTCAGACACGCTGTATCATAGGATGTACGAACTGCCACAGCCGGATCTGTCTTTCGAATCCAACGACGATGATGGTGTTCGATCGTCAAAACGTACGTCGTGTGTGGTCCCACGCTAGTCAGTTTTGGTGTATCGCTGTCTTGATGAAATGCAGGCCGATATTTGGACATCAAACACAAAATGCGTAGCGTATGATACACGGCTATGCACGAATAGATACCTAGTATCACACCATAACCCAAGAGACCATTCAGAATTTATATTGACCGATTTGATCCAGAAGACACCTCGATGTAAGGAGAACGACATGCCCCAACACTAACCCTGTGAACAAGGGTCGACCTCGAGTTTGGTATTTTCGATCAATAAGCGTATGGCGATCAATATAGTGACTGGAGAAACATATCGCATGGTTGCAGCTCATTAATATTGCGTGCAGCGAGAATGTGGTTGTTGACAGCTGATTCGCGCGCGGCGCATGTCGGCATGTGGCATGTGGAGTTGGCTGCTCGACGCGAGGCGCGTGCAACGTACAACCGTTGGCTTCCTACATCCAACAACCATATCCATCACTGCTCCAACACAAATTTGTTCAACGACTTGCCCATCAGCACTTGAAATTTCCACCCAAACACCCTGATATCGACTGCGAAGCAAAACCGACAATCGCAATGGCCGAATACGCCAAGAAGAAGAACGACGAGCTGCAAGCACTCTGCAAGGAGCGCGGTCTCCCTCACAACGGCAAGAAGGCCGATCTCGTCAAGCGCCTCGAAGACCACGACGCTCAGAGCACTGGTGCGCCCGAAACTGCCAAAGCTGCGCCCGCCGAGGATGAGATTGATTGGGACGAGGAGCCTGCGACTGAAACCGCGAAAGCAGCTACTAGTGAGCCCAATGCAACCGCGATCGCCGCAGGTGGCATCGGACAGCCCGCAAACCCCCAAGCCGTGCCCAACCAGCAAATTGGTGAAGATCCTACGAAGCCCGACGACGCCGTAGGAGCTGCGCCAGCTGCGCCCAAGACCGACGACGCACCCCAAGGCACAGAAGCTGCAGGAGAGCCACGCAAGACCCCAGAAGACTTCACACTAGGCCTCCAAGAGCGGACGCTGGACGAAGAGATTGCCAAGCGCAAGAAGCGCGCCGAGAAGTTTGGAATGGATCCGAACGCTGATGAGACATTGAAGCAACTGGAGAGGGCAAAGCGCTTCGGCACCACAAACGTACCGGGTCTGCTTAACCAGGCGCTCCCGCAGCGCGCAGAGAAAGAGAAAAAGAGAGTCGCCGAGGGCGTACAAGACGGTGGTGTTCGCAAACGTAGCCGTGTGAGGCCGGGTCCAGGTGGCAGACAAGGCAGCGAGCGCAAAGAGAAGCCCGCAGCCAATGGCAAGTCTGGTGGGTGGATGACCGAAGCCGACAAACAGGCAGCAGAGAAGCGAAAGGCAAGGTTCGCTGCGCCCAGCACGGAATAAGCAACGACGGTCTTGTTTGCTTTGAACACATTAACAGCAGAAACCCATCGAGTTTACGATCGTCAGAGCGACCGATGAAATTCCCGAAAGCGAGTACCAGAATGACTTCAGATTCAATCAGGATATGTGCCAATTTTAAACTACCGTTTCAAGCTCTCACTGCTTTTTTGGCTCTTCCCACTGGACTGGGAGTGCGTAGCTTCACGTTTCCCTCAGCTACAAAACTTGCAAAGTTGGACACACAGCAACGACATTGACTTAACAGGCCGCATTTGGCTGAACTCCGGAATCTACCGTGCTAAAGGGCAGATACGATCTTGGTGCATTGGGACATTGGCGATTGTACCCTTGAAGGCGAATCGTTTTATGGACGGAGTTCACGAAAATTGGCAAGGGAGGCTTGTGATAAGGGCATGAGCGACCGCACTTGAGCTGTCATCATCACGCGGGAGGATTATTCATGCTCGCATGAATCTGGCAGTTGTACCGAGATAGAATCTGCTTGTGTCTTTACACGCAGATCTTGCTGACAAGTTTGACTCTATACCGGGGACTGCATTTCAGACGGGCGAAGATCGATGCTCTTGATGCGGTCGAGTGCACTCAAACCACGTGTGAGAGTAACATCAATTCTTGGCCTGCTGTAAGTATTCCCGTTGAGATAGTTAGAGCTTCGGTTTGTGCGGTTCAGCAGAAATAAGTTGAAGAGCGAATGCTAGATACACGAACACCTTCCATCGATTCACTTACTACCATCACTTGCCATGCAAAGCTACAGACGACTCCACCCTTAGCTCCTTATCGGTTTTGGCGGAGGCAGGAAAACATTCAGCACCCTTCTTGGAATCCTTTTGAAGCTGACACCCTCCCAAGTTCCAACTATCCTGCTTCCCGAGAGCACAAAAACTGTACCGCCAAGCACGTCTTTCCCCTCTGGTTGCATACGCACATAGCTCCGAAGCTCTTCACCATTTCCGGGCTTGAAGCCGCTGGAGATCTTCGCGGCACTCCACCCATGACTGATGTAAGCGTTCTTCTTGGTGTCTTCGTCGCTCGCATTGCATATAAAACCAGACAGGTGGCACGAGCCGTCGAGATAGTAAGGCCCCGACAATTCGTTCTCAGATTTGGGGACTATGTCGAGAAGCGCGGTCGCTTCGAGGGCGGCTTTGTCGATGATGATTTCGCTCATGGCTTGATAATCACCGTCGTATTCCACAAACGTTTTGAAGAGTTCGTACGCTTTCTGGCGATGGATCGTGCGGATTTGCCCTGAGTCCTCTGTTTGTGCCCTTGTTTGTAGCCGTTCGATCTGGGTCACGACCTGATGTTCATATGCGAACCACTCGCTTTGCCACACAGCCTCGTCTTCGAAACGGACGATACAGTGGGCAAGCTCGTCGATCTTCGTCCCTGCGGAACTCACATGACTGAAAATACAGCGCACGACACCATTTTCATCCAGGTTCTCAGCCGAAGTCTCCATCTCCAACCACTGCCCATCGCCAACCTGCGGATTCTGGGCCTTGAGAGGCTTGTCCACATGCATGTCGCAGACATTGAGGCCAGGTAGTTTCTGGCCTGATCTAGTCTTGGTCCAAACATGCTTCGCAACGGTCATAGCCATATCACCGTACAAGCCTGAAGGCGTCAATGTGACGCCGTTGCATTTGTGGTCCCTCAAGACAGGCCAGAGCTCTGGCTCAGCCACGCAAGACCTGATGACTATGCTTGCGGATGTGTTGGTGTCGTACGTCTCGGATATTATGCGTTGACAGGAAGCTGATAGATCGTACGAATGTTGCTTGGAGGGCTGCATTGTGGGTGGTTGTTCGAAGGCAGATCTCGGGAGCTTGATATCCGTGGTAAGAAAAGCAGGTAGAACGGTGAAAGATATGTTATGATTCAAAGTCGGTGTGAAGCACAATGAGTCTACAATCCTGTTGCACTTGTATATAACATCTACTTCTACGGTGTTGGTTCAGAATGTGACTCTCACTCGTCACATCGGTAGGTACTCTGGTCCGGTGGAAACATTGTGACCTGACCGGCGCCGGTAGCTGTGAATCTGCTGATGACTCCACAGAAACACAACAATTCAGCTATTAGGTAGTATCACAGTACTTGGGGATCCGACGTGCAGCTTGCAGGTGGTGAGAGACAGTGAGCGGCTCGGTGGTTGCAAACACAGGAGCGCCGACGTTGCATCTTGGCAACTGCTGCTGCTTGCCAACCTCTCTTACACCCTTCCGTCTTCTTCGCCACTCAACATTTTACCAACCGAGAACACGAAACGCCCTCTGCGTCTCTCGACAGACATGTTCAGGCAAATTCTGCGCATGCGACAGCCGGTGTATCGTCTCGACCTGCTTCTTCATGCTGCCGTGTTTGCCGTGCCGCTGGCGTCCTGCGTCCAATCTTCTGATACCAATGTTGACCCAGATCCAGAGTGTCCTCCGTCCTTGTCGTCGTCTGCTATACCTCTCATGCATCAATAGTATTGGCAATTCCTTCAATACCCCCGAACCTTGTTCCAGGTTTCCCCAGTATAGTCGCAAAAGATGACGGACGTGGCGCTATCGGCATTTGCCAATCACACGCAAACGAGATACGAGAGATTTAGTGACTTCGAGTATATTAAACCTGGCAGTGCCTGGCTCTCCGCGCAAGGATTCGACTGGGGTCGGAAGTCGAGCACCCTGCACTCTATTGACGGAAGCATCCGCTTTGACAGGCACTTCGACTACCGTCCAAACTCCCGCCACGTGCACGACAGGCCTAAGATCCAATCATATCGCCAAGCATCCAATGGTCAAGCACTCAACCTCGACACTGAATAGAGATCTGCGGTCGTTCTTCGCGATTTTGGAGCCGCCCCTGCGAATCCCTGCGTACTTCTTCACACCATCATGCCGTGAGCAACGTGCACATCAACTTCACAAAGGGGTGAAGACCCGGGGTGAAGATACAGCCGACGTTGGTGGTTGTCAAAAAATCGATCACCGCCTTGGCGACGGTATCAAGATGGTGAGAGGTGTTAGGCAGTATCAACGAGATCAATCTATCGACGTTACTGGTCAAACATTGGCGATCAACGACTTGAGCCGCCGTAAAAGCAGTAAGTCGTCTCTACATGCCAACTACATTCGAGTACATGGCGGTAGCGCCAATCTTTGACATGCTGGTATCCCTGCCTCTACACCTAGCACGGCCTGGACTCATGGCTGAGTGTGCTTTGACATCATCGTCGTTCACTTTGACCACTCAGAACAGTCTCGCAACCAAGATTTCTTGCCGCAACAGGAGATACGGGGCCGAATTGTGACTACCATTGGACCATCCCAGCTTGTCGACGTCTTGTCGCGTTTGCAATGCAGCTCAGGGATCACTTGTTGACTGTGCATCTCGAGCAAGAAGCTATAAGTATTGCCTTTCAATCCTCAATGCCCTAAGACTCCATCATCTACAAAACACTTCAACAAATCTACTCTTTACAAACTTCACATAAACACATACCAGTCAACATGCAATTCTTCTCTACCATCCTCGCCCTCGCCGCCGGCGCCTCCGTCGTTGTGGCCCAGGCCAACCCTGCCCTTTGCGGTGGCAGGACCGCCCAATGCTGCGAGCTCGACGTCCTTGACCTTGCTGCCATCACCTGCGAGAACCGTGAGTGTCGTCCATGTGCTGGCTATATCAACATCTTCTGACACGTACTCTAGCCACTGGTGCCCCTCAGACCATCGATGAATTCGACGCCGACTGCGCCACCCTTGGTGTCACTGCTCAGTGCTGTGTGCTCCCCATCGTGAGTACTTGATTGAATCGAACATGCCTTGCCGTTGCTAACATCGTTACAGCTCGGCCAGGGCCTGATCTGCAGCTCTCCGTAAATGCGGAAAGCAATTGCTCGAGTGAGAGGTCGATGGACATTACAAAGTTGAAGGACTTCTGCATATCGAACATCGATTGATCGGCAAGAGCATTCGAACATGTGGAAGCACTGCTTCTGGGATCTCAGGATAAAAGCATATAGTCCACAGCACCTGAGACATGTATGAACAATTTTCGAACAAGACATGAAGTGATAGTCATGGCCAGGTTGGCCTCGCGTGATGCTTTCCGAATCAGTCTGCTGCTGGTCGCCCGTATGATAGTGCGTGTCACTCAAAACTTCCCGACTTCAGTGCTTCCAATCTGGCAGCAAAACCATACGACCCTCAATCTTGCCGTCATCCAACCTTTTCAGCATGTCCGGAAGCTCTTCGATAGAACCAGTCTGCACTTTGGGCTTGAGTACGCCTTTGCCCATCAAATCAAGACACTCCCTGTAAGCCTGCTTACTGCCATTGTACGAACCTTTGATCACCAAAGCTTGGGTGACCAACGCAAGCGGCAGTACAGGCAAATGCTCCCCGATGAGACCAACCAGAACAAGCGTGCCAGCAGGCCGCAACGCCATCTGCGCGCTGGTCACCGTCGCTGCATGGCCAACGAAGTCGATGCAAGTGTCAACGGCGATCTTTTGTTCGGCTACAAACTCGTGAACTTTCTTCGCAGTGCTGTCCGCCGTGCAGAAAGCATTTTCCGCCGGGATGCCGAGCCTGATGGCTTCGTCTACGCTTTCTTGCCGCTTGTCCACGACTAGAATACGCTTGACTTTGAGATGCAGAGCTGTTTGTAAGCCATTTAGGCCTAGGCCTCCGAGGCCGTAGATTATGATGGTTTGATCTGGCTGCACTGCTGCGGTGTTCTTGACCGCGTGGTAGGCGGTGACGACAGCATCCGCTGCCACAGCGGCCAGCGTATCATCTAGAGCAGGCGGGATGTGGAATGCCGCTTTCTGGTTGATGACTGCGTACTCGGCAGATACGCCGTCTCGACCGATACCGTAGTGCCCTCCTTCGCTTTTACATAATTGCTGATGGCCGCGGTTACATTGCAAGCAGTCTGCCTCGTCGCATCCTGCGTTGAGATAGACGCCGACTCTGTCACCGACGGTGAAGTGGGAGGTATCGACTTTCGAGCCGAGCTGGACGATTTCTCCGACGCCTTCGTGGCCCATTATGAACTCTGCTCCCATTCCCAAGATGGGCTCTTTGAGAGCTAGGATCGTACAGTCGGAGTGACACACGCCCATGGCGAGGACTTTCAGCAGCACATCTTCTGGTCCTGGCTTGGGGATGGGGACTTCAACCCTTTGAGGCGTGGGAACACCGATGACGCATTTCCAGGCTTGCATTTTCGAAACGACAATGTAATTCGTGAATTAATGTCAGATTGAGATGTTGTCAAGTCGCAAGGCAGGTGTGACTGAAGGTTAAGCTCTCGCTCAGCCTCACCTGTCAGCTGGATAAGAAGCAGGAGTGCCAATCATACCTTGTCACTGAGAGTTTTTAGGACGTGGGCATCAGAGCTGAGATTCCTCCATGGAATCTGTCGCAAAGCTTCTTGCCTATTCTTGTATAATTCGTGCGTGTTTCAAGTAGGAAGTAGGGCGCAAACCTCAATGAAATCTTGGTTTGCTAATTGCACCCAATCCATGGGACTCGGTCATAATGAGGTGGATCTCAGTCCTGACCTTCATGGGCGAAAGACCACTATGATCGTGCAATACTTTCTATACTTCGTCTCAACTATCATAAGACAGTCATCAAGCCCTCGTCGTGATTGACTTCGGATGATCGACTCGTCTCGTGAGAACTGAGAGTCATAAACTCATGGTCTCAACCCGCTCCAGCCGGTTTTATAGTGTAGCGGTTATCACTTCCGGTTCTGATTACCGCCTCCTCCCAGAGAAGGTTGATTGTGATACTCCGGGCAACCCCGGTTCGATTCCGGGTAAGACCTCTTCTTTTGCTTCTTTTTGGGTAGTAATCTCGTCAATACGTCGCTATAAAGCATCATTTTGGCTCCGTGTATATGCGGACATCTCGATGTCGTGTTATGCCAGTATCAGCAGCTGTTGGATCGGATCTCAATGTGTTTCCCATAGAGATGATAGAGGTCAACTCGAACATTCGTAACTACTAGTGTAGTCCTACCTGAAGCTCTTGTCCACTTAGGAGGATAGTTGCCGCTGAAATACTGTTTGTAGACTTTTGAGTAACGATCTTTGTATCTCGAAGCGGCCTGCTTGGTAAGTTCGTTCCCAATATCGGAACGTATGACCAAACGATACTTCGATCGACTAACAATAGCAAGCAATGGTTGCGGCTACCTAAGGTAAGCTTGATACTGCTACTTGAACAATAAATATTAATTGAATTCCCCGGATCGTCTCCAGATCTGCCCTGCAGATCCCTCGATCAGCATGACGTACTTTACATTCTAGGATCAAAGAAAACCATCAGGCAAGGCAACGCTATACCAACCCTTTGCCTTCCCTGATCAACTCATCCTTACCTTTCACAATGTAGCCGCTCACCCATTCTCATCGAACCTCACAACCAACCAACAGAAAAAGAGGGACCAGCATCACAATGCCCCGAAAGGCTGCACCCAAAACAGAGGCCCCACCGTCACCACCATCATCTCCCCTCCCCACGCCGGCCCTAGAAAACACCGCCCTCCGAATGTCGTACCGCATCGCCCGCGGCGAACAAGGCGTCCTAACCTTCGAGCCTTACAAATCTCTCCTGCTACCTCTCTGGCGCTTCAAAACCGTGCCCATAGCACGCGCATCCCTCGCGGCTCTCTCTGCCGCATTCGCAAGCTACATTTCACGAGGAGATTTTGTGGGAGCAGATATGGCGCGTAAGTTTATCCAGATGGGCATGACGCGGGCGCGGCGGTATGCGAATCACAAGGGCGGGAGGAAGTATGATCGCAGCGAGAGGGACGTGGAGAGGGACGGTGGTAAGCTCTCTGAGAGGAGGGAACTAGAGAAGAGTACAGGGCATGAGGGGATGGAGGAGAAGGCAGCTGCGAGCGAAGTATTCAAGAAAGGGTGGCAAGAATGTAGGGCCGATGAGAGGTATCAGATGCTGAAAGCAGAATTCCAGAAGGAGCAGAAAGAGTGGGACAAGGCGAATAAAGGTGCAAAGGTGGAGATCGACAGGAAGACTGGACAGGTTAAGACGGAGGTGAAAGAAGAGGTCGAGGTTAAGGAGGAATCAGATCAGGGGTGAGACGAGCTCGGTGCCGCTCGTGGTTTGATTTTGTACAGCTATTGAAGGAGGCTATATTCGTCGAAGATGCGTCGAAAAGCCATTACTCATGGCTGAACCGCACTTGCTCCTCGAATGGAGCATGTCAAAGTAGCCATGTATGCAGGCCGCTGCGGTGCCAGCTTGTTTTGCCTCCGCTCACCCTGCCTTGGGCAGACTAGTCCAGGTGGTGGCTATGGCTAAGAGTGGCGCAACTAGCTGACTCCGGCTTTGTGATGCTGCAAATCTTCAGTGTATTGGACACCTGAATGATGAGCGCCTTGGTAAATTCCACGCTCGATGGAATGTGATGATGAATCTCAGCGAACAGCATCTGCTCACGACGGGACGTTGGCGTCATATGAGTGCATCTAGATATTTCAATTAGCCGTTGGTGTTTTGTATGAAGACGCCCACACTTACGGCTTCCGCAAAACCAATCCATTCCTCAATACCCTTGACATAAATGTCTCCTGCGTCCGGCACAGCCTCGTGATCCCAGACCATGATTTCTCCAAACTTAGCGTGCTGCTCCATAATCATAGTGTCGATTTCTTTGGGTGCAGTCGCATCGTCTAACCCATCCTCTGCTTCAGGCATAGGCATGCTTGGTTTTGCGACAACCTTCTTGTCGGTCTTTTGCAGAACAGCACCCTCGTAGCCCTCAGGCAGCACTACTTTCTTGCCACGAAGCTTACGGCCTCTGAAGAAAGACGTGCTGTTGCCATCCTGCTCTGTGGAAGGATTCCAGTATCGTTGCTCTGAGCTGACAGGGCCATTGTGTTTGATAGTGCAGGGCAAGACATTTGGGATGACTTGCTTGTCAGGGTTTGTTGAGCGTATGGCGAGCATGGTGAGTATATGTGTTTTCTGATGTGGTATAGATTCTTTGTCAATGCCACGATAGACAGCTGTGAGATGTCATGTCGAGGAAGACGCGACACGCGTTTGCAGCTTTCGGCAGATGCCGCTGCTGGCGAACGCGCCGATTGGAGGCGAAGCGATGGTAAAGCGAGAAGCCGATGGCAATCGAGCTCGGGCAGCTTGCAGAATGGCATGCAGGTGCTAGGACGGAGCTCCGTTGAGTGTTTTGAGCACCAGCACATTCGAGCTTCGATCAGACATTGTCGCATTGATGCGTTATACCCTGCAGGTCAAGCTTGTCTTGTACGACCACCTGGATAGGTACTACATTTCTCGCTTGCCCTTTCACATGCGAACGCAATGGGCATCGGCGACTGTGTTCCTGCCAAGTGACGAGATCTGGCAACAGTGCGCCCATTCGCGATCCGCCCCACTCCGGCGGGGCAGCTGGCAGAGACAATGCGCCCATCTGTTACGCCTTTGGCATCTGCCATGGCGAGAGCACGAGAAAACAAGGCTGTTGAGGTAGCACGGCATGGCAGAGAAGATGCCCAAGCAGTGGTATGAGCTAGCAGCAGTGGCATCAAGTGCCGAAAAGCATACAAGCTTGTTCGTCGACATCCGGCGAGTGCGACATGAGCGAGTCCGAGAAAGCGACTAGCTCAAGATCTATGACGCAGATCAATCAACAAGCCTTCCATCGTTGCTCCGTCGCATCGCGGAGCAATCATTTGGCCTACCACAGCCGCCACCGCGCCATTTATTCATGCACGAGACTCTTTGCGCACACACGCGGTGCCATGCTACCGGCTGGAACATCGTGCCGGGGCCGAAGAGGCCTGCAGTGGCCTTCGGTGAGCGAAATGCACTTAGACTTTCCATTCCTCCCACTTTGTTTCTCAATCGTTGCTCGTGTCCTCTGTAATCCATCCTCACCGTCTCTTGGCCCTTCACTCCTCCCTTGAAGTTCTTGCTCGAACACACAATCGCATTGACATACTACAGGTGCTCAATCGTGTGCCGTTGATACAACACAATGGGTGTCCTTTCGCCCATCACAGACAGCGCGAATGCGTTAGCAAGCTACGCTGGATCATACGCCCTGCCACCCCTCCTCTCCGTCTCGCGTACAGCTATCCTCTCGCTTCTCAAGAACATTCAAATTGGATCGCTCACCCTCCAGGATACAGACGGCAGCGTGACAATATGCGGCAGCCCGCGCCGGGTAGACAGCCAGGATAACAAGAGCGTCTACAGCATACCTCATGCAGAGCTGCGTGTGCTGAACGACCTCTTTTGGGTGCGCCTGCTTTTGTTTGCAGACATGGGCTTTGCGGAAAGTTACATGCTGGGAGAGGTTGCGTGTCCCGACATTACAGCATTCTTCAAGCTGTTCATTCAGAACCGCGCATACCTCTCCAATGGCTCAACTTTCACCTCCGATCTTGCTGGCAAGGTCGCAGGCTTGATCCGCAGCACCAACACTCTGACCAATGCCCGTCTAAACATCTCCGCACACTACGACATCTCCAACGAGATGTTCGCAGCCTTCCTCTCACCAGACATGACCTATTCATGTCCCATTTGGCTGCCCAAAACCGACCCTAAAAGCTCGCAAGAGACGCTCGAGCAGGCACAGTACCGCAAACTGCAACGCTTCATTGACAATGCCAACATCAAATCTACCGACAACGTCCTCGAAATTGGCACTGGCTGGGGCAGCTTCGCCATTCTCGCCTCACAACAGACCGGCTGCCGCGTAACCAGTCTGACCCTCAGTGTGGAACAAAAAGAGCTGGCCGAAGAGCGTATCCGCGCCGCTGGCCTGCAAGACAAAATTACCGTACTTCTTTGCGACTATCGCAGCCTCCCCGTGCCCGCCGAAGCGGACAAGTATGACAAAGCGATCAGCATTGAAATGCTCGAAGCTGTTGGAGCCGAATACCTGCAGACCTACTTCCGCTGCATCGACAACCTGCTCAAGAGTGACGGCGGTGTCGCCGTCTTCCAGTGCATCACCATGCCCGAATCCCGCTACGAAGCCTACAGCAAATCCGACGACTTCATCCGTCGATACATCTTCCCTGGCGGCCACTTGCCCACCGTGACCCAATTGCTCGACGCCGTGCGCGCCGGCTCAACAACGAAAGCTTCCGGTGGCCAGCCTCGCCTGATCCCAGAGAGCGTCGAGAACATTGGCCCTCACTACGCCAAGACCCTGCGCCTGTGGAGGCAGAACTTCATGCAGTCATTCAATGCGAAGATTCGCCCTGCGTTGTTGGCGGAGCACAAGAGCGACCGCAAGGGCAAGGGCATGATCGAGGAGGACGTGGACTTGTTCAGGAGGAAGTGGGAGTACTACTTCAGCTACTGCGAGGCTGGATTTGCGACCAAGACGCTGGGAGATATCATCTTGACTGTTGGTAGAGAGGGTGCGGTGGGGATGATGGAGGATGTGCCTTTGTAAGCGAGGATAAAAACGGCTGGGGATTGAACTTTTGAAATCTACGGAAATAGAGGTCAGGAGAGGGACGAAACGTGAGGAATATACCCTTCTTGTGTGCATCCGGCGGGTTGGCACTTCTGATAGATGGTTTGGATTGAAAGGGATGGTGTTTGCTGGAAGAGATTCGGCATCAAAGGGCCGGGAATCCCAACTTCGTGTTTCTTTAGCGATATTCATAGAGAAACAGCAAAGCTTTCTGCTACCTCACTTCCTCTTCGTCCTCGACTTTTTCTTCTTTTTCTTCTTCTTGTTCGCCCCGCCGGCAGCCTTCTTCTTCGCCGCCCCAGAGCCATCATCCATCCCTGCGAACGCATCCTCTTCGCCCTCGAGCAAATCTAAATCCTCCTCATCCATATCCTCGTCATCCTCACTATCCTCGTCTTCCTCGTCGCTATCCTTCTCCACGCTCTCCTCCTTCTTGCACTTGCCCAGAGGAACCCGGCGTTTAGTTCCAAACGTCCGTCTGTTGTCCTCTTCGAATCCTTGCTTCTCTTTCCTGAACAACGCCATCGTAGCCCTTGCGTCTTCAACACTGCTGTGCTCGCCCGTCTGAATCACCAACCCGAGCTCGCTCTTAGCCAAATTCCTCAGCGCGGGCGGTTTGCCGCGACTCTCAATTCTGAACGGCGCGTAGCGTGAAGTGTCTCGCACGTCACGTTTGGGGTGCGTGAGTTGCAGCGCTTCCATGTCCTTCTTCAAAGCGTGGCCCACGAGTATCTTGTCGTTCAGCAATTCTGCAACAGTCCTTTGCACTTCCAGAAAAGGTCGAGCGTAGTCCGGTCGTAAGTGCCAGGGTGTTATGCCGGAGACGTGCGTTCGATAATCACCTACGCGATCGTGCTTGCTGGGAGGGAGGACATAGGAGTCGTAGATCTGCTCGCCATGGAAGTTCACCAGCGATACACGAGCGAGGAGATCGTCAGTGTGAGGTGGTGGGCCAGTTCCGACCATTTCGCAGTCGAGGGCGAGGTACTTTCCAGCCCGGTGGGTAGGGTGCAGGCCGCCATTGATGGTATCGTCGAACATGGAGTTGGCGTTTGTCTTCGAGGAAGTGGTTGTGGAGTGGGCGGAGGAGCCGTAGGCGGCTGCTAGGTCGGCGGCGGGGATGTCGTGGTCGGTCATTAGGGAGGAGTGAGGTTTGGGTGTCGGTTCCGTGGAGGACGACATGTAGGAGCCCATTTTGCGCTTCTTGCCCAGGGCGGAGGTGTTGTCGCCCGTGAGCTTGGCTTTGGTATAGCGAGGAGCGGGTTTGCCGGTGGAGGATGTCTTCTCTACAGGTCGTTTGCGCTTGGTGCCATTGCTGGTTGTGGAGGTGGTTGATGTTTTAGAGGAGTCTGCTGGTTTCTTCTCGGCCTGCAGCTTTGCTTGGAGCTTTTTCCAGTTGCTCGACAAGTCGGCTGTGGTGGTTCCCGGCATACTTGGTGTAGATTATATTTGCATTGTTGATTGCCAATTGTTAGTTGTGGTGGTGTAGTAAGATACCATAGAATGGTACCTGTGCAGTGGTAAATACAAGTCCGGGCGCAAGTGAACTTTTTTGGATCTGCTCGCCTCGCCTCGGCTGTCTCCGGCCCGCAACTGCCCTGCCTGCCCTGCCCTGTCCACGGGCGCAATCAGCACGACGCCATGCGCGCCTCGAGACAGCGACGATAATAATACAACAACCCATCTTCCCATCGCGCGACAACACTGCAACTCCCACAACGTGATACTTGCTCCATCATGGCGCCGCGCGATAATGCTGGCAACGGTGGCGAGGAGCCCAAGCCTGAAAAAAGCATCGCGACACTTTCGACGCTGAGGTATGATTTTTCACCAATAGCACCATTCGCAATATGCGATTCGAGTGTGTTGATGCTGGATGAGCGCTGACGGTTTTTGCAGAGTTGGCGTCAAGGCCATGATCGAGAAGGTGAGCGTTGCGCAACGCCAACTTCACAACACTTCACCCGGCTGACAATTAATAGGACGGTGAAAATCGAAAAGCTGAGATTCTGTCCATTTCTAACCGAAAAGGCCGTCTCACTTTCTACGTGCATTATGAAGACTTCAACAAGCGTCTCGATGAATGGATCGCTCCAGAGCGAATCGACCTCTCTCACGAAGTCGAATGGCCACTACCAGAGAAGCCTGAGCCCAAGTCCAAGCAGAAACAAACCTCAAAAACAGACTCCAAGCAGACCAAGACTGGTCAGAAACGGCCTCGCGCTGGCACACACCAACGAGAGGCATCAAACACTCCTTTCGACGGTTCTGCGAAAAGCTCCCGACGGCCGTCACAGACTGGTGGCAAGGAGAATCGTGATCCGAATCTCACAGTAGTGACTACTGAAGACCTCGATGGGACACCACAGCCTGAGGATGAGTCCAACGTCGACCTCGTCGACATGCAGGCTGCTGCTGCGAAGGCCAAAGCAGTGCCCGACCACGTCCCTGTCAGCCGCGAAGAGGAAATCGAGAAACTCCGTGTTGGCGGCAGCATGACCCAGAATCAAACCGAGATTTCGCGTGTCCGTAACCTCGAGAGCATACAAATGGGCGACGCAGAAATTGAGCCCTGGTATTTCTCCCCATATCCAGCCGAGTTCACAGATTGCGATATGGTCTACATCTGCGAATTCTGCCTAGGCTACTACGGAAATCTGCACCAGTTCACCCGCCACCGCAGCAAATGCACATTGTTGCACCCTCCCGGCAACGAGATCTATCGCGACGATAATGTGTCCTTCTTCGAGATCGACGGCCGGCGACAACGGACTTGGTGTCGCAACCTCTGTCTTCTCAGCAAGCTCTTCCTCGACCATAAGACCCTCTACTACGATGTCGATCCTTTCCTCTTCTACTGCATGACCACCCGCACAGCCCACGGCCACCACCTAGTAGGCTATTTCAGTAAAGAAAAGGAAAGCGCCGAGGGCTACAACGTCGCTTGTATCCTCACCCTCCCGCAATTCCAGCGCAAAGGCTACGGCCGTCTGCTAATTCAATTTTCCTACGAGCTCAGCAAGATCGAAGGCAAGCTCGGCTCGCCCGAGAAACCTCTATCTGATTTGGGATTGCTAGGCTACAGAGCTTACTGGCAGGAAGTCATCGTCGACTTGCTGCTGGAAGCTGGGGGCCAGCTGAGTGTCGAAGATATTGGGTCAACGCTGGCGATGACAACAAACGATGTCTTGCATACCCTGCAGAATCTGAACATGCTGCGCTACAGCAACAAGAACCACGTCATTGTTCTCACGGACTCGGTCGTGCAACAGCGGGATAAACTGAAAGAGAAGGAGAAGATCAAAGGCAGGCGTTTCATCGAGCCGACCAAATTGCAGTGGAAGCCGCCCGTCTTTAGCGCTGCTGCTAGGACTTGGTAAGTTCTTTTTTCTCCTCTTCAAGCTCGGTCGTGATCTAGTATCAGATCTCGACTTGATCGCAGAATCATGCGTGCTGACGCTTTCGATCACAGGAACTGGTAGACTCGACGTTAATGAGAGGGCTCTTGGCATACACAGTAGTAAAGGCTTCTCAAAAATAAGGACGCCTGCAGAAGACCCAGTGGAAGGTGGTGGTGGAGGAAGCAGGCGAGCAAGACCAACAAAATTTGATACCCAGCATGTGAAATGCAATTTTCTTCTCCTCTATTGAATCGCCTTCAGACTCACGAAAGGTCGCTGGGCGTTCATGATGCATCTGACTCGTCGTGGAGCTTTCGGTGTCTGTGATCAAAAAGCTTTTGGGTCCCGTGGAAACCACTGGGTCGCTAATCCTCGCAGCTTATGAAGGTCTGGCCTGTGATGCACGAGACTCGGGTTCGAGATTTCCTTTGCATGCAAAAACGGTCGTATGCTACAATAGAACACAAGTCCCCTTAACGCGCTAAACCACGTCTCCTCCCGTGGGTTAAGGGCCGAGGCATCTAGTCTCTATCGTAATGCATTCTGTGTAATCGGGGAAGCGTGAAAGTCTTTTGAATGAGTTTTCTTTTCTTTTCTTTCGGTTCGTTGCATGATGCGGGATGATATAAGGGTATGGCCCTGGTTGGGAAAGATCTATTCCTCCCTTGCCCCTTTCCATCTCCCGTTCTACTCCCATGCTCTGCTGCGCCTGACAGCGGTGTATTTTGCGGCGATTACAAGAAGTAGTCGGGTGTCCTGCGGGAGACCATGGGCTCGCCGGCTCTTGGGCAGGGGTCGAATTGCAAGCTGGAAATTGTATGTTAGCGGGGACCGATCTTTCTGGCTTCACGTATTGCGATTCTGGCACCACATACAAGGTATACTTGAGATGCTCGTCGATCTCCATGATCGCTGCTTGGTTACCGCAGCGGTAGCAGTAGTTGGGTGCTGTAACTCAGAATTAACAGATGATCTCAGTCCACGAGATTTCGCCGTGTCTAGCATACCTGAGAAGATTGTGACCACGTTTCTGTCCTGGCTCCAGTTGTAACCCTCCATAACCAATTGATGCGCACGAGCCACGAGCGTAAGTCCGTTGTTGTGGTTGAACGCCTCACTAATATCCTGGCCGAAGGTGTATCCAGCGCCTCGGGGCGATATTCCCCATCCACACCTGTCATCGGGGTCGGACCATAGCAAGTCGCACATGGGACCTTCGTGAGGCACCTCCTGTATTCTGTCCAGCGCACGGATGTTATCGAGCGTGTCAATGCTGGGAGAAAGACCTCCGTGAAGACAGAAGATCTGGTTGTCGATGAGCGCTGTGAGAGGCAGGAAATCGAACAGGTCTGTAAAGTACTTCCAGACATTCGCGTTGCCATACTTGCGCAGGCACTCGTCGTAGAAGCCGTACACTTGAGTGATCTGGCGAGACTCGTGGTTGCCACGCAGAATGGTGATGCGGCTGGGGTAGCGGATCTTGAGCGCGACGAGCAGAGTGACGGTCTCAACAGAGAAGTAGCCACGATCAACGTAATCGCCCATGAAGAGGTAGTTGGTATCGGGATTGGGTCCTCCGATCTTGAACAGCTCCATCAGGTCGTGGAACTGACCGTGGATGTCACCGCAAACTGTCACCGGGCACTTCACCGGTTGCACGTTGCTCTCGTCCTGCAAGACTTCCCTGGCCTTCTCGCACAGCCTTCGCACTTCGTCCTCGGACAGCTGCTTGCATGCCATCAGGCTCTCGACCCAGCTGTCAAGGGTGCCGATGTTGGGTGGGTCCACGGGGTCGCCCAGAGTGTGCTCAACCTTTCCTACATCCTCCATGTTGGTATCTCCAACCGGCTGCCTGAGCGCGGCAGCCTCAGCCATCTTGTATGAAACAGTATGTGGTTATGTGCTTGGTGTGCGCGGTGACGGCGGTGGGAGAGGAGGTACGGAGCCGGTGGTGGGGGCTCGGTGAGGCTTTGTTTCGCTGCAGGCTAGGGGTGTCGAGATGGCGCAGCGCGCGGTCAGTCGCGAATGAGGTGTATGATTTGAATATCACGTGCGAGGGCGGAGAGGTGGAGCTTGGGGTAGATGGGTACAATGGTGGTATGGGATCCCGGGTGGTGGTATGGTTGGTGGTGACGGCACGCCGCTGTTGTCTGCCAAGGCCTCGCGGGATGATGAATCGCACGGGCTCACAGCTGCTGAAGTTGCTGGGAAGACTTGCGCGGCAGGCACGCGACATCGCTGTTGCTGGCGGTGAGCATACAATTATAAATACCTAGGTACCTAGTCTTTGTCGCCTTATGACCACTGCCAATTGTGCATGCATCTTCGACAACATGCGAGAATTCCCGAGCAGCCTGTGATCCATTCGCTTCACAACGGCAGCAGCTTAACAATTGCCACACGTATATTTGGCATGGCTGGCATATGCTGTCCAAGGTAGCACTTATTGTCAAAAATGCGCATGAGGACTGCAAAGCATTGTTCAACATTGCTAGAGCCTATTGCTCTCATGCCTAACATCGCAATATTACACACTACTCGCTCAACTCCCTCTTCGCCTCGATGTGGTCCGCACTCTCGCCTCCCTGCAAGCCGTCTACTTTCCCTTCGTTCTTGTCCTCGACGTGTTCTGTTAGGCCCATTTCGGCTGCGCCCTGTCCAACATCCTCCTTCAAGCTGATCAACACCGGGGCGCTGCGGTGCCATAGCTGTTTGATGCCCTTGTGGCCTTCCTTGACAAACAGGTAGTCGACTTCTTCAAGTGTCAAATTTGCGGTCTCGGGGTAAAAGAAGTATATCAGAGGGACAAAGGCGAAGTTGGTGCACATGAAGATGAAATATGCCTTCCATGCGAGCTAAGGGAGTTGTCAGCAAGCGTCGATTGGAGCAAAAGTGAGCGCTTTTTGGAATTTCGGTGGCTTACGTTGTTGATGAGTGATGGACTGATCATCACAACGACGAAGTTCTGTGAGAGATATTAGAATCAAATTTCAAGATGGATAATTGTGATTTTCTTACCCATAGCCAGTTAGAGCTGATTCCAATTGCAGTTCCTGATATTGGTGTCAGTAACTATCGTCTCGAACTTGGTTTTACGACTGATTCACCTTTAGCTCGAGCCTGTAGAGGTAAAATCTCAGGCACGTATCTGGCCCGGGTTAGCACAATACTCGAAGGTTCAACTCTTGACTCATAGACTTACACCCAAGGAATGCAGTTCACAGAAGCACTATCAAGAAAAGTCAGCACCAAAGATCGAACAACTCCGCTCATATCGTCAAACTCACCCAAAGATCAACATGTACGTGAACAAGAATGCAACACTCGCGGACGCTGTCGCTTGCTTCGTGCTCGCGCTGAACTGCGGCCGAGAAAAGCTGAGCAATATCGAGAGCATCATCATCGATAGTCCCAGACCGAAAGATCCCCACATCATCGGTCTTCTGCGACCAAATCTGTCGAGGAAGATGGTTGGGAAGATTGAACCAACTGCCAGAGGGCAATTTAAGTCAGCAGGGTTTCTTATGTATCGTCCTGTTCATTGCGTCCTCTTCACTTACCGATGAACATGCACTGCACTGCGCCTCCAATCAATTGGCTGAGGTTTGCGTTAAGCCCAACATTTGTCTTCAGGAGTGAAGGCACAAAGTAGCTTGCAAAAGTGTCAGCGCCCAGCTTCAAGACATGTGAACCCAATGATGACTTACACAACAAGGTTAATACCTCCCATCTGATTCATAAATTGCATTCCGTATGCAAGCATGACTCTCTTTCCGGTCTGGACCTCGTCGCGTTTGAAGACGTCTCGCCATTTATATTCGCCGTGCTTGCGCTCCAGCTCGATTGCATCGAGGATGTCCTTCTGTTGTTGTGCGACTTTGGGATCGTCAGGACCGCCGTCCCACACTTCGCATAGAACTTCTAGGGCTTCGTCATTGCGGCCGTGTGAATACAGCCAGCGAGGGGATTCTGGAATGCCGAACACGAGGACGACGACGACCTGTGATGGATTAGCTCACCGGTCCGATATGATTGTTTGGCTGACTCCAATTCTTACAAATGCGAAGACCACTTGACAGGCAATGGGCACGCGCCATGCTACTGAGCCGGGAACGTAGCTCATACCGTAGTCAAAGTAGTACGCGATGACCTGCTACCGTCAGCTTTACTTTCCAGCCGAGATGCCAAAGAGACAACCTACGATACCGACGCCGACGAACAGTGGCTCAGACGATACGAGTCTGCCTCGCCTCTTAGCATCGCATAGTTCACTCTGATACATTGGCACGGTACTGGTCTCGATTCCGGTGCCAATGCCGGTGACGAATCGAGCCACCATGATCTGTGGCACCGAGTATGATGTGCATTGCAACACAGCGCCGATGATCTGTGGTCAAGTCAGCAAATCCGCCCATACGATAAGCCCTGGTTTCCAACACCTACGATCCAAGCCATCGCGACCCACATACAGAGTCGTCTTCCCAGCTTCTCGCCGATGAAAAACGCAACGATGCAACCCGCGAATGCTCCCAGGTTGTATATGCTGACAATGATTCCCTCAAGCGCGCTGCCTGGGTTTCCGAAAGTAGTGCGCCAGTCTTCGTTGCCTACGATGCCGGAAAAAACGCCCTGGTCGTAACCGAATAGGACTGTATCGCTGATTAGCACATGTATAAGGGGAAACTTGCGACACATATCGCCTACTGAATGCCATCTGGCAAGACACCATCACCGCTATCTGCAAATGCCATCCTCTCCCAAACCAATTCTGCTTCAATAGTTGTCCCATCGTCGATCGGTTCACACTCGGCTTTTCAAAAGAGCTCTTGTTCCCTAGGTTGGAGTGGTATAGGTAGGTGTAAATGTGTAGCAACACGACGACTAAACAGAAGAAATCGCTAAATCTTCACAGGACGAGCAGAGACACGATCTATATCACCAAACCCACGCCAGCAACCCGCGGCTCCAACGTAGCGTTGCAGATCCCAAGTACCAGACATCTGGGGGAGAGATGCCGTTGCGAACAAGCCACCTAGTAACCGCAATAACGTGCGGTGACGCGCATCGATGCATCGGTACAACGGCCTACAGGCCGACGTCCAACGTGTATGACGCATCTGTAGGCGGAGTGAGTTCGCGGCGACAAAGGTAATTAAGCTTGCGCCACGTCGTCGAAGCTTTAGCCGCGCTTTCGTGTAAAGTCTTGGGTGTGACTGGGGGAGTCCACGCGATTGCGGAGATTCATCGTGGAGATATCCTGGGGTTTGTTGGACCATTCACCCATTGGTGTGAGAGGGAATAGATCGGCGGTTCGTGGGCGCGCTTTCGGCATGTTACCCGTGGATGTGGACTCCTAAATGGCGGACGAGGAAGTCGGAAGCACTTCATTTCTTCTTTGGGTCTATGGAACGGTATCGTAGGGGTTTTGAGGATTGCTTCGAGGTGGTCAAGATACAGTCGTTATTCATAAGTCTAGGCATGGCATCTGAGCGGCAAATGTCATTGCCACATCGACGAAGGTTGAATGTGGGACTTCCTAGTACGCGAGATGTTGTCAACGGAGGCACTTTCTGTGATCTCTCCGAAACATATTCAATGGTCTTTCCTGTACCTGCCTACATTTGGCGTAATGCGATATCAATCCATGCGTACACAGATGAGCTAGCACTGTAATATTCACTTTGACAGATGTGCAGGAATCATCATGCATTTCCGTGTCTCAAACAAGTCACCCGAAAGCAATCGGATCGTCTCAATTTATCGCAGATGTGTACAATGTGATAATATGCAGGGTATCTTCGAGAATGCAAGTACGCAAGTAGCAGTAAGAAAGAATGAAACCCCACGATCCACGTTCAGGTCATAACCAACCTGAAACATGATCATACCCATCAGGGCTTCGGATCGCTAGCTTTCGCAATCGCCAAAGCAACATCTTCATCCTCGTCTTCATCAACGTAGTCAATTTCCAGACCAGGTAAACAGAACAGGTCTTGTGTGCCAGCTTGCTGAGGCACTCTTTTCCGTTTTGCTTCTTTGGCATCACAGCCGCCAATGTGCTCGCGGAAGTACGTGACATACTCTTGCTGGACGCCGTCTGTCCCCAGGAAACTGGACTGTTCGGCGCGATAGTCAAGAAGTGGGAGATGTGGGAGCTCGGGCAGGTCGCCTTTGAACGGTAACGTTGCGTGCAATGCTTGGGTGCCTGGGACATGCTTCTTTTCTGTGTGTGGGACGATGACCGGTGGTTCGTCTGCTGTCATGAACGCCTCTTCAGAAGCGTGTTGAGATGGCTTGGCGGAGTCGCTTTCTTCCTGGTCTTTCTCCGGTCGAATGAACTCCTCCGGCAGCTGAGCTAGCTCATTGTGTATCGTGACGAAGCTTTTGGCTGGGTGAAACATGTGCCAGTTTCTTGCTCGCATTAGCTCGAGAAGGAACTCCATCCACGCAGGTTCCGTTTCAGAGACCTCTTTTTTCGTCTTCTTCGCTTTGCCAGTGTGACTTGCTGCGAGTCGGTTGGATACGAAGTCGTGGAATGTTGCCCACTTTTCACTGAAAATCAGACTGGCGGTTGAGGATGGAGCCTGATATATGAACGGCGAAGGCATGCTCTTGTCCAACTTATCATCTTCGAGATATGCGCGAGCTTTCATGTCTGCCACTGTAGGTGGAGAGAATGTGCCACTTCCGTTAATCATCGTCGAAGGAACGTCCAGTGATGCGCCGAAGAGTTCCCCTGAGTACGGAGACCCATACGATGAGTATCGATACTCGAGTATGACATATTGCAAGTACTGTAGATACTGAGGGCTAAGCTCCGCTTGAGGTGACAGTATCAAGACATGTGTATCCGGGTTGCTTGGGAAGAATGACTCCAAAAAGCGCAGTGATGACTGCTCAGAACTGGCATGCTCGTTGGGAATGCGATGGCGCAATGACAGAGTACCGACATCTGTAGGAGACTGTCCGCGACCTGGTGGCCACTGCAATTGGCTCAAATATGACCTAGCGAATTTCTCAACCGAGTTCGGCAACTCAATCGTGAGCCGTGGTGGTCGCAAGCCAGCATAGTCCGCTGACTCAAGGCTTTTGAGCAGTCTGATCAAGCCACCCGAACTATCCTTTGGCGCGTGAACCAGGATGTCTATCTGAGGCTTATGCCAGTTGGCTAAGCTTCCAGAGTCAAGCCTCGTCAACCACAGGAAATCCTCATAGGCTCCTTCGGGAATTTCGATGACTGGGTGGCGGTACTCTTTGCCCTTTGCTCGCACTGCGCGAGTAAATGGTTCGTCTTCGACCGAGCTGTCATCTGTGATGATCGCTTGTGGGTGCATAAACTCGTTGATGTGTCTCATAGCTCCTGCCACAGAGAACTGCAGTCGCGAGTCTGTGCTGTATTCGCTATAATCACTCCTGGCATCATGGAAGGTAACCGCGCAATCTTTGGTCGAGACGCCATTTATTTCGAGAATATCATCCAGTGGTAATGTATCGCGGCCCAGTAACGCAAGGTGCACGTAATTCCTATCCCACTTCGCCATATCACATGCCATTGGCATCAAGTTGGCCACACTTTTCAGCGAAGACGCCGCGAAGAGTACATTGCGGTTGGTGTTGCGCTGGCCCATAGTCCGCGTGATCGAATGCAGGCTCGATGCCAGTCTGTAGAACTTTATAGGTCCATCGTAGTATTGCTTCTCGCTCTCATCATCTTCCGTGTCTGTTGTTGACCGAGGCGGTGGTCCCGTGGGCTCGGAACGAAGATACTGAGGGGTGTTCGCATTGGCATACTGCCTGTTTCCTACTGCTTGGCCAAATTGCCGTCCATCAATACGTCGCAGATCGCCAGGAGGATTCGCAAGGAAGAGGTAGAGCAGTACTAGACCAGCTAGCAAGCCGAACAATCTGCGCTTGCGCCATCGGAAGATGTTGAAGGTGTGTGCGGTTGAATGTGTTCGTCTGGGACGGAAATCATCGTCGCGCTTCCCAAGCTCTTCGTCTTTGCTCAAGACGCGCGAGTGGTAGGGCATGCTGCGTTGTGAGAAAGGAGCTGCCGGTACGAGGGCGAAGGGTGCCTCTAATGCCTTATCGGGTGTGGAGCATGCTTCGTGAATTGTGATGGTCGGCGACACGTGTCGAGGAAGCGCGACGCAACAGCGACGCTTGGTGATCGCCCGATAGCGTGTACAGATGTGGTAGCCGGATCTTGTGCCACGAGGCGTTACCGTTACCGTCTGGTCAAAGCAGAGTCAATGGCTTGGTACGAGGTGGCCATGCGATCCATCACGCTACAACCGTTGACCACCGGCATCATTCAGGGTCTGAGCTGGCGCATTGGCGCGGTCCGGTACAGTGATTGGCTCAGTCACACGGGCGCCAGCGACGGCGAGATCAACTGCGCATACAGACAACGAAGTCAATTCCAACCTCACGCTGACGTGCAGAGGGAAATCGTATGCCCGTCGTAGAATTACGCCTGCGACTGCTGACGAGAACCCGCTGCGGCATGCCAGCCACGCCAATCTCCCGGTCGTTGGTATCAATCTTCGATTACTATAAATACCACGTCATCATGCCAAACTCAAGCTTGGGGCGGAGTTCCCTGGCAGTCGGCAGTAGTGGGTAGGGTACAGTACTGTCAGCTTCGCCGCGTGCGCACCACGGTAAGACTTGAAGGATTCTCTCTCTAGACTCTTTAGTGAGCAGGCCTGCACTAGTACTCGCGTCGTTTATCGTGCCACAGCGAGCGCTCATACGGTAGCATTCCTTCCGCCATCCTCCTATCGTCTTGCATTTCTCGTCCTTCGCGTCACCTCCCCGTCTACACTTTCGTATACTTCCTTGCTCCTTTTGGCCGGCCGCTGCTACTCTGGCAGCAGCATCTACATGAACGAAGCCATGGGGAAACGCATAGTGTACACCAAGATTACGCCTCTACCAAGTAATATACCGCGCCAACTTGCGCTGGACATGCTGCGAAGCCATGGCGAGGTCATCTCTCTCAATCCGCTGGTCACCGGACACAAAGCCATCCCAGCGCCGCGCGAAGCTGCGGCTGACGAATACTTTGCGCAGTGGTACGAGATCACTGAGATTATCACCTGGGGATTTGGATTGAAAAAGAAGATATCCTTCAAAGGCGTCTTCTACGACTTGCCTAATGGTCTTCAAACACACACTTATGCGCCGATGGGCGTTGACCTCCGGAACAAATGGACTGTCAGGGGCAACCAACCCGGTGAGCCAAGAGAGCCTCGTGAGCTCGGTGTGGAAACACCATTGGAGGGTCTCTATCTGCGAGAGGATGTAGAGATCGTCTGCAATGTCGCGCTGTCGGGCTTCGTGAAGAAGGAGATGAAAGCTGCGGCAGGTGTAATGGTCGATCGCATGACGCGCAAGGCTGAGTTGCTGGATGAGGGAGTCTTGCACGCAATGTTTGAGGATGGCAAACTAAAGACGTCCAACCCGAGGGTTCATGGTCAGGAAACAGACAACAGTCCTCATCTTGATACCGGCTCGAAGAGTCCGGCTCTTTCGAGTCCTGGTCTTGGTAAGATGGACTCGCGTTTCGAAGGCTCGGAGAATAAGTATACAACTTATCGCGATTTGGTCCACCGACGGGAGAGCCATCGCAACAGCCACCAATATCTACCCGCATACCAGCAAGAAGGCTATAAAGGACCTGAAGATCATACAAAACAGGGCTCGCAATCATACGCCGGTGCGGAGAAGTCGACATACATCGCATATCAGTCTCAACTTGCGCAAGGCCCGGCCGAGGTTGAAGGCTCGTTCTATCATCCGCAGAAGCCGCAGAACCAACAGACCAGCCCCAATGTACCCACATTCACGGCCGAGCTCGCCGATACGAGCATACCTGCCAGCGAAATGCAAGACAAGCCGGCGCCCCTCCGTCCTCATCGTAACAGCACCCAGCAACCGGTGTCTTCTCCCCAGCCTAGTCCAGGCCTTCCGCCCCGGCGCGGCTCACAACAGACGGCAGCTTCTCCCCAGCCCAACGTAGGACCTCCATACCCTACCAGTCCTACCAGCAGCACACGACAACACCCGCATCGCTCTTCAAATGCCAGCTACACGCGCAATGACCTCCCTTCAAACGCCGCGAAGCGTGCAAGCGTCGGAAGCAGCAACTACGCTACAACAGTTCCGGACGAAGGCTTCTACAGCCGCAACCCTTCACAACGATCTGCAAGCACAGCCGATCACGGTCTTGCAGACCGCGTTCAAGGCTTGGGTATTCAGGACCGCCGAGAGTCGCACGTTGACCCTTCGCAGTTCGGCGCGACGGCATCGTCGAAATGTCCGGTGTGTGGAGACTTTGAAGGCGATGAAGCCGCTGTCAACCATCACGTCGAGAAACACTTTTCCTGATTTGATCTATGGACCCTCTCACGCCATGAAAACAGGGGTCTCGCGGCAGCAGATCTCAACAGGGCACGATCATACGATTTAACGACCAAAGAACGTGGGAAGGAATTTTTGCTTATTGTGCGAGAAACATTTTGTCAGATACCCTTTCTATAGCTCATCTTGTTCTTCAAATTCACCATTCATTATTTCATGCAAGTTTCGCCGGCCCGCCCTTCGCCAACCACTTCTGGACGATAGCTTTGAATCTTACAAGCTTGCATCCCTTCGGAACCAGGAGCTTCAACTCCTTCTCACTCACGTCGTAGGGGGTCCTCTCACCGTTCTCGCCACAGTCGAAAGCAAACCCCACCTTGCGAACCAGGCGCGTCGGCGGATCCGGGTGCTTCCAGAACGCCGTCTGGAAGAACTTCGACAAGTCCAACAGCGGCACTCGCCAGCCTATCTCTTGCGAGTTGAGTGCTTCCAAGTCGACGGCCCGGATCCACAGGCCGCAGTTGTGGTGTTGATAGGCCCTGACGACCGCGGGACTCGGCCACGGCCACACGACGGGTATGCCGACGAGATCGCTGGGCTCGCCGTTGGGTTTGAGATGACACTGTAGCGCGTGTTCGGTGTTGGGCTCATGGTTGTTCCATATGAGAGCAAAGTGCCCGCCGAAGAGCGTGTCTTCCATCTTGAACCCGACTTCTGCCGTCTTGTCGCCGGGGAAGAACGGCTCGGTGGTCATGGCGTCCCTGTGGCCATCACGCGCGAAGACCAGAGCGTGACACGCCTCGTGAGCCAGCTGCACGGCGAACGTGAAGCGCCAGGCGAGGAGCAGAGGCGTGTCTCCCGTCTCTTGCAAGTTCCTGGTGGCCTGGGTGAGGATCTCTATGACTGCGGGGCTATACCACACGATGCTCGAGAGGCCTTCGAGCTGCTCTGTGGGCTGTCGCGGTTCGTCGATCATTTCGGTCGTGGCGTCATGGGATGTCTGCCCGGGTTTTGCTCTGAACGTGACGAATAGCGCCAGTTGTTGCCATGCTTCGTGAAGGAGGCTGACGTGCTCATCCGTCGTGTGAATCATGCCCGGACGATACTGATACATCGGATTATTGTTGACGTCGGATTCGCCGAGTGGAATCAACGGGCCGTGGCCGACGATTGTCCTGAGCATGTTGTGAAGCGATGGGTGTAGCAGCAGCCTGGTTGCCAGTCGCAGCGAGGGAACGATCACCTCGTAGTCTTCGACGTCTGGAAAGTTAGCCTTTCCGAACAACGGCATGATATCGTTTGTTAGGTCGCCAAGAGCAGAGGACGGGAGCGCATCTTCGGTCGCCAGGAACTCACTGGCGTACAGGTTGTGGTGTGCCTTGTACGCTTTGTGTCGCTGCTTGAAGTGCTCCTTTCGCTCCACCTTAGAGTCAATCACGCGGTGCAAGTCCAGACCCTTTCCATTTGGCTTAGTACTGGGGTCTTTCCTGTGAGCTTGGGGGCTTTTTGCGGGTTTGCGAGGAGACATGATCACTCACCTTGGTGTCGAAGTTGGGCTCTTTCTCTTGCGATCTGACAGTATTGATGGTATCTTATGTGCACTATGGTGTCGAGGATCGATCCCATAAGATTCACATTTGACGACACCCGTAGCGGGCCTCTCTGCCCGGCATTGCTAACAATGAATGAGCAACGGGAACAGTGAGGTTTGTCTTGTTCTTTTCCTTTGTTACAGCCCATCAACTAAGCCATTGTTGCGGGACAGCCTACGGGTGGGGCTCATGGTTGCGAACAGAGCCCGGGCGACCGACGATGGCAATGACGATCGTTGAGTTGATCTGTCGCCCATTCGATCTTTGAACCTGCATTGGTGCTGACTTGGACTGATGTCCGTAACATGAGTTGTCGGATGATCGACAAGGGCTCTTACATCGGCTCTCGGGTCGTGATCAATGCTATTGGTATTCATCGATGGACATGGTTCCGTAACTAACAGACATTGCGCTCTTATGCTAGAGGACGCTTACCGTCCAATCTAGTGCATGGTCGCATCGAGGTTTTTCGATCGAGCCATGATCTTGGGTGTCGTCTGTCCCAGACACGAAAATGAACCCATTTGGTGCAAGTGTTGTTCAAGTCTACGGTCAAAATGTCTCGAAATACTCGAGCGACGAGACCAGGTCATATCAAAGATCACTAAATGCCACGATCGATCATGTATCATAACTGAGTTATTCATCACCTACTATACTTCATTCCAGGCGAGAATACTCGACCATAAAAGAGAAAAAAGTGCTTTGTCTCGTGATCATGGCCTATCTCCCCCAACCCTAACTACCCCATCCACTGTGTATCAGCATTACCGAGCTTCAGTGGATGGATCGCAAGTCATTTTCAGGCTTAAGACCGGTGTCAAATACCAACCGACACGTTATTATGCCGGTATGTCTTGACTATATAGCCAATACACGAGCGGGAAAGGTGTGGCTTCACTTCAACACGGGTAAACAGCTAAAGACGCGTCGTGCCTTCCGCCCCCGCGTCAGGTTCGTCTCTGTCCAATCACCGAGCACGAAGGCAAGCTCTCAGCTCACGACGGCAGCAAGAGAAGTAGTTAGCAGTAGCGAGCAAGCACACCTGATTACCTTCGAGCAAGGCAACGAGAATTTCTCTACGCACGTGTGACCAGCTGCAGTGCTCACACTACGCTGTCATCCTACATGTAACTCACGCAGCCCACGCTCAGACGCCTCGCTCAGCCACTCTTGACTGGCCAAGCTGCTCCATCGGCATCGACCAACTCCACGCTACTCCGCGTCTCATCGTCCCATGCAAGCACTTGCTCCCGCATCCAGACATTGTTCAACCTTCTGCGAGGCCCGCGCTTCCTGCCATCTTCCTCTTCTTCACTCTCTACAACCCCTCCGCCATATCCCGGCAGTCTAAATCCACTCGGCTCTCCAACTCCACGCCAATCCTCTTATACATACTGTTTCTGGCACCCAACCTAACTGCTTTCCTGCTTGGTGCTCCACCGCCAGGATGAAGGCTGCTCCTCTGCTTGTCGCCTGGCACAACGAGAACGCCCCCATATACTCGGCCCACTTCGAGCCATCCGGCAAAGGACGTCTCGCAACCGCAGGAGGCGATCACAATGTCCGAGTATGTACACATACGATCTCGACCGACCAATGCCGTCTGCTAACTATCCCCAGATCTGGAAGGTTGATGCAAACGGAGAGGAGCGGAAGGTGACATATTTGGCAACGCTGCAAAAGCACACACAAGCCGTGAACGTTGTGCGATGGTGTCCTCGAGGTATGCTCCAGCTCTTCCAATCACAAGCTTGCACATGCTAATAACAATAGGTGAAATGCTCGCTACCGCTGGAGACGATGGCAATGTCTTGCTCTGGGTACCCTCCGAAAACCCGGCCCACAACTCGACATTTGGCGAAGATGAACCAGAAGACTTAGAAACATGGCGGGTGAAAACAATGTGCAGGTCGACCAGTGGCTCGGAGATATATGATTTGGCTTGGTCGCCAGACGGAATGTTCTTCATCACAGGAAGCATGGACAACGTCGCGCGGATATACAGCGCTCAGAATGGTAAGTGGAGGCATTCAGCTTCAGAGCTGGCCAGGTGCTGACAACGTGCAGGTACTCCCGTTCGACAAATCGCCGAACACAACCACTATGTCCAGGGCGTCGCCTGGGACCCTCTGAACGAGTATGTTGCAACGCAATCCTCCGACAGATCGGTTCACATCTACACCCTCAAGACAAAAGACGGCCAATTCAGCCTCACGCAACACAACAAAGTAACGAAGATGGACCTGCCAGCTCGTCGTATCTCCTCAAATAGTCCAGCACCTCCAGATTTCGGCATCGGAAATCATCGTGCTGCTTTCGTCCAAGATAGTGGATACGCGGTCGGCTCGCCTGCTCCGTCAGCTCCTGGAACGCCGCAATCACTCGCACTCCCCATGAACCCACCACCTACGTCTCACAGTCGAAGATCATCTTTCGGTTCTCAGATGGGTACCGCCAATTCAGTCAGGCGGTCTGTGTCGCCAAGTCCTTCGATGCCACTTCCCGCTGTCATGCCTTCTGCCTCACCAAGTGTCTCTGGAAGCTTCGGTGTTGACGTGCGCAATGCGAATCTTTATGCCAACGAGACTTTCACCTCTTTCTTCCGCAGACTGACATTTGCGCCTGACGGTAGCTTGCTTTTCACTCCTGCCGGACAGTACAAGACTTCGACTGTGCCTGGACCCGAATCGACAAAGAAGGATGACGATATCCTCAACACTGTCTACATCTATACCCGCGCCGGGCTCAACAAGCCTCCTGTCGCACACCTTCCAGGACACAAAAAGCCGTCAATAGCGGTCAAGTGTTCTCCAGTGTACTACAACCTGCGCGTCAACCCTCCAGAAACCAAAGAGATCACCATCGACACCAAGGCAGAAGATGACATTCCTCTTCTCCCAGAGCCAGCTCACCCGAGCAGAGCACCGACGTCACATGCTTCAATGGACCCTCCTCCAATCGCACCATCACCTTCACTGAGTGCAGCTACCATGGCATCGCCCCGAAATGCTGACTCAGAAACAAGTCCGACGACAAATGGACCTCCTGCGGGACCAGTACCCGCGTTTGGTTTGCCCTATCGAGTTGTTTACGCTGTTGCCACACAGGATGCCGTTCACGTCTACGATACACAACAGACAAAGCCATTATGTGTGGTCAGCAACCTCCACTATGCCACATTCACAGACTTGACATGGTCTAGCGATGGAAACACTCTTCTCATGACTTCATCCGATGGCTTTTGCTCAGCACTGACCTTCGCACCGGGTGAGCTGGGAACTGTTCATCACCCGCAACCGAGCATGGCACGACAGACACCTACGCCAATATCGGTGGCCAGGGCCAACTCTGCCGCTTCCACTCCACAGGCTACACCCACCACAACACCTGCGGTACCAGCGATGGCACGGCAGCCATCGAATCAGGCGAACAATGGCACGATCGCACCACCTCCAGCACCGTCAGCTTCGCCTTTCTCACAACCGGCCCGCCCAGTCTCGCCAGCACGCAGCATGTCGGCTTCGAGCGCTGCCAGTTTCGCGCATCCACCAGATCAGAACGCGCCTCCGGTCATGAACAATCCCACTCCATCCATGAGCAGTGTTCCCTCCATGACAGCGGCTGGCTCAAGTGCTTCAGGCCCTTTGCCCTTGTTCACTCCACCACAAACTCCCGGTGGACCAAGTGCCAACAACAGCGTGACTTCGGCCGCCGTTGCAGGAGTCAAGCGCGAGAGCGTCGCCTCTGAGACTTCGGAAGATAGCAACAGAGAGAAGCGCAGACGCATCGCCCCCACGCTGGTCGAGGTAAATGGAGAGCCGGTCGCCGCCCCACAGGGGCAGCCGCAACAGGGTGGCAATTGAGAGGGAATAAGAGTGTAATGATCTGTCATAGATGTGTGTCTTGCGATAACTTTTAGCCTGGCGTTGGACTGATACCAAAGGTATGGGGTACATTTTGCGGTTCCAGGAGTTGCTCGATTCGGATATTCAGGTTAACGAAGCATGCCTGCTCACTAGCAGAGCTTATTTGGCATGATAGACTGGTGGGCACGATAGGATTAATGAAAGGATTTGTATATGCATATCGCAAAGGCAACCAGCTGATGCTCATGGAACTGTGATTATAAGCCACTGATCGCAGTGATCGCACATGCCGAGAGAAATACGTCCGTATACATGTAAGGTAGGTAAGCACTCACAGCGAGATACAACGATACACGCACTGACGAGTATGCCTGCAAGACCAAGCTCCTCATTCACATGGAGCGCAGGTACCGATTACATCTCGTGCATTCATGAAACACGGTTCAAAGAACCATCTGACGCCTGCGCACCATTGACATGAGATTCGGACAACGGCCTTGGAAGAAAATCTGGGCACACAGCTTATCCATAAGGTATGCTCTTGCTCTGCTACGAAGCTAGCGCTGCTTTTTTGCGAGATGAGTGGAAAGCATGGTGGAAGCCACATGCGTTCCTACCTGCTCTAATCTTCCCGAAGCTATCGCCACAAATTTGGGAGATACAAAGCAGGCGCGCATTCACCACCGCGACTGCCACGCGTGCAGTCATGGCCGAGCAATTTGTGAGGTCTAGGTCTCACTTCAATTTACTCACAAACACCCAGGACTCAGGCACAAACTACAAACATGACGGCAATCGCGCCCGCAGATGATACGAAAGAACAAACCCAAGGACAGACAACGTCCGTGGGACGAAGACAAGGACGGGACTTCGAAAGGACCCTATTGAAGATACTGGAGATCAGCCCATACGATCTCGCAGTACTGAAGCGATACTTGATAGCTACACAAATAGTCCCAGACACTGCCGACGAAGATGCGATCGAGGATGCTGTGTACAAGTTCCGCACGAGCTACGATGGCCCCAGCCGACCCACGTTTAATTACAATCGGCGAATCAACAGGCTATTCAATGTCTGGAACGGTGAGGATGTCGAGGGCTGGGAGGAGCTAGACGAAGACCGGTACCCTCCAGACACCTTCAATCTCCTTCTTGATCGCGAGACGGCCAAATACAATGCAGTGCGTTCTTTGATCGCCCATCTTGCCGCCCACAACAAGAACAAAACCCGCGAACCTGCGACAGGGCCAAACGACCATCTGAGTATGTGAATAGAGTCACTTTCAACTCTTCTTGGGCATGCCACTGATTACGTTATCACAGTCACGTCCTTGCCTAGTTTTCCAGAGCACAAGCCTTCCGGTTGATGGACAGTCAGAAGCGTTCTTAGTCGCGCGTCTCCCACCCGATGATAGCCCTGGTGTGAGCGGCCAAGATCACTGCAGCATTAGTAGTAGTGCTTTGAGGGAACGAGTGAAAGAGGTTACAACGACAAGAGCGAAGATAATCAATACTGCCAACCCTCGTTTTGGTAGCTCAAAGGAATGTTGAAAGTGAAGGCAAATCGCACAACTTGAGAGACCGAATGGTAATTTAGGGAGTGCTCGATGAACATCAGCGATTGCCAGGCAGGAAAGGAGTGAGTGAGCCAGGCGAAATGCAATACTACCACGGTTCCTACTTCTCAGATGCTTGATGCACAAGGCAAGACACTCCTCCATACATCATCCCTTTCTCAATGTTTCCGGAAGACGAGACGTCACGCCCTGGGACATGCCATACCAGCGAGAAGGTCTGCCCATGTATTGAGGGTAAGCTGGAAAGGCTGGCGACTGTTGGATCAATGATCACCCGCTGATGCAGTTAGCCGACAACATCCTCACAGACTTCATCCTTTCAACAAGCTGTGACGTCGAGGAATTTCGAGAGTGTCTCTATCTAACTTTCAAGTCATGGCGACAGCGCCAAAACCAGTCGGTAACTCTAAGTTCGCCGAAGTGATATCAATGTAGGTTGACAGCACCCCAATCAGGTCTACCAGGGGAGCAATTGCCGGCATGGAGCCTATCCAAACCACGTGGTCGCGAGATAGCGTGTGCGTATCGCGGCCCGCGCGTGGTCAGCAGAATAGATCGGCACAAAATACAGTGGGTGATCGGCAACTGACATGACTGCACAGACCATGCATGCGGACCAGGTATATTTGTATCGCTGAGTGGTCGCGTGTGATGACCAGGGCGTGGCGTTGTGCATACCTTGGCGAATACACCGCCAGAAGCCGATGTGCAGGTATCCGGCCACGCCTTTTATCAGGACATTGTTCTGCTTTCGATGCCTCGAAGGGCAGGTCCACTACACACGCGCGATGGATCTGTTGGCAGGTCGGCTGGATGATATAATGATCAATGTGCCATAGGTAAACATCTTCCTTTGTTACTCAGGAAAACATGGACGTGCTAATCGAAACACTCAGCGACTTGATCTCGGGCCGACACGGGCAGAAGCTAGCGCTCATTCTAGCGCTCGTGGTCTGGTCTGGACTCCGGATTTTGCCCCGGAGACCCCATGGGGAGTAAAATCTGGGGCCCGATGTTAGCCGTGCGTCTTATCTGGAAAGAAATCGGCGTTTGTTGACGGCTGGGGTGACTGTTATAAGTCGACCTCGCTCTCCGTGTAGGAAGAGAGGCCAGAACTGACATCCAACGTCAGATCAATTACTACGAACAGTCGAGACCCTCGCAGTGGAAGTTGGGACATCATGGCGGACGTCAACCACATCTCAGGCGATGACCGCAAGGAAGCCATCTTAACGGAAACAGAAGCCGACATGAAAGCGAACAAGAATGAGACTCTCAACGAGGCCAAAGTCGCTACCGACAAGGAGCACAAAATGACCTTGATGCAAGGTCTGCGACTCTATCCAAAGGCGGTCGCCTGGTCACTTTTGATCTCTACCTGCATTGCCATGGAAGGCTTCGATCTTGCCTTGGTCAATGGTCTTTACGGATTTGCCCAGTGGAGGCAGAAGTATGGCGAACTGCAACCAGATGGATCTTACGAGCTGGCCGCAGCCTGGCAAGCAGGTCTGAGCAACGGTGCCAACGTCGGTTCCATCATTGGTCTCTTCATCAACGGCTGGGTTTCTGAACGTTTTGGATACCGCTACACTATCATCAGTTGTTTGACCCTTCTCATGGGATTCACGGCCATTTTCTTCACTGCACAGAACGTTGAGACCCTTCTTGTTGCGGAGATCCTTTGTGGTATCCCAGTATGTATTCACCAATTGGTATCTCTTCACTCTCGTACTGACAATCGAAACAGTGGGGCGTATTCCAAACCCTTACCATCACCTACGCTTCGGAAGTTTGTCCCGTCGCTCTCAGAGGCTACCTTACTACATACGTCAACTTCTGCTGGGGCCTGGGACAGCTGATCGCCATTGGCGTCATCAAGTCGCTGGTTCACAGAGAGGATGAGTGGGCCTACCGCATCCCCTACGCATTGCAATGGATGTGGCCCATCCCTCTTATCACGGGAATCTTCTTCGCTCCGGAAAGCCCATGGTGGCTTGTCAGGAAAGGCCGCATCGAAGAGGCCAAGAAGTCGCTTCTCCGCCTTACAAGCCTGGAACGTGAAACCGACTTCGACGCAGATGAAACCATTTCTATGATCGTCCACACCACTTCGCTCGAACGTAAGATCACCACTGGAGGTTCCTACCTTGACTGCTTCAGGGGAATCGATCTTCGCCGCACTGAGATTGTCTGTCTCGTTTGGGCCATGCAGAACTTATCGGGAAACAGTTTCTCGAGCTACTCGACCTATTTCCTTCAGCAGGCTGGCCTGCCAGAGTCCACTTCTTATTCATTTGCCATGGGCCAGTATGCGATCAACATGGTTGGCGTCTTCGGAGCTTGGGGTCTCATGACTATCGGAATCGGTCGTCGCTCGCTGTATCTCTACGGTCTCTGCGGTCTTGCCTCCATGTTGATGATTATGGGATTCCTTGGACTTGTCCCTGAGGTCCACCGCGACAAGGCAGCTATGGCTACAGGCGGAATGATGATCGTCTGGGCCATGATCTACCAGCTTACCGTTGGAACGGTTTGCTACTCCCTCGTCGCTGAGATCTCCACCCGTCGTCTGCAGATCAAAACCGTCGTTCTTGGTCGCAACCTTTACAACATTGTGGGCATAGTGTGTAGCGTATTCACGCCATATATGCTCAACAAAACAGCTTGGAATTGGGGAAACTTCACGGGTTTCTTCTGGGGTGGAATCTGCTGCCTCTGCGTTGTCTACACATACTTCAGAGTCCCAGAGCCCAGGGGTCGCACTTTCGCAGAGCTGGATCTTATGTTCGAACGCAAGATCCCTGCACGCCAGTTCGCATCTGCTGAGGTCGACATCTTCGAAGAGACTTCCACTCATGGTGGATCGACTTTCAAAGATGTGGACGCTGTGCACGTTGAGAAGACTGGCGAGAAGTAGACGTGGAGAGATGCCTCCAATAGCGAAAGCGATTGAACAACAGTTTAGAAACAGGCAGAGAATGCTCAAATCATTTGATTTATTGTCTTGTGGTCTCTTAACGACGCTGAAGTATTTCGTTGGCCGTGATACAAATCCCGTCAAAAGTGAAGCGTGGCTTGTGGCCTAAGACCACAACGTCTCCGTCAATCTCAACTTCCATCAATTGAGCGACTACCACGTTCACCTATGGAGCGTGTATCGGTAGTCGTGATGAACATAGTGTGATCCACATTGCCCCAATGTTCAACGAAGTCTTCTACCTGGGGAGTTCTCTTCTCCAACTTTTGTGCTCGATCTCTTTCATCGCTGATCACAACATTCTCAAGAACCTTGTCCACCTCATCTCGCACCAGACCTAAGGTAATCCCGGCATCGTCTTGAACGAGTATGTGAATGATCGGAGTGAGGCGCTCTTGGCCATACGAACCAATCTGAGGTCCAACGGACATGGGAACCGTCAAGACGATCTCGGTGATCGGTGGTGAAGTGAGAAACATTCTGCGCCATGAAGACTCCGACTGTATTAATCGAGATGTGCGTCCGAAATGCTGACGGACGAAGGCACGGCTGTATCTCCCCACGACAGGAACAAAGACATGGTCGCGCAGATGCTCAGAGTGAATTCGGTGCTGTTGCTCCGGCGCAGTGTGGATCTCGAAAGGGAATGCATCGTCGCTCTTCTCGCCAATTAGAGGGTTGAAATGGATCGAAGCATGATAGACTGGCAGACGGGTCGACGTTGGTGGTGCACTCTTCTTCAAGGAGTCTTCAGGGTACCCGGGCAGCATGTAGTACGCAGGTGCAATCACCTCGTCGGAGTGAGGACGCAGGAACAACGAGCTATGGATGCTCGGTGCATGGTCGATGACGGACTTCCACTTGCGCGAAACTCTTGCTTTCCCGAGAATCTGTCGCATCGGCAGGAAAGAGATAATATTTTCGAGCAGTTCCGTGGTCTTGAGAACCTTTTCAGTGGAGCTGCGAGAGCCTTCATCATTCAAAGCCGTGGAGGGCATTTCAAAACGTCCTTCAGCGATCTCATTCGTTCAATCCTTTGACGCGTCGTGATCTAGTTTTCAGGTGATGGTGTGTATAGTGAAGTGACCGAGCTGCGAAAACGCAGCAGCTTCTATCATTTTCCTTGTCGCTAAGACTGTGCGATACTGAGACGATGGCTTGGTCGTGTTCCACTTGCCAACAATGTCTTGCTGCTAGGCGTGCGATGGACTTGTGCCTCTCCACCAGCTTTGCCAGTAAGACATGCAGGGACGCATGACCTTTCCAAGCAGGGATCATCCATGCGACATCATGATGCGCATCACGGGGATTATATCGCATCACCGACTGTGGATTGTGAAGTAAGTCCTGAAGTGAGTTGGAGCTCATCGCGCTTATTCTTTGATATTGGCCTTCTTGTTGAGTCATCACAGCAGCCAGGTTCAAGGTGCATTGGGCGCCACTGATCGATCTTGCAATAGCAGGTTGAGCTGGGACGCCTGCGACGATGTCAAAGCAAAATTGCAGAGCAAAGTTGGTAGTTGAACAAAATCGTGTTTCACATGAGGCAGAAGACCTATCTCTAAAAATAAACCATCGTCAAGCTTTTCTAGTACGAAGGAATCTCCCCGCCATGTTCCTTCAGTAATCGCTCTTCTTCCTTCTTTGCCCGCGACTCCTCGGTTTCCCTCATGAGGGCAGCAATGTTGAACTCGTCGGAGTTGTCGCCATCGTCGTCGCTGTCGTCGTCGCTGCCTTCGAATCCACCCTTGTCGAAGAGCGCCTTGCCAGTTGCCTCCTTCGCTGCCTTGGCCTGCTCCTCGGCTTGCTTCTTGTCTAGACGCTCCTTCTTCCACTTGGCGAAGGTCTCGGGTGTTACAGGAGTAAGTGTGCCAGTAAGCTTGTGGCGCTCTGATTCCAAGAATTGCTCGATTGTGAGAGCGTTGGCAGCGCTCTTGTCGTTAATCGCCTTCTCAGCCGCACGCTGCTCTTTGGTCTTGAGCACGAAGCCTGGTGGCAGCGAGTGCTTGTACATGCACTTGTCGCCGCCGTTGGGACATGTCCAGAACCAGCCGTACTTTGCGTTTTCGACCGCCTCGATGAAGAATTTGCACACCTTGTCGGTAGTGGTCTTGGGGTTGCCGTGCTTGCTCAACACAACTTGACGCAGCTTCTCCTCGTCCCAGTCGTCCATCTGATCTTTTTGCTTCGCTGCCTCTGCCTCCTCCTCGCGTGTGTCGGTGTACAAACTCTTTTTCTCGCCCTTGCGCTCTATGGCCAAATCGTGACTGAATTTACACTTCCTGCCCTTGTCGCAGTGGCCCTTCTTGAAGAATTGACACAGCACCGTCTTAGGGTCCACTCCAAAGGGAACCTTCTGCACCTGCACAGGCTTGAACAGCTCGGCAGCCTCCTTCTTTGCTTGCTCTGCTGCCGCCTTTTCCTTCTCCCTCTGTTCTTTCTCAGCCTGCTTCTTCTTTTCGTTGTCGTTCAGTGACGCCTTCGACATAGCCTTCAACTGCTGCAGCTGCTTTTGCGCAGCACCACCCTTCTTGTTCTTCATTCCGAACATTTTGTCCTCGGCCGTAGCCTTGACCTTCTTCGGCGCATTATCTTGCTTTTTGGGAGGCATTTTGGGCGATTTCTTTCGTTAATCCGAACTCGAGAGTAGTTGTTTCGCCCCGCGGCTAGGTTGTTGCAATGTCCAGTCCTTCGTGAAGGTATGCGAAAAAGAAATTAGATCAAGCTTTTAGATAGGCGAGGGAAAGCTCTCCATGTGATCCTTCGCTAGTCACTCGTAAGTCACGCGACTGGAAATCTGGTAAGTGAGGCCTGCTGGGCTGTTTCAATTTCTGTGAAGTCCGACCGTTGCAGTGACGCAGCAGGCGCGGGGCGCGGGAATGACCGACTTGGCGATCATCACGCTGTTCGTAAGTTTGGATGCTGAGTAGTTTGGGGTTGAACATAGTTTTTATATACACGTATAAATCGCAAGATGATTCATGTATAGGTCCAAAAGTACATAGTCCTAAGTTTATGAGATGGCAAGATCGTCACAAAAGTAGTTGCGCATCCTCAGGTCAAGCCAATACTTGGAGATACGTTGGTTTGATATCCAGACATATGCACCATCGAACCCTGAGGCAGCAGTCCAAGGTCGAGGAAGCCGAGCCGAAGGCCAGCTCTCCAACAAGCGAAGCGACCATTGGAGTTGTAGCTTGCGCGTAAACGTTCGAACAACTGCCAACACAGCAATCGCTTGTAAACAGATCAGAGCGACACCTTCAAGTAAGCGATTCACATCCCGATTAATCTAATGTCTTAACACAACCCCTCTAACAATTCCTAGTCGACCCAAACAACCAAGACCAGCCAACCAACCCGATCAATCGCAACAATGATCACCGACGCCCAACTCTACTCCCTAGCAGTCTTCCTCGGAAGCGCTGCTGTGTTGCTCATCGTCCTCTACCACTTCCTGGAAATCAACGCCAAAGACGCCGGCAAGGACCTCAGCCAGCAGCGCAAAGCCGATGCGCTTCCCGCCAAAGCACGATGAACGTGCGCACTGAAAGCGACAAAGCAGGGGAACGGGAAATATGTTGTTTCAGGGAAAGGCGTTTGAGCGAGGAGTTACCAGGCGTTTGCGATTAGTCGGTCATGGATAAAGACTGGCTCGGGAAAAATGATATAGTTGTGGCCACTACGCGACAGTCGCGGATGGACATGTTGTCTTATGCAGGAGAGACGCAATGACAATATTGAAGTGGTATTTGCACTCTATACGGCAGGTATATCAGTTCAGTGCTATTGGTGTATCCATCAGTGGTCGTCTTCATCAGGACCCTCGCCTTCACTCTCCACAATGTCTTCAAAGTTCTCGTCGTCGAGGAAGCCCATCCTACGTTTCTCGTTGGCAAGACGGACACCTGTCTTCTCCATGCTGGGCCCAATGGCCTTCTTCCTTTCCTTCAACTTTTGCAGCTCCTGCTGAGCGATGCGCTCGTCCTTGCTTGACCCTGCTGGCGGCCTGCCAGGGCGAGCCGGCATGATTGGGCTAGCAGTTTCGGCTAGAGCGATATTCGACATCGGTCGAATGATTGGGGTCACTGAGCGACCATGAGCGTCACTCAGATAGGCCTCGGAAAGTTCAGAGTCTTGATGATCTGGACGATGGCGATGCTGTTAGTTGTTTTCAATAGAATGAAAGCATCACCCTTCACCTGCAGACTCACCAGACAGTCCGCCACGCGGACCGTCACCCAATTGCCACGCCACGGGCTGCAGGTGCTCCTTGTCGACATGTGATAGCCAACCGGAAATGTCACTGAAGTGCTTCGCGTGAAGTTTGCATCCTTGCCACGAGCAATGGTACTGGTCTCCCGCCTCTAGATCAGGCCGGCCATGAACCTTGGTGACGTGTTTCTTGAGGACCTCCAGGGAGTGCAATTCAGCATCGCAGTCGAGCCAACGACATTTGTAGACTTGATATTTAGGCTCCTGTAGTTGGCTTTCAGGGAGTGATGTCGGCTTAGGCTTCGCACTTGCAGATTTCTTTGGCGTCAGGCCTTGTGCCTCCCGTGAGTGAACGTTTTTGCGCCATCCGACAGGTCGGCCTTTCTTTTTGACCTCTTTGCCGTTCTCGTCGATGTTTCGGAATGCAGCGTAGCCAACTGCACCGCTAGGTGCCGACATGGGAGTGGATTGAGGTTGGCTCGACGTTTGACGAGGTGTGCCACTAAGCCTGCTTGCTGCTGAATGCACCGGACTGTTCACGCTGGTGAATCCGTCAGGGTTTGGTAAGCTTGCTCGCGGCGGTCGACCGCGCTTTTTCGGCACTTTAGGTGGATTGTTGTTGTTCATGCCCGTGTTGGCGTTGACATCGCGAAGGTCAAACGCGGACCCCCGCACTGACCCCGGCCCGGGCTTCTGGGACGACAGCTCGTCCTCATCCTCTCCATGTTCGCCATCAATTTCTGTTGACTGAGCGATGCCATTTTGGCCTTCAACACGCTGATGACCAGAATGATTCTCCGACGGTACTGTCTTCTTGGGAGGATCTGGATCGAGAATGTCCCACTTTATCGTCGCAAGATCACTTTTGTTACCAGATTGATCCAGCATGCCGCCTTTATCACCGAGTAACTTCTGCATGGTGTTAAGATGGCTGTTGAGTGGCCTCATGTCTGGATGACGCCCAGTTGCAAGCAAGATATCGCGTGCGATGGTCCGGCTGTCATATGTTGACTTCCGCGCCACTCGATCACGCATGATCGGCTCAACTACCATTCTTCCTTTCATTCGCTCATACTGTAATTGTTCGTTCGTGGGTCCCTTGCGCTTGGGTGGTGGTAGGGCCGGGCTCGGGTTGGTCGGTGTCTTGGCCATTGGAGCAGGAGCAGGAGTAGGGCCAGCCCTCATGACAGCGGTAGGTGCTACGCCAAAACTTCCGTTCGGCTGCATGTATAGGTGCGAATTGGTAGAAATGGCAGGTGCTTGGAATGGCGGTCTTGCATTCCCAGGACTTGGGGCTGCGGATGGCGATACTTTGAATTTACTGAACGCACTTGCTTGTTGTATATGCTGTTGGTGAGATTGCTGGTTGGGTTGGTGTGGCTGATTGGCTCGCTGCATGTGTTGCTGGTCATGCTGACCGGGACGCGGACCTTGCGAAGGTTTCATCATCTTCATTGGAGGTAGGTCTTCATCATCCGAATCACCAGCTGTCAAATCCACCAGATCGGCAAAGCCACGCTTCCTTGCAGCTTCTTCTTTATCGGCGGGTTGTCGTGGCGGGGACAGGGGACGCACGATTTCCATCGGCTGAGCTGAACCGACAGGCGTTGGTATGCCTTGCTGCACTCCCGAGACTGATCGTCTCTCAGGTTGCACCGACAATGAAGGCTGCCGGCTGTAGTCGTTGCTTGCCGAAAAGTGTGGGCTCATTTCAGGCGGCTGATCGAAGCTAGGCACTGGTTGCTCCAACATGTGCGTAACGTATGCGCCCGGCTGAGCGGTGTCAGACACGGAGAACGAGGGCATTTCATATTCCACCATACCCATCGTCTGCTTGCCCTTGCCCTTCGCTTGCTTGTTCATGCCGTTAGCAAGACCCAAGCTGCGCCTCTGTTCCATTTCAGCCTTTGTGGCTCTACGGCGCTTAGGTTTGGGGTCGAATTCTTCAGGCGCCGCAGATCCAGTAGCCTGCGCAACAGTCCCATTGGCTGACATAATCGATGCTTCAGTGACCTTAGGAGATGTTTGATTTGCAGGACCGGCGGCTGGAATACCACGAAGCAGCTCCCTCGCGAATGCGGCCCTCTCGAATCGAAGGCCCATAGTCTCCAAGGCTTCGCAGAGCTGCACGTAATTCGGATTCAAGTCTAGAAGTTTCAAGATTTCAGTTGTAGTGACGACCCTCTCTGGATTCACGCCATGAAGCCATCGAGCTGCAATCTCGGCAAGCAACCCTTTCTTCCCTGGTGGCCATAAATGAGCATTTGCCTGCGGGGCGTTACCGGGTTGGACGTTTGTCTCGGAGTGCTGAGTGTTGATTGCATGTGCACTAGCAGCAGGGTCCGCTGGTGCTGTCCCAGTCGTACTTGCGTGTCGGAATGACGTTAGTTGTGCTGGAGTCGAAACACTTCCGGATAGGGGCGTACTGGAAGGAGCCTTGTTAGGAGGATTTGGCTTTGGAGGTGCAACTGTTTTCGTAGTAGCGGGCTGCTGCGGCGACTGAGATTGCGCGGAATGTGATCGACGCTCTTCTTCCCATAGCTTTGCCAGCATTGTAGGATTCTTCGAGTTGAATTCACGCATCTTCTGGAACATAGCTCGCATTTCCGCTTCTTCGTCAGTAGCGGCAGGTGGCTGATTAGAAGAATCGGGCACATTGCTGCTTGTTGCCATCGCAGCCAGAGTGTCTGCAGCACTCTTGCTCTCCCGAGCTTTACGCTGTTCTTCTTTCTTCCTTTCCGCCTCTGCTTTCACGGCAGCCTTGACTGCTGCCGTCTTCTCGTCGGCCTTGCGCTTTGCCTGTTCAGCGCGGCGTTTCTCCTCGTTGATTCGTTGCTCCTCTGCTCGACGCTTCGTCTCTTCAGCCTGACGAGCGGCTTCGTCAATTTTGCGTTGCTCCTCCGCGATACGTGCTTCTTCGGCTTTCTTTGCGGCTTCGATCTCCTCCATCTTGCGGCGTTTGTCAGCCTCAGCTTTGGCCTTCTTTTCCCGTTCTGCTCGGAAGTCGTAGACCTGGGAAGGATCAACAGTGGTATTGACGGGTTCGACTGAAGCACTCGCTTGTCGGTGGTCGGGTACTCGTAATGGAGCATGGGAGTTGACCGTGGATGATGCCTGATGGTTGGATGACTGCGATAGCTGTCGCATATGACTCTGCTTACGAGATTGCTGCTGCTGAGCCTGAGCAGCATGCAATGGGCTAGCATAACGTGAGGGTTCGGCAGTACTTTGGTGGGTTTGGGTCCCGCCATATGTCTGTCGACTGCTATCTGAAGATTCCGCATGCGCATAACTCTGTGATGTATTTTGTTGCCCGTAGCTTTGCTGGCTGTAGTTGACAGATCCATTCTGCGCCTGCTGAGTTGGTGCAGCATAGCTCAGTCTTCCAAAAGTCGAGGAAGGTGTACTGGTTGAATATTGTGGCGAGGTATTACTTTGACTGCGGCTCGGCGGCTGCAAGCTCGTACTGTTGTATCCAGATGAGAAATTCGGATTGCCCCAGCTTCCAGCTCCACTGTCATTATGTTGCGTGCTATTCGATCTCTGAGCAGACGCCTGGTGGTCATGTCCACTCAGACCAGCTCCTCCTGCTCCTGTGGCGGAAGACGATGCGCCAGTATTTGTCCTTGCAGCGCTTTGCTGTCCACTTGCAGTCGAGCCATACTGCTGGCTATTGCTGTATGATTGCGCACCATAAGCCGGGTATTGAGATGTGCTATATGCAGCGGAGGTGGGCTGCGATGCGGAAGTGGCTGCATTCTGGTTCTGGTAGGTATAGCCCTGCGAGTGGTTTGCCTGACTCCCTACTGGATCGTAGTAATTATTGTACTGGCCATATCCAGGTGCCATTGCGCCGCGACTCAGATACGCCGATACGCTCTAGATAGGCGTCGCGTTTCGTCCTTGTCGGCGATGTAGTCCGAGGTGCTGTGGATGATGCTCATGCGGGTGGCATCATGCTATTGCTCGAGGTGAACGCACATAAGGCTGCTCGTCGCTCTCACTGGCGCCTTGTGAGTGAATTGTCCAGCAGCGCACGTGGCGTTGTCCCTTTCTCCCTCCAGGCGCATTCGACTCGCGTTCCTCGGTCGCGCGCTCGAATCAATCGCGGCGTCGCTCAAGCTGGAGACGCAGCAGCAGATGACCCACTTCCCGCGCTTGCCGACCCGCCCTCCCGCCGCTCCAATTCTCGCTCGCCTCGCCAAGAGTCTGCTCTGAAATGTGGTGCGAATTTCCAAATCGCGAGCGACAGTCCTGTGTTGAAGACCCGGCGACAACGACGATACCGACCATCCCACCCCCGACGTCCACAACACCGCCGCGATGACGAAGATCAACTCCCACCTCCACAGCAGCAGGAGAAAGTCCCGCAAGGAGCACTTCAATGCCCCCTCCAGCGTGCGCCGCGTGATCATGAGCGCTCCCCTCTCCAAGGGTATGTTCGAGGACCTGGAATGCCGCAAACCTAGGAATAAATGCTGACCCTGTATGCAGAGCTCAGAGAAAAGTACAACGTATGCCTCGCGAACACTTCCCGAACATAACTGCACATCGAGAACATCCCGGAATTAACATAACACTATCAGGTCCGCTCGATCCCCCTCCGCAAGGACGACGAGGTTGTCATCAAGCGCGGCTCCAACAAGGGCCGTGAGGGCAAGATCACCGCCTGCTACCGCCTCAAGTACGTGATTCACATCGAGCGCGTCACCCGCGAGAAGACCAACGGCCAGAGCGTCCCCATCGGCATCGCCGCCTCCAAGGTCGAGGTCACCAAGCTCCACATGGACAAGGACCGTGAGAGCATCCTCGAGCGCATCGCCAAGGGCCGTGAGGCCGCCAAGGAGAAGCGCACCCAGGCTTAAGCGTTTTGTGTTGTTCGAGGCATGGTATGACGGGGTTATGAGGGATTCTCGGTGCTGCTACGGCCGGCTCCCAGACGGAGCTCGAGCCTTGCTTTCTTCGGCGCTCTGAATGGGAAAATAGCGAGGTCGAAAAATGAAAACCTTTAAAGCCCAAGCCATCTCGTCTTGCTGCTTAAAGGTAACAGAGAAAAGCAGCTCGTATGTTACGATCTCGTTCATGCAGTTCGAGTAATGAAGACCCTGCAAACCCCAAATCCCGGACCGACATCTACAGGCTTCTCCCTCCCAAGTTGCGTGAAATCCCATGCACCGCTGGTATTATCAACTCACTGGCCATACTCCCCGTGGCCAAATGAGCTAAACAATCGGCGAAGATCAAAACCATCATACTTACAGAACAATCATTGACTCCTGAAATGCATTGCTTTGAAGGTGTGAGACATCCCATTTATGATACGACCTTGTAGAAGATCGTTAATAATAAAGTCGAAATATGAGCGACAATACAGTTGCTGCAAGGCAAGTACAGTATTTCATTTGTTATTACACTTATCCGATCAAGCAACCACGAAATTGTCAACAACGCTGCGAAAGTTGATAGACTGATTAGAGATAATAAGCAAAATCACACCGTACCTTTCAATTCCAGTACAAGACATCACCTCCTACAATATGACACGAGACTGTTGATCAGCAATTCATGAAAGTCCATTCGAGGAACTGTGATCATTCCTGGCACTCATGACAACATTCAACGATCATGAGGCTAGATGCATCTTACAACACACACATCTCGGTTCAACTGGCAATATGGAACCCCAAGGAATGTCAAGTTCAACTCAGACTGTTCATGCACGATAAAGTCTCGCACCAAGTCATGTCAAGATCTCAAGCGCCAGTCCAGACACGTTGGCATCTACCTTTGCACTCGATCCACATATCTTTTAATCTCAACACCGAAGCTTCAACATCAGCCTCCTCAATCGTTTGAGCCTTTATAGACCGAATGCACATTCGCAGCGGTTCGCCACGCAGAGGAATAGCAGCGAGTAGATCCTATGATGCATCGATGGTAGTTGAACAGAACAGTGCCGCTGTGTTGACAGCCCATTAAGCGCTTTTCGAACATATGACACCTTGAACGCTTGCTGACAATGCGCCATGCTGCCCCTTTGCATCATCCTAATTGAGACACAGGACGAATATCAGCGGCTCTTTCCCTGATATTGGGCCATCGGCACGGCGCAACAGAGACCAAGTCGTCAAAGCACGACCGTACATGCACTGTCGTTCCGCGGACTGTCTCAATCGATGCATTTGCCCAAGAACCCTTTGTGCGAACCACCCGTGCTTTCGAAGACGCTTTTCGCTCAGGCAAAAATGCATGCGCGTTGACTGCTCCCACATCTGCTCGCAGTGACCATGCACCATGCTTGCCTGTAATCGTAATCAGTCAGCAGCGGGCCTGCGAATATCTCGTGTACGAACATGGTTTGAATCGCAGGTCCTATCTCGAGGGCGATCATAGGGACGATATCTGCACCATGTTCGAACAAAAAGTTGGATTGCCTTGTCTCTGCAATCTTAGTATGGAGTCAGTGATCGATAGAGGTCTCTCTAGAAGACTTTTTCAGGGTTGCGATGCTGTGTCATCAAAACCATCGGCGTCGCGACGCCGCGATCGGATTGATTTGTTCTTGTGACTGCACGTTGTCGACGCAAACTGTACATGTCGTCGGATTCGCGCGATCTGTGTCGTGGGTGAAACTTACAGTCGGTTGTGGAATGATGACAAACAGGACGCATCCGCGCTCGGGTACGATGAAACAATAACGAAAGACGTGATCGTGCATTTCCAAGAGGAACATGAAGATAATGGCCCTTCGTCCGCAAGCAGGTTCACTCTAGTCGCGTGGGCTGACAGCGGAGAATGACATGATTTAAAACAAGTGCTTAAATGATGAACGGTATGGAATTCTCTATATCTTTCGTAACAAGCCCAAGAATGTTGAAGAAAAAGGGACCCTGATCAAAAGTGGAAGAAGTCGAACGAAAAAAGGTAGAGTAACACCTCGTCGCATTTCCGGTCGACGTACCGAGACCGCCAGACGCGTCTATGCAATGATAAGATCCCCCCCCAGTCATGCCACCGATACCGACACCGACACTATGCAACCCAGATCCGTCTGCTACTGCTATAGTCCGGCTAGTCTCTGCCACTGCTTCCAGGCAGGTCAGCCACTAGCACACCGACAATGTACTGTACGAGACGGCACAGCCGGTCTCCCTCCTAGCCCTGAAGCGCAAAAAGTATGCACACTGCGCTGCCGTGATATATTCTTTACATCATAAACATGTTCTCAATTGGAAGCAGCGGCTTCCTCTTCTGCGGCTAGAGCGGCTCTCGCTCTCGCACCGCCTCGTTTCCTCAACTCACCCGTTACTCCTCTGAGGCATTCCGGCACCTCGCGCCCGGTTTTCAGATACCACAATTTCAGGTTCCGCGCTTTGTCCTTTAGTTGCACCTGGTTGCGGTCCTTCAGAACCTCGCTTACAGATCCTCCGCGGCCATAAAGAGCTAAGATTTGTGACCAGTGCGGGCCGCTTACGCGCCCGAGACCGGCGAGGAGCGCGTCTTCTTCTGGCTTCGTCCAGGGCTGACGCGTGGTTGACGTAGATGGGGAAGAGGCCGATGCTTGACCGCCGCTTAATTTGGGAGCGGGCAGGGAGGGTTGTCTTGCGCCGCTGCCGGACAGTGGAGGTGTCGTGCTGTTAGGTGGTTGTGATGAGAGAATCGTCAGGTTGTCTTGCAGCGGCTGGCTCTTGCGATCGTTGGTTGGCATTTTGCTGGCGAGCAGCTGCTGGTGAGATCGAGAAGGAGTGCTAATGATGCTGTCGACGTTCTTGTTGACGCTGAGAGCAAATTCGCGGACAAAGTCGGCCCATTGATATCGTTTGGCGAGCTGACCAAAGGCGTCGTGTGATGTGGGATCTACGAGGAGGTAAGATCTCCGAGATCTACAGCGGTCGATAAAGTCTTGTTCGGAAGGCGAGAGACTGGGAGCGTCGGGGTGTCGTGTCAAGATCTGTGCATCGAGATCGTGTGGGAAGAGGTCATCGAGCATACGATCCGGTGAAGTATCGCTGTTCATAAGGGCCGAAATGTAGGCCTGGGTCTTGAGTTCCAGGAAAACAGCGCCCTGCCACTTAAGCAGGCGATGACCCAGAGGAACGAAGGTTTCCAGGAAATATTCGTTGAGGTGGAAGAACGAGACGTCATGGGCTCCCAGTATCGACGAAATAAAGGTAGCGATGTTGGCTTTGCGCACGATCTCTTGTTGTGTAGGTTGGAACAATTGTATCGCAATTGCATCGATGAAAGCTGTATCACGGCTGTACACTTTGCGTGTCTGATCGAACAGATTCTTGAGAGTGTTGTAAGCCTGGCTGTCCTCGTCGTCTGAATTTCGCATCACATCTTGAATCTGATTGAATGAGTATTTGGCGATTGTGACGATGAGTTGCGTCGCCTGAGAGCTGATTAGCATAACGAACAGATGAATGATGTTCTACCGAGGATTGTGAAGAGATTCTTAATGTCGCAGGAGCTCTCGATCGTCATGTCGCACCCAACAACTTTCGTGAGTCGAAGCGGACGCAAGGAATCAACCAAGATAGGTTATCTTCTCGTGATGGAACTGAGAAGTAATTGCCTCGATCGTAGAAAGGCGTACATATCAAGAACTGCACCGCCGTCTGCAGCGAAAAGTGACGGAAAGATTTCAACGTACCAGACTGTCGAGAATGGGAAGACTTTGCATCTTAAGATGCATACTCGCGTCCTCGAAGTACATATTCGAGGGACTCTTCCTCACTGGTCTCTGATGTTGCTGTTGCTGTGACTGCATGTCATGAGCTAGTCCGAAATTACCGACGTCGAAGCTTTGGAGAGTAGAAGGATACGAAGGCGAAGGCCCAGAGTTGTAAGCTTGCTGAGAATCGACGGGGGAATGTGACGGCTGCATGTAAGACATCGACTGGGCTTGACTGGTCGCCAGCATAGACGGCGTGTGAACGCCCGTCTGTGCGTCCTGCTGGGTCGGAGGCCATGGTGAGTTGTACACGGATGGATCTGTCTGGCCGTAATAGTAAGGTTGCTGGATCGATCTAGGATCTTGGTAACTGGCTACGTAGCCCTGAGGAGCAGAGCTATAGCTGGGCGTCCATTGACCGTGTTGCGGTTGCTGTTGCTGCTGAGAGTTAGGAGTGCCCGGGTAGGACGTGGTCACAGGGTTCGTTTGCGGCTGTCGAGCAACATAGTGACTGCTGTCGGCGTACGAGGGCACGTGGTGATGTGGCGTGGAGTAGTTGAGATGCGGTTGGCCATAAGTGCCGGAGGCGGTGGGATACAAGTGAGCGGCTGCCACGGCATCGATTCTTCGCCTCTTGCTGCCGGTGCGATCGTCTTGGGTGGGCGGGTGACCGGACATGGCGTAGGATTGCAGCGTTGCTGGACACAATAACATCATCAGCGACCCTGCCGCCGTACCTGCAGAGCAACCCTAAAGAAGGGCAGGAGTGAGGTTGGCAAACTCACTCATCGTGTGGTGCGAAGTGTGGGAAGACAGAGGCAACCCTAAGACACACAGACGGGCCTTGCGATGCTCACGCTCAATGCCGTGTCGGCCCAAAGAGGCAGGGCAAGTGTGGGCTGCGTGGGTGGAAGCGAGCTGGCGAGAGTGAGGGCTGGCTGCCGGACTCCGAGACTTCAAGGCAGTGCGTGAGGACGGCACCTGGAGGATTCAGGTCGCGCGTGTGAAGACGGCTGGGGACTATGCAACAGGGCTGCGAGAAACAGGCGGCGCCCAGGGCACTGAAGACTGTGTCGCTACTGGCCTGCAGACGCTGCCTGCACGCGCTGGCGGCATCAGAGTTCCTCCTAACGGCCTCGGTGCAATGGTTGCGAGCAGCACACGCCTTGTCAGAGACGATTGCACGGGCCCGTGACGGAAGGCTCGCTCTGCTTCCCCTCCAAAGGATCTGCCATCTCGCACGGAACACGCCGCAGTTGATGGCTCTGAGCATCGCTGTCGGCATGCCGCGCGTACCGTCACCGCGCCGCCGCTGCCCAGCACCGGGACGTCTTCCTTGGGCGACCTCGCGCGAGGTCGGATGCATCACCACCCGATCTGGCCGAGGAGCTGCCGCTGTCATCAGATGGCGTGTGGCAGAGGGCGACAGCTACAGTGAGAGGCAGAGAGTCAGCGCCAGCAGCGGCCGCACGCGGTGAGGGAGCTGGCGCCAAACTCAGCGAGAAGCATCATCCATCCGCTGCAGGGCGCCATTTGATTAGCAGCCATGCTTGATCCCCAGCCGCTGGCCCGCCCGCGCACCAGCACATGCCAACGGTGATATTGGCTCGATTGGCAAATGCACGCCGCTGCGCCTCACGTTGTGTGGACTCGCGGCGTGCTATAGGTACGTAGGCTTCAGTCCGCGCATGCCGAGCTGCGTGGTGAAAACTCTTGCGCAAAGTACCGGCGCTAAATGAGTTTCTGGAAGCGAGAAAACACATGGCGTCAGCCCTCGGAGCGGAGCCTTGATGCACCCTGCCGCATCACTAACATCTTGAACGTGCAAGACGACCTCTTGCGGCTGCAACCTGCAGTGCGCTAGCTGTCGTCCACCCGGTATGCATTCCGCACACGGCCGAGCGAGAAGGCTCAACCTGGCCGTGACAGCACGCTCGACCGGGGTACGGTCAATGCGCCCGCCGATGTTACTTGGGTCCAACTTCGAGAACAACGCACCTCAAACGGCCGTCAGCAGCCTGACGATCCGAAAACGCTGTCTGGCGACTCGCGATGGAATCTATTCCGCTGTACCCCTGTTTGATCCTTCGAGATCCGCAGATTCTAGGCGAGAACTTCCTTTTGTGGACGTCGCATGTGATGATCGCTGCCAGGCTCTGCCATGCCTGGCAATCTATTATCTGACTGCCATCTGCTTTCTGAGGCACGCGACATCGCGTGCGTCAACGCACAGTAAACGAATGCCACTCTCAGAGCGCGCAGCACCACGTACAAAGTTGTCATAAGGTACAGGCGGCTCAGTCCTCAACCAAAATTTTGCACGTCGCTTCCGACTCCACGGTCGGCCGTATCGCTAGCGCAGCGCGTGCCTCTTATTTCTCTCGGTGCCTCGGTTGATGATCTTGGAGAAACGCTGCGAGTTTCTCCGAACAGGCCTCGCGGAGACTATTGCCTACTACGAACATGAGCCAGGATCAATGCAACGATCAACCTTTAGGTCCGATGCACTACTGGGAACGCAGGTCACGACCACGCGACGGTACGGTACTTACTCGCTGCCGTGAAAGCCCTATATCATGTCCCTTGAACATCTCTTGACGACCGGCTGACGTACCGTAGCGCATCTGTGAACAAGCCACACGGCTGGTTCATGTTTCGTAGTCCAAGGCCGAGCGAGTCGAGGTACATCTCAGTGCCCTCCTAGCGTGGCATCGTGCGGACACTTGTTTTCCCGTCCATTCCTTCGACTTGGGCACCGTCGTCATCACTAATCGCCTGATTAATACAGGCCGAGGAGATCCATCACCCGAGGTGGACACGCGCGACTTGCTACACGAATCTGCATGATCAAATTCACTCCCTTGTCGCATCGCACTCGTCGCAGGATGCCTCGAACATCGTTCTCCAACCATCAAGCCTAGGCTGGCGGCACATGTCGGTAGCTTTTGTCGATCAGGCGCGACACCGAGGGCTGGCGACAACATGAAACCCAAAAGCCATCGCAAGCAGGCGGACTTTTCCATCTGGTTGACTCTGACCCCATCGTGTTATGGCCAGAAGCATCGACGCTTGGTGCCGCGTGTGCCCTCATCTAATACGACTCGACATTCGATTAGTTGAACAACGTGGCCCACTCGATTGCAACGATGTGTCTGATCAATCCAGTGCGCAGTGTGCGCAAGTGGACTGTGTCGTGGCGGCTCCACGCTTGTACAGAACTCAATTGACTTAGTCAGCGATTTAGTTATGACAAGTTACTGCACCAAGCTGACCATGGCTTCCAGTAACGCTTCTCGGAGTAATAAGCAGCCATTGCCGCCTGTGTGGAGCACCGAGATCCGGCATCATTATTTGCACCTTCTTACCCTAGGACGGTGTTTCTTTTTCCCTCACATTTGTGCCCTTGTCGCAAAAAGTCAGTCCGTTGTCGGACTTGACAGATGTTGTCCACCTCAGTGATGACGCACTGACCTTGTCACGCAGCTGACGACTATAATGATGAAAATCTCGGAGTTGCGTCGTGTCTTTCGTGGACAGGGCAAGCAATACGCCACAATACCAAGCAAGTCCACTCTGCCCTGTTTCGCTCGCGCCGTGCATCGACCGGATCCAATCTCAACGGGCGTGCAACGGATGTATATCGTTAGATGTCGATATCGCCGTTCCGTGATTCTGCCTTCGTCCCTGAGTCGATGGTCTAGCCTGCAACTCTCCTGATCGAGTCGGTACATGTGGCTTGAGAATCTTGGCCACCGCACCAGTTCATCATACGTGTAAGCCCTAAGGTCAGACAAAGTGGCCAGAAGCGGCAGCGACACACCGCCACCACTCTCCATTGCAAGCCATTTGCAAGTGGTCCAACGATCGTTGTGCGGAGCAATACCGTCCTCCCGTCTCGAGGCCCGTCCAAGCTTGCTTCAAGACAAGGTTAAGCTACCAGGGCAGGGCATCCTTCGATCGAAAGACGACTAAAGACGTGTACAGAACGCCTCCTAGCGCCCTGATCATTCCAGGAATTTGTTCACTCCCCTGCTTGCCCTGGTTGCTATATTGCATACCTCCGTTCTCTCCACCACGGAAAAATAGGGTCAATAATCCAGCAAGCATGTGTCATCTGCATCGACAGCCTCATGTAAGCGAACAACGCCCTGGTACGAGCTCGCGTTCGAACGCGATCTCTCGCTACAAGCGCGAGGTACCTCAGACATGGGGTGACATGTTAGGGCTGAGTGTTGGACCCGAGACCAGCGGTGTGATTCCGCATCGACAGCCTCAAAGAATGGGAGTCCTAGTTACAAATGGGCAGAGCATAAACAAGCATGTATCGGTGCCGAATCACAAATTCGCAAGCGCTATCGATATTACTTTACCTTTGGCCTCGCGCAGTTGTGACCATAGGGCTGATATCGTGAGGCTTGGTGCTACATCAATTGAACAAACATTCTGCACCGATACATCTTGAGATTTTCGATGTGCACAAGCTATCACAAGCGTGATTGGTAGCATCAAGATGGCTCGACTGCTGCTGTGTCTACTACTCAGATGCACGGCCAAACACGGGTGCTTCCCCGAAACCATAGCAAGAGACACTACTATGCGCGATGATCAATGTGGCAGATCGTAGATTCGGTCGAGCGGACAAAGTATGACCGAAGATCGAATGTGAATATCAGGTGATAACGAGAAGCGGCAGGCAAGCGAGCAAAAAGCAAAGCAGAGAGAACCTGCAGGAAGCGCAGCGTCCCGGTCATGCCGGCAGTAGTCGGTGTAACGATGTCTTGCGATCGTGAAGTACCATTGCCTGATTGAGGACTCGGCTCCATCCTTGCAAATGGCTAGTCTGTAACGTGGACAATGATAATATCACTAATCACTGCGTGATTGTCTCGTCAGGCATCGATGGATCCACGAGTCGATCGTCGCTTGAGACCATCCCAGCACGCAACCGCTCGTCCTCACGCCTCCTGAGCTGCAGGTGCGGCTCAGCTTACGCCTCCTACGCTTTTTCACGTTTGCTTTTTCTTTCGAGGTCACAGTTTGATTCATCTTGAATTGAAACCGACCTGATGGCATTCGGCCCGATTCAATGAACATCCACTACTCTCTCGCAAGGCTGAGAGTTTCTGAGGAGTCTGTCAACAGCAACAGTGCACGAAATACGACCCTGTGGTCCATGCAGCAGATGTCGTTGGAGACCGCTGGGACGGACGCATCCCCGAAGCATAGCAGGTTTACCACAGACCTATCCTGCAGACCCGGCCCTTCGACAGCAGCATGGACTCTCACATATCCCGATATCGGCTTCAATTAACTTTCATCACAACCATTACAGGTTTATAGGGTTGCTCCACGCTAATAGCCAGACCCACTATGCTTACGGAGCAAGATGGTCGTCGACCACCAAGAACGCGGAAAAGGGAAACGAGACTATCAAGAGACGAGAGGTACTTCCACTCATGCGATGAAATCACAACTGATGAACAGAATAGCAGCAGCTTTCCAACCTAATGCTGCTACCAAGCAAGAGTTGCAGGCTTTTAAATGCTACATGTAGGAAGCGAATATACTAAATTCCCGGATCGAGCACGCCTTGCATATTCAAGCAACCAACAATCTCGCGATCATGACCTCGCAGAAGACGAACCACCGTCATCTCAACCTCCGAATGAGCTGAAATCACGCATTTAATGATGGAAATTTTGTTGCGTTGAAAAACGATCGTGACGCGCAGCGATCTGTCGACTGGGCTTCACCACGCCACGTCTCGCACCTTCGAATGCAGCCAACCACTAACTGGAAGAGACAATGGTTGAATCAAAATGTATTTCATCGTTATCAAACACAGAAAAGGCAAGAGAAAAGAGGAGGAAAACAATCAGGAAAGGGAGAAAATTTGACAGCTCAGAGGTCAAATGGAGATCGATAGGGAGACGAGTCTCATCAGGTACCATTTGATTCCTCTTGCAGGACCAACCTTGACGATGACGAACTCAGTCTCGATACATTTTTGAACTCAGATTACACCTACCAACTGTAAGTCACAAGTTCGAAAGTGCCGTCTGAAGTGCCTGGCTTCAGAACACTGCGAAACCCTCAGCCATGCCACCACGAATGCTTGTGACAGAGTCGTCATACGTCGATCGACAGCGAATCAAGAGCAACTACAACATCGGTTTCGACGCAATCTAGACGTTAACGTGCCAATGCTCTGCGATGATCACCTCGACATCTTTGGTTTGTCTGGGCCCTCTGACACACGCATTCGAATATGACACTGTTTGCTCTCATGCAACTTCCACAGTATCTCCAACCACTCGATTACCCCCACGATAGCTAGGATTACATTCGAGTGTCAAGCAACGACATTTGGGAAAAGACACATGTAAATAAATCGATTTTCAAGTCGCAGCAAGATTTTGCTAGGGTTAGAGTTTGTGGTTGTATTCATTCACTTCATTCTGGCATTGATTGCCATAACACAAGTATCTCAATCACGATCATGTGTCATATGTTTTCGAGCATCTCAGACCCGTTTCCAGGATGTGGTAAGTACTATGGGCTACCAACAACCCCATATAACCGATTCTAATCAGTCCAAACAACTCTCTTTTGCCTCGAATCGCTTCAATGCTTGACAAAGATTGACAAGCACCATGCGGTGAATTCGGTCACTTTCTGAACATACCATCTCTTGCCATAGCAAAGACTGTCAACATAAGCCGCATGCACGTTACACCTCGCATGCGTGACTTGGGCACAGTCCCAGGTGTTCTGTGGACTTCATCGACAAAAATTACCACCGTTCAGAAGTTGGCCGAAGATATGAGTAGTTTTCGATTGACTCGAGAGACAGTGATTTTTGATGCCGTCACAACGGATATTCTCGTTTCGACGACAGTGTCGAGAGGAATCCACCTCACGCTCGCACTCAGACCTACGATAAAGGTCTGAATAACCAAAAAAGCCTGAAGAACAACAATAAAAGGAGAATGAAAAAGCGAGTGAAGAAATATAGCCGGCCATAACATTGCATATCTTCTAGCTGTTTCGTTCGCTCAATGCTTTCAGACGAAGGATGTTGTGTTGCTTTTATGATTTTTGCCAAATATCACGACCACGATGGCGATAGGAGGAACCAAAGCCACCCTCTTGTCCGACGCACAATGCCACCATCTCAGCGTACAGAACCATTTCCCAAAAGAAAAAAAAACGCCCGCGATACTCATAACAATAGTACTCCCTAATTCCAACATAAGCCCAGCCGTACCCTTCTAGATCAAGCTTATCTTCCCTTTCAAGCGTCTAGGCAAACCGAGCATTCTTCCTCGTCGCCAAACGTACCCAGAATTTGAGACACGGCCGCAAACCCAGAACACAGGCCACGAGCGAGAACAGCGCGAGCAGAGCCAGCGCGATCGCCGTAGAATACTTGATCGGAATCCGCCGGCGGCCGGCAAGTCACTGCTCCTTCTCGTAGCCTTCAGGTTTCTTCATGCCGTTGATCTCGTAGTAGCGCGATGTGCAGCTGTAGCCGTTCCAGTCAAAGTTGTCCTTGGGGTTGCAGTGGCACTTCAGGTCAAGACGGGTTTGCTCGCCGGTCGGGCAGTGGGTGAAGGGAACGTGGTAGTAGGCGATGTCGTTGAAGAAGTGGATTTCTTCCTTCTTCAGCATCAGGGCGGCGGCGATGGAGTGGACGGGAGCATCGCCCCAGCGCTCGTAGAAGAAGCCGCCGTCTTTGTCGAGGTGGTTGAAGTAGTCGACGTAGGCTGGGCTGCGGAGCCAGTCGAGGTTGCCGATCTCAAAGTTGGACCAGAAGTGGCAGTGGTTGTAGGTCTCGCCGCCGTCGTCGCTGAGGAAGCCCATGCTGTTGCCCTCGACGATGTGCTCGGGGTGGGCTTTCATGAAGCCCTTGACGCTGTCCCACAGGGTGGGAATGGTCTCGACGTATTCGTAGAGAGACAGGACGAAGGAGTACTTCTTCTTGTGGTCGCGCATGTACTTGAAGGGATCGTAGGCGACATCGCAGAAAAGCTCAATTGAAGGCTCCACACGCCAGTACCACTCGTAATCGAGCATCAAAGGGTGTTGGAAGAAGAAGCCAGACTCGTAGCGGCACATGTGGCGGTAGGAGACCGAATCGCCGTAAATAATCTTACGCTCGTGCATATCCTCGCGGACCTTGCGCGCGCGCTCTTGGTCGATGAAGTCGGGGAAACCCCAGTGTTCGCTATCAATCTTGCCATATTTTGTGTTACCTGAGGTCAATGCGGAGGTGACCTTCTTGAAAGTGTCGTCAAACTCGGCGTCGTTAAGGAAGACCCAGTCGTAGTTGTAGCCGCGGTTGAAGCGGTCCTCGACCTGGCGGATGGAGCGTGCGATCTCCCAGACATCGCTGTTGCGGGCAAGAGTGACAAAGGTTGCGTTCATGCGCTCGCCAGGAGGGCCAGTTGCAAGCTTGGGTGAAGAGGAGGCGAATGGGTTGGGCGAGGTTGCAGTGTCCGACTTGGAGTCTGGCACCTGGGCATTGTCACCGACGGGCTTGGGCACTTCGGCTGCTGGAGGTGCAGCGGCTGCCTCTTTCTCTCCGGAGCCGGTAGCCGGGGTGTTGGTGGAGGGTTGGGACCAGCCCTGGCCCTTGAACAAGTTCGTTGCTTGCTTGTAGTCGGGCACCTGTTGCGAAGAGGAGGAGATGAAGAAGATGACGATCAGGGCCACGAAGGCGAAGACGATGTAGCGCAGATAGCGCGTTGAGCCGGACATGGTGGGCGTGGCGATGTGCTCGTGCTCCGGCGTGTCGGTCGAGTCGAGCTGGCGCGCGGTGTTTCCAAGGGATGCGCGCTGGGTGCGGGTGATAGTCGCGAGGGCCGCTTCCTCACAACGGCGGGCGGGTGTGGGGAGGGAGATGCGCGGATCGTCGACGGGCAGCAACAGGGCGGTGCTGGCGACCAAAAGAGCGACTGGGGCGGAGGGACAAGGGCGGAGGGAGGTGAGCAGTGGTGATGAGACTCCTCCTCTCGCTCAGCAGCAGGGTAAGATTGCAGTGCCACGCAATCGACCCTGGCGTCGTGTTCCTCGTGCTAGAGCAGCCTCCCCGGAGAGCCAGGCGCAAGGGGCATTCGTAAGTCGTCGAGCCTAAGCTTGCCGGACGCGCATACCCGTGCGGGAAGCTGGAGAGCCTCTTTATTTAGCACTGCAGCAGTCAATCCAGTCTGCAATAATCCATACGTCTATGTGCTGCTGGTTATGAGATACTGTGTCTGGATGATCTTGCTTGCTACGCTACCTATGCTCAAGGCACCTTCGCACATCACAGAAAGTGGCTCAATGTAAAGTACCTTAATCATGCAACGAGGCAACTCTCTAAAGACCCTTTACTAGCCATGTATGTAAATATGGCTTGCAGGCCGACCTCCACCAGAAGTCTGCAACCCAATAAACCAGATGTTGACACGTGATATCTGGGAGCCAGTATTACATCGACGTCTTTCTCGTTGTGGGTAGCTCCGTCTGTACGAGCTCAAATAGCTCCAATTCAAAGGCTGTCTTCCTAGGTACTGACTGAATACCCTGTATGAGCGTGGATATTGTATTTGCATGTCTACCTTACCTTCTACCACCAGAATCGAAGTGTGAACATTGAATCTCTCCCCACAGCGTCATCGGGCAGCTGTGATGTGACCCGCGAATTTGGCGCGGGCGGGAGCTGCCATGCGGCGTAGCCCAGCATCACCACCGACGAACAGCTCACCCACTCGTCCCATCAACACCACCACCGCTTGGCAACACCGCCAACCATGTCCTTCTTCGGCTTCGAGACCACCCTGCCGCGCGACCAGCGAGGCTCGCGCGGTGTATTCGAACAGCATGACCCTTTCGCAGGCCTCGGCGGCGCCGCAGAAGACGATGACGCGCTGGACTTCGAGCAGACCTACGACGGCTTAGGAAATCAATTGAACGAGTCTGGAGACACCTTCAACGATGACACTTTTGGCTCTGGCATGCCTGCCACCCGTCAGGCTGGCAGGGACTTCGACTTTGCTGGCGAGACTGCGAAGATCCGCGAGACCCTCATGGAAGAGCAGACGTTGCATCACGCTCGCATGCCCATGCAGCAGGCTATGCAGCAGAAGCCCAAGCGCACTGGATATGAAGCCTACAAGCAGCCGGATTATCTGCCCAAGCTTGAAGCAGATGCCTCCATCTGGGGCGCATCCGTGGCTAAGAAGCCTACCCAACAGGCGCAGCAGCAGCAACAATATCAGCAACAGCAACAGCAGCAGCAGCGTCAGACACAGGATTTTGCCGCATCTGCGCGCAAGATGATGACCTTGGAAGAGGTGGAGGCTATGATGCGCTCCCAGGCTCAGCCTACGCCGCCCGTCAACGACATGGAGTCGCAGAGCCAGGGTCTGAGAGCCATGTTGGGAGTCAGTGGTCCTCCTCCGGGTCTGTCACCCCAGCCCCAGCAGCAGCAGATGCGTGGTCCTCCTGGTTTCCAAGGGCCGCCGCCTCAGGGCCCAGCACCTGGCTCTCAAGGTCCCGAATACAACCTGCGCGCTCCACAGATTCTGCAAAGGCAGCACTCGCCTCAGCAGCCGCCTCGCCAACAGCAGCAACCGCAAGACTTCCGCGAGTTCCAAGGACCGCCGCAGCAGATGCAATTCCAGCAACCGCCTCAGCCTCAGGGTCCCATGGGCGCGCCTCCTGTTCAAGCTGCTCGTGGCCCTCGTGGTCAGCATGCGCACGCTAGAGATCCCTCGTACTCCGGCCCTCCGATCACCCAGGCGCAACAGATGATGCAGATGAGCTCTCAGGATCGCGAGGTCTACTTGGCTGAAGAAGCCAAGCGGGCCAAGCGTAACCACAAGATCTTCCTGCTCAGCAAGAACAACGGCTTGATGACTCCTCAGGATAAGAACTTCATCACTCGCATCCAGCTTCAGCAGCTCCTCACTGCTACTGGTGGCATCGATAACGAGCCTGGCAGTGAGGATCAGCTCGCTGAGGACTTCTACTATCAGGTCTATGCTCAAATTCGTGGACCGCCAAGGAGCGGACCTGGCCAACCACTCAACCAGTTCGCGCAGACTTATCTCTTCCAGACCGGAAGTCGTTACGGTTACGGACGCAGCAGACACCACCCGAGAGGTGGCGACAACCATGTCCAGCGCATGGAACAACAAGTTGCTCGTGCCGTCGAAGCTGCAAAGGCACGTCCCAAGAACAAGTCGCTTGTCATGGAGGGCTCACTTGGCAAAATCGCGTTTTCTAACAGCAAAACGCCGAGACCATTGCTCAACATCAAGCGTGTCGAGAGTGATGCCAAGCCACGCAAGACAGTCACAGTTGCAGACCGCAAAGCCACTCTCAGGAGTATCGAGAAGGTCTATAGTACCCTGATGCAGACTGAGGATCATGAAAGAAGACTACCTCCTCCGCCAAACGAGGACAGCCCGCCTGAGGTCATCGAGGGTCACATGAGATGGAGAAGTGAGATGGCTGAGCTAAATCAGCAGCTCTGGGCTGCTCTGAAGGTCATGGAGCCCATTCAACCCAAGTAAGTCTTATCTCGTCACTGGAATCTGCATACAGCTAACACATCGCAGCCACTCTGCCCCACACCCGTTCATCCAGATTCTTTCCCACAGCAAAGGAAAGAAGGCTATCCCACGTGTCTTCCGCCACCTCGACGAACAGCAACGCCTTACTATGCTTACCCTTGTCATCATCCACCTTGACGTGCTCGACGTTGTGCGCGATGCGTACCCGCCTCAAGACAACACCCCAATCCCAGCACGAGTCAAGGAAGAAGTCGAGCTTTTCGCCCAAGCCGTCATGCCCCCTCTTTTCAGCTATGTCAACGAAGCGCCACTCAACATCATCATCGGCTTGCTCGGCCTTGTCCTCGACCGTGTCAACATCCTCGCCGCCGTGCGCACCAAGACCGGTGTCTCGATCCTCACAATGCTCATCTCGCGCGCCGAGCTGGTCAAGCAATCCCTCACAACCTCGCAACAGATCACAAGCGAACAGCAAGAAGATGTCGCTCAGTGGACAGACTTGTACTCACGCCTCTTCGATACCGTCGAGCCACTGCTGCCCTACGTCTTCCCAACTGACACCAGCGTCGCTGCCGCAGACGACGTCTACGTGTGGCAATTCCTCGCCGCCATGGGTGTGGGTGCCAGCCCTGATCAGCAGCAGAGATTGGTCATCGGTGTCAAGGAGCGCGTCATGGAGACTGTCGCTGTCAGCAAGTCGCTGCCTGAAGATATGAGCAGGAAGCGTCTGGGCGATGTCAACTTGTTCATGAGAGCCATTGGATTGGACGTTGAGTTGCTCGGTTAGAGACGAACAAAAGGAAGTGTCGTGTGCAGAGGAATGGCCTCTCCTTTTGTCTGATGACTCCGATGAGATATGGCGGTTTCAATGGCATGGAACTAAAGCGAAGGCTTGATGAACATTGCTCGAGCCCGCGAAGAATTTGTGGTAGCGCTGTGACGTCATTGTCTTGATGTTGTCACATGTATGTGTCTCTTTTTGTTCTGTATAGCGATCGAAAATGCATTCTTGACAAACGATCCGACGAGTGTCATCTTACGCTCGTTTCATTGAATCCAGAGCTGGATCTCATGTCAACCTGTCTTGTAATATCATCGGCACAGGGAAGTAGAACTGGGTACTGCCGCTGCTCACGAGTCTGCTAACAGGCTCTCAGCGGGCACCATAGTATTCATGGATATATGTCCGACGGTAGAGGCTTTTCTTTACAGGCGGATCATTACATCATCACCATTATTTCGACGGAGTTCAAACCAAGCACGAGAGCTATAGCTGCTAGTATGAGCACTGAAACACTCTGCAAGGCAAACAATCAACTGAACAACGTATGCTCAATGTGTGTTCAGTTCAACACTTTTGGGACTAGTATATAACACGAGGTATGTCTTCCCGCTGGGGTTTTTGGACAAGGCGTCTTATGCAATTAAACAACATGCAATCATGGGTATCTTGTAATTTCATCCATTCCGCCGAAACAACTTCGCAGCACCTTCATTGTCTCATGGCTTGGCCTCACAGAGCCAGTCTAATGAGAAACCTTGATTTTCGCTCAAAGTCGCACCAAAAAAAAAGATTAGCAATAAACACAGGAAAGTGTCGCCTTTCTTCATCTCAATCCATGGAATAGACTGCAATCTCCCCGATATCGCCCTCACTGGTTTCGATCGCCTCGATGACAGCACTGGTAGCCTCCCACGGCACGCCGAACAAGCCGGAGTTAATCTTGCACATATGGATGGCGGCGATGCGATCCTGTTCGCCAGATGTGGACTTCTCCTTGGCCTCGGAGGCTTCGTTGACAGCTCTCACCTGCCTGACGAGATCTTCAACCGCCTCCGTAGTAGCGGCCAAGATACTTTCTTTGCTCCCTTTGCCTTTCCCTTTCTTCTCGCTTGTGAAGAGACAGCCGATCCAATGACCCGCTTCGCGTTCTGCTTTTGTTGCAGATTTCTTCTGCGGTGGAATCAGAAGTGTTGTGCCGAGGAGAGAACTGCTATCCCATTTCGAGCAGTGGGTCGCGTAGATTTTGAAGGCTGCCGGGTAGGACTTCTTGAAAGCTGCGGCGATGCCGGCGCCCCAGGATCCTTGAGCGTTAGTCGCATGGCAAAGAACTGTTGCTGCATCGGAATCGAAGAGTGAGGCTTTTTCGTAGGTCAAGGTTAGGTGAGGTTCCGTGATGTCAGCATTTGGGACTCTCGGTGGCGTTGATTTGGAGTCTGATGGTTTGTGGGCTTTGGTAGGAGCTTGAGATGAAGTCTTGGTCGATGAAGCCGTCTTGATCATATCCTTCTCAAATGTATCTGTGGTGACAGAGTCTTGTGCCAAAACGTCAATCTGCTCATTGATCGCTTCATTCGAGTTGAGCTTGCGTCGCTTGTACGATGGCGATGACGCTGCTCTCGAGAAGTTGAGGCGTGTTTGCTTGGACATGGTGAAGCAATGATGAGTCGACAATTGAAGTGTTTTGATTGAGCTTTTATGTATTGTTACATGATCGCGTACAGTGTTGTTTCGATCAATGCAGTCGTCGTTGCTTTACTGATGTAAGCGTCGAAGAAGTTGCATCAGCCAATCAGGCCCTGCTGACCATGGCGGCCCGCCAAGCCCATCGGGAAAGAGCGATCCAAGCAAAGGCGCATCAACGTCCTCCTTGCACCAGCCCAATCGTCGACACACAGCACCCATTGACGCCGCCACCATGTCTATTCCTTCTCGCCTCTCCACCGTGGTCGCCCGCCAGGCATCTCGCCAGACCCTCCCCGCCGCCCGCGCGCCCCTCGCCGTCCAGCAGCAGAAGCGCACCCGCGCCGACGCCTCAACCTCGCACGCCGAGTTCAACTCGCCCTTCACCCGCGGCACCAGCGGAAAGAAGGACACCACAGTCATTCCCAGCTTCAAGAAGTACAAGAATGGCAGCGAGACCAGCAACAAGGTCTTCCAGTACTTCATGGTCGGCGCTCTCGGTGGTTTGAGCGCACTCGGTGCGAAGAACACTGTTCAGGGTAGGTCTCAATGGATACGGAGCTAGCGATTGGAATAGCAGGCTATCAAGTTGTACAAGGGGAATATCACGGCCGAAATACTGACAAAATGCAGACTTCCTGGTCAACATGTCCGCTTCCGCCGATGTCCTGGCCCAGGCCAAGGTTGAGGTCGACCTCGCCTCCATTCCCGAGGGCAAGAACGTTATTATCAAGTGGCGCGGCAAGCCCGTCTTCATCCGCCACCGTACCGCCGACGAGATCAAGGAGGCCGAGGAGACCAAGTGGGAGTCTCTCCGCGACCCGCAACAGGACAGCGAGCGCGTCAAGAAGCCCGAGTGGCTCGTCATGGTCGGTGTGTGCACTCACCTGGGTTGTGTGCCCATCGGTGAGGCCGGTGACTTCGGTGGCTGGTTCTGCCCTTGCCACGGTAGCCATTACGACATTTCTGGCCGTATCAGGAAGGGCCCTGCGCCTCTCAACCTGGAGGTGCCCGAGTACGACTTCGCTGAGGAGTCCAACTTGGTCATCGGTTAAGCGGATTTTCAGTATAATATGAGGGCGGAGGAAGAGAGATGAAAGATATAGATGTCGGAGGGATGAGTGATGCTGTGTTGCTGCCACGGCAGACTGCACGGTACATTGTACAGTTACACCTTTTTACTAGCGTTTCTGATAAACTTGAACTGTACCTGTATCGTCAAGTTCTACTACATGACTGTTCGAACAAAGCTTATGCGGCGAGCGTTTTGCCCACGGGGACTGTCAATTCTTTATCATGTCAAATGCTTTTCATGGGATATTCATAACTATCTACAATCCTGACGAACAGCTCATCAACCACTGAGGTAATCTCCCACGGCCTTGACAGCCTCGCCAAACTTGCTAGCCTCGATCAGGATAGCATTACCCTGCGGTCGAATGCCCAATTCCTGGAACGCACGTTTCGAATCGCTAGTACCATCAGCACCAACATGCGTGTAGTCGAAGCCAGCGTGAGCCGCCGCATGCTTTTGCCACATCTCATCCTCAGGGTGGAAGTAGAAGACCTCCGACTTGGCGGCAGCAGCCTTGGACTTCTTCGCGGGAGGGTTGTCCTCGACGTCGAGCTTCGAAGCAACTTCGGTGTAGCACTTTGAGATGATCAGGTAGTGGGTGAACTCGTAGGGTTCCTTTTGCTTGATCGCCTCGGCCAGCTCGTCTTGCAGCATGGTGTAAAGAGGCGGCACGATTTGGTGGGGCATGTTGATGAAGCGCTCGCAAAGCACCAGACCAACCTGCGCTTTCGACTCAGGCGCTAAAAGTGTCTTGATCTGGCCGAGGGCAGGGTCTGCGTCGGCTTTGGAGGCGAGGTAGGAAGTGAGCTGTTTCATGACGGTCTTCTCGCGGTGCTCGTGCATGTTTAGGACGGTCAGGAAGGCGAAGGGATCTGATTCTTCGCCCTCAGTCTTCACTGTTGAGCCGAGCGCGGGCTGCTCGAGGATCAAGTTGGTCAGCTCTGAGAGGTCGAAGATCTGGTTGTCTACGTCGAAGAGTTGCTTAAGAAGGTTCTTGAGGCCGTGGAAGTCGACTTCTTCGGAGGGAGAGAACCATTCGAAGTCAACGTCGATCATGGATGCGTCCTTCGAGAGCATATCAGTAAGAATTTTGGAAGAACCTCTTGGGTTTTACGAGTTTGATTTTATATTCATATTCAAATATACTTACATCGTCGCTGGAGTCGCCATCGACATCCATCTCGCCGGCCTTGTCCTCAGCGGTAGACTTGCGCTTGCCCATGATGTCGTAGTGTGAATGTGTTGCTTGTGACTTCTCAGCTATTGGAGCAATTCAAGCCAATAATTTGCCAGTCTTGTCTTGTATTTCTTCACTTGGTAATTTTATTTTGTAAATTGTCGTCCCAGCAGTCAACTTCGAGCTCGTACTTTGGCTCTCAGGGCCTGCTTTCGCGCTAGCGCGCGATAAGCCGATAAGATTTTTTCTCGACTGAGTCGCAGAACAAACCTTACGTCGATGCCCGCTTCCGACTCTGCGCTGCTTCGAGATGTAGACTCACAATAATCTGCTCTTTGGAGCCTGCCATTGCCCTCAAACACATATTCACAATGTCTTCCACCGATGCAAAGGTCAACGAGGCGCCGCCTCCGCCTCACTCCCTTTTCGACACCATCCTGGTGCTCGACTTCGGCTCACAGTACACTCACTTGATCACCCGCCGTCTGCGCGAGATCAATGTCTACTGTGAGATGCTCCCCTGCACTCAGAAGATCTCTGAGTTGAGCTGGAAGCCCAAGGGTATCATCCTCTCTGGTGGTCCCTACAGCGTCTACGCCGAAGATGCCCCTCACGTCGACCCCGCTGTCTTTGACCTGGGCGTGCCCATTCTTGGAATCTGCTATGGTATGCAGGAACTCGCATGGCTCCACGGCAAGAACGTCGTCGCTGGCGAGAAGAGGGAGTACGGCCGCTCTCAGCTGCAGCTCGTGCCGCACACCAACATGTCGCCTCACGTCGACGAGCTGTTCAAGGGTCTGGGCCAGGACTTTGAGGTCTGGATGTCCCACGGCGACAAGCTGTCACAGCTGCCCGACCAGTTCACCACCATTGCGAAGACCGACAATGCACCTTTCGCCGGTGTTGCACACGCCGAGAAGCCTTATTACGGCATTCAATTCCACCCCGAAGTGACTCACACGCCCAAGGGAGCGGTCTTGATCAAGAACTTCGCTGTGAACATTTGCAAGGCTCAGGCCAACTGGACAATGGACGCGTTCGTGGACAAGGAGATCGCGAGAATCAGGGTTCTTGTGGGAGAGAAGGGTCAGGTCATTGGTGCCGTCAGCGGTGGTGTTGACTCCACTGTTGCTGCCAAGCTCATGAAGGAGGCCATTGGTGACCGCTTCCACGCTGTCCTGGTCGACAACGGTGTTCTTCGCGGCGGCGAGGCCAAACAGGTCCACGAGACGCTCACCAAGGGTCTGGGCATCCAGCTCCACGTGGTAGACGCCAGCGCTCGTTTCCTCGGACTTCTCGATGGCGTCTCTGACCCCGAGAAGAAGCGCAAGATTATCGGCAACACCTTCATCGACATCTTCCAGGAGAAGGCCGCTGAGCTCGCAGAAAAGGCAAAGGACACACCCCAGGCAGGCGAGATTGAGTTCTTCCTTCAGGGTACCCTTTACCCTGATGTGATCGAGTCTATCTCCTTCAAGGGTCCCAGTGCCACCATCAAGACCCACCACAACGTTGGTGGTCTGCCCGAGAAGATGCACTTGAAGCTCATCGAGCCTCTTCGTGAGCTGTTCAAGGACGAAGTCCGTGCAATGGGCACCAACCTTGGCATTCCTCACGACCTCGTCTGGCGTCACCCCTTCCCCGGTCCTGGTCTCGCCATCCGCATCATTGGCGCCGTCACACCTGAGAAGGTTCGCATTGTGCAGGAGGCTGATGCGATCTTCATCTCTGAGATCCGTGCCGCTGGTCTCTACGGCCAAATCGCACAGGCTTTCGCTGCCCTTATGGAGGGCAAGGCCGTTGGCGTTGTTGGTGACCAAAGACTTCACGGTCACATTGTCGCACTCCGTGCGGTTTCCACCTCCGATTTCATGACTGCCGACTCTTTCGTCTTCGACGGCGAGTGGCTCAAGAGGGTTGTCAACAGGATCGGTAACGAGGTTCAGGGTGTTGCACGCGTTGTTTACGAGGTCAGCAGCAAGCCGCCTGCGACCATTGAGTTCGAGTAGGACTTTAATGCATTTATGGTTAGAAGAATAAAATTGGGGTAGGATCAAGGATACAGTTGCGGTCTAGATACCCTAGAATCATGGGCAATACATTCACATCGCTTTTAAGACCGTCGACTCTCGCGCGCAACGTGCGATCTCCTGTTTACGATGTTTATTGTGCTGGAGACTATATGTACAATTCTAGATCATGAGTCTGCACAAATGTAGGACCATACAAGTACCCATCTAAGCAACTTCAATTATCGACGCATTGTAGTTCACCATTGAGATACTCTTCAAAGCCTCTAGGTCCCTTGGTAGTCAGCCTGCTATTACTATGGGATATAGTCCTGATATAGCTGTACTGTCGTCGACTGAGAGTGTTGATGACAGAACTGAAGTCGTCGTGTCGAACTTCACGCGCCTTCCCTCCCTCTGTGTCGCGCGACTCGCTGCCTGGAGCGCCTGAACGTAACTTTAGCCACGAACCACGAAACCTTTATCTTCTCGTCGCCAACACTCATGTTGACTGACACCACCACCTGTCATCGCGATCATGGCACGCACTCGAGCACGCAGCTCAACAGACGTCCAGCCCGAAGTGACTCCTGTCCAAACAGCAGCGCCACTCCGCCGCAGCACCCGAAGCACGCGTGCTATTCAAGTAGTTCGCGATCTTACTGACGATGAGGACGAGCCCAAAGTGAGCCTGAAGCGCCAGGCCAAAGCCGACAAGCGACTCTCGATGACTTCCCAAAAGGCGGCAAAAGACAAGTCGCCACCGGGACCTCGCTACAACACAAGATCCAAGCAGATCCAGCCTTCTGAGGCGGATACCGACGTCGCGTCCGACGAAGATGAAGCGGACGTAGAGGAGCTTCCAACATGGCCTCGCTACAAAGACGACCTTCCCAATGCCTTCAATGGTGAGGTTGATCCTTCTGAAGACTTCATCAGCAAAGCTCCCGTCGAGATCATTGACAACATCCTCTCGTTCCTGGTTCTGGATCACGACCCAGAGCGTGGAGTCAAGATGAAGGAGGGCACCTACAAAGCTCGTTCGCATGCACTCATCTCGATGTCGGCCATGTCGCGTCTATTCTACCACGCCACTGAAGGTTTTGCTTGCCGTTTCTTGACCAAACACAAAGAGGCTCTCTCGAAGCCCTATGAGGGTGATTACTATCGTGCGCACCCTGAATTATATCAAGAACTGCTGGATAGTCAAGCAGAATACAATCGGGCCAGGGAGGAACGGCTCAGCAAGCTCCGTCGCTCGTCGAGACTAGCCAACAAGCCTCAGCCGGAGGTTACTAAAGTCCATCGTGAGGAACTTGTGCGTATGATGCAAAACAGGTGCGCTGTTTGTTTCACTCACTGCTGGACTCGTGGAAAATTCGCGAACATGGTGTCCATCTGCGAAACGTGCGACCTCAGCATGAACGGGACAACCAGGGTATGTCGCTTCTTTATCATTGAGTGATGAGATGCATTCGCTGACTGTAGTCCTGCAGACGCTTACACAAGCCCGGGAGAATTACGATCTCCGCGACTACATGCTCATGCCGAAAACACGAAAACCTGGGCCCCGAGCCAAACTGACCGATTTGCCTGCCATCACCTATGGCTCCGAGTACAAGTCAGTCGGATTTCCAGTGTTCAAGACCATCACTGTCTTCTACTTCCGCGCCAAAGACCTCTCAATGTTGGCAAATATTGTCCACGGTGGCAATTGGATGCAGCATATGAGCGGCAAATGGCGAGAGCAAGCCGTGCGTCAAGAGAAGGCGCGAACCAAGCGAGTCAGGCAGTTCATCATCCAGCATCATGAGCGGGAGCTCGAGGTGTCCAAGGGCAAAGCTGCGAAGCGCCATCAAAAGCGTAAGTTACATTCGATGTTCGGACCCGAAGACGTGATCAGCTAACTCGTAGCCAGGGCTCGATACACTGCGAGCACTTCCGCTTAATGAGAAAGAACCACATGTCAGGAACGTGTTCGGATGCACGAAGGGTTTCTGCTACCACGACGTGGGATTGTGTACCACGTGTGGCGATATTCCAGGACGTGGTCGTGAAGCATGCCCCGAGTGCCACGACTTTTGGGTTGACAAGAGGTTTGATGAGTTCTTCAGCAAATCGCTGCCTCAGCCAGTCAGTGAGAATCAAGGCGCATGATGCAGCCTTGAAAAGGTTAGCGATGTTTCACATCGCGTGAGTCGAGTGTTTTTCCTTGGTGCGAATCATCGTTTCTGTCAACGATCAATGCCATAGCTGCATAGCTTACATGTAATGTACAATCGAAATCCTGATATGTGATATACTTCCCTCAATCCCTTTTAACGCCGCGCTATGCCGTACAAGCTTCCCGTTACCTGATCGGTCTTGAGAACTTTTGCTCTGAAGGCTTCCATTGCGCCCTTCCCTCAAGCAGCGCCTTGGCCTGCTCCCTCATCGAAACCCTCCTCTCCTCGTTGATCATGGTATCTCCCGTAGGAGAACGCTTCTCCTGCATCTTCTTCGTCTGCTCATTATAGGCCTTGCTCTGATCCTGGTTGAAAGCCGACATGTCCTCCAATTGCTCGGGCCAAACGAATGGCTCCTCCAGCTCGACCGTCATCCTCTTGATGCTAGGAGGCCTGTGCCACCTCTTGTACTGCGGTCGCGAGTAGTCCACACCGCCGACTTTATGCGCTTTGCCCTGCCTCACACGCTGCAGTTTGACGTACGATCGCACGCCGTAGATGCGCACGTTGTAGGCATGGAAGAGGTAGTCGCGGATGTCGAGCTTGCTGAACCATTTGGGCACGGTGAAGCTGGCGAAGTTTGCGGGTTGTTTAGGAGTACGGTGGAGTATGAGGTGGAAGTTGGGCCTTTAATTACAATTGCTATCAGTATGGTGTTCGAAGCTGCTGGGAGTGTTCGCAATTTATTGATTGCAGGAGATGGCGTACAGGTAGACTTCTGTCCGGCCGACCTTGAAGGGCGCCGCCAATGCGGCGTCTGCAGCGACTCGCGCCGCCATGTTGTGGTTTATCGAGCGTTTGTTGTAAGATTTGTCGTAGCCCTCGGGGTGAGCGGTTCTCCTCCTCTCGTTGCTTGCCCTTACTCGGCTGGCGTCTCTAGACGTTCTTCGATGCCCGCAGCGCCAAAGTCCGCGGCGAGCGGCAATGCCAAGATCGGGTGGCCTGAGCGCCTTTGCGAAGACTTATTCGAGCTTTGCGCAACTTCACCTTGACTTCACATGTTGTCCACCTCCAGAACAGGATGGAAGTATAACCATCTCTACCGGCACCTACGTGTCTGACACTGACATCCAGTCTGTGGTTCCTCTCAGCTTGAAAAATCACGAAGGCGCGGGCCATCTAGCACACAAATGTGTCTTCTTGGCTACGCCGAACACGAGACCATTGCCGTCCAATGACTGACATTGCGATGGTCTCTCCTATTATCGGGTACGTTTACACAACTCACAAGCACAGCCTCTCCACGGCTTCTACGATGAAGCCTATCACTACTGTTCCGGCGATTTCTATGAGCCACGAACAAAACATGCATCACCATCTGATCTATCTCGCCGCTTCACACTACATTACGCACAACATTCCTACTTGGTGCAATATGCTAACGTGCATAAAGGGATGACAGATACTCCAACACATTGCGCGAAAGCGTATGAACTCCGCACCTGACAAGCTCACTTCAACAATGGCTTGAGGCGACTGCTCACGGTTTTTACAGCAAGCACTTCTTTGCTTTGCTTCTAACGGTACGTTTGCAATCTTCTTCCATCCCCAATTTTCTGTGATGAGTGTATCATAATTCAGTTCTGCTACCGTAAAGCGAATATGTGGACAACACCTACCAAAGCTTACCTGTCTGATCCGGAAAAATCATCCCTGCTGTTTAACAATTTATCGGTATTGATCAATGACTGACATTCCGAAGAATCAACAGGTCACCTACAGCTCATCACTCGACATCTACTCCATACTCAACGGGTAAGCTTGCTCCTCTTCCTCCCCATCGCTTGAGGATGACACCTAGTCTATCCATTCCACGAACCCTCGGGTGGCCTAATCTGCCGAGTTCCCCTTCGGATAGCGTACCATTATGGCGTTCGCGCTGTGGTGGGAGGATCGCTTGTGGAGTTACAATTAAAACGGTGTGCTTGTCATGCCGTATAATGGAGCTTCAGAGCGCTGGATCATGCTGTTCGTTTTGGATGGTGTGGCACAGCGCCGGCGGATGGGCGTGCGTTAAAACGGCTTTTCTGACCACACAAGCACCTGTCGCGTTCTTACATGCACTTAGCAAGAAGCTATCGAACATCGCTGACAGTTTTTGAAGGTTATGAACACTTCTATAAAACTCCGTACAATGAAATACAGCCGATGAGGCATTCTCTCTTCAATTGTTTCATGATTCCTTGGCCGTGCCGTGAATATGTCAGATGATGCCGTTGACTGTATATTGTGATCTTGCTTTCGCAATCGTTCAATGTCTCTGGGTGCACATCATCCGTTGAAGAGGGACATTTGAACGTTTGATGCTTGGATTCCACGGAGTCGCTCTCTCGTTCACTATTCTCTAACATGTTCAAGCGTTGATTGAGTTAAGAACAGAGTACAACAATCGAGCAAATCGGATTCTCATATGGATCTCTACATCATCGGAAATCCCTCGATTTCAGGCCTCATTCCCATTCCCACATCTCGACTTCTCTAGTCAGACTCAGCATCATGCTCCTTCGTACGAGTCTCAGCCTTCTCATCCAAAATCTTCGGCTCATTGACACCAGGTGCAGATACACTGCCACCCTTGATAACGTCTTCCAAGCCAACCTCGCGAGCAATCTCGCGCATACGCTCGGCATCGGCAGCAGCGGCTCCGGCAGACCCGAAGAGAATGTCCATTTCCTATCGAGAGAGAAGGGTACAGTCAGCAAATTGTCTCAGACGATCTAGGGGTTATACTAATCGTTTACCTCCAAAGATAGGCCTTTGGTCTCAGGGAAGAAGAAGTAGATAAAAGCGGCACCTCCGAATGTGATCAGGCCGAAGAAAATGTAGGTACCGTAGCGGAGGTGCTGGAGCATGTCTGAGGGTGATTCGAATTAGCAACGCTGTTCGGGCGATATGTTCGATTCGTGCTTTTCGGCTTACCTGGTGTGACTTGGCCGATGATGAAGTTGTTCATCCAGTTGGAGGAAGCTGCAAGTCATTAGCTGGAGTGTATTTCGTCGATTGCGTGGTTGGCAAAGCGCTTACCTCCCAAAGCGATACCATACGGACGCTGAGAAAGGGGCCAGATCTCAGCGATGATAATCCAGGCGCAAGGGCCCCAACTGTAGCCGAAGTGGACAACAAATAACCAGACCATCACCACAGCAGCCCAGCCAGCGCCCTTGTGAGTCTCCCACTGGTGCTCGTTCTTGGCAAAGATCACGGCGATGATGATGTGGCAGGTCGCCATTCCGATTGCACCGATGATGAGAATGGGCTTGCGGCCAACTTTATCGACGTAGGCGACGGCGGGCATCGTTGCAAACCACATGACAATGCCGACCACTCCACTGGCGAGGAGAGAGGTGGTGTTGCCGGAAAGACCCAGGCCCTTGAAGATCTGTTTGATGTTAGCCAAAGGACATCTTGTGATACTGTCAACATTGAATGCTGGCTGGGTTAGGGTATACCTGGGGAGCATAGTACAAGACCGCGTTGATTCCCTGATCGCAGTACGTTAGCGTCTTGGATGTTGATTAATGGCCCGTCAAGGTAGGGTAAGCTTACGGTCCATTGCTGGAAGAACATGGTCACGGTAGCGAGAGCCACACGACGCAGCATGGCCTTGGACTTGAAAAGTGAGGCGACGGCCACGAACTGCAGCTTGATTGTAGACCATGCAGAGCCGTCGGAGAGGTGCGGGAAGTGTTCGGCCGTTGAGCGCTTCTCGAACATAGACTGCGCTTTGATCTCGAGGAACTCGAGCTCGATGAGATCGTGGTCTTGCGACAAGTTACGTAGGCTGGCGAGAGTCTTGCGGGCTTCGGTCTCGCGGCCATGGTGGAGTAGCCATCTGGGCGAAAAGGGCTGGTAGATATGAGCAGGTGTCTCGCATTTCACTGGAAGGGGTCGATTTACCATGAAGATCATACCAACGAAGAGGATAACAGCGGGAAAGAGCTGCAGGCACAATGGAGTCAACCAAGCTGCGTCTGACTGAGTTGGACCAGTACCACCGATGTAGTTCGTGCCTGTGTCATGCTATGTCAGCTCTGCCGTGGAACTTATCCAATGTATCACTGAACTCACCATAGTCTATCCAGAAGGCGATCATGATACCAGTGGTGATAGCCATCTGCTGCATTCCAACCATCGCACCTCTGACTTCTGGAGGTGCGCACTCAGCGTTGTACATAGGAACGATCATCGACAGCGAGCCCACGCCCATGCCTATATGGAATCAGCGATGAACAAGTATCTCGATGGTGCAACAGTAGTACCTGTAATGAATCGACCTGCGAGAATAGAGTTGTGACCGGTGCCAGTTATAGCGGTGGCCTGAATCACGACGCCCAGAATAAAGATAGCGGTGTTGACCAGGATGGCGTACTTTCGCGAGATGATCTCAGCAAGGAAGCCAGAGTAGAGGGTGCCCAGCCATGCGCCCAATTCAAGGATGGATACGAGCCAGCCCATCTTTGATGAATCCTCAGTGTAGGAGCCCATGTGTCTAGTGAATGAGTTCATAACCAAGACACCCCCAAAGACACCCTGGTTGTAGCCATACAGAAGACTTTCGCAAGTCAGCCGGAATGCCATGAATAGTCTGTCTATACATTTACCCACCCGCCGATGCATGCGAAGCAAGCAATACCGAAGACTTTGCCGTTCCTGATAATGGCCATAGGGCCAGCGGCGCCCTGAAGCTCCTGACGGCGCAGCAGGGCGGCCTGATCGAACATCGAAGCAGTACCGGTAGGCGCCATGACGAAGAGTGCGCGAATGTAAGTAACGATACAATTTCCTTGTCCTTCAATGGAGGAAGGACCAAGAGGTGTATGCGATAGAGACAAAACGCAAAGTGTGCTTACAGCTGCAGGACAGCCTCACTGTATATACCCTTGCGAGTCTCTCTGCACCGGATATCTCCATGCGGAGCACCCTCACACCCCATGGGCAATACCACGCCACTATGGGGTAAATTAAGTGTAATAGTCACGCAAAGCTCTGGCTTGAGGCGTATGCACGTGTCGAAACAAGCATACGGCTAATATTAAGCAGACCAATAGTAAAAGCTTGGGCTGATTGACAGAAGGATTGTAGCCTTGTATCGACGTCCCCTCTTCCGCTGTATGGTCCAGACTCAATTGGTACGGCTTGCAGTGGTGGCGTCGACTTCAGCTGCAATCGTGATCACGGGTCGATCTGTCAGACAGCAGACATGCGAATGAATTGTTGTCGTCTGCCCCAATTCCAAAGTGAAGGTGCAGTGGATACATGATGATTTGGGACTTGGAACATGGAGTGTGCGCTGCGATCCGTTCGTTCAGGATCAAAAACCGCTTTCAAGAACTCTTGCAAACCTCATCCCATTGGCGTCACCTGAGATGGCTTGTCAATGGATGCGCTTGTGAGAGCCTAGCGTCACTTCCACAGTCCTTCTGGACACTGTTGCTTGCTTCTCGCTCGTGGCGGCTGCTTGATGGCACATTACCTTAGACTTTCTTGTCTCATCACTTCCGTCTTGCTTGATAAGATATCTCGGTCCAAGCAGCACTCAGAGAGCAATGAGTGCCTTCTGGTTGCTATGTCCGAAGGTCAAATACACGCTCTGGCGTGAGCACTGCGAGCTTTCGCGCCGTGGAAGCTACGAGACGCGTGGATGCCAGAGGAAGAGTAGTCATGCGCGTAGGCTGCCGTGAACCGATGGATGCAATCCTCGTGTAAGCTGATGATCTGCCGTGATTGTGAGCGTCAAGCTGTAGAAGCTGATTTTAGGCTAAATTCAAACTACCTTTCGGTTTACCAGCCACGGCGCAGAGCTTAACGCCTCCGACCCCGCAAGGCGATCAGCCGCATTTTGCCTGAAGCTATCACGACAACACAAGCATGCACGGCATGGTACTCTTGGCGAAGACTGCACACCCGTGACTAACGACCGCATCCGGCACATCCGCAAACATGATGTGATTACCAACATTTGCAGGTGCATCCAATCAGCCCGGAGTCGACGAAATGGCCAGACGGAACCCGATCGCATAGGATCGAAGACCCAACTCGCACAATGTCGATAGTCGATAGAGCAGGCCTTCTGCACAGAACAGGATGATCGGAGAGATGTCCTGTGGGGACAGGGACTCCAGGTTCTCCATCACCATCCCCATCGATCTCCGCCTCAACGATGGAGAACCCATCCTCCGAACCACAGTGCCAACGTCTTTGCACTGCCATAGTCCTAGGAAACCTGCCGATCGTTGCTCCATTGACGACAACCCTGAAGCATATCCGGTTAACTGTCCGGAGGTTCGTTGCCAAGAGCTACCTTCATGAGGCCAATGCTGCTAGATGGTCCACTCATCCTTTGTACGAGCCAGCATCATACACTCCGCAGCCGCATGGTATGGAGTCTCAACCCGTCTCGCGTGCCAAAGTGGATTGTGGATCATCTCAGGTTAAATGCTTAGAGTGACGACATGCTCAAGAAAATATCTCGGCGACCGTCACAATGGTACAAAAGGTAGGGATGTCTGCGCATGTTCGTTTCTTCGATACCTCATCCATCCTTAGCTAGAATGTCCGCGGCTTTGGGACTTCAGATTCTTTTGGCGGCTCTCGCCGGCCAGGCGTATGCCCAGTCAGCTGAAGATCGTGCAGCTCGATACTTCCCCGATTGCATCAGCGGTCCGCTCAGGAACAACACCGTTTGTGATACAACCGCCGACCCTTTGACCAGAGCAACCGCCTTGGTCCGGGCTATGACCTTGGAGGAGAAATTTGCCAACACCGATCAGAACCAGCCTGGCGCACCACGCCTCGGACTGCCTCCTTACATCTGGTGGAACGAAGCACTTCACGGTATTGCAGAGCAGAACGGTGTGCAGTTTGAAGAGGAGGGCGAGTGGAGCCACGCGACTTCCTTCCCTCAGCCAATCCTTACTGGCGCGGCCTTCGACGACGAACTCGTCCACGAAATCGCAACCGTGATCTCCACAGAGTTCCGTGCGTTTGGTAACAACCTGAAGTCTGGACTACAAGCATGGACACCCAATATCAACCCTTACAGAGACCCGAGATGGGGCAGAGGCCAGGAGACACCTGGCGAGGATCCTTTCCACCTCAGCAGCTATGTGAAGAACCTCATCGATGGTCTGCAGGGCGGCGAGGATCTGGAGATCAAGCGTATGGGTGCAACTTGCAAGCACTTTGCAGGTTATGACTTGGAGTCTTGGAACGGAAACCACCGTCACCAGTTCGACGCTCAGATTGGGTCTCGCGATCTTGTGGAGTACTACATGCCTCCCTTCCAGCAGTGCGCCAGAGACTCGAACGCCTTCAGCTTTATGTGCACTTACAATGAGCTGAACGGCCGTCCGACTTGCGCAGACCCTTGGCTCCTCAACGATGTTCTTCGCGAACACTGGGACTGGACCGACGAGCAGCAAACTGTTGTCTCTGACTGCGGTGCTATCCAGAACATCTACTACCCTCACCGCTACAACGACACCCGCGAGAAGGTCGTCGCTGAAGCTTTGACTGCTGGTACTGATTACGACTGTGGTACCTACTACTCCACCTACCTTCCTGGTGCTTACGAGCAGGGCCTTATTCAGGAGTCCGACCTTGATCTGTCGCTTGTCCGCCAGTATGCATCTCTGGTTCGTCTTGGTTACTTCAATGGACCCAACAGCACTTACCGCAGCCTGGGCTGGGAGGATGTGAACACTGAAGGCGCACAGCAGTTGGCTCTTCGTGCCGCTGAGGAGGGTATTGTCCTTCTCAAGAACGATGGTGCTCTTCCCATGGAAATTGGCAGCGGAATGAACATTGCAGTCGTTGGCGATTGGGCCAATGCTACCGAGCAAATGCAAGGAAACTACTATGGTATTGCACCCTACCTTCACAGTCCTTCGTGGGCCGCCAACCAGACTGGTGCCAACGTTACTGTCGTCAACCAGCCTGGCGGAGGTAGCAAAAACCCGACCACCGACAACCTCAAGCCTCTTTGGACTGCTGCCGAAGAGAACGACGTCATCATCTACGTTGGAGGTATTGACAACGATGTCGAGGCTGAGGACAATGACCGCCACGATATCGTTTGGTCTGGCAACCAAATTGACATTATCGAGCGTCTTGCCGAATACGGAAAGCCTATGATCGTCGTGCAAATGGGTACCATGCTTGATGACTCTCCAATCGTCAACAACCCAAACATTTCCGCTCTCCTGTGGGCCGGCTACCCTGGTCAGGATGGTGGTGTCGCTATCTTCAACATTATCCAGGGCATTACCGCGCCCGCTGGAAGACTGCCTGTCACACAATACCCTGCCCGCTACGTGGGTCAGATCCCCATGACCGACATGACTCTCCGTCCCAACGAGACCACCGGCTCCCCGGGACGCACCTACATGTGGTACGAGGACGAGCCCATCTTCGAGTTTGGTCACGGTCTCCACTACACCAACTTCTCCGCCTCCTTCGATAACGCCACTGCACCTGCCTTGTATGCCAGCCCTAGCAACTCTACCGGCTCCGCCACATACTCCATCCAGGACCTGACCGGCAACTGCGGCGAGCGCTACCCCGATCTCTGCCCATTCAAGACTTTCGACGTGTCTGTGCAGAACACCGGTAAAGTCGCCTCCGACTTCGTCGTCCTTGGCTACCTCACCGGCCAGTTTGGCCCCCAACCATACCCCAAAAAGCAGCTGAAGGCCTACCAACGCGTTCGTGACGTCGCCGCCGGCTCTTCTGGCCGCGCGTCTCTCGAGCTCAAGCTCGGTAGCCTTGGCCGCGTGGCTGACAATGGAGACATGACTCTGTTCCCTGGCGACTATGCTCTTGTGATCGACAACGACGTGAAGGCTTCGGTCAACTTCACCTTGACTGGTGAGGCTGTCATCCTTGACCACTGGCCACAGCCACCTCCAGTCCCTGAGAAGAGCGAGACTTACTGGGTTGGAGGATACCCTGGCACTGGTGTCAAGAACCAGACCAGCTGGGCTTAGGTCTTGACCATGATGTAATGACGCGAACACGCAGGACGGAATATGTTACACATATATAATGGGATGCTCTTAAAGAGCTAGATAGACATGAATAATAGTATTCAAGAGACATAAACATACTCCATCCTTCCTGTGCTGCAACAGAAAATAGACCAAATGCACAATTACCAAATTACTCAGGACCAAAGCGCCAACCAATGCATGCCACAATAATCTCAAAACGCCATGCTCAAACGCATGCAATAATCCACGGTGATCCGGGCCATCACACGACCCAGTAAGCTCAATTGTACCCAATAATACCTTCGCCGAGTACAGTCTGCTCGTTCACGAAGGACACCCGTCGACCAATAATGCCGTCACCACCGACGCCCAAATCAAGTCTGTGGTCTAGACTGAACGCATGTCCATTGCAGGCAACTTGAGGGACTGCGAAACGATGGAGTACGGAGGATTCTGTGAGGTTGCCGCTTGAAAGGTCGCCGTCACGACTTTGAGGTCCGTTAGTGGTGTGGACGTTTTTGGTTGTATGCCTACATGGCGGCAGAACTCACTGGATGACAAAATAGCTTCCTGGAAGACCGACATCGAGGCCATCGAATGTTGCTGTCGTGTGGCCGTTTTCTGCGTCGGCAGAGAGTCGGAGTGAGAGCTCACGCTTGGGTTGAGGGCGAGGCAGTGAGGTTTTGGGTTGTAAGACGGCGATGGTGCCACCTTGGCTGACCCTGCTGGAAGTGCCGTTGCACATTGCTGTGTATTTTGCTTGGGTTTCTTGATGTAAAGGTGCGATTCCAGTAAAGGAACGATCTTAATTGCTGGTGTTTTTTTGGCTCGAATCGATTGCACAGAGAACTCGTTATGATCAACAGGCCAAGGTAAGATTGCTTAGGAGGAACGACATTGCCTACATTCGGGTGTTTTGAATCGGTCAATATACCACCTCGATGGCCATCACGTGATGCGGCTCTGAGCACGTTGCCAGCCCGGCTCCAGCGCCGTTTGAGATGGAATGAGCAAGTTTGTGTATCAGCTGTCTCGTACATAGTAAGCTGCACTTGGACAAGGCGTGAGGCTGGACTTGTGTCGTGTGTGTTGTGGCTCAAATGTCATTGTGATCCAGGCTTGCGCCACCACACGATCCAGCTCTTCGTTGGCGTGCTGTTCTTCACGGGCGGATCGCGATCTGATAGCCTGGGCATCTGAAGTAGGATTTCCACCACGTGGTACCCCGTCAGTTTACTAGACACTTATGTCTGGTTGGAAGGCACTTTCGATCGGAGCGTATTTGCGGGTATTCGCAGCAGATCGTTGTAGGATGAAGTGCCCATCCTAGGTCGAGCCCTCTCGGGTCTGGCCCCACGGCTTCGGGGAAGCACTTCGCAACATGCCCATTGAAAGCATGAGATCCTTTAGGACGTAGGATCGAATTATTCGCAGAGTGTTTTGCGGCGAGATTATGCTAGCTTAACGTGTTCGCCGAACGAGATCTATACATGTATTCTGAAGAGCCCACCAATTTGTACAGGTGAGTTGTGAGAGACAAGAAAGACGCTAAAGGCTGCCGAACGTACTATTGTTAGCCTATCTTGCCGTTGGCTACCATTGAATGTGTGAAGGTAGGAGCGTGAGGAGCACGAGCAGGGTGACGCATATGTGTCTTGGTTTATGTGTGCTGTCTTAGAACTCCGCCTCTTTGCGCAGAGCTACGTCTCGCAACGACGCGCTGTCGAGTGCTCCGCGTTTGTCCCCATTCCCATTCCCTGAACCCTGCCAGTCAATGCAGGAACTTGCTGGAGCCCGGCAACTTGTTGTCCGCCCATAAGCCAACATCAACAAATAAAATACGTGTGCTATACCCGTCGCCAACGCATTCGCTGGATTGCTATTCGAACACTCGCAGAACTCCTGATGACAGAGCACTGAGAGTCGGCATCCCACTTCATCTGACCCTCTCCACACATCCCGCCTGCTTCACACCGCATACGTCCCGACAGGCACTCCTTCAACTACGAGAGATGGCAACCTCACCGCCCCTCTCTCCCATACGGAACTACATCACACCAATCGACACTTCACCCACAAATTCATACCGCGAGCAACTCAGGAGACGCAACTCGAGCTTCTCCTCGAACCATGATAGGAGCCCAGTGACTCCTCGTTCACGACACCGCTCCTCAATCGCCTCGAATTTCTCACAACACTCAGGAGAACCTGGAAATGACGCTGGCGGTGGAGGCAACCTGGCCGACGAGCTTGATTTTCTGTCAGATGAGGAGGAGTTTGAGGAAGGCACAACAGAGGATGCACTCGAAAGTGCCGACAAACAACATGAATCGCAAGAACAACACGATGCGGTAGACGGCGCTCGTGATTCAGGCATAGATGTCTCGTACTCGTCAAAACGCAGTTCACCCAAGCATATCCGCAACTTCAGCAAACCATTTGCTCAGAGCGAGAAACCGCCCGATGAGACGGAAGAAGACGAACTGGAAGAGCGCTTGTCGCCAGAATTAGAGGACTGTATCAGTGCTGTGCATCGCATGGCACAGTATTCAGACGCAACTGCGGACCCACTCATCCCACGCGTGGTGTCCCTGATGCAAGACCTTGGGAATCAGTCAGCTTTGGAGTCTGGCACACAACGACTGAACACTAGTACAAACAGCATGTCGACACATCTGGGCAAGGAGACAAAAGCTTTGCAGACGCTGAACGCAAGTCTTTACTCGCCATTCATCTTCTCTGCGCCACTGGATCTCGACTCGGTCGAGGCATCACTACCATTGATCGAAGCGCTCCTGGTTTCTCTTCCACGACCAGATACCGCTCCTTTACTCGGTTTACAAAAGCTGGGCCGCGAGACGGAGGCGACAGTACAAGCTCTCGCAACGCTGACCGACACTCTACAAATGGGCAAGCAAACCACAAACGCAGCATCACGGCATCTGCGAACGACGCAAACGATGGTGGCAGACTTGAGACGAGAGCGTGAGAGAGCGGAAGCTGCGAGAGAAGAGTTGTCAAAAAGCCCCTGGGAAGACAAGATCAAAGATAAATGGTGCAAGAGCGAATGTCAGGACGTGGTCAGTGGCTTCGACGACGTGTGCAAATCTTTGAGGGAAAGCCTGGTGCAGAGTGTTGAAGCTACGTCTGCCTAGGCTTTCGCTTCTTCTTCTTTCTTTTGTTCGTTGGGGGATAATCTGTTATGGGAATAATACCCTTTCTTACAGGCGCACTTTGGCCATTGACTCTATGGAATAGAGGCCAGTCCTCAGCTGGCACGGAACGGATACAGAATAGATACACATATCAAGGAATCTGGACGACCATATTGAATACCTTGCACGATCTTGTCTCACGAATCGATTCAAGTATGGTTTTCATCAAACATGGATCTAGCTTGTGGACAGTTACTGCTAGAGCGAACAATGTACATGATCATCATCAAATAAAAGATTCACAAGCCATCAATTCCGAAGACTCGATTGACATTCATTCGCATCGCCGCGCATCTTTTTTCCAGGGACCTGTTTTGAAAGTGCAGAAGAACTCGTGCAACAAAATGGATTTACATACAACTGGTGAGTGCTTCGCCAACGAAGTGCTTGATCCCAGACTAAACACCAAACACGGACTCGACAGCTTACCGGTCACTAATAATGCTCCCCACAGAGCAAATGAGTCGCCTTCCATTTCTTCTTGCCTAACAGAGCGATCGACATTGAGCTTTTCAGAGAACTGGTCAGGGCGCTGCGCTAGTTGTCGTGAATCGCAAGATGAAGCATGGTAGGACGAGCTCGGCTTCCCGATCCCTTGTCACTCTGTGATCTCAACGGAGCAGTTTTTTCGTTTTCGTTTAACGAAGATGGATACCCTAGCGTTTTGTAAGCGTTGGCCTACCTAGTGCGCTCCTGATGTCGCGCTTCGTGCATTATGGGTCTACGAGATTGGTATTTGGAGCTTAGACGTGCTGGTCATTTTAACAGATGGAGAATAGAACGGATAGACATTGGCTGAATCTCAGATGTGGGAAGCTTGCTTCACCGATCACCTTCTCAGGCAACGTTGACAAATGAGCATCAATGGAGTCCATGATAAGGTATCTGGGTACTCTCTCGGAAAGTCTCATTGAGCGGCGCAATCTGAACCGAGGCCTTGTTCGACGAACAAAGTGAGTGCATTTCGGCTTGTCTTGTACAGTTGAGGAAGACTTCATGAAGGAGGTTGGAAGAACAGGAATAGGCACTGTCAAGTTTGAGACCCAAGAGATGAGGAGCACATCCAATCGCTGCACTCTCAATTCTTTGCGGGCGGCCTTGCGATGAAATCAATGTTAAAGTCACCGTGCGCGGAAGTACTTGACCACAGATAGCTGAAGTATACCTAGGTAGCTGGCGGATACTGATTGTGGTCGACTTGGCACTCTGCGTGCATGATCTTGTCGCACGTCAATAATGCTTCCAACCTTTCGTATCTCAATTGAGCAGGTAGACCCTGCTACGTCTCTCTGGGATCTAGCAAAAAGAGAGTCTGGGGAAGCGCAGGCACAGGCACATCATCGTCGTCTTAGAACGGCGTCATCGTCACCACTTTTCTCTTCGTAGGAATGGTCGACGTGCCAGTGCATTAGTAGTTTCCTCCGCTTTTCACACTATAGCACACCTAGGAGGTAGGCTGGATCTCGAGAGGCTGGTTAGCTCACACCGCTCTGCACTGGTCGTCGTTTCATCAACGAGTCACTCATTTCGTCGGATGTTTACTTTGCGTGTCACGCGTGGAATCAGACTTCATCACTGCCAAAGTATCTCGACTCGGATCGCTCGATACTCGCTGCAAGCTTCCTAAAGTACCGAATAATTACCCCCCGGACTTGCGGCATCTTCGCTTTCCAGGCACAGTAGGTTGTGACCTGTCGCAACAGTGTTGTGAACACCACGTCTGCATAAGCACATCCTAACTTTCCGACATGTGCAGTCGTCGTCGCCGCCGTCGTCCGCTTCCCTCGAGCATCGTCATAGGAGGTACCGTGTCGCAACGTTATGCGTCAGCCTTGCGCCACTCTCCAGTATCATAACAACGAATGCTATGCGCCGTCCGAGCCGAGCGTAAAGTTGCCTGCCTACACAGGTACGAGGCAGGGCCAAGCAAATACAGCGCCACCAACATGAACCCAATAATAATGCTTCCACATAACATAGCCGGCAGGCTGGTATGGCACACACGCGTCGGGTCGCGTGACGTGCCTCTGAATCTTCACAGGCGTCTTGTTCCGCATTTCTGCGCTGGCCCAAGGTCATTTCGGCACCAGTACCGTAGTTCACGCCCACCGCCATGTTCTGCAACGCCCGAAGCGGAAATGCAGCACTGTCGCTCAGACGTGGCCCGAACGAGAGCCGGCTAGCGACAGGAAAACTGCAAGGGCGGCACTCGGCCGTTGCGGCGATCGCACACACTAGACAGCTCCGAACTGCTCGAAATCTCCTCCGCATGTTCTTATGCAGGCCTGGAACACTCGCTTGTCTCCCATCCGCCGCGGTCGAGCGGTACAGCAGTTGCCACGCCCACCACCAACCACGTGTGCTGCACCGCTCACACAGCCTCCCGCAATCCTGCCGCCTCGTTGTCTTGCTTGATGGCTCCAGGTTACCATACCAGCACGACGCCACTGCGGCCGATTGCACACGACTGCGGCGATCGTCGCATAACGTAGCCCTAGAGAGAGTGTGTGTGAGAGGCCTCGCAAGTCGAGCCGAATAAAGTGCGCCCTCCCGGTCTCGCTTCAAATAGACTCCACGCGGCGCCGGACCCTGTGGGTTCTTGCCTCTGACGTGTTAGGAGTGGAGTGCGTCTGCGCGAACGAAAGAAGGGTTTGTTGTGTAGATGACCCTCCGACTCGCCCACCTACTTGCGTGTCGTGCGACGATCACACATATCACTTCCTCTGCTGTCCCGCGTCTTGATCCAAAGTGTTTCATCCCCTTGTTCGACATTACTCATCCTGCGCCAAACAAAAGAAAACAATTATTCAATTCGATCGATTGATCGTCTGAGCTCTTCCCTGACAGCATCACCACCCTGCTACTGAACGACGGAAGCCAAAAAGCAATCACATCGCGATCATGTCCGGCTCAAAATTCGTCGAGATCCTCGATACTACTCCTGCGCCATACTCTCATGCAAATGTCAGCTTGCAAGAAACAATAGACGAATCACGTCGCCGTTCGTCTGGCAGCATTTCCAGCTCGAATGAGAGCGTACAGTCGCCTACCTCTCCAACCTCACCGACCTCACCTACTACAACCGCTCAGCCGGTGAAGATGCGTTTGAGGGCCTTCTCATTGCGCAGGCCTAAAGCGTGAACGGCCCCCGGAAGAACAGATTTTTTTTCCTCAGACACGAGGTCAACGAGAACAAAGCTTGATCTCGTCAAGCGCCTGAACGAACCACGATCACGAAATTTTACGATAAACACGATACGCCTAACAGGAGACCACCCAATCTGCTTCAGCGTGTAACACCTCTCACCCAGAAGCGCATTGTTGGGTTGGTCAAGATGATCGCCACTCAAGCTCGCTGCAGAATTGCCCGGAGCTATTTCGCTCCGTGTGCTGCAGCAAAGCATGGGCCCTTCGCTTGCGACTACAATCGGAGGCCACGAACTTCTTCCGGGCCACGAGACGACATTGCTTCGATTTGCCAGTCTCGACTGTCTGAGGTGATGTGCAAAATCCTACTGCAACCATTCTATCACAAATAAGCTCGGGCAGGTTGACCAACTTGGGGGACTGGTAGAAGTTCATGATGCAAGCTGTCCCGCTTGTCTCTCGCCGGCGAAATGAATCTTGGGATTGCATAAGTTAGGTAGGAAATGAGTCGCTGAGCACCAATGCTTCAAGTGTAGACAGTGTCTGCGATGTGGGTTTGGTAATTCGTCAATTGATCGTACGCGAAGGGCACTTGTGCGCCTTTACCAATTGCGTTATGTATAACGTATCTACAGACAGTCAGAATGTAGCCAGTCAAATTGCCAAGAATCTTGACATACTCAAAGGAACGTTTTCATGGTATATCATCAGTCTCATTGTCAATGTTTCGCAGGTTTACTGTTGCTCTCATCGGTCTGAGTGTGTGGCATCAGAACTGTGCCGTCGTAGATAACACTTGCAAAACGGTATTTGTACAAAGGTACATGTATGTGTATGTGCATGTATCCACCGCAACGTGTGTGCTGTCCGCACTGCACATGCAGTTGTCTCGCTTCTTTCTGATTTTGAAGTGAAACTGCAGGCTCAGTTAGGGTTTTAGGGTCTGGGGTTACCTGTACGACCTCATGTCGGAAGATGAGAACATCTTGTTCTAAATGCTACATGTATGTGCCTTATGCCACAAACTGTATTGGTGCTTGCAAAGATATAGTCTGGCGTCAAGCTGATACTATTGAGACTGGATCAGTCATGTTGTTGTACCAGGATCAACATCCACTTTCACGCCATCTCGTTTCGCCATCACCTCATCCCCAGACTTCAAACACAACTGCTTTTGGTGTTCAAAGGCGTCTGTCGACACTCAGCTGCACGATCATCGTACACACAACGAAGTACGGACAGACAATGAGATAACAGCACCATGGACTCTCGGGTAGCGTCAGCTTCTGATCTCTCATTCCTGGCCCAGCCGTACAGACCTTTGTATAATCCCTTCACCGCAAAGCCAGTGTTGGTGCATCAGTACGTGATCGAGAGGCGAACGAGGCAGCCCAACGATCCAATCCGCTGACATCTCCCGCCAGGCGCAATACATACGATAATCATGTCTTCACCGAACGGCCCTTACTAGGCTCCCTCCTATTCGACAACAATGATTCCGACGCCCGCGACCACTGTGCCGCGGAACGCAGTTCGTATCACCAACGCGATACCATAAGATATCAAGTGCACGCATCGAGCATTGCTCGAAAACTAACAACTTCTACCACAGCGTTCCTCTCCTGGCTCCGCCTCGCAACCTACATGGCCATAGTGTCCGTCGCCATCCTCATCTCCTTCCACCTGAAAGCCGAAGCCTCGGCGCTGGAAAAGCGGATCGCGCTGCCCTTCGGCCTCGTCTTCTGGCTGCTGTCCATGGCGTGTCTCGCCGCGGGACTCAACAATTACATCAAAACTGTGACGCGATACTCACGGAGGCAGGCGTTGGTGCAGAGTGGGACGGGGACGCAGTTGGTAGGTAAAGAAGCCGAATTATTACTTACCGCGGGCATTACCAAAGCCTCCCAGCCTTTTTATTTCCAGTGATGTCTGTGAACCAGAGCATATGCTGATTGATGTTGTACTCGCAGGTCTTTACAGTCGTGGCTACGGCGATTGTTGCTGCGTGTGTACTCTTTTTGTCAACGAACGCTCGGAGTGGCGAAGCACGCTGAAGCACAAGGTAGCTCGATACACAAAAGAAACCGCACGTTTGCGCGGATAGATTGCAATTGAATTGGTAGCCTGCAAGCTTTCGCAGAGCATATTACAACAAAATCTACCTTCTCCGCTGAGGTCTCGCATTTTTCTCCTTCTTCTTCTGCTCCTCTCTCCTGATCTTGCGCACGTCGTCCACGCTCTTGATCTCAGACTTGCCCTTGCCCTCAGCGAACCTACCACGTCTCGCTTCCTTGGCCTCCGCCACCCTCTTCTTCCGCACGTCGTAGTCGTCCCTGTATTTGTCTGCTTCTTTGGGCGCCTTGTCTTGCTTGTGTTTGTATCTCTTGCCATCGTTGCCGTTGGCAAAGTGGTGCGCATTGCCCTTCTCCATCTCGCCAACGCGCGGCATGTTGTTGACCTTGTTTGCCTTCTTCCATGATTCGAAGCGTCCTGATTTGAAGGTTGCGGCGATCTTCTGACCACTCTCGCCAGTGATGTAGCGCGAGCCCTTGCTGCCGTCCACGTCGTTGGCGCGAGAGACGTACTTCTTGTTCTTTTTATCCCAGCGCATGCTGTTGATCTTGTTGGCTTGGGCGAAAGCCTTGTCGTCGTCGTTTGCGAGGTCCATAGTGGCACCGGCAGCATCGGTGACGAAGTTGGAGTTGACGTTGACACCGCCAGAGTTGACACCATAACCGCGATCTTCTGCCACGTTGATGGTCTTGGGGTTATATGACATGAAATGTTCAGAGTCTTGCCACTTGTTGGCCTTTTTGCCTCCAGGCAAGGTCTCTGGTTGTGTGAAAGTGAGTTCGAGCTCGCCATCTGAAGCCTCCTCCATGTCGGCACCACCAGGCTGAGTGAGCACCAAATCATCGTCGTCTTCGTCAGAGTCCTCCGCGTCTCTTTCGATCTTCGCAGGAGCAGCGTCTGCGGCTTCTGCTCTAGCTTCCTCTGCTTTCTTGGCCTTGATCTTGTCCCTTGCCGCAACTTGGTTTCGTCTCTTTTGCATGATTTCAGACATCTCCGTAGCGGCGGCTCCACGCTTGCCAACCTCAAATACAGTTTCTTGAGGCTTGAAACTGCTGACGCGAGCAAGCATGTCTAATCGTGCCTGCTCGTCATCAGCTTTTTCATCTTCCTCGAACAAGAGGTTACTGCCTTTTGCGGCCTCTGTTGCTGAAAGGGCAAGGTTCTTCGCGCGCTTGACACTCTCGGCAGATGCGGAATTCCTGGTGCGCAGATACTGTTTCTCACCCTTTCCAGCAACTTCTCTCATCAGAGCAAGGTCGCTGTCATTGTCGATTACCTTGGAGGCTTCTTCCATGTAGCCTTCGAGCTTGTCCCGAACAAGGGTGCCGACCACAATTGCGTCCTTGAACATGCCTTCTTCTGGCTGCGCGCGGCCAATCAGTAGCTTACGGCCAAGGAAAAGTTGCAGATCGACAAGGTATGGCATGTCGTGCTGACTGATCAAGCTGTAACTCCATCCAGACTCTCCTGCACGTGCAGTTCGACCGACTCTGTGAATGAAGACCTTTGGCTGTGGCGGGAAGTCGTAGTTGATGACGTTGGCGAGGACAGGAATATCGAGACCACGCGCAGCAACATCAGTGACCACCAGAATATTTGACATACCCGTGCGGAATTCTTCGGTTTGCATCTTGCGGGCTGTTTGATCAAGTGCACCATAGACAAACGAAGTCGCGTAGCCCATCGCCTTCAAGTAGGCAGCAAGGTATTCGACATGATGCTTGGTGGATGCGAAAATGACTGTTGAGTGCGCCGTGGGCATCTGTTTGGGTCCGGGTCCATCGCGCTTCCGTTTTTTGTTGTCGCCTCCGCTCTTCGCCTTGATGGCCGCTTCGGTCTGTCCGGTAGGCATTTTAATAACTTCCTGAAGAATGTACAGCAGCGAGGCCTCCTTCTCGGCTCGCTTTACTGTGAAGAAAGCACTTTGAAGACCAGGTGCGATCTTGGACTCTGCATCCAAACGAACAAGCTTAGGATCTTGGAGACCAGCACGGGCGAATTCCACAAGCGATTTGGGAAGTGTGGCAGAGAAGAGCAGTGTTTGGCGTGTAGTAGGTAGCGAGTGCATAATTTCAGTCAATTGTGCAGCGAAACCCATCTCGAAGAGTCTGTCTGCCTCGTCGAAGACCACGTATTTGACACTGGACAGCTCAAGTCCCATCTCGACTTTCAGATGCTCGAAACGACCAGGGGTGGCAATAATGATATCCGGGTTGGAAGCCATGCTGCTGAACTGATCTTCCAAGCTGTCACCACCAACGAGCAGTGTCGATCTGAGGTCTGTTCCTCTTCCCATCTCCTTGACGACCTTGAGAGTCTGCAGAGCCAATTCTCTGGACGGCGAGAGAACAATAGCGCGAGCGCCAACCTTCGCAGAGTGCGACTTGAGTTTCTCAATCATGGGAATAACGAAAGCTGCAGTTTTTCCAGATCCAGTACGAGCCATACCCACAACGTCCTGTCCATCCATGATGAGTGGCACCGTCTTACGCTGAATTGGCGTGGGAACATTGAAACCCTTCCTCGTGATAGCCTTGAGAAGGACGGCATTCAAGCCCATGCTCTGAAATGCGCCGGCCTTCTTCGCAACCTTGTTCTCGCTCTTACGGTTGGCCTTGACCTGAGTCGCGGCAATGAAAGCCTCATCTTCATCGTCGTCATCCTCGAAAGCGTCCAAGATGTTGTCGGTCTTTCTCTTTTTGTTTTTGGGTCCGTCGTTGACCAAAGCTGGCTGAATCTGCTCGTCTTCGTCGCTTGCGAAGACGTCGTCCTGGAAAAGATTCTTTGAGATGTCGACCTCGGCCTCCGACATGGCCGGCGACGCTGCTCTCCCCATTCTCGGCATGGTGTAGCAAGTATTGCTTATCAAAAATCAATTCTCCTCGCCGAGCAGCTTCTCTTCGGCATGCAGCTTCGCAACTTTTTTGGCGGCTGCACCTTGAAGTTGCCTTACCCTTACTCGCCGAAGCCGAAGCCGAAACTCTAAATCACGCACGTGTTTGCGCGTCAAACTGAACGCGACTTGCCCCGCGTGCGCCTAAACGATTATTGCCTGCGACAATCACCATCATCACCGTCTCGAAACTCAAGTGCACAGTCAAAACAGCAATCGCAGAAGGAGACCTATTTCACGCTCACTGCCAGACTGCCTACCCATAGATACTGCAACCATGGGTATGTTCTTCCCTGCTTAACAAAATTCGCTCTCGCTGACCGCTTTAGATTACAACAACCAGTACAGCACAACTTCATATGGCCAGACTGGTGGCATGAATGGCGGTGGCTTCATGCCAGGTAGCCAAGGCGAGTCGCCCTCCGGCAAGAAGTCATATGGCAAAGACACCCTCAGACCAGTCACCATCAAACAACTACTCGACGCCTATCACCCCAACCCCGACGCAGAACACTTCATGATCGACGATGGCGAGACATCTCAGGTCACCTTTGTCGGACAAGTACGGAACATCAGCCAGCAAACAACGAACGTAACCTACAAACTCGACGACGGGACCGGTACCATCGAGGTGAAGGTCTGGGTGGACATGGATTCCATGAACGACGAGGGCACAGTCAAAACGAAGGTGGTTGAACAGGGATATGCAAGAGTGTACGGAAGACTGAAGGCATTTGGCAACAAGAGACATGTTGGCGCAAACGTCATTCGCCCCATTGAAGATCACAACGAGATCCAGTACCACCTGCTGGAAGCCACAGTAGTACACTTGCACTTCACCCGTGGTGCGCCAGAGTCGCTTCAGAAGGGTGGTGCAAATGGAGCGGCGAACGGTGTTGGAGCTCAGCAGGACAGTGGTTATGGTGGTGATCGCTCAATGCCCAGTCACATGACTCCATCAGCCAGGAAAGTCTTCGCATGTGTCAAGAACACACCTCAGACGAACGAGGGTCTGCACATGCAAGACATTGCCACCAGGATCAATATGGATGTCAACGAGGTGCTGAAGGCGGGAGACGAGCTGCAAGGCCTGGGATTGATCTACACCACGGTTGACGATCACACATGGGCAGTGCTCGAGGTATGAGCGGAGGGTCAGTAGCATGTTGAAGAGTTGCATGGACGGTGCGATCTTGTGAAGATACTCTGACGCGCCACGAGGGCAAAAAAAAAGCACAATCCCGCTGATGGTCAAGCATGAATTTCTGCGGTTGCTGATAGCCGCACCGAGCAAGGGATGGAGAGCTGTCACAATCTGAAACGGGTACCTGTGGAAAATACCTACGATTGCGACAGCCAGGCACTGTAAATTATCACGAAATGCTGAAATGACACCTATACAAATCAAAATGTGCCTAAAAATACACGCGTGAAAGACTCGTATTCGAAGAATCGTCGCTGAACGCTCGACGGGCAGTGGCTTACGGAGGCGTGGCTGATCGCCGCTGTTCGTTATATGCCCTGAAACAGACAGGGATAGGGCCGCGTTTGTCTGCGGGCCTGAGATGTATCTCCCGTGACACTTTTCGTTTGTATAGAGAGATAGTGCTCTTCATGTGTTTCTGCCGTGAATACCAAATCCAAGACCGTGTCAACCCACGCAAGCAGCTGGACAATTAGAGTTGTCAGCGTCCTTGGTCCTGAACCTTGCACGTCCGCAACTACTCCAATCTCCGCTAGACACAGCGTAAGCCGACGCCAACATCCACGTACGACGGTCGACTCTCGCATCCAAAAGCACGACTCTTCTGGTCGGAGTACTCGGCACCCCCAGACATCCACCACCGCCTCACATCGCCCCGCCTTTCGCTTCTTATTCCACCGACGCGCATACCAGCTCCAGGGGAGGCCACGTCTTACAGTCTATTGTATACACTTCGACGGCGTTGCAAGCAGCAGCTCACCTCCTGGCTTCCGGTGTGGGCACTGCGTAAGAGACTCGCGACAAACACTCGGGCTCGAGTCTGGGACATATGCTGCCATCATATGCCTCCTCGGCGCACCGAGAGAAGATGAACCGTCACGGCTATGGTGCGGGCGCCAATGGCCATTATTCTTCAGGGCGGAGCAATTTCAGTATAGCGACAGATAAATATGACAAGTACGTTTCCTGCTATGTGCCTCATGGATGGCATGCGACCTGTTGAGGTGCAGGAGTGTTGGTCAAGACTCATGCTGACAATTGACAGATACCAACCACGATCGCGAAATGCTTTCCAGCGCCGACGAGGCATGTTCATGCGCCTCGGTGGAGCAGTAGCCGCGCTACTCTTCATTCTTATGATCTTCATTCCCTCAATACGACCGGCCGCTATCTTCCCTGCGCTTTCTCTCGGCCTCTTTGGCGCCGATGAGGCCTTCCAACTCGAAACAGTCCGCTATTACGATCTCAGCAACGTAGGAGGCACAAGTCGCGGCTGGGAACGCGAAGAACGAATTCTACTGTGCGCTCCCCTGCGTGACGCTGCACCGCATCTTCCCATGTTCTTCTCGCATCTGCGCAACCTTACCTACCCGCATCAACTTATCGATCTTGCTTTCCTGGTCGGTGACAGCAAGGACAACACCCTTCCGCTTCTTTCCGACCTACTTGCGGAGTTGCAGGCAAACCCGGATATCAAGTCTACTTTTGGCGAGATTAGTGTGCTGGAGAAGGACTTTGGTCAGAAGGTCAATCAGGATGTGGAAAGCAGACACGGCTTTGCGGCACAGGCAAGCCGCAGAAAGAGCATGGCACAGGCACGTAACTGGCTTCTCAGCGCTGCCCTGCGGCCGACGCACAGCTGGGTGTACTGGAGAGATGTTGACGTCGAGACGGCGCCCTTTACAATCCTTGAAGATCTGATGCGTCACAACAAAGACGTTATTGTACCCAGTATGTTCACGTTGAGGCTTTTCGGGATTCATTAATAGCAACTAACAATGCATGCAGACGTCTGGCGCCCTCTCCCTGACTGGCTGGGAGGCGAGCAACCTTACGATCTGAACAGTTGGCAGGAGTCCGAGACTGCACTGGCTTTGGCAGACACTCTTGATGAGGACGCTGTCATTGTCGAGGGTTATGCAGAGTACGCCACTTGGCGCCCTCATCTTGCCTACCTTCGCGATCCCTACGGCGACCCTGACATGGAAATGGAAATTGACGGTGTCGGAGGTGTGAGTATTCTGGCAAAAGCCAAGGTGTTCAGGAGCGGTGTGCACTTCCCAGCTTTCAGCTTCGAGAAGCATGCGGAAACCGAGGGTTTCGGCAAGGTAAAATCATCTTTCCACTGCATGTTCTGGAAATCACACATCTAACAATTGTCTTAGATGGCGAAGCGCATGAAGTTCTCTGTGGTCGGCCTGCCACACTACACTATTTGGCATTTGTACGAGCCGTCGGTTGATGACATTCGCCACATGGAGGAAATGGAGAACGAGCGCAAGCAGCGCGAGGCCGAGGAAAAGGCAAAGCAAGACCGTATGGAGAAGATTCAGAACGACTTTGACGACGGTGCTTCACAGTGGGCAAAAGATAAGGAAGAACTCCAGGAGTTGCAGAAGAGCGCCGAGACCAAGAAGGCGGCCGAGAAGGCAGCCGAAAAAGCAGCCGAAAAGGCAGACGAAGGTTCAGACGACAAGGCGTCTAGCGATGTGTAAGTCCACTTGACGCCGTCACATCGATGGCCTCAAATTTCTTTTTAACCCCTTGAGGACTCTATTGACGTGCGAATGCTTTGAAGGGGCAAGGAATTCGCTGACTCGTTCGCGCTACAGCAAGAAGACAGAGACAACGGAAAAGAAGAAAGCAGACGACAAGGCTGATACCCCAGCTGCAAAGGCTGCAGAAGGCGAGAAAGCCTAGTTGAAACCAGCAGCTCGCGAAGGTTTTTCTGTTTCAACCATCGCTTCGTCTTTTGTTGGACCCCTTTTCTGTTCGTGGCGTTACGAACGGCGTATCAATTTTCTGGGAATGGCCACGGGAATGTGTGGTGTACAAGTATATTGCATAGCAGAGGCGTGGACGTGAAAAACTTCGTTTCATTTTTGAGTTCTAGATGGGCTGGGTGCTGGAGTAGGTTGTATAGACGTGCAAGCAACCATCACATATTAGAAAATATGTCCTCTTCCCTCTCGTTCATACTCTTGCGCCATGTTGGCAATGGCGATGTTAATGAAGCTATAGTGAGTTATAAAGTCATGAATCTTATGTATTAGCAGTGTCTCTCCGGGTCCGCAGTTGAATGTGTTGTTGTTCATGACAGCGTCAGAGCTGCAATGACACCTTGGGGAACTCGCTCGGCAAGCTGACAGCGCTCCTCCGCCGCCATGTAACACTTGTCTCTCTTGCGCATAAACAACGCTGCCTAACGATCAATCGGCCACTTGGCTGTAATTTGGGAAAGGCATTGGGGATGCCTAATATCAACTGCAACGCTGCTATTTAATTCGACGCAACACGCTCGCAGCAGGTCGTGCTCGTCAATTGCCGACTTCTGTTCCCCGTATACATACATACACACACAGTACCCATACCACATCGGCCTCCCCTGCAACACCACCACACAACCATGGCAGACATGGACGTCATACTCCCTCGCCATTCTGGGCCTATACCCGTCGCCATAGACCCAGTCGCACTCGTCGTTACAGAATGCATCACTGTAACTTCCGCCATGCGCAAGCACGCTCGCTGGGCTCACAGCTCCATTTCCTCGATCTTGGGTTCCTCCGCGCCCTCTCCTCGCCTTACTCCTACCGATGCCCGCCGAACAGATCGCAGTGGCTCGACTATCGACGTCTCTGACGACACCGACTCAGCTCTCACTTCGCGATGGGGTCTCCGAGGCCGCAAAGGCCAGAGCATGCAAGACAACCCGCTCATGAGCGCATTCGCGAAGCTGCGTGTGGATTTGAAGAGTTGCAAAGATATACACCAGTTCGATACACCAAGTCTGCTACAACCGTTTTTGCAGGTCATCCGTAGCAGCAGTACCACAGCGCCGATCACGAGTCTGGCGCTCATTGCTATCACCAAGATGCTTGCGTACGGTGTTGTCAGTCCAGCAAACCCGCACTTTGGCTATGGCATGCAGCTGCTCGCCTCGACAGTGACACACTGTAGATTTGAGGGCGACAACTCGCCCTCAGATGAAGTTGTGTTCTTGCGGATACTTAAGCTTATGGAAGACATGATATGCGGGCCTTCAGGCGAGGTGCTGGGAGACCAGAGCGTTTGCGAGATCGTGGAATGTGCTTTGAGCATCTGCTGTCACTTGCGTATGAGCGAGGTGTTGCGGCGAAGCGCAGAGATAAGCATGGTCACAATGTGTCAAACGATCTTTGCGCGTTTGAAACTGTTGGAGAATGAATACGGAGAGGAGCCGAGTGCATACGGCGACACTGTACTGCAGGCAGACATGGACAAAGCGAAGATCGATTCGAACCCCAATGGCAAAGCTGGCGTGGATAGTATGGCTCAGCTCCGCACTGGGAGCTTGGAAGTTCCTTCTGCGGACGGCAGTGGAAGTGCAAGAACAAGTGTGGACGTGAACGGCAGCCAGCTTGACCTCTCAAGTACATCTGGGGAGGAGAATAAGGACGTCAAGCCATACGGATTGCCTTCTATCGCAGAATTGTTCCGTGTGTTGGCCGACTTGCTGGACCCTCATGATCGTGCCCGTACAGACACCCTCAGAGTCATGGCATTACGCATTGTCAATGTTGCACTGGAAGTCGCTGGACCGAGTATCGCCAATCATCCAAGTCTGGCAAGTCTGGCAAAAGACACTATGTGCAGGAATCTCTTCCAGCTGGTACGATCAGAAAATATCGCTATCTTGCACGAGTCACTGCGTGTCGCTGGCACTTTGCTAGCCACTTGCAGGAGCGTGCTCAGACTTCAACAGGAGCTCTTCCTCTCATATCTCGTTGCCTGCCTCCATCCTCGGGTACCGATTCCCGAAGAACCCGGTATCGACCCGTCATTATACCAAGGTGTTCCCCAAGCGCCGGCGCTTGTCAAACCTGTTCCTAATCCTGGTACACAAAGCGGCCGGTCAACTCCCGTGCCCGTCAAGGACCGACAAAAGTTGGGCATGGAGGGCGGTTCTCGCAAACCAGATGCAAGGGAAGCCATGGTTGAGTCCGTTGGAGCCTTGGTCCGAATACCTAGTTACATGGTCGAACTCTTCGTCAATTACGACTGCGAAATCGATCGTAGTGATCTTTGCATCGATATGGTTGGACTTTTGGCTCGTAATGCCTTCCCGGATTCGGCAACTTGGAGTACGACAAATGTGCCTCCTTTGTGTTTGGACAGTCTGCTTGGGTACGTGCAATTCGTGGCTGAGCGCATGAACGATGACCCAGTCACCGCTGGGCTGCCTGAAGTAGAAACTCTACGGGAGCAGAGGCGAAGAAAGAAGGTCATCATCAAGGGAGCCTCGAAGTTCAACGAAAGCGCTAAGGGCGGAATCGCATACCTTGCAAGCCAAGGCATCATCGAGGATCCGAACGATGCACGAAGTGTAACCAAATTCTTGTGCGGCACTACCAGGATTGACAAGAAAGCTTTGGGCGAATACATCTCCAAGAAGTCGAACGAGGCCATTCTCGATGCTTTCATGGACCAATTCGATTTCACTGACCAGCGTGTTGATGAGGCTCTGCGCCAAGTTCTGAACACATTCCGTCTACCAGGAGAATCTGCACTGATTGAGCGTATCGTGACGGTCTTCAGCGAGAAATACATCGATGGCGCGAAGCCCGAAGGCATTACCGACAAGGATGCTATCTTCGTTCTTACGTACGCTATCATCATGTTGAACACTGATCAGTACAATCCGAACGTCAAGTCTGCCAACCGGATGAAGCTGCAAGACTTCGCGCGCAACTTGCGAGGTGTCAACAGTGGTGGCAACTTTGAAGAACAGTACCTTGAAGACATCTACAACTCAATCAAAGCGCGAGAAATCGTCCTGCCTGAAGAGCACGACAACAAGCACGCTTTCGAGCATGCTTGGAAGGAGTTGTTGGTCAAGACTCAGACTGCGACGGACCTGGCTATCTGCGACACAAATATTTACGACGCGGAAATGTTCGCGGCCACATGGAAACCCATTGTCGCGACGTTGAACTACGTGTTCGTGTCAGCGACTGAGGATGCTGTCTTCCAGCGCGTAATTGCCGGGTACAATCAATGCGCGCAGATTGCTGCCCGCTATGGCATTAGCGAGTGTCTGGACACGATCATCGAATCGCTCAGTAAAATCAGCACACTTGCCACCGAGACACCCAGCGATACTAGTCTGAACACTGAGATCCAAGCGGGAGGCAAGAGCATTATGGTTTCCAAGTTTGCTGTGGACTTTGGCCGTGACCAGAAAGCTCAGTTGGCGACTGTGGTACTGTTCAGGATCATCAACGGCAACGAGAAAGCGGTGAGAGATGGTTGGACACATGTAAGTTTGTTAATGGGTGTGTTGGTCAACTGCGACGTCTTACTAACGCTTCAATTTACAGATTGTTCGGATCATCATCAATCTCTTCGTAAACTCGTTGATCCCAACCAGCTTTACAAGCATTTCGCGAGATCTTGATCTGCCACCCATACCACTACAGTCACCAGCACAGGTTGTCGAGCGCAACGACAAGGCTGGAGATGTCGGCCTATTCAGTGCATTCACCAGCTACGTCAGCAGTGTCATGAACGACGAACCACCGGAGCCTAATGACCAGGAAATCGAGTCCACACTTTTGACTGTTGACTGCATAACGGATTGCAGATTCGAGGAAATCTTAGGCAACGTCAGCGAATTGCCTGTTGAGTCACTCAAGTCATTGACAAAAGCTCTGCTTGGGTCTTTGCCCGAAGAGGACGACTCACCACGCGTGATCACGGTCAAGACGGACGTGCCTTCATCACAGCTTGCCAGATCTTCTACCGCTAAAGCAACCGTAGACGCACCGCTCTATGATCCTGCATTGGTATATGTTCTGGAATTGGCAACCATCCTCGCACTGCGGGACGAAGAGACCATCTCCACCCTTGGCGCTGACGCGGCGGAGGCTCTGCAAGTCGCTATCCGGGATGCAGACCATGTGCACCCTGTTGCTCTAAGCCGCGCGGTCTTCTACCTGCTTAGCTTATTGCGTGCAAGCAACGATCACGGCTACATCCGGGCACCTGTGGTCCTGCACACCATCTCCTCTTTCCGCTCCGAATTGCTGAAGCAGTGCGCTCAGCCTATTCTGAAGGGTGTTCACGGCTGTATCAGTGGACCTCCGGAACTGAGAAATGAGCTAGCATCAAGCCCGGACTTTTGGGCTGTGCTCCATGTCCTGCAGCCACACCCCGAAGCGGCCAATTTGGCGTTCGAGATCGCAGAATCCGTGGCCAGTAGCCAGCTGCCGGCAATAACCGCAGACAACTATGAACCCGCAATTGCTCTGATGAACGCGTTTGCGACCGCTGGCAGCGTGGGTGCTAAATTTGAACAACAACAGCGCGAGCACCCTGTTCGCAAGGGTCAACAACAGCCTCCGGCTTCTGACAAAAAATTAGCAAAGAAGCCCGAGGCTGTCGCACGTGCTACCAAGGCTATTGGTATCGTTGCACAGCTGGCAAGCCGTGTGCCTTCGCTCATTGAGCAGTCCCATCTCGAGACTCACGAGGCCTGGAAAGCTTACTGGTCGCCAATCTTCCGCTGCCTCGCAACCCAGTGTGTGAACCCGTGCCGCGAAGTCCGCTACCATGCCTTCACCGCCCTCCAGCGCTGCTTGCAAGCTCCAGACCTCGCCTCGCCAGACCACACCGAATGGACGAAGATTTTCAGCGAGGTCCTCTTCCCGCTTATCAACCAACTGCTCAAGCCCGAAGTCCACCAAACAGACCCTCAAGGAATGACCGAAACACGGCTCCAAGCGACCCAGATGCTCTGCAAAGCCTTCCTACACTACCTCACCCTGCTGAGCGAATGGGACGGCATGCTCGATCTTTGGACTCGCATCTTGGGCACCATGGACCGCCTCATGAATAGCGGACAGAGCAACATGCTTGTCGAAGCCGTGCCGGAGACTCTCAAGAATGTCTTACTCGTCATGGCGAGCGCCGAGCACCTCGTCCCACCACCTGCTACTGCTGACAGCGAAACCCGCACAGATCAGCAGAAGCAGTTGTGGACAGAGACCTGGACGCGAACGGAGAAATTCATGCCGGGTCTGATGCCTGAGCTATTCCCCGGCGCTGGCAAGGAACCTGCGCCGGCCGCCGTAGCTGCTGAAACTCCTAGTAACGAAAAGGCAGAGTCTGCTTCTGAAGATGGATCGTCTTCAAGTGGTAGCACGGAGGAACCGGCTGCAGCTGCCGAAGCCCAAAAGTCCTAGATATGAAGCAACGAACGGGAGGGTTTGAAGCGTATGTAATACTGTAAGCATTAGCATTCGAGTTCTTGAGACAGGTTAATAGTTCTCCAGCGGTGGGATCAGAATCCTGATAATAACAGCATTTGCAACTAATCTGGGTCCAAAAGACAGAGGCAATGACTGTTCAATTCGCACCTCCCACTTTCAACCCTGTGAAGGGTCAGCATCCTTGTCTATATAGGCCCGAAAAGAATAAAGACGATCCTCTTTTTCTTCCGCTGAACTTCAATGTTTTTGTTCGTAAACCCTTCCAAAGCAAAAGTCGTGGTGATTACTCTATCAGAGTTCCGTTTCACCCTTCGTGCCTCCATGCTAGAAATTGATCGATCCTTAAAATGATAAATCATCATATACGCCATGCCAATTGTGTATTCAACCTTCTCGACCATTGTGCGTCCAGTCACCCCAAATTAAGATTACAGTGTCTTCATTCCCCTCTTGATACGCACTTGTTTTTTGATCTCACTCATTTCTGTAGAACTTCATCGATGCCCATCCGCCTGCGCTTTCTCGGTGATCGCAGCCGTTTGCCTTCGCTGTCCTCGTCGCTTTCGGATGGGCGTTGCGCTCCTGCAACAGTCGTCTGATGCGACTCGTGTATCGGCGGCATGCTCGAAGGTCCGGGAGCAGGAGTCAATGCTGGTGGCGCTGATATTGGCGGTAGTTGTGGCTCGCGTGCTGGACCTGGTAGTGGTGCTGGCATCACAGTCGCCGGAATATAAGGCGAAGGGTCGGCGGGCGGACGCCGGGGTTCCAGCGGAGGACCTGTCATGGGCTGGGAGGGCAAAAAGTGCGGTGGTTGTGGCTGGTGCTGCGGCGGTTGGTATGGTTGTGGATAGTGAAGTTGAGGTGGTGGGTACGTGCGAGAGAACGAAGGCGCGCGACGATGCAAATAGCGAGGCTGCGGATGGGCCAATTCAACAGGATAGTAAAACGGAGGCGGTGCTGAGTGAGTAAGAGCTTGCCTATGATGCTCTCTCAACGCCTCTTCCGAGGGCGGTAACGGAGGGCCAAACGTGTAAGGTGACGATGCTTGGTGCTGTGGTGGCGGCGGTGGTGGTGCAGGCTCCACAGGGCGAAAGCTCGGTAAGGTGATCACTGCAAAGTACGTCGCCGCTTTCGCTAGACGCACTCTTGCTGGGAATGTTTGAGGACCCCTTTGTCCTGGTTTCAGCTGTACCCAGGTGTATGTCTGATCGGAAAAGCCTCTCGTGAAATTCTCGATGTCACTGTCCAAAACCCCACGCATTGGGTCTTCACCAGTTGGCACGATGGGAGGGAGGAAGGATGGCTCTCGGGCCTCTCTTTCCCCTCTCAATCGTGAACGAATAGCCATGAAGCTCTCCGAATCAGCAGGAACTGCAATGTCGTGGAGCCGGCCGCCAGTCAAGTCTTGATCACCTGCCATGATCTGCTGAAAAGACTTGTTCGCACGCATTATGACGAAGTCCAGGTCCGCGAGCGCCATTGGTACTTCAGGTTCGACTTGTGGAGACGTGAGAAGATGAGTGGGTGTTTGGTACGTCAAGGGTGATTGAAATGGTACTGGCGGTCGAGGGAGGAAGCTTGGGGTGGGCGGACCATAGCTCGACGACTCTTCGCTTGTCATGGACTGAATAGATCTGAAGGATTCTGCACGTCGCTGTCGAGTGGCGGCAATAGGCCTTGTGGGTGTCATTAGAGGTGCTGTTGTGACAATGGGAGCATTGGTAGCTGGTAAAGATCGTTCACTGCCGAACTGGGATTCATCGCGAAGTCGAGGTCGGCCACGCTTCTTGTGTGCAACATCGTAACATGTTTCCTGCTATTGATCAGCCTAGAATCTACAGTGGTTCTCATCTATTGTACTGACCTGTTTGCCAGAGGCAACACAACGGGTACATGGTCGTTGCACGTCACAACTCAAGTGTGCACGCTTACAGTTGATACACGCGGAGGCCACATGTGTCTTCGCTTTTCGAGCGTCGTGCGATCTTGTACGTTGATGTGCTATTGCAGGTGGAGCATACGAGGTCGAAACATATGGACTGGCAGCAGATCCAAAAGTCGCACTTCCTAAGCCAGTAGCGAATGCTGCCGAGGGATGATAAGCGGGGACATCAGGCTTAGCAAGTCCAGATGTTGTAGCAGGTGCTGTGAACTGTTGGGCAGAGTATGCAGGCGTGGAAGATGTCAGTGGCGGTAACGTCGACGTAGGCTGAAATTGTTCGCTGTGAGTGGGAGGTAAAGTCAAGTCCGATGGTCGTCGTGTTGGGGACGGCGGGCTTGACATCGGCGGTGAGGGATAGCCTTGTGTCGCTCCCGGTATGATGTCCCACAAATGTGCGGATTTACGTCTTAATGTGGCTTGTCGCAGCGAGAAATTATCGTAAGAGGATGGGTGCTGGTGGTGAGCGAGCGTGAGTAGTGAGAGTCCGTCAATCATTGCTTCGCAACAACAGCTCCAGATATCGACTGCACAGCTTTTCGTCGGCCAGAATATTTGGAAAACGCTGCCGACGCTTCCAGTGTTAAATACGTGCAAATTTTGAACGCTGCGTCGAAGTTGTTGAAATGAATGATAGCGAGCATGAAGCAATCAGATGTGATTCCTGCCGCGAATTGTTGGAAGATGCCGACCTGTAGTGGTGGCCTCGCTCAGTCGATAATCAGCCGGGGCATGTCGTGGACGCTCTGTGATTACGAAAGCGTTCGATAAGATAAACCAGTTTGCTATTACTCTATCGTTAGATAGCGAATGACTGCTGGGTCTGTGTAAGAAGCGGCGAGATGAGTACTGCCGTGGGGGAGTGGATGGCTGGTGTTCAGCAAAGAGATGGTTGCAGAGTACAATTCCCGAAACACCTCACGGCTCCGGATTTCTCACCTTACATGTCGCCCCAAGCCCGCGGTCAAGCAAAGGTCTCTTCCCTGACTACGCAGTATGCAGCGGACCGCAGGATCTACGAACCTTCTTAGAATCCCCACAGCGATCTCAGTCATTTCTTGACCATCACATTGCACGGTTCGCCAGATGTCTCCGCAACATTCTAGACTACAGATGAATCTTGACGATTTCATCCACGATTGCGGGATCACGAGCGGTGCGCAGGAGGCGCACCGACGCTAGCTAGGATCTCTCAAGCTAGAACCCCCACATTATTGAACAACAACAAAGAGATCATCGACCGTATTCATGCATGTCAGTCGGGAACGCGTAGTGATGCCTTACCTTGCTGGTGGCAGACGCCCGCAGGAGCGCCTCACCCGTTGTACCGATGCCAGAAAAACAGCGCCCCTGTCAATTGATCGGCTTTGTTCCTGCTTACAATGGTAAAAGCTTGACGATTTAGTGCTTGCATGGCTGAAGCGTCGACTGGTAGGGTCATGCATGCCGGAATGCGCATTCAAATGTCTCTGCCAAGATCACAACAGACTGGTTCCGGCGGCTTCGTAGCTGTATGCAATGGAACTCAGTCTGTCAATGATCGAATGAACCAGTGGAGGACCTCAGTTACGCCAGCCGCAATGCATGAGTCTGCCCGTGTCGCTTGACACCAAGACAGTCAACGAACGGGGTGGTCAAGCGCCGACCACCGACCATTATAGCTTTAGACGGGCGAAAGTGAACACCCCGGCATCCTTGAAGGCATCCCCCAGGCGGCCCCGCCATGGAGGGGTCAACGGAAGAAGCCAAAGGTTGATCTCATAGGCGCCGGTCAAAAAGCTGTTACCAGCCGTTCACGGGACGACAAAGACCAGCCTGACGCCTGCGGGTCTGTAGCCACCATTCTTAGCATCTGTATCAAGCGGCAGGCGCCGCTTGCAAGGCATGGAAAACGGCAGCGTAACGGTCAGGCATTCCAAGCTTGAATGCTGTTTCTCTCTTCGACTCCGAGTGGCATCGTATCGCGTATTGGCGTCAGTCCGAGCGGCCAGTTACGGAGAAGGATTCTCAGTAGCTTGAGGCGTAGCGAAACCAATTTAGTTATATCGCGAATGTGCCCATGCTAATGCCAGCTTCGGGGATGGCTGCGTTGCAGCCGCAGATGTGTAGGATCGGCCGACGAGGCTACGGAGATGGATGCAGGTGAAGGAGGAGCCGAAGGCCGGACTTTCACAGCGTTGTCCGACGCAGAAACACGGTGGGGAGCGCCGTTGCGCGCGTCTGTGCGCCAGATGGTGACGATACATACAGGAGTCGTGGTCCCCATCGCCGAGCCTGCGATGCTGCGCGGCCGTGGCAGGTAACGGTCGCCTGGCATGGCAGACAGAGCTGAGGCGATGCGCGAGCGTTGCGATGTAGTGAGGTGAGGTGCGATCTGCAGCGCGGGATGCCGAAGCCAGAGTTTTAGCTCCGCCTAGCTTATTTCGACACCACCCGCCATCCGACCACAGCAGCCAACGACTGCTCCAAGACGCTGCAGACGTTGAGACACATGCACTACATCTACAGCCTCTGCGCGTGCTCCCACATCCATGGAACCACGCTGTCCACCTTCTGCGTGTGCATGGCGCAGTACCGCCAGATCCACGTCAACCGCTGACGTACGAACACCCTCTTCTCATCCTCCATCTCACACGCGTGCTCTACATCTCACCTATATCTACGCGTGTCACATATGAGCCCAGATCTTTCACATGCACAACAGACCAGCTTATTGAGCCTTCATGCAGGTGCAAAGACGCACATACCACTCAGGCATGCACCCCCCGAGATGCTGTTCCTCGCCATGAAGAATTGCAAATCGCACATGCATACAAGCATGGGATATGGGACGGGCACGTTCCCTCATGAGCACAGATTGTCTATGTACGCGATTCATGACATTAAATCTGCCGGTGGCACTACGGAGATGTCATCTTTGCTCAGTCACGATCGCCACGAAGATCAGGCCATAGTGCAGCGCGGTCAAAGCGTCCATTGCATGAGATATACCATGGTTCTGACGACTACCCTAACCCTCGGCATTCAGCCTCACAGCCATGGCTGAACACCGAGAGGCCAAGGAGATATCGAATGATGATGCCTGATGCATGAGAGCAATGAGGTATCTAGACACTTTCGGGTATGGGTCGATTCAATGGCAAATCGTAGGAACAAGCACCTCCTATCTCATCGTTTTATCCAGGCTCGTACTGACAGGCACGATCTTCAAGCAAAATCTTTGCAGCATTGTGCCAAACCGGAAACAATTTCTAGATCGATAAGCGAAGAATGGCCCCGTTGAACAGCGCATGTCTGCCTCGTCCATTCTACATAGCGTTACTTCGCCTCGACCATCTCCCGGACCCATCCAGGCACAACCGGCTTTTTCCCCCAATTGACCCTCCACGACTTTTCCCACGCCTCCGCAGATGCAGGAATAGCAAAAACAGCTGTGACAAACCATGTCGTTGACCCAGCGTCAAGATCCATATACATCGTAGGCAACAGTGTCCGCGACTCAATCAAGTTGCTATTCGCATCGGCAGCACAGATTCCTCCCCTTCGAGCAATCGAAGACCCGCCACTCTCCTTGGCCAAATCGTGCCGCATTTCATAGACAGCAGAGACTCCCGCTCTTGAAGCAACGCATGCACCGGTTTCGCATTCTGCCGTTCCTTCGTGAGGCGAGTCGTTGGTGAAAGCAGTCAGCATTCTTCCAGTCTTACTCTTCGTGCCCAAGATCGCAAAGCCGCCTTCGGCACTCTGCAGAGCGCGGCCTGTCGTGATCTTATGGACGCGGAGGTGCCAGTTGGGAGTGTCATCGGTGGGAGGCAGGAGCCAAGAAGTCACCTCAACATCAGGCCAGGGGTGCATGGCAGAGTAGAGGACCGGGAGTCCTTCTTTGTCTAATATCTGAGCGTCTTCAACTTCACGTCGCATCTTCCATATCTCACCGCCGTCGTCGCTGAGTGCGAGGGCGCTTTCTGGCACAAATTGCTCGAGAGTGTAACCGCCTGTCGGGACGGAGTAGCCGAACGCCGCACTATAGGCGAAGTGGCCGTATTTGGCCTGGGTTGCTGCGAAAGGATTGTCAGTATAGTCCAATTAGATCTGTTGGCCAGAAAGCGGAAATCAACAATGAGAAAGGGTAAGTACCTTTCAGCGGATAGTGGCACTTCTGACCCGACGAGAGCAAGAAAGTGTGTCCGCCCTTATGCACCATGATGTGCAAAGGATGCTTGAGAGCTTTCACCAAAGGCAACGGGCTTTCATTTTGCGTGAAAGGATGAGCCTCTTCCTCGCTGCTCCAGAACGGGTGAGAGTCCGGCTGAGCGAGAGCCGCAAATGCAAGCATACACCAGTACGGCGAGCCGGGAGAATTGTAAGGTTCAGCAAGGTAGTAATTTGGATACGTGTATCCGATGTTCAGCATGCCGTTCGGCTGGAAGATGTGATGGTGCTGGCTCCACCATCGTAAGTTTCGAAGAAGTAGGCCTTTGGCCATGCCCCAAGTCAGGGGAGCGGGTGGTTCGACGTCTGCAAACGCCAGAGCGCTCCAGAAACCGATCGTAGCAAAACGATAAGTCATGCTGCGTCCGAAGGGAATCGAATGGCCGTCTGGGTCCTGGTAGTGGACGAAGTCCAGAGCGAACGCCCTGGCACGGTGGCGATACTCTTCTGCGCGTTTGGGATCAGAGTCACTCGCTAGCTTCGCATAAAGCAACTGTAGGTATTGGATGGCGAAAGAGCCGCTGTAATAGTCCATCTGAGTGTAGCCAGCCGGTCCATCATTCGACCAGCCGTCTCCGCGGTAGAACGTGTCCAAGTGATCCATATCAGCAAAGATACGCTCCTGTGAGTACGCCGCTCCATTCGCCTTCAGGCCCAAGTTTGCAAAGACTCGGAACCACAGCCAGTTGGTGTTCGGCATCTCCTTATCGTTCATGGAGCCGATCCAAGCGGCGACATTGCTCTTCTGCTTGTCGCTCAAAGGGTCCCAGAAGTCCTTGCCGGCGACCGCCAGAGTGAAGCCGATGGGACACGACTCAACCATGCGTTGGTCTAGGTCTTCCATGTTGCCCCAGAACTCAGGTCCGTCCGGATCTGTTCCAGAAACCAAAGCTTTGACGAACAGATGGGTCTTGCCATATTTCGAATTGCCAGCAAGAAGTGGCGCCAGTCCCCATAGCGGCCTGGCATAGCCTTCTATCTGGGCTGCAGTCTCATCGACTATCCTTGATCGTCAGAGCTCGCTGAACCGACAGACTCTCACATTGGCTCCAAAACCTTGAAGACTTGATCAAAAAAACTCACATCGAGTACCAGTCCCACCAACTCGAACCAAAGCACACTCAGGCGAGAACCCAGCTTCGAGCGGATCGAGCAACGAAGCACAAGCATCTACGACATCCTGTCGGCTTTTGAGCGGGTTTTGAGAGAAAGGATGAGCAGAAAATGGCTGGTTCGCCTCCGCGAAATTGGCCGCAGGAGCCATGGTCTTGAAATAGCAACCTTGCTTCAGAACGACAGAGGAGCAGACGAGGAGCGATTGAAAGAATCGAGAAGAAGCATACAGAACGTCACCTACTGATAATTATTTGGGTGTGAAGAACGACAGCCGACGTCCAAGACCTTGGTAGATCGCCTCGCATCGAGACGAGGCGAAGCTACCCTTGGTAGTTACCCTGTCGGCTATTGATGTTCTGCGGGCAAAAGGTGGAGTGGCGGATAAACTGACGGAGGAATTGCCAGCGAGGGTGGGGCCAGAAGTCGTGTCGCTACTGGACGATACTTCACTTGACGTGGAGTAGGTCTTCAACATGAAGAGACACCAGGTTGTGAAGACACCAGGTTGTAATACATCTTATGATCGATGAAAGCCACGATGCTTCAGGCGATGTTGACAGAGCCTTGAAACTGAAGTTGTACACTAAACTAGTAGTGCCATTATGACCTCAACTTCAAGAACACACCACACTTTCGTTCTTTTCTCTTGAAGTCCGCGCTCCACTGCACGAAGCTGAAAGAGAAACAAGAAAATAGAATCAGGTCGAGATAAAGCAGCCTTTTCGTACACAAAAGTAGACTATACATACAAGCACACACGCTCGACGCGGAAAATCAAAGGAGATGCAAGAATCCGTCCGCTGTGGTGATGAACATGCAAACCGTAGTAGAAAACCCACTTTTTGAAAAATCCCATTCCAAAAAGCACAACGCTCGCTTTCATTGCAACAAAAAAAAAAAAAATCTTTTTTCTGTTCCCTTGGTTTTCCCCGTTCCTGTGTTTCATGTTCCGGTTCGTGTCGCTAAAGGCGCCAAGTATCATACAAAAGTCGAATCGATCGAGAAAACGAGCATCCCGCGCGTTGCTCCGTTACGCGGGCTGATAAGTAGCATAGTCCAGTGTTGGTTCAGGCGTCGTAAGAGATCTCCTCATGCGTCCTAGAATTGTCTCAAAGACATTTATGCGGCGGGGGCACCACCGCGGCCCCTGGTGGCACCACCTGCACCGCCGCGGCCGCCCCTCTGGCCGAAGCCACCACGGCCACCGTCACCACGGAAGTTGCCACGGCCGCCGCGCTGGCCTTGCTGGAAGTTTCCACGCTGGCCGTTGAATTGCTGCTGCTGGTTGTTGGCACGAGTGGTGCGGCGCTCCTCGATCCAGAACTTCTCCTCGCCGATCTGGAAGGGGCTTGCGGCGAGGGCGTTCTTGTAACCCTCAGGGGTCTTGAAGTCGACAAAGGCGCAGCTCTGTGTATGATGTTAGCAAAATGTTGTTAGACTTGGAAGTTGGGCAAAACGTACCTTTGCGCGGTAGATGTCGAAGTAGTTGATCTCGCCGAATTGAGCAAGCTTCTCCTTCAACTCAGGACCCTTGATGTTCTCCTGGACGTTCTTGATGTAGCCACGGGGGTGGCTGGGCTCCTGTTGCTGTTGCTGCTGGCCGTTGACCTGGCGGGATTGCTGCCTGTTGTGGCTGCCACTAACAGCGGTCCACTCGTCGCCGGAAGCGGCGGCGGGAGATGCCTCACGCTTAGCAGCAGGAGTCTGTGCAGATGCAGACTGAGTAGGGGTAGCAGTAGGTGCAGACTTGGCAGCGGATGCAGGCTTCGCGGCCGGGGTGGGTGCAGCAGCGGTTGCGGAAGGAGGAGCGGGCATGGCGACGTTCTTGGTTGCAGCAGAGGCAGCGAGGCTAGCCCAAGTCTTGGGGACTGCAGGCTTCACAGGTGCGGCAGGAGCGGCGGGCTTAGCAACCTTGGGCGGCTCCTCGGTGACGGGTGTGGGCTCGGGGTCGCGAGGCTTCTCCTCAGCGACCTCAGGTGCTTGCTCAGCGGCGGGCTTCTCCACTGCGACCTCCTCCTTAGGCTCCTCGGCGCCGTTCACAGCTGGTGCGGGCTCTTCCTCCTTAGTCTCCTCCTTGGACTCCTGCTGAAGGACCTTCTTCTCGAGCTCCTTGTCCACGACCTGCGCATCGTGCTCGACAGCAGACTTGTCCTCGGAGCTGGTGAGAGTCTTGGGCTCAGACTCCTCAGCAGTAGGCGCGGGCTCCTGGATTCCGCTGGCCTCAGCAGCCGACTCCTGCTGGACCTCCTCAACCTCCTCAGCCTTGGCAGCTTCGACTGGGGCAGCCTCCTCCTCCTCTTCGATCATGTAGCGGAAGATGTCGTTCAGCACGAAGTAACCGTTAGTCTGCGTGGCGAGAACGAAAGTCTGAGTGAACTTCCTGTGAGGTTGCGACTTGTTGGAGATCTCGCCGATGACTTGGATGACGATGTTGATGTCAGAGGCCTGAGAGTCGACGTTGGTGATGCGGACCTTGCAGTCCTGGAATTCAAGCTCCTTTATCCTGTCGTTGATAGCCTAGGACATGTCAGCACATCCGTGCTAGTGATGGACGAGTGTGCGTATCTTACCCTCTGGCCAACGCAGACCTGCACCTTGTCGGTCTCGTTTCCTGAAACGAACTGGGAACGCTTGTTATAGTAAAGCTAAATTCTTCTCATCAGCCAATGTCGCTTTGCTCAAGGTGATCCTCTCAAGACCTACGTAGAGCTTCTCGGGTGTGCGGCTAAGAGTGGTGTAGTATTGCTCGACAAAGTACCATCCGACCTCATCTTTCGGGATCTCGGGCTGGGCGTTGGTAGAAGGAGCGGGCGCGCTGGGCGCAGAGGGAGCCTGGTTGTAGTTTTGCGATGCGTAGCCGTTGTGCTGCTGGTCAAAGCCGTGCTGAGGCGCATAGTTGCCGTTAGGCATGGAGGAAACCTCGGAGGCCATCTTGATATAGAAGTGTCGAGGGGAGGTTGAGGTTTGGGATAAGTTCGAAGAAGGGCGAGATGGACTCGAGATCGATGTAGAGTGCAGGCTATGTGCGATTAGCTTGCGCTTTGGTGATATGAGCAGAAGGCAACGAGTCCTTACCAGAGAGTGGGTTTGAAGGTGAGGGTGGTGTAAGGGCAATGAAGCAAGAGTGATTAGTGGCAATGGAAGCTGAAAGCAGGGATGCGACAAGAAAGGTGGTGGTGATGGGGGGTTGGGTGTGTTGGTGCTAGCTGTATAGACACGTGAGTAGCAGGAGTTCTCGTGTGGTGCGTGCAGCCTGGGAAAACCTTAGCGCGAACTGCCTTTCAGCCTGGCTCGGCCAGCGCCTTGCCGAAACATGCATTCACTTCCATCCGCTACACAGGAGGTATTTCACTTCACAATAGACTTTCACTTCACAATGAAACGGGCTACTCGAATTGTGTCTCGCTTGTTACGGAGTATCGTCATTCCCAGTACCACAACTTATTTCATTAACATCACAAACCTCAAGCCCACAAACCACATACCTCTGTGTCTTACTAAGGGTCACCCCTTGTTTGTTCACCATTCATACATATTTCACTTCATACCTGAATCTTGCTTCACAGTAAGCCGACTACTCAGCTAAAGCGTCTTTTGACGAAAGAGTCAAATATCCAACGCCACAAGTCACGCGATCAAGAATTTGCTCGTTCACTATGCATTTGAATACAACCAAGTATCAGGGTATCTGTCTCTCTGTCTGTGCCTTCATCCATCGAAATCAAGACAGAACTCCGTCCCAAACTCCAGAACCTAAGCAAGTCCAACGTCGGAACAAGCTCCAGAAAAGACTCCTTCCTCGCCCCGTTGTGTGTGTGTCATCTATAGTCATTCGCGATAAACAAAAAAAAAATCCACAAAGTCATCCTCCTCCAATGCTGTGACTTGCAAAACGCCCCGTCCTGGGAATCCAAATAGAGTTCTGAATGCAATCGATTCATCTCCGCTTCATTCCTCATCATCCTCCAACAAGTCAAAATCACCATCGGCCTTGTTTCCTCCCTTAGACTTCGCAGATTGAGCCTTTGGTGGCGACGACGCCGACGCCAGCAGCTTGCGAGGCTTTCTCCTACTCGAGTTGATGCGGATCTCGTTGTTGGCCGGGTTGATTAAGATCCTGCTCTGGACGTTGCTCTCTGCACGAGGACCGCCCACAGGGTCTGCATGCCCTCCGTCGAGCTCGGCCTCGAATGTAGATATGGCGTCACGGCGGTGCTGTTCGCTGTCGTCTTCGTAATCAGATATGCTAGGCTCGCTTACGGCTGAGCGATCGTTGAGCTGGACACTAGTTGGGAGAGGTCCGCCGAAGAGCCATGCTTGCTCGTCCTCTAGCCCGTGACCTTGTAGTTGGAATTCAGAGACGGAGAGATTGTGGGTGCTGTTGTAGCCGTGCGATGGGCTGTTGAAGCCGAGCATGGAGACGCGACGGTCGACGTAGAGCGGGCAGAAGGGCGGGTTGGTCTCGTAATGCGCCTTGTCGGAGTCGGAATCTTGCATCTTCTTTGCGCTGATGTTCTGGGTGTATGCAGGTGCACGTAAACTCCAGAAGCCGTGCGGGCCTTGCTTCGCACAACTACTATTTTTGGAAGATTGAGCCGCTGCGCTGGTTGTAGCGATGGGTGGCAGTCCGAACTCCCGACGACCCTTCGATTCGGCCTTCAATCCGGAGAAGGTGGTCTCGCCCCGCTGTCTGGTCACACGCTGGATCGGATACAGGAAGACTTTGCCGCCGCAAGTGACTGCGATAGACACTCCACCGCGAGTACGAATCCAGCGCACTGTGCGTGCAGCAACGTTGTTTGGGGCATCCTTGTGCTTGACCTTGTTGTCGTCAGCATGCCAGACATCAGCAGCTCCGATACGTGCTGCGCTATAACCTTGGCTCAGACCGCGAGCGATAGCCCGCCCACTAGCGGCGGCGCCTGCGTTAGTGACCTCTCGAAAGCCTGCAAAAGTTGTAGGTATGCCGAATGTGGCTCGACTTTCAGTAGCAACGGGATTGGGCGCCCTCATGGCGCTGACCTGGGTACTCATGGTCTGCCAGCCAGATCTGATGCCTCCAAGGAATCCATTGCTGCTTGGTGGTGACAATCCTGTCGACAAACTGACGGTGGCGTCAGCCTTGTCCACAGGCGCCGCAGTGATGGTGCTCTTGCGGCGACGTCTCTGCGGATCCTGAGAGCGTGGAGAAATCTCGTGGAGATGGACAGTACCGTGTGCTGTCAGCAAGGCCACGAAGTTTCCATCTCGTGCCCATGCAGTGTCGAGCACGACAGCGTGACTGTTTCGTACGATGCGCTGCACTCTGTTCACGTGCGGGCCAATTACGGCATCGCCATTGTCCACGTCACGCCTTTGGGAAGAGCCATGAGCTGCGTGTCGGAGGTCCCAGATGTTTGAGATTTCGCCTTTACGACTCGTAGTCAGTAGCCGAAGCCCGTCTGCCGACAAAGATAGGTAGTTGCAGCCATCATCCAGAGCGAAAGAGGCTAAGGGTGGAGGCAGATGCTTTGCATGATTCTCTTCGGCATCAAGCAGTCGTTCAAGATCCATGATAGCTACTACTGCGGGCTCCTTGGTCGCCCTCCTGGCATCGTCGCCAGGAGCGTTGGTTGGCGGGAAGACCTCTTCTCCGCCGTCAGTCCGCTGAGATGTGCGAGAAGGCGGTGATGGCTGGGTGAATTCTCTCCACCCTGCCATACCCATCTCTATACCCCTACGTGACGCTTTGAGGAATTCTTGAGCAGCCTGTCGAGAGTATTTGGCAAGCACACCTTCAGCATTGAGCCCAACAATGTCGCAAGTAACCAGCGGTTGGGGAGGCGCTAAGTGGGAGCCGACTCCTGGGGGCTGCTGATGATCTTCCGAAAGCGCAAGAGTGCCTTGTACAGATATTTTCGAGGAAGAGCTTGGAGGAACAATTGCCAGCCAACGTCCACTCAAGCTCAGCAGAGGCGAAGTCTGAGGCTCTTGCACATCGCTGCCAAGCACATGCTCCGTGGAAGCATTTGGTTTGGGCTGAATGTCGAAACGCGACTGCAGGCTCGTCCAGTATTTGCCAATGCATCGGAAGCCGCTCGATCCAGCTCCCTCACGTCTTTGAGCAAACACAAAGATCTCGCCACTCTTTCCCGATGATATAGTTAGGAAGCTTCCTTTGGCATCTAGGCGTAGATCGCCAACAGGTTCCGGCACCGTTGCGAAAGAGCCAAGTTTTGCCTCTGGCAAAGCGACAGGCAGGCTTTTGTAGAGTGTGGATACGTGCTTCTGGGTCTGTAGTGAAAAGACTTCAACCGTAGTCTGATAGTGCTTGGCGGTCTCTTCTCCATCAGATGTGTCTTCCTGAGCAACGGCCCTCTGAGGGGGTTCGATCATGGGTCCGTGGACTACGAGAGCCACCAAGGGGAGGAGAGATGGATTCCCGCCACTGGAATGGCTCCAAGGCAGAATCTTTGCTCCTACGACTCCACCTCTCAGCCCTTCTAATCTTCCAACAATCTCCATCTTGTCGGCTAGCACACGGTATACCTCGAGACCACCCTCCCAGCCAACAATTAGTGTATCTTTGGCTCTCGTGGCTGAAGCTGCATCGCCAGCATCGCCGAAGGAGTCGAAACAGCAGCAATAATGTTCTGATCCCGCTTGCTTTCCGCCTTTCTCAGCTTTTGCCGCTCCGAGGCCAAAGTCAAGTCCGGGTACAGCGAAGTAGTGGTTCTGCTTCATGTGTGGCGGATTGACGGGCTCAACGAAACTCTTGCGTGGGACAGGTGACGTGGGCTGTGTTATGGAGTCTGTACGTCGCCTTTCATTTGCTGAGGGTCTCGCATCCCTATCTTGGCCGGGGATGCGCGATGGAATTGTGCGCTTCACAGATGGTGCTGGCGCTGGTGGTGCTTGAACGGTTGCAGGGGTGGCTTTGCGAGGTCTTGGTGAAGAGAGTGGCGAAGAAATGGCCGACACAGCGGCAGGTGAGGGGAGTGGTTTCGGTGAAGGAGGCCGTATCTCAGGCTCTGGTTCGTCCAATCCGGCGTCAAGATCTCCAAAGTCTTCAATCAGTAGTTCGGGTTGCGGGATAGCTGTCTCCTGCTCAAAGTCCAGCTCTACTGGCGGTTGTGGCGGTGTCTGTTCCCACGCCGCCATTGCAGCGTCGTCGTCTTCCTTTACGCCTTCAGGCTCGGAATTCGGTGGCGTGGGTTCAGCGCTCAAGCGCACACCGCTGAGATGGTCGGTAGGCGGGCTAGGCGTGATCGACTTTGGATAGGGAGTATCTTCGGACGCGTCGTCCCACGGCTTCTGCTGGCGGCCATTCTTCTTGCTCTTTTTCTTCTTCTTGGCAGTGCTTGCAGTCGACGGGTGCAGACCTTGGTTGGATGGCGGAGTGGTGCCTGGGGTCGAGTCAAGATCCGGTGTCAGGGTGTCGGCAGAGGGCATTCAGCCGGGTTGTGCGGTGAGAGCTTGTGGGAAGTGTATCGCGCGTGGTGGTGCGTTGGGCAGTAGACTTTGCTGAGGATAAGAGGGAGAGGAGGTGGGAGCTGCTTGCTGCTTGCCGGGCAGTGAGTCAAGCAGGCGGTTCTAGGTCTCAGCGGCTTCGTGACAAAGCGGCGACTGAAAGCGTCGGCTGACGGGTGCGTCGTTGGCGGATGCGTGGAGCGAAAGCGAGCGAAGGCGTAGGCGTGTTCGTGCAGTGATTCTCAGGTATGTTGGCGTGTTTGTGGGCAGTGGACGAGGGAGGAGGACTGGGTGTTAATGTGGTGAGGGTCGGGGAGTGCTATTACGTAGTACCCCAGGCGTACCTGGTAGTGGGGTGTTGTTGATACCGGCAAAGCAGCCGAGCCAACATCCACAGCGGGGAGAGGCCGGCGAGTGTGGGGGGCAAGGAGCGCGATTGGCAGTGGGACAGGCGGTAGCAGGTCTATCGCCGCCGCGTACAGAACTGCTTCAGGTGTGTAGAGACTCGCTGGAGGGCAAGTCGATGTGTGGCGAATGCGGTGAGTAGAACGCGACAGGCGGGTGGAGCTACAGTACATACATCACGGTCCTTGAGGAGGAGAGAGGAGACAGCTCTGGCTCCGACCCTGCAGCAGCCCTGCCCTGCTTCTCATGAGATGGCCCGATGGCCCGGCCGGGCTGATACGTCTTGGAAGTCATGAGAAAGCATCAGCGCCATATCAACCGTCCGCGTGCTATTTCACCGCTCTCCATGTCTGACACGTTCGTGTTGTGACAAGTTGGTGAGGAGACAGGACGTCTGCCTGCCTACATGCGCATTCCCCTGCCGCCGTCGACACTATACCTGCTATCTGCCTACTTACACCCAACAACAACCCCATGCTCCATGTAGGTACCCTCAATCCTCCGTTGCCGACCCACCGATCGTGTCGCCGAGCTAGCTAGACGCCTCAGCCTCGTGCAGCCGCTGCCTCCCGCATCAGTCCTACAAGCCACGTGAGCGGGACCAAGGACACCGCGTCGTGTGTGACACCACTACCATGTGACCGAAGTCTGGCACTCCGTCGTCAGCGGCCATCAAGCGTGACCACTGCTTGATCGAGCCGTAACTCAAATCGCGATCATTGATCCTGCGGGCTAAAGTGGACTGGACGCGTACTGGGAGGTAGGGGAAGGTTAATGCAAGCATGCGGTACAGTCTGTGTGCAAAAGTCTGTACATCAGTGATATATGTGTCTCGGCGGGAATGATTATCCCTAGTATGTACAGAGGCTGAGGTAGAACTTCAGTATTAGAGAAGCAAGTTTAGATTGTTCGTAATCATCTCTATGGGATGTAATCTGACTACTATGCCTATGTATGCCGATAATAGTACAAACCAATGTCACGACATGTGCAGACTTATGAGCTACTACCTGTACATTTACATGCGTTGAACGCTAAGCACTACATTGAAGAACCACGGAATGGAAGCACAGTGTAAAGAGCACAAGTCTATACAAGCAAGATAAACAAACAGATCGTTTTTGTATCCACCATCACCACCACATCATAGGTAGGCATATGCGTAAGAGAACCCGCTCGCAGCATCTGCGACTCGTCACCAACTAGACTAAACTTGAGTGCTAAACGCCGCAATTACTGCACATCCGAGAGTCCCTTTTTGCTTCCCCATAGAGAGAAAACTTTCATGCCCACGCGTCAACGTTAACGACAAAAAAATCAGGAAATGCGCAAACACATCATCTACCTCCTTCCGGGAGGCCTGTAAGCACCACCGGCTCCGGGAGGCTTGTAGGCGCCGCCAGAGCTGGCAGCAGGGCTCTCGCTCCTCTCAGTCTCGGCGGGCCTCCTGGAAGATCCCCAGCGGTCGGAGGGAGGGGCCTCGCCACCGGCAGCCTTGCCACGGAGGTGGGGAGGGACGTAGCCGCTCTTCTTGGGCAGGGCAGCCTCCTCGGTCTTGACGCGCTCGTCCGCAGGTGGTGCGGCGGGAGGTGCGGTCTCGGCAGCCTGTGAGATTTCGCCTCTGGCCTTCATGGCCTCGCGCTCACGCCAGCTGGGCTTCTCGCCAGTCTTGCCAGTGAGGTTGAGTTGAGGACGTCCGCTGGGCTCGGCAGTCCTCTCAAGAGGACGGTCGAATGACCTGCTCGGTGCGTCACCGCCTTGCTTGCGTGCGAGGCGCCTCTGTTCGGCTTCCTCCTCACGCTCGCGCTGCTTCCTGGCCGCCTCCATACGCTCCTCGCGTCTCTTCTCAGCCTCAGCCTTGGCCTCAGCATCCTTGACAGCCTTCTCCTCGGCTGCGCGAGCAGCCTCCTCTTCCTCTCTCGCGATGCGCTCTTCCTCCTCGGCCTGGAAGCGAGCCTCTTCCTCGGCGCGCTTCTTCTCAGCCTCACGCTGCTGGCGGACCTCAGTTCTGCGCTGCTCCATCTTCTGCTGCAGCTCACGCTCAGCAGCCTTGCGACGCTTCTCAAAGTCAGCGTGACGCTGCTCAGTGATGGTCTTGCGGAAGCCCTCGTACGGGCCTACGAGTCTGCTCAGACGGTGCTTGAGCGCAACGTCCTCCTTGTGCTTCTCCTGTGCAGACTTGATAGTCTCGTTCTTCGCGGCCTCCCAGGCAGCGTAGTCCTCCTTGCGCTGCTTCTCGTAGTCGCCGTCAAGGTGCTTGAGCTCCTCTTGACGGTACGCACGCTCGAGGTGGTCCAGACGCTTGGAGGTGGTGCGGACCTTGTCGCCAAGCTCGTTCTTCTCGCGCTCGAGAGCCTGGAGCTTGAGCAGACGGATACGACCAGTATCAAGGTCGTCAAGGTCGATGCCAGTAAGGTCAACACCCTTGACGCCCTGCTTGAGCTCCTTGAGCTGCTTCTCGGCCTCCTCTCTCTGGACCTTCTTGCGCTCCTGCTGGATGCGACGCTCCTCACGCTCCTTGGTCTCTTGAGCAAGACGCTGGGTCTCGGCAGACTGGAGTTCCTGCTGGCGAGCCTTGCGCTTGTTCTCCTCCTCGCGAAGGCGGGCAGCCTGGGCAGTGGCAAAGGAGTCCTTCTTCTTCTGGATCGCATCACGACGGGCAAGGAGCTCTTCACGCTCCTTCTCGAAGCCAGCCTCGGCACGCTTGAGGGCGGCGATCTTGGCCTTCTGGCGGTCCTCGTTGAGAGTAGGGTCGACGTACTGTGCGGTGATGTACAAAGCCTTGGACAGACGAGAAAGTTGAGAGCGAACGATCTCAGCAGGAGTACTCTGCAGACGCTTGACAGAGCCGGTCTCGGCCTCGGCGGATCCAGCAGCAGAGCTGGGGTGCATGGCCTTGGCAGAGGAGAAGACATCGGAGTCGAAGGTGAGGACACCGGTGGAGTGGTCGACGCGGATGGAGAGATCACCCTTCTTGCAGCCGTTCATGATGAACTTCTCGACGGTGGCAGCGCTGACCTGGAAAGGGTCAGGGAACTTGGCAAGCTCAAGAACATCTTCGAGCTTGACGTCAGTGTAGACCTGGGAGAGCTGCTGGAACAGACGAGTGAGGATGACCTGCTGCAAAGGCAGGACGTACTTCCTCATCTCCTCATCGGCACCGATCTGGGAAAGAATGGGCGACACCTTGGCACAGATAGACTTGGGGTGGAAGTCAGTCTCAAGGATGTTGTAAAGGTCGCGGATCTCCGGGCGTGCGCGTTGGAGGATATCCTTGTTAAGCATATCCTTGAACAGAATAGCACGGCTGGGTGGCGAGTTCATGGCAAGAAGGTTAGTCAGACGGGCATTCTTGTTGCTGCGGGCAGTGTCAACGTCCATCATAGCGCCACGGGAGCGGGAAGTGCTGATGACAGGGATGGCAAGAGCAGACAGAAGGACGAAAGAGGCAGCCTTGGAAAGGTCTGCATCGGAGATGTTGGTGGGGTTGTCCTTCTTGGGTGCACCAGCGGCGATGGCGCGAGAGGCACCAGCCAAAAGATTGTAGTATCTGCTGTAAGCGGCAGCGTGGAACAGGTAGTTCTCAGACACCAAGAAAATGCGAGTGAGCTTCTCGAAGTAGTTGGCCATCATCACGTTCTTAGGTGTGCGCTTGGACAAGCTGAGAAGAGTGTGAATATCCTCGACACTCTTGAAAGCCTCCTGCCAAAGCTCGAGCTCGACGGCAACGTTCAGCTGCAAGAAACGAGTGTCAAGGTGACGCTGGAGAGTCTCGGGCTCGCTGAGGTTGATGGCGTGGACCTGCTGGGAGTACTTGGCAGCGTTCTGCAAGTGGTTGCGGAGCAACTCGCAGAGACGTCTGAACTCGGTCTTACGGGTGTACTTCTTGCAGAAGTCAAATGCCTGGTGGGCAGTGGTCTGGTACATGGCCTCAAGACGGGCGTTGTTCTTGAAAATATCCAGAACGGTGCGGTAGGTCTCCCAAAGGAACTTCAACCAGGGAGTGACGATGGCACGGTCGGTCCTGTCCCGGGATTGCTCGCCAGACACGGTGGAGAGGAGGATGGATTCTGGGGTCTCCATAGCCTCAAGATCGCCAACATTCTCGAGCTGACCGTCGGTGGGCGCACCACCAGAGACTTCGTCAGCCTTGGATTGCGCCTCCTTGACCTTGCCCTCGGCGAGGTCGATGAACTTGCGGAAGACCAGCTCGATAGTGGCGACGTTGGTGTTCTGGCTGGTGTTCTTGTAGTTGTAGAGACCGTCCTTGGCAGCCTTGCCCTTCTTGAGATCGACACAGAGCTCGACGAAAAGAAGCATCACCGGCTCGAGGGCAACGATGGTGCTGTTGCGCGTCCTCTTGGAGGTGACATGCTCGTGGAGAATGGACAGAGCAGCCTGCTGCTGGCCGACGCCAATCAGTTCCTGGGCCCTCTTGAGAACATTCTCCGGGCGGGTGTGCGGTGGCGGAGGCATGTTGGGCGACCTCCTCTGGTGTTGTCCGGTGGAGAGGATGGATTCGAGATGCGCACGACGTGGTCAGGTCGTGGCAGATGTCGCGTGGTGGGTGGGCAGCGGGTGGTGATGGGATGCGTCAAGCGATTGCTAGAAGCGCACAAGTCTCGAGCGAAATTCCACTGGCTGATATCAGGCAGCCAGCAGGGAGAGATGGAGTGCCTTATGCACGTGCCCTGCTATAGCTCAACAGCACTTAAGAGCACAGCACTACTATCGCGCCTATTGTTGCAACGCGATAGCCAAATAAAACATTGGTATACAGTCCGTCAACTTTTCGAGCGTGACTCAGAGGGGTAGATACATCAACATCAACAGACTAAGCGTCACTCTGCATACCCGCGATAGATTCTAGCCTTTGCTCCTCTACAATCTGCATACTACTACACCGCCAGACTGCGCTGCGCTGAGCTGGAGAAGCCCAGCCGGAGACGAGACGAACTTTGCGGGCGCGTTGGCCATTTGGCGCTAGCGTCCTTCTCCTCCCCCCGGCCATCCCTTGAACTCCATCTGCCATTATTGCTGGTACGACCTCGTCCACGACTGCGCTGAGACACCTTCCTTGCCGCCCACAGCCAATACCGCCCGCTCGAGCTGTGTCCCCTCCACGGCCGCGTGCTCGTCGCCTGCCTGTCGGGTCCCTCGCCCACGTCTCACGCGCGCCTCCCGTCCGCCCATAGGAGCAGCTCGTCTCTCGCGACACACCCCAAACGCACCCTGCGCCGCGCCCACCAACACCGCCGCCCGTCCGCAGCGATCCTGTGCTGGCCCGGCCGCACCACGTAGAGGCATGTCGCACGAACCAGACTTGACATGACGTCCAAACCCTGATCTTGCAGGAGCTGACCGGTGTCTGTTGCGCCAACAGAACCCGTACATTATCTTGCATTGTCGCGGCGCATATCGTCACCCGACCACACCGCGACTTCGCCCGCCGCCGCTCCGCCTGCTATAAACGCCTCGCGATCACAACTTTCGCCGGCTCCTAGAAACGCTCATTTTCTCACCCATCCACCACTTCCACCACCGTCACCATGTCCAGCCCATACGAGATCCGTAGCAACGACAATGGCAAGAGCAAGAAGCAGTCAATGGCCGAGCTGAAGCTTAGGCGGCTTACAGAACTCAACCAGCGTCTGCAGGAGGACCTGAACCGCAGAAGGATACCCGTGTCGGAGGCTGCCCTCGAGTGCGTACCCCATTATCTTCGGCCTCATCTGTCGTCACAATTACACTTGCGACAATGTCCCGCTAACATATCTCAGCCTCATTGCATTCACAGACAAGGAGCCCAAGGACTTCATGGTACCCAGCCGATGGGGAACAGTAAGTATCACATGTGTCGCGTCATGATTTGCAATATCATATGCTGACATGAATTAGATCGACAAGCGTGAAGATCCCTATGCGCCCCAGCAGCAGAGTGGATGTTGCACAGTGATGTAGGACATCTGCGGCGCAGACGACAAATGATAAACGACGGGTCATGCATTGACGGCAGAGACCACCTTCGAACACCAGTGTCTGCTGATCCGGCAGTAGAGCGACGGACAGCATCATCATACCCACTGGAAACGGGCCTTTACTCGGAAATCGGCCGGCTTTTGTGCTTGCTTACTCTTCTAACACGAGCCACCACCACCACGAAAACCAAAGGCTGGCTCGACGATTTTTTTCTTCAACCGGGGATGGGAAAGCTTGGTGGAAAATATCTAGGAACCCCTTACAGCACGAAGCAACTTTTTTTTTTCTTTCTCCTTCTGTCTTGCGCAAACACACAAAAAAAAAAACACCAGTCTCTTTTTGGACTCGAAGCAATCTTTCGGAGCAGCGCGAGTTCCAAAAATCTCATCCGGCCGAAAAATGTACAGCGCGATGCGATAATCAAGGCAAGGACTTACGAGGCGAGAAGGCGAGGGAGAGTTTGTTGTACTGATACCGTTTTTTTGAATGCTACTTTGTTTCACTCGGACATCTTCTCGTGACAGCGCTTCTGTTGACAGCATACATGCTGACTCGAGGTTCTTCCGACGAGTGGTAGAATCCACGCGCAGCGCCTGTGATGTGCGCAGGCGTCCGTAGAGCTAATGTCCATGTGAGATGTGATCTGCTTGAGCAGACATACAAAGTGCCGAGAGTCATGATCGTGTTAGGTGTGGTATCCGCACATCCGTGCTAATCCAGCTTTGGACCATGTCTGTGAACGACTGCACACGCATTTGTATATGTACGTAAAGACGCATGTGGTCCATGAAAACATCAAGACTTGGGACACCCCGCGATTCTATCCTAACCCCAGTGATCACACATGAGGTCCATGATATAAGTAAAAAGTCCTTGGTGTCCTATACTCGATATGTGAGGCATCTGGGTCGATCTGGATACCTATATCAATTGATGAGACTCGGGACATGTCGACGTCGCCATCAATCAGCGAGCATAAATGTAGGCGTTTGGTCTAGATGCCCTCGCATGTAGTGGTGTTACCTAAGCTCAACGACACAACAACAGGTAGATGTCCGACATTAGTCATGTGCGGACCATACCTCAGGGCACAAAGTAGTCCATCATCTCAAGAACCGAAGGTGAGAACCCGCAGCCCCGATCTCTATGCATGTCAGGAGGTGCCGAGATCCATCATCACATCCTTGCAATGTAATACCGGCAGGGAGACAAAAGAAAGCCATACAAGGTACATACCGTGTCGCATCTCCTGCTTTGACCGTAGCGCGACATCTCTAATCCGGTAACATTGTACGGTACCTCGCGCGGAAGTCATGTTTAGGCTGAGATTCCCGTACGAGTGACTCGCGCGCAAAAGCAAGACCAAGGGACCCTCGCCTGGAGTTCTCATTTGTCAGAAATGCGCGAGAAACCCACACGCCGCTCCCCAAATGCAAACCACCCCGCGCTATTTCGAATGGGGTATTGAAGTGACCAGGCTTTGCCGAGAACAGGCTTCCGGAGACCTGCATTATTGCTGTGTGTAGAAGAAGGAAAGAAGGACTTCGCAGATTCGACTGGCTCCACCTCCACCGACATCACCTGGTGTAAGGTTTGAATTGACCTAGTTACCTGCAGACGAAAGCCGAACCTTTGCCAGGCAGGAAGGTTGCCCGTGTTTCTCGTACTTCCGTACCGTTCACAGACGCTCGCGAGAGAGAGGTGGCTGGTGCAAAGGCGATGAGCTACGGAGGTACCCCACGCTCAATCGAACGCTCGCCGAAGTTGTCACCGGCGGAGGACCGATCAGCCATACGAATACAACATATTGAGGCGTCCTTCTCGCTGCTTATTACATGCGATCGATGACTTGATTGTTGCGTCGTCGTTTTCATGTCTTCGGCAAGATGCTTAGTAGCATATATGCATATGAAGATATATCGTAACATCGTCTGCATGTCATTTCGCAAGGGCCTTCTGGCAAGATCCGAGCGGTTGAAGCCAATAGCGTTACAGTTGAATGTCACATGCGGGGAGTGGAACATGTCGCCTCGCACGATGGATTACGGCGAGGATTAATTTTTTTGCTCCTGCGCCACAGCTGTGCGCCTCCCGGCAGGCACATGCCAGTGAAATGCCTGCATGCACATGCGCCTCATCGTGGGGGCGCGGCGATCCTTGCCGGCTGACTGCTTGTTCCAGCGTGATGGGAGGAGGACAAGATGCAGTCGGCGGTGGTGCCAGGACAGGCAGGCCTTCTGACCCGCGCATCAGCTGTCCGAGGCAGCGAGTGGCCGCTCGACGGGCAGCTACTGGAGATTTGGGTTGGCGGCTGTATAGCTAGCGGCTTCAGCAGAGTCTAGCGCTGCTGGCCGGGTCGAGGGTTTGGAGAGCTGGCTGCGCAGTGGGATGATGGCGGCGGGCGTGGAGTGGAGTGCGCGGGCTCGTCTCGCTACAGACCGGGCTGCTCTGCGCTGCGCTGCGCTGCTCGTCAGGCTGCGGGTGCTGTCGCGGTGCTCTGACTTCACTTTCACTTCCATCGGCCCTTCCCTGCCCACGGCCTTTCTCCGTCTCGAGCAAAGCCTGTCGCTATCGCTATCGCCCATTCTCTCCATACCCTCTGCCGTGCTCGTGTGCTCACCACCACCCTGCCGTACGTGCCCTCGCCGCCAACTTCGACGCTCAACTGCGACGCAGTTATTCCCGCTTGCCCAGGACTCGGCCTCGACGCAAGCCGCGGCCTGCCACCTACACCACCAATACTGCTACTTGTCGCGCAATTACGGACCTCACCCGAATCATACCACGCTCCGCGAGCCACCCACGGCCACTCGCGGCCTCCTCAGCTTCTTCAAACCCTCCCGCCTACGCAATAGCACGTCGCAGCCTCGCGACTCTGCTGGTCGGACGCTCGTAACAAATTGCTGCGGCCACCATACCACGCCAGCATGAACACTCCCGCCGGCCACATGTGGTCACAAGCACAGGATAACATGGATCCCATGGCCACTATGAACGGCAACCTCGACGATCTCTCGAACATCTTCAATATTGACGAGTTCGACCTCGACAGTCTGCCCAATATGGATGCTGGCTTTAGTGATCAAATGCCTCCATCGCACCCAGGTACACACCCGAGTACGCCATTCGACGAGAACATGGGACAGCTCGGTGCGCCGCCAGGAACGGCTGCGCAAGACTTTGGCGCACACAATGGCTTCGACATGCAAGGGTCTATGAACAATCAGCAGCACTTTGGCAACCAGACGATGGTCACTATGCCTTTCGGCGCAGACTCGATGTACCAGCCATCCATGCCGCAACAGTACCCTCACCAGCAACAGCAGAATTTCCATTTCCAGCAGCAACAACAGTACCCTTCGAACCAGGTTCCTCCAACACCTGACAGCCTTGAGCTTCATGGAGAAGCTGGTCGTTTTATGCAGCAGCAGATGGACGCTCAGCAAAGAGCCATGTACGAACAACGATACCAGATGCGCAAGGAGCAGCTGCAATTTACTCCCATGGCCTCACCTTCGACCACGCCATATCACATGAATACCGAATTCCCAGTCTCCGGTGACTTTTTCTCGCCGCTGACCTCGCCAGCGCTGCACGCCCAAAATACGTCCCAAATGCACCAGCAATTCGTGCCACAGCCGCAAGGTTACTACACAAATCCAAGTACTGCGGCAAGCTCGGCCGCACCTAGCCCTGTGGACCCTAATAAAGACGTCGAAATGATGGGCGATGGGACTGTGAATTCGGAGCCGGCCACACAGAGCAAGAAACCAACTCGGAGAAAGCCCGCCACACCAAGAACTTTCGCGCTCAATAAAGTGAAGCAAAGCCCGATTCAAAAAGCACAAAAGAGAAAGTCTGTCGCTCTTTCCAATGTGGACACAGACGCTGCCATGCAGGATGTTCAGAAGTCTGGTCACATTGCACCCAAGTCAGCGGGATTCCAAATGCCGCCTTTCCTCGAGAGCTCTGAGAATGATAGTGTTTCGCCCGAAGCTTTGAGCGACATACCTATGGGCCCTCCGCCAAGACCAGGTTCAGCATACCAGTCGCCTGCGCTGATGGCTCAAAAGGGAGAGCTTACTGGACCGGCTGCAACCCCCAAATCCTTGTTGTCGATGAAAAGTGCCTATGACGCAAATCCTGCGAGCTCAGGCATCTCCGGACAGATGGGACAAGCATCATTGGAAGATCTTGAGCTTCCCGAAGCTGCTGATGGCCGCGAGGCCGAGCGATCTAAAACTACTATTGTCCAATCAACAAGCTCACAAGAGCACACACCACGCCTTAACGCCTCACGCAAGACCCCTAAGCTCGGTCCATTGAGCACCCCGTCGTCTGGTAGACCGCTATCAATATCTGGTAGCCCTGCAATGTCTCCTATGACTGCGAGCACACCAGCGGGCATTCTGAAGGACAAGAAGGATAACAGGAGCGCTCGCGGTACAAGCAAAAAGCGAGGCAGCGTCTGCACAACGTCGTCAGCTTTGGCATCTCCAGCTTTGCGACCCAAGGTCAGCCCGAGTATCAAGCCGCTCTTACCAGAAGGCAGTAAGTCGATGCCACCTAGAATGATCTTTTGTGCTGCACATAAGCTAACAGATATCTTCTAGCCAATCTGCATTCACCCACACATGCACTTCTTCTTGCCTCGAAGTCAAATTACCAGAATCTCTTGGAGGGCAACCACCTGCCGGGCATCTCGTATCCTGATTCGCTTTCTACCGGCCTGACCAGCAAAAGGACTTCCCACAAGGTCGCTGAGCAGGGTCGCCGAAACCGCATCAACGATGCTTTGAAAGAGATGCAAGCTCTCATCCCGGCGTCTTCTGGTGCTCGCGCCGAGGAGCTTATGACGAATGGCGGCGGTGACGATGACAGCCAGGAAGCCAAAGAGAAAGACCGCGACGCTGCGGTCAAAAGCAACAGCTCGAAGGCTGCGACTGTCGAAAGCGCTAATCGATACATTCGTGTGCTGAAAGACAGCGATGCTGCACAGAAGGCGACCATTGCAGAACTGCAGAAAGCTATCGATGAAATGCGCATGAGGCTGGGCGAGACGACCGAGCCGGCCAATGACAAGGAACAAGCAGCTGCAGCACCAGTTCCAGCATCAAGTACCCCGACGGCAGCAACGCCAGCCGATAGTGGTGCAGAGAAAACGGAGAAGGCCGACGTAGCTTCGCCTCAGACAATGAATGAGTCGAAGGATGTCGTAATAGCAGATGCTGTGCCTGCGGATGCGGTGAAGTGAACACCAGAGGCGGTGCATATATATTGCACCAGGACTTATCACTTCAAAACAACCACAGCGCCACACAAGACACTGCCTATGTCGACATCCCACATGCTCGCATCTCTTGACTGATTTTGTCTATTATCGAGAACCAAGCAACACAGCAGACGAACTAATGACGAGCACACTGCGATGTTAGTTTCGTGCGCATGCACGACTCTAGTCACGAACAACATGCCGAGGATTGCATAATACGACCCCGTACGTTTGCGATGCCAAAAAGGATAGATTAGATACCCACCGAGGGCTCACTCCGATCGACGTGACTCGATCGTCATTCGATTCGCGCTCCACTAGTCAGCGACATCTACTTGTAAATTTACAAATATTCGAAATTCTGTAATACCCATCAGGAAGGGCAAAGATTTTTTAACAAGAACTCCTTGACAGTAAACAACATGACTTTCTACGTTTCAATGCACAAAAACCTCCACACTAACCTCATTGCTCCACCCAGCCTCCTCTCCCATTTCCTTCCAAGCCCTCTCAACATCCACTTCGAGCACTTTCCCACACTGATCATTGACCTTGACACAACCAAGCGGCACCGGCTTTCCGTGGATCATCACCATGAAATCGTCTTCCAACTTCCTCGCTTCCAGATCCGAAACATACAGTCCCAGCACGCCCAAAGCTTTGAGCGAAACCCATGTCCGTAGCCTACCATTGTCTTCCACGTAGACGTCGGTGCCGCTGACGGCCGCTGAGCCGGTCATCTTGCCTAGAAGACCCATGATCGCTACGGAGAGGGGTTTGTCCCGCACGGTGAAAGAGCGGAGAGTGTAGGCGGTCAAGATCTCCCAACTGCGAGCGTTGAGTGAGAGGCCGACCATGTTTGCTGTGAAGCTGTTCTTGCCGTCGTCACCGCGATGCATGGGCTTGGACACTTCTCCTGTCGTGAAAGCCGACACAACGTACGATCCTCGCTCCGTCCCAGGGAAAGCGTCAAGGTGCACGAACTCACTCAGCGGCTGCGTGGAGACGTTGAAGACCCCAAGAATGCCTGTGCCAGTGTGTGAGGCCCCAACGTAGGTTGAGATCTTCAGCAACGCCGCGGCAGAGTACTCGTTGTACGGATCAGTGGCTTTGCCGGCCAAATGAGGACGCAAGATCACGGTCTTGCCTCTCGTGGTTGGCGCTGTGATTTGATTAAGTAAGGGTAGGTTGTGGTTGCCGGGCGTGTCGGTGATGTAGATTGGTCCACCGGAGACTGCGCGCGCCGCGGCGTGGAAACTCGCCCAGGGGTGGGAGGTTTGGAACATGTCCCAGTCGGGCAGGACGTTGAGGTGTTGTGTCAGGAGGCTGTTGTGTGCGTTGCAGAAGATATGCCAGGGGTGGGAAGCGTCTATTTCGGGGAAGAAATCGTCGCTGGGAGATGGTGGTCAGCGGTTGCGCGAGATAACGTCTTGGGATTTTTAGAAGGAGCTGCATACCTGTTGCGTACCAGTAGACGAGGCTTGTTGCGCGGCAGCTGACTGTGGAAGAGAATCTCAGGCGACTGGGACATGCAGCTGATGGCACGAGAAGACAAGTGGCGCAAATGCGCTATAGTCCACGCATCTTGATACTCGGTGATCATCGAGCGTCGATCAGGAGCGTGCTGAAGCATGCTGAGGAAGAATTGAGCATCCGTTTTGGCGCTGTCGACTCCGACGCTGGCCAGAAATGCATAGAAATCGTTGTACATCCGTTGGCAATCTTCAGGCGCAACGACTGTGAACTTGCCACCAGCGACGCCTGGCTCCTTTTCTACTTCGATGGTCTTGTAGTTGTCTGCAATCCATCCTTTGGGACTAACACCGCCCCAGTATCCCAGTATGGCGTGCCAGACTGCGATGTGCTTCACGTTGGGGTGGCGTTGTCGTATTTCGGATGTCAGTGTTTTCATTCCGTTTGGAAATCCATCTTTGTTTGCTTCGAAATCAGTCCAAGCGCGCTGGAATTGTGTTTCTCCGGAAGAGAGGGATTGCCAGTTGTCGTCGATGATGAGGTTGGTGATGTTGATGTTCTCTTTCGACAGGTGATCGAGAGCTTGAGATACTTTCTCGGCTGTGAGGTCCTGACCTATTCCGTTCCAGGTGCACTGTCATAGTAAAGATATCAGATCAGCACGGTTTCCTCGGTTGTCAAGCTAATCGCTGAATTTTGACTCACGTATGATAGACCATCGTACCACTCTTCCAACCATTCAGGCCGCACTTTTTCGTCCGTGAGTGCATCAATCTCCTTTTGTGCGGTGGCCGAACCATTGTCAGCAACGACCTTACGAGCATGATACATGACAGCACCATTGGCGACTTCGAAGCTCTCAGCCACTGCGACAAGCACTTTACTTGTGCCAGCCTGTTCTCGATCGTTGCGGCCTTTGATGATGAGGTTGCCATCGTCATCGTTGAAGAATGTCGTCAAGACATCTTGCACACCACTGACAGCCAGACAGACAACGTGCATCCCGTCCGTGCGAAGAAAGGATACAAGTACACCATCTTTGTCCAGCTTTAGATCAGTCTTGCCTTGTCGAGGTGCAAGCCAAGGGCTCCAGAGTCTCACAAGGCTGAACCATCGGCTGAGCTGGTTGGCTTTGCCGATCTGATGATGGCTCCAACCCGACTCTTGACCTTCTGCTGGACCAACAGGGCAGGTGAGGGAGTACAAAAGAGTATCGTCCGTCTCTGGTCTTTCGGGCTTGACCTCGATATCTGAGCTAAGTCCCGCGAAGAAGTGCTTCAGATCGTGTTGTACGTTGCGTTGGAATTGGTTCCCTTGGTAGTGAAGCTCACCATCTGCAATTCCGGTTGACTCCTTGACCCATTGCCACCCTTTGTTAGTAGCCATCTGGAATTTAATGGTGAAGCTGATGGATCGAGCCTCTTTCGGTACTCCTTTGAGTTCGCCTTCGAACCAGTTTCGTGACACACGACGATCCAAGGGCTGGCCAACTAGCATGACATCTTCATATTGCCTGGTGGGCTTGAGGGCTAGCTCGGTCCAATCACAATGTCCTTTATGGTTGTGATAGACACAAAGCTGTGGATCGTCTTCGCTGACGAGGCTCGGGCTAGTTGTCTCGAGAAGCACAGCGAACTTGACGCTGCTGCTCTCTTTTGCAACTTGGGTGACTTGGGCCAGAGGAGGTATACACGTGATTCGAACATCGACTCCATCATCAGCTTTCACTGGGTAGAAAGCTGGCTTCCTCTGCGGAGGCATCTGCTCGGGAAGGAGATCGGACATCTCAGATACTGGGACAGGCGGATAAACGCGTTGTCCTGTGTTGGTGTCGCAGTCTAGTGCAGGTCAGATCACATTGCCTTGAGGACATCTGCTGTCTGCGTGGGGCTAGTAGGAGCGTAGCAGGGAACATGGCAACACATACAGCCGAAGGAGATGCCTTTCTGTTTAGCTCGTTTGATGACCATTGGGATGCTGGATGCTAGTGACAAGGACGATATGCAGGAGGCTTGTGAAGAGTGTAACAACAAAACAGAACCTACAGACAACACAAGTGGAATTACAGCAGCCGTGTACTACTCACCGTATGCTAAGTAGCTTCACATCGGCAAAGACTCCAGCAGCAGCAGCAGCGATGGTGCACGTCAACGTCACCTCGATGCAGGCGCGAGCCAGAGACCCTCACCAGCTGCTGTCCCAAAGAGGAGAAGCCGACGTCAGCCCTGCTGCAGCTGTGGAAATTCTTCTATCGCCGACCGAGCTGCCTCTGATTGCGCGCTCTGCCCTGCTACCCATTGCGCCACGATGTTTGAATCAATCTGCGCACTGCCGCTGTCTGGCGAGCTGTTCACCCAGGCCGTCCATCCGTCCGAGCCATTGATCGCCGTCGGCCTCAGCAGCGGACATGTCTCGACGCTGAAGCTGCCGCCGGTCGATGAGGATGGCACCCCGGTGTCGTCGGGGAGAAGAGGCAGCAATGGCACAGACATGGTCGAGACCGCATGGCGCACCAGGAGACACCAAGGCAGCTGCCGCAATGTCGCATACAGCGTGGATGGCCGTCAGCTTTACTCCGCTGGCACTGATGGTCTCGTCAAAGCCGCCGACAGCGAGACCGGCCGTGTGGTTGGCAAGCTTGCCATTCCCATGCCTCTTGGATCGGCAGAGATCGATGCACCTACCGTGATCCACGCTCTCAGCCCGCAGACGTTTCTCCTCTCTACCGACTCCGGCGCATTGCATCTCTTCGACTTGCGCGACCCAGCACCTTCCCTTCCGATCGTCGACAACAAAACTGCTTTCGTGACTGGCAGGCCTTCCGCTACTCACTACCCACACAGCGATTACATTTCCTCGCTGTCTCCACTCGCACCTTCCAAAGAGTCAACATCCGGATTCAGCAAGCAATGGATCACAACCGGAGGCACGACTCTTGCCTTGACCGATCTCCGCCGCGGCGTTCTTGTCAAGAGTGAAGATCAAGAGGAGATCTTGCTCTCTTCGCTCTACATGACCGATCTGCCCGCGAAGAAGAGCAGAGGCTCTACAAAGGAGAAGGCTATTGTTGGCGGAGGAGACGGCGTGATCACACTTTGGGAGAAAGGACAATGGGACGACCAAGACGAGAGGATCACTGTTAGTCGCGAGAAGGAGACTTTGGATTGCATCACTGAGATTCCGCGCGGCATCGGCGGCTATGCCAAGAAGGTGGCCGTCGGTCTTGGAGATGGTAAGATCAGATTTGTCACTCTTGGTCAGAAGAAGGTGGTCGGCGAAGTACAGCACGACGAGGTTGAGGGTGTGATTGGATTAGACTTCGATGTTGGCGGAAGGATGATCAGTGGCGGTGGCTCGATCATCAAAGTATGGCAGGAGCCACTGGCGACCCAAGGAGAGGACGACGAGGATGAGGAGGAAGACAGCGACGTCGAGGTCGAAGCTGGCGCGAAGAGGCCCGCCGCTGTGTCTGATGACGAGGACAGCGATGCTGGCGAAGAGGCGTACGAGAGCAGCGACGACGAAAAGTCTTCCAAGCGGAAAAAGAGGAAGAGGGGCAAGGGATCTGACAAAGGAAACAGCTTTACGTTCTCTGGACTGGATTAAATATTCTTGAATTGTGTTGATTTGCGATGATACCCATGAGGTGGTTAGGTATGTATGTTCAAAAAGCAACTGCTAAGTTACCTACGACGACCCAGAAGCTGCCTCGAAGACAGCAATAAATTCCCAGCATTTGTGTGCAACAACATTTTCAGTCGAGATTTGTCACTCTCAAAGTTACATCTTGGTTGGCTTGGAGCCCTATGGAGCTCAGTCGATCGAGTATACCGAATGTTCACACCCACCGAAGCTAGAACGATCAAAGTCTCGACCGCTTCTCCACGGTCGTGCTATCCATCCTCGTCCCCTCATCGTCCTGCTCAGCGACTCGCAGGTCAGGCAACGAAGCTGGCATGATGCGCCGAGGCGAAGTCCCAGGGATGCAAGAATACTTGTCAAAATTATCGACTTTCTCGTGTTCGCGTAGGAAGTCTTCGTCCAGGAAGCACTGCCCTGTAACATCCTCAGTTGGGGACTCAAGGATGGCGATGATGGCGTCGGAGAAAATTGTGGGTTTGCGAAGGTCGGTTCTGTCGGTTTTGTGGGATTGAGTGGCGGCCGATTCGATGGCCTGTGTGGGATCGTCAGTAGATATTCCATGAAGCGAGAGCAGAATGACGGTGAACTCACAGCTGCTGGCCAGATACTGGAAATCGCCATTCCATCTCTACCTTCTCTTCTCCAATCCATAGCCAGGCCCATTGTCAGCACGCTCATGCCGACTTTGCCCATAGCATAAGCTGTCTTGCCACGGAAAAAGCGACTGTAGACCGGAGGACTAACGACAACTACCCGTCCTTTGCCTGACTTGCAGAGATGGGGCAGACAAGCCTGAATGCAGCCATAGAGGCCTTCTGGGTTGACTTGCTGCATCAGCTGGAATCGCTTCATTGGCGTGTTCGCCACGCTCGACCACCAGATGGCTCCGCTGTTGTACACGAGCACATCCAGTCGGCCGTATGCTGCAATCGTGCTGTCTATCAACTTCTGGACGCTGGCAAAGTCTCGCACGTCGACTGAGATGGCAGTGGCTTTGCCGCCGGCTTCGGTGATCTCGCGTGCTACTGTGTTGATTGTGGAAGCTGACGAGTTGGGATCGGGAGGGAAAGGTGAACATTTGGTGGCATCTGATGTTGTTTTTGCGGCTACCACGACTGTACGCAACCTTACATTAGCATTTTCGAGCTTCAAAGCACAAGATTATCATATCTTACCGGTATATCCGGCTTTCGCCAGGTCGATAGCCACTTGCCTTCCGATGCCTCGCGATGAGCCAACCACCATTGCCACTTCCTGCTGGTGATCACGTCTGTTCGTGGCCATGTTGTCGACTATTACAAGTCTTGATGCGTGGGCCGGTGACAATGCTCGAAGGCCTTCAAACACTCATGTTATAGTCGTGCACATGCGAGCCGAGGCTGATAATGTGTCGTCGGCGTTCTACATGCTCAGTAATCACAAAGTTGTACCGTGGTGTTTGTGCATGTGGGCTCTACTGCGATGCTCGTCCAGGGCATTACCCTTCGAGTATGCACGAAACTGACAGAGCAGGTGCACGTACCTATCTGCTTTGTCCAGAGGCACATCAAGGTATTGAGGTGAGTTGCGGTGAGTGGTCGTTCGGCGATAGGGAGCGAGCCCATGCTGCGCGGGGTCGCTCACACCTGCTGGGCTCTGTTTAGAGTGCCTCCTCGGCTGCGGACACATGAAGCAGGACAGCCAGTGAGTATTGTCGCCGAATTGGATTCATATTCCCGGAATGCTAGGGCAGTTTCCCAAAGATCAATTGTAATGTTTGACTACCTGGAAAGAGTCCATTGGCACCTCAACACTTGCAATCCTGCCGTTTGAGCTGCATGTTTCGTATTGAACCCTGCATGTCAGCGTCACTCTAGACGGGGCCCGCTCGGTCCAAGCAACACGACGTGAAGACAAGAGAGGTGGGGCATCTGCCTGGTATCCACCACGTATTTATAAGAGCCTCGCAAATCTCCAGCTTGAAGTCAATTCTACACCTTCACCTACAATCAGCACTCTCACCAGAAGTCAGTGGAATCAGACATCGCCCGCAAGACGACAAACTGACATCCTCCTCAGCTCACAACAACCGCAAACATGTCTGCAACTACCACCGGTAAGGAATATTGAAGATACACACAGCTCGAGTTGGTACTGACAAAGCGACGCAGTCATCTACGAGAAGGGCACCGACTTCAAGATGGACTACTACCTCAAGACTCACATGCCCCTCGTTCAAGAGAAGTGGGCTCCCTTCGGTCTCAAGTCCTGGAAGGTCGGCAATCCCTCCACCGTCTGAACTATCACTCAATAGCCAACGTCTGACAACGTCGCAGGTCCTCAAGTTCGGAGATGATGCTCCCTACTGCGTCCAGGCCACCCTCGAGTGGGGCAGCATGGACGACTTCAAGAAGGCTTCCTCCAACGAGGCCGCTCTCCAGGCTGTCATGGCAGACGTGAAGAACTTCGCCAACACCACCCCGAAGCTCATGACTGGCGAGGTTGTTGCATCCCAGTAAATTTTGCGCAGTACGAGAGTTGTAAATGACCTGCTTGAGCAATAGCGGACTCAAGGCTTGGGCGTACATATCTTCCAACCTCCTTGGATCTTTATCCGAGGCGATGTATGAAATGATTACACGATGATATTTGCAACTCGCAGCGTAAATCACATCCGTATATCAGAGTGGAGGTACATGTCAGCCATAGCATAACGCTGGTAGACGCTGTGGCTATTGCAAAGGAAAGCAACTCAACTGCTACAGCTGAGACAGCTCTTACAGCTTTGGTGTTTGGTCGCTGCTGCTCGACATTGGCATGACAAAGCTATCCTGCACCTCCCGCCAAACACTCTCATTGCTCTGTTCCGCTACAAGCAGCGACTCTACCAGCCTCCTGTGCGAAAGTCGTCGATCAGCTAACAATCCGCAAAGAACGCAGAGAACGACCCAACTCACCAGAAATTCAGCCATTCAGGTCTCTCCCTCACCCTCTTCATACTCAACTCATCGCTATACCTCACATAAACCAAAACTTCCTTCTCACTCTTCCTCCTCGTAAAAACTGCAAACGTCAACACGCCCACATCACTCCCTCTGCACCATCCCGAAAACTCATCCAAACCTTTGACCAGATCCTCCCTCTCCCCTCTACCGACACAACTCAACCTACGAACGTCGACGAAAACCCCATCACCTCCCCTTGTCTCCCCCTGCGAGGAACTCGTCACATAGCCTGCAGCCAAATACCAAGCAAGCATGCTCCCCTCTTTCCTACAAAGTTTCTCCTCCGCCACTAGTTTCTCGAATGGCTGGAAGAAGGTCGTATCGTTGAGCTGTTCTTTCAGGGCAGATTTGGAGCTGTAGATTTCGAGGCCGGCGATGAGTAGCTCGTCATTATTCTCTTTGGGGCGTGCATGTAGGGGTGTGAGGTAAGACCATGCTGTGCAGCGGGATGATGGGAGGCGATAGTAGCCTCGAGCTCCTCGGCGGAGGTTGGCGAGGAGGGTTGATTGTGCGGATTTGGAGGATGGGTGCATGGTCACGAAGAGGGCTATGTGGTCGTCCATTGGCGCGATGGGAGTTGTGATGCGATGATTGTCGGGTTTTGATAATGAAAGGATGTATGGTATGTAGTCTGGTGGCAATGGGATAGCTAAGGTGAAACCAGATGGTGAGATCAAGATCTTAATGGATACGTTCTCTCCCAATCTTTGCTCCCACTGATATTTTCAGTACAGTGGATACTAACTTCAAGAGAGGTAATGGCATCGGCGTAGATCCATCTACTCAAACCGAGATCATGGTGTACATTTCATGTGGATTTGGCGTGGAATCCATCGAAGCGGGGTTTTCTGTCCCGCGATCCGAGGTGAAAACACGATGTATTGTTCCAAAGGCATGTGCAACATGTGAAGTATTGGATTCTCAGCTACAAGATTTGACATAACGTGCTTTTCTGCAGTGGGTCACTAGACTCTTCAACACAACTATCGCCTGCTCCAATGCACTCCCAACTAAATGATGTTCCACCGTCTTTCGCTGTAGTGTCAATGCCTGTGACTGTCGACAGGCTACTTTTCGCCCAATGGATAGGCAACAGGTGGCAAGCCGACTTCCAGATCTCTGAGTGCTCGGTCAAGCTCTGCTTGGGTTGTTGCCATCCTCTTGTTAGATGTACCGTATTGTGCAGCTTGAGTCTCGACATCCTCCTCGCTCAGCCTTTCAAGATTGCCAGACTTGTCTGCTGTGAAACTCGTCAAAGGCATGGAATCACTTCCGTTGCTGGATTGAGAGCTCTCATCATGTATCCTCTTGCTCGTGCGGCGTGAGGTCTGGTGACTGTCAGATCGCGCCGACGAGAACACGCGTTTCACAGGTTTGCTTAGGTAGTCTCGGAAAAATACACGCAGCGCTGGCGCGCTGGCGCAGACGAGCGACAGCTGTGTTTCGAGCTGAGCCCAAACGAGAATATCGTATCCGTCCCAGGTGAGGTCCAGGCTGTGGCCCACCTTGGAGAGGTAGTAAGTCCGCACTGAGCCAGCTGCGACGACGAGCAAACCCAGAGAGAAGATGATGTTCAACGCAATCTTTTGTCGGCGTGGTGCCTCGAAGTTGTACAGCATGATGCAAGGCAATAAAACGGACCATGCATCGCTCGCAACACTCAAGACGCCAGACAAGACGTTTGAGAATTTAGTTTCGTGGCATTCAAACTTCTTGTCGTAGAATGGGTTGAAGGATTCCCAGTATGCGGAAGTGGGAGAGCATGCAATAATCAACACGATGATGAACCCGACGGAGTACAAGACAGTGACGGAGATTGCGAGAATGATGGCGTACTCCCATCGTTTGTTGTAGGTCCCTTTGGTGAGTCGTCTGTAGAACAGCAGAATCGAGCATTTTATGCAGCAAGTTGCAAAAAGATACACAACTTCAGCAAGCCAGCCCAGGAACGCTAGTGGGACAAATTTTGCGAATGGAACATCCCATGTATGAGTTCCAGATCCATATTGCTCGGTGCTCATTAGAGTCAAAACAGTGAATGCTATTGAGCCTAGCCACCCTGGGAGAAGGAGGGCCTGTACAGATGTCAATGGCTTGGACCGACCATCTCAGAAGATTGCAGGCACATACATCGTCGAGTCCAAGAGGACCGGCTTGCTTCCTCGCACGCAACCAGAGTCTCGTGACAACTGCCAGTGTTGATGCTGCTTGGAGAGTACCAGCGTATGGCGGCATCCAGGCCCGTCTTACGGGATCGATGTAGTTCGGCGTTGGCCATGACAAGTAAACGCTGGGGTCTAGACGATGCAAATTCCCAGACATGACGACGGACGGCTCGAAGCGATGTGAAAGAGATGTACTTGATCGTGTTTCAAGTGCGAAGGGGCGAGCTCAGGTTATACACGATCGTGGAAGCAAGGATCTCAAAGGATGACGATGGCCCCCACGCGGTACCACAGTGTACCACGCCGTTGAAGACGAATGGGTGACACGAGGACCCATCGCCGAAGTGCCAGATCGTAGTTTCATGCAGTGTCACCTGTCAAAGTTGATTATGCAGCACTGAAGGTGGCGTGAAAGGTTCCATTTGGCCGTTACCAAAACGGGGCCTTGCATCGTGCCGATGTTTAGATGGGTCGTTTGAGCCAGGGTGCTCGCGATGCGCCACTTCCCCGGTGCGTCTAGCAGCAATTTATCCCTGCAAGCTGAGGTATACCGAGCCCAAAGCGGACGAGGCCGATCTTGCACGACGGCTCTTGTAGCAGGACCTGCATTCGGTAAAATATCGTGGATCTGTCATATCTTGAGCACTGCAGGCCAGGAACGATAGCGTTATACTATCCTGGCCCTGGTGGCGCGCTGGGTCCAGAGTGGACAGGCATTGCGGAATGCTCGCCACGCTCCACGCGCAGGTAGAGTCTTCAGATACTGCGGAAATGATGGCTGAAACACTGACCTTGGGCGTGATCTGCCGGATGCCTACCGATTTCATTGTTGTTCAAGCCACTCAGGCGAGTCAGGCTCGCGATTGGAGCCTCATGCTGAGGCGATAATCAAAAGTGAGGAGGCCTGGAGTGGTTGTCGAGCGCGAGGCTGAATTCATGGAGCGGGGGAAGAGAAAGCACCCAGATCGTGCCTTGCAGCACTGTGCAATTCAGCCAGCTCGGCAGACATCCAACGTTCTGGCATTATTGGCCCGTGGTCTATCGGCTCGCCATGTGTTCACGTGTGTGCCGAAGTCGATTCGCGAGCAGACGACCACGACTGTGTTCTTGCATCGTCCCAGGTGCCATACGGCCGGAACCCAGAGCAAAGCTTGGCTGCTGGCGAGGCCACGCGCGTCCACGCGATGCCTGTCGCACACGTCTCGATGCATCATGACGCCCATCTAATGGTACCACACATGTAATATATCAAGAATGGTGATGTTTCGGAGTTAGTGCGTCACTTGTCGGGGAACTCGGCCTATGTGCACCAGCACCCTACCACTTGCTGACATCCTCTCGAGTTTTTACATGGGTGCACATTAGTGGCCCATACTAGGAGGTAGAACCTCGTCCGTTGAGAGTTGGGGCAGAGTCCCGCTCTTGAAGCGTCAACCTGCGTTCGTTGTATGCGACTGTTCAGTGGATTCGAGCGTACGCCCGCGATCTTGGGAGATGCCAGTATCCACTCTCGAAGCGCCACTAAAAAACAGTACTGGTTGGATCGACGGGCCTCCCGTGTCAACGCAAGGTACGGGATCCTCTTCCGCAAGCGGTTGCAAGGTTGTTGCACACTAAAGACACACAGCTAGTAATTTTTCCCCAGACGGGACATACAACACACATGCCTTTTAGATGGTTGCAGCAGGGTACTGAGAAAATACCAAGGACCTGTGTTCTAGACTATTTGGCTCACAATCGCTTAGCAAACCCGCCTCATACTGCATCAAACAAGAAGCCAATCATCGTTTTTGCAATCGTCTGCTTTAGTCACTTCCTCTTCTCCGCTCTGAGCGCTTCATTCTCTTGCTGCAGCATCCGAAAAGCGAGCATGTCCGCATCTCGCTTCTTCGCGACAGCTTGATCGACGCCTATTTGCCAGTACGTGCTGACTGCCTCTGCTCCATTGCTGAGCGCCGCTAGCTTCCACTTGGCTGCCTCTTTCTTGTATGCCTCGACCTGCTGGACCAGGATCACCCTCTCGTTTTGCGCGCATTGCGAGCGCAGACCGTCCATCATACCCTCGTGGTGCGCTTCGTTGATCTCTGCCTCCAGTGCGTGCTTCTCTGCTTTGAGAGTGGCAATCTGTTGTTTGAGCTGAGGGCTGCCTTCAGATAATTGCAAGTGCTGATCACGAACTTGGCGTTTTAGAGCATCGTTGTCTCTGCGCATAGTGTCCAGCTGTTGCTGGAAATGGGCTAGGTCCTTTTCGAGTCTGTCGCGCTGGGCCTTTTGCGCGTTGATAATCCGCTCGTGCTGACAGGCAGCGTCTTGCGGTTTTGAGACAGCATCTTGCGCATCGCCCACACTGGCAAATTCGTCGCAGGAATCTTGTCCAAGATCGTTACTGCTGACTTGCGTGTTAACATTGTCGTTATAGCCATTCTCATGCAGGCCATGTGCGAGCCTCCCACATCTGTCGTATGGATCCAGGCTAAGATCCTCGATTCCAGCATCGAGGGTCTGGTCGTCGATGAGTGCCGTTGCTCTCGGTGTCTTGACGTCGCTCGTATCGGCGACCTCACGTTGCATAGCGTAGAATCCAACCGACTCTAGGCTTTGTCGATATTTAGGGCCCGCCAGGTTCGTATGCAACGGGTTGTCGCCGATGAATGCGGAAATGTTCAAGTTTAGACTGTGATGGAAAGCATTGAAAATCGGCAATGGAGTGGTTTACTCAGTATGAGCGGAGACGCGACGAGAGGTCTAGTCTTTGGCGTTTGCAATGCAATGCAGGAAGCAAACGCTGGCCATTTCTGGCTTCACAAAGAGCTGGTCATGTGCCCAGTGATAGTGAACGGCTTCTGCCGCGTTACAAGCACAAGCATTTGACCTGTCCTTCTGGAGACTCCAGTGAATGTGAGTACGGTCTCTGGCGATGCGCCTTGCTAATCTGCACAAGGAGGATATGTCATCTTGGATCTCTTATCATGGGAGCATGTTCCGCTTCTTTACGGTTTCTCGTTTAGTTTCTGGCGTACAAAGCATTGCTTTTGTCACTAGAGTGAATATGAGAGTACTTGCTTCTTACTATAGTGGAAACGAACGAATGATATGCTGTACACGATCCAACTCTTTCGTCTCAGGCTCTTCGAAAGATACCAGAGCTATGTCTGCACTTCGAGCTAGACAACAAAAAGGCGAAGTTTGGAACTCCTCTTTATGTTTGTGGCCTCGTTGTCGGTAATCAGAGATCGCTCCAAGGTCAACCCCTGAACAACCCTACAAGCATTGTAATTGACCATTCACAAATCGAAGTGGCCAGCAGCAAAAGAGCAAGAGCCGAAAGTGGAGTCGAAGCCAGGAAGCCGTTGAAAGAAGGAGTCGCGCGAAATGCAGGGACTCTTCATCTCCACAGTTGAAACTCCGAGCTTGGAGCGTCGTGATGCACACCACAACAAACATCAACATTGCGACCGAGGCTGGATGACTTTGCTTCCACCTCACACATAAGGTAGCTTGAAGGCACTGAAAGATTCCTCAGAATGGCCACTCCAAGTCGGCTACCGTCAACGCGCCGGCCGCCTGGAGCTGCGGCCGGTCGCAGTAGACCGACATCGATGATCGAGGTACCCTTACCGCTCTCACACCTCCCATGAGGCGAATATGCGCTGAACATTGGACAGCCTGGATTCTCTGGTCTACCCACTCCAACGAAACCCGAGCCTACAAAATCGAAACGCTTTAGTCTGCTGCCGCAATCTGCAAGGAGCAGCTCCGCAGAACACAAGAAAGATACCGATGTTGTAGAAAGGGAGAATCGAGATCCAGAGGTAGTGCAGAGGGATAGCCCTGAAGAGATAGCTATGGATGCGGCACGACAGGCGGATCGAAGGGCAATGCCACCACCTCCAACCTCAAGACTTTCGCGAGCATTGTCCACTAGGACGCCGGCAACAAGTCAGCTTGCGAGGGCACCATCGACACGGACACATACCCGAACACAATCCGTACAGAGCAATGCTTCGATTGCGAGATCAGAGGCGCAAAGAGGCGCAGCGCCCACTCCGCCAACCGCCCGTACTGCTACCACTGAGAGCGCCCTCAAGCGAGCACCATCTACTGCATCCGCCTCCCAGGTCCCTAGGACAAGTGGTCTAGCACGATCGACAAGCATCAAAACATCTCAACCACCAAGCCACACTCGCAACACTAGTATCACTACCACTACACCCACGACCGGTCTTCGTCGCACGAACAGTGTGCGGCCAACATCGATCAACACATCCATTGCCAGCCAGACTCCACCTGCGCCATCGCCAACTTCGCCGAGAAAAGTGCCAGAACTCAAACCGAGCGCCAGGTCACAGCTGCCACCGTCTTCGAAGCCCACATTCAGCACATTCCAGCAGCACTACTCGCCTGCCAAAACTGCATTGCCCAAACCTCCAGTCCCGACTTCAAAATTCGCACGACCTTCTCCAACATCCGAGGAGGATCTGTCTGTTCCCTTTGACGTTGCAAAACAGCAGATTGAGTTATTGCAGCTTTCTTTGCTTCACGAGGCTTCCGCGCAAACAACACGCCAATATACCGCCGACGCGAAACGTAAACTTGGCAAGAGACATGCCAGACTTCGTAAAGACTTTGAGGCTGTCCGCGCGTCTGAGCTTGCACAGCAGAAATTAGCAAATTTGAAGGCTCTCCAAGCATGGTGCCCTGACCCGTCACTATTGGCAGAGAATCTTCAGACGCTTGCAAGGGTGCATAAAGATGTCGTTGCGATCACGCATCCGGAAAGCAGGTACACAGAGCTGCTTCGCGTATTTGAAGACTGGGCTGCGGTCGCCGAGAATAAGATGACCGAGAACACTAAAGGCTTTGTCGAGCCGCTTCCTGGATCATGGAGGGAAGCACATGCTTCTACCGCACTGAAGATCCGCGCGTTGCAGCGCGAGATGGGCACACTACCACCAGCACCTGAGCCAAAGGCCGCTGATGGGATGGATACGAGCCTACAACTGATACTCAGCTCGTGTCGGTCGCTAGTAGACGGCATACTACGTGAATTAGACATGATGAGCAACCTTGAGAGGGAGCTACTGGGACAAGAGAAAGCGCGAATTGACGGTGCTATAGGCACTCTGAGACTGGACGAGCAGGAAGATCGTAGATGGGTGCCAGCGTGGCAGAAGACTGCATGATCCTGCAGAGATGAGCGCCAGAACGGTGGTTTGATTGATTCAGGATACCCATAGGTCGCGTTGCTATTTTAATCAGATGTGAACAATCCTCCTAATCATTGCTTCCAAATGCTCTTGCTCGTGCCATGAAAGTATTGCTGTCGCAGTTCAATCGACACCGTCTCCAGCGTAGGGGTAATGGAAACTCATGAACTATATCCACAAAGGCAGACTGTAATGCACGGCATCTGCGACGATCAATAGGTCGACTTCTTTTGCGTGCCGAGGCTCGCCAACAAAATGTGGCTTTGCACAGTCGCGGGCGACAGCTTCCGCCGACTGGGACCCACATCGGCGCAAGATAAACAATCGCATCCGACTTCAGCCCTCCGCTACAAATATTGAAGTCAAAGACACACGCGAATCCGATTGCTGTGCAGCACTATCTGCGCTATCTCGTCAACATGGTCAGCAAGACTGTTCTTATCACAGGCTGCAGCTCTGGCATTGGCCACGCTCTTGCTAGGGAGTTCAAATCACAAGGCTTCCGCGTCTTCGCCACAGCCCGCAAGACAGAATCCATCGCCGACCTTGCCGCTCTTGGAATCGAGACTCTGCCATTGGAAGCCACCAGTGCTGAGAGCATTGAAGCCCTGAAAGCAGAAGTCAGCTCGCGCACTGGAGGAAAACTGGACTTCCTCGTCAACAATGCCGGCCGCAGCTACACCGTACCGGCACTGGAAGTCGAAATGCACGAGATCGAGGCCACTTTTGCAGTCAACGTCTTCGCCGTCATGAGAATGAGCCAGGCTTTCGCGCCTCTTTTGATCGAAGCGCAGGGCACGATTGCCATGATTGGATCACTCGCTGGCGAGATGCCATATGTCTTCGGCAGCGTTTACTGCGCTTCGAAGGCAGCCCTGCACCGCTACACCGATACTCTGAGGTTGGAGCTGAAGCCCTTCAAAGTGCGTGTCGTTAATGTGGTGACGGGAGGTGTGAAAAGCCAAATCGCCAGGACTTTCAGAATGCTGAGGCGCGATTCGATTTATCTGCCTGTGGAGAAAGACTTCGAGAAGAGGTTGACGCATAGCCAGTCCCTTGGTATGGAGACTGACAAGTATGCCAAGTCTGTGGTTTCACAATTGACTGGATGGAGGCAGAAGCAGACTATCTGGGAAGGTAAAATAGATCAACGCTCTTGCCATCGCAAGATCATATCGCTAACATTCAAATTTTAGGTTCAAAATCATGGCTCGTTTGGTTGGTCACTGGATACATGCCCAAGTTCGTCATCGTAAGTGCTTTCAATCGCCCTCGAGTGTTTCCCGCAACAGAAGACTAAACATAGACCAGGAAACCGCAATGATGAGAATGTTTGGGCTGAACAAGCTCCGTCCGGCCGATGCGAGGAAAAAGCTGGCATGATCCAAGATTTCGTCTGAAGCACGAAGCATACATTTAGCATTTGATACCCCCAAATACGACCTTGTACATTGATAACACACTTTAATTTGCGATGCCATAACAGTATTTGACCACTGATGAGGACTGTCAACAACGACTTGGCAGGTAATATTTCTCAGACCGTGCAAATCATGCCTCATATTTCGCAAACACCTTTTCTGTCTCACCAAACTCGCGCAAGACAGTCTCCCTTCTCTCCTGGCCTCTGATCTCGAACCTCGCCGGAAAGTCGTGTGCGCAAACCAGAAAACCTTCGCTATAAGCAGTACGTGGGTCCGTGTCAATTGGCAACTCTTGCCCGGACTCATCCAGAGCTGGCAGCATCCGGTACGCCCAGAGCAATTTCGCCATGGCTAAGAATAAGTTACGCTCGGCTAGATGGATACCGGGACACAGTCTGCGTCCAGCTCCGTAACCGTAGTGGTCTCTGTCCTCGTACGCTCCATTAGCTAGTTCGGGTGCTAGTTTGGTGCACCCAGCGAAATGATCCGGATCGAAGCTTTCTGGGTTGCTGTATCGAGATTCATCGTGCTGCATTCCCCACGCGTTGATGATAATTGTTGTGCCCTTGGGCAGGAGGTATCCGTCGACCCAATCATCCTGGGTCAAAGCATGAGGAAACGCCAATGGCGTGACGGGTCGCCAACGCATGGCCTCTTTGACGCACTGAGCTAAGTACGTGTCAGCCAAGCACGTTTGATTTGTGTCAAGTAATGCTGCGCAAGTACACTTACCTACATACGGTAGGGCTGAGTAATCTGCCCACTGCGGGCTGCGATCTGCGCCGACCACGCCATCTATCTCGGTTTGAGCTTTGCGTTGCACGTCTGGGTTCGCCACCATTGCTTGCACGAAAGCAGTAATGATGCTAGCGGACGTGTCGCTGCCGCCCTCCGTCATCGTACCCCCAAGGAACCAAAGTTCATGATCGTTGTAAGTCATCCCTGGCGCTGACTTCTCACTCTCGACTTGATCGAGCACTTTGTCCATGATGCTTCCGCGGGAGCCCGATGTACTGCGTCGAGATCGAATTCCCGTGAGAAATGAGGCGTACAGTGCGTTCATCGAGCGCTGGACATGAGTGGCGCGATCTCGCCAGTGGAGAAAGACCTTTTGGGGCATGTGATGCAGGAATGGATATATGTCCACGGGAGGGGTGGCGCCGGTCTCCATCACCTGGGACCATATCTCCATCAGGCTATAAAGGCTAGAAGATATATGTGAGCGCGTGCTCTTGGAAGCTGTGGTCATCACATGCGTGCTTCGACCTACCTTTGCATGTGATCCGTCTGTGGTGTAGGAGTCCGTATGCCCCAAACAATGGACATGGTAACAGAATTGCTAAATCTCTTGGGGTGTAGCATGTGGTCTTCAGGTTTGAGCAGGTAGTCGCGTATCATCTGTCTGGCTTCCGCTTCCTGGAGTGGTAGATGTTGCTCGTCTACGACCTTCTCCATCACACTGCCATGGAGCAGCTTCCGGGTGGAGCGCCACTGCTGGCCATGCTTCATCAACAGTATATGGTCTCCAGACGAGATCAAGTCGGCAACGTATGATTTCGGACGGTCTGAATAGATGGCACTCTTTTTATCTATTAGCTCTTTTATAAGCCGGCGATCGGTGATCACAGCTGCTGTGCCGGTACCGAGCTTGAGTGTGTAGAGACCACCATACTGTTGAGCCCACTTTGTGAATTGGAAGTGTGCTCCTTTCTTTGGAATCTGATGGATGTTTCCCAATATTGGCAGTGTCGGTGGGCCTGGAGGGAGGTGTTTCTCTCTTCTTCCAATGAATAAGAAGACATATGTTGCTACTGCTAACGATAAGGCCAGACTGAGGAAGAAGAAAAGTGCCATTGTGGAATATGATAGACTCTCAGCCTTGACATTGGGGCAAGCAAGTAGCTGGCGTCTCTAGCTGTGCTTGACTGTCTGACATGGTTGCCTCCTAGCTTGACCTTCCTTGACATGTTTTGTAGCACCGGATGAGGGGTTCCGCGACGTTGGTACAGACATAGCCGGTAAGCGGTGGACAATCCTTCCAACGATCAACTCTCAGCACCTAGTCTTGACATGCCCACGACACCGATGTTTGGCCTCACCTTCTGTGGTTGAGCTCCTTGCTAGATGTTCCGCACGATATCATCAACCCAACATCTTAACACACAGGACCCAGGACTTCGGCTGATATGCCAACGTCACACCAACAGCCTCTAGGATTCTCTGCGCTTTACTGTATCGGCTTTCTAACGATGAATATTAGTTCATCATTTCCGAGCATCGCATCTAGCTATACCAGGGCAGCAACGGATCGTTGACTTGCGATGATACGGGGCAAAAGCAAAAGATTGAGTGCCCTAAGACGGAGTTGAACCGGCGACCTCGTCATTACTAGTGACGCGCTCTTCCAACTGAGCTATCAGGGCTGTCTGAAGTTGTTTCAGATGAAACTGGTATTCGACGAGGCCATGTCTCTCCATCTGCATCATGAAGCTTTTTTTCAACGCAATGTTGCAGTGATCGAGCCAGAAGGGTGTGCCTGATGATGCTCCGGACGACTTCATCCTTTGCATCCCAACATTGGATAGTCTTGAGCTAGCGCAATGGAGTCGAATTCGGAAGGAGTGGGTTAATGAACCGTATGTGGTAAAGCATCGTAAGATATAGGGAGTCGGCTTCAACGGTCCACATGAGAAAGTATAGCAGCGTTTTGAACTGCGCGCGTATCAGTGTATATTCAGCCGGTTCGTTTTGCTGATGTGCCGATATGGATAATATGAAGATGGTAGTCGACGGCTATGTCACGCACCTATGTATCTAGATTTGGAATGGTAGGAAGGGGGCTCAGTGTTATGTGCATTTTACCAGGACTCTTGGAAAGTTCGAGCTTGATTATTCGTGACTTTGCCAAAATACGTACATTGTCGAAGATCTGACTGCCACAGTATACTCTTATAAGCGAAATATGCTAGGATCACTCATCCGCACAGTGATACCTGACTGTAGGAATCAAATGAACCAGAAATCAGAACATGAAGATGTCTGCGACATCATGAACCCAAAACCCCAACCCTGCTTATGTAAGCATGTCTCCTCTCGGCTCGTGTCACTGACATTATTGTACAGCACTGTGTACTAGAGCGGTGGGATCATAGATCTCAAAGTACCGTGATCGACAGCATTGATGGTCGGGCCACTGAAATACATGTATGCGCGTTTCACATCGCAAGGGCGATGCAGTTGGCAGCATCGCTTATGCTCGTAGCGTGGGAAGTGAGTGCCTCGGTTCAAGCGGAGACGCGACCTGCACCAGCATCCTCGGGCTGAAGTGATGGCGAGGAGGTAAAGCATCAATGTATAACGACTTCACGAGGGTCAAATCCTGTCTTAACAAGTAAACCCAATTCCTCAATTATGTCTATCAACGCAAAAGCACGTGTGGCCGCTCTGAGCGAACAACTCGCGAATCCAAAGAATCCCGCCGACCTCGGATCATTCGAGGGCGTCCCAAACATCCCTACAATCGCAACTGATACAGTTGGCCCGTATGTGTTCCGTGCAGATGAACCTTTTATGTTTCATGCTGATGTCCTCAAAGTAGCGTCAAAGATAAGGTCGTCGTCGTCACTGGCGCCAACTCAGCAAATGGTATCGGCAGAGCAACTTCACATCAATTCGCTCGCAATGGCGCAGCAGCGATATTCATCTGCGACTACAAAACAGATCTATTAGATATTCACGTGCGAGAGATTCAAAGCTTGTACCCAAATATCAAAGTCCATGCCCGCAAAATCGACGCTGGCGAGGAAGCAGATGTTGAGAATCTCGTCAACGAGGTTCTGGAGAAGTACGGACGACTCGACATCTTCTTTGCCAACGCTGGCATCACAACTGGTGCGGAAAGGATCTTGGATGCAAAGGCCGAGAACTTCATGAAAGCTATGCGTACTAACGCTCTTGGGTCAGTATCGCCACTTGCTTCCATAATCCCATCACACTGACACGCGTGATAGTGTCTTCCTGGCAACAAAGCACGCAGGCCGCGCTATGCTCAAGACATCCGAGTCCAAGCCCTATCCATGCGGTAGCATCGTCGCTACAGCCTCTGTCGCTGGTCTCCGCTCTAACGCCGGCCCGACTGACTACTCTGCTTCCAAAGCAGCTGTCATCAGCATAATGCAAACAGCTGCATACCAATTTACTGGCAGCGGCATTCGTTGCAATGCGGTATGTCCTGGCCTCATCGAGACTGGCATGACGTCTGAAGTCTATGCGGCGGCAAGAAAGAGAGGTACAGAGAGAAAGATTGGGCAACTAAATCCTTTGGCAAGGGGAGGTATTGCTGATGAGATTGCGCGTGTCGTCGCTTTCTTGGGCAGTGATAGTGCGAGCTATGTGAATGGACAGGCTTGGGCGGTGGATGGCGGACTAAGCGCTGGACATCCGTTTGCACCTGGTAAGCTGGCATAGGATTTCAGGTCATAGGCTTCGACAAATTGCCAAGTATCAACCTGTGCCATCCTGATGTTCGCTAAATGATTGAAGTAATGTCCCTTTATTGATATCCGAAGCAAAAGCCCGAGATGTGCACAGCATTGACGAGTGCTGTACCAAAGACGAGTGAAAAGACAAGGCCGCTGTTAGTAAGGGGACCCTTTCCCTGATTAATGCAACCATTGGTGATCAACTTTGTAGACCGAGCATACTACAGTTCAAGAACCAAGTACTTCTGTTCTCTGCCGAATGGTTCCAATTCGAATGTTTTGAAGCTGTGTGCTCTTGGTTCTTGTGCGTTGGCGAATTACTAGGGATTCTGTGCTCCGCTGATCTTTTCGTCCCGAATACAGACTCATACAGTGGTAAACAGCATGACACAAGGACTTGCCACTACAGAATCTCACGATCCCTATGCAGTATTAACATATGATTGAATTATCGATCAATTGCTGTGTTCATCATTTGATATTGAGCTGCTATTGCAATGCTGCCGCTTTCTGCTTAAGCTATGTGCGAAGTGAAATGTTCGACGATCTATGGTGGTAGATCTTGGAAGCACAGATAGACCCCTAGACTCCTCAACCAATAGACAGTATCACAGTACGATCCCCGTGCTTCTGAAGTGCATCAGGGCGGTTCGCTTGAGCACATTGCAGAAAAAGCTTCATAAAACAAAATGCAGTAGCCAGCAGCATCCAGCAGCGTCAAACCTGTTGAAATAATTCAATACTCAAGCTGAGTGGCGCAGCGGAAGCGCGCCGGGCTCATAACCCGGAGGGCAATGGATCGAAACCATTCTCAGCTATCGTTTTTGCAACATGCCCCGATGAATTTGGCCATTTTTTTGAGCTGAAATTCGACTTTTTCGGCCCCGCTTGGTCCCTCATCAGCCCAGGATCGACCAGCAATCGATAAGATTGTCTAATCTACTATATATATCGCTAACAGAACTGTGAATGACCCACAGGCTCCGAATAAGTCCAGCGGTTGAAAGGGTGTTGTGCAAAGTGCAAGATCCATTATTGCCCTCCGGGTGATGAGCCCGGCGTGAAATTGTCAAAATCACGAGTCTCTAAGCTCAGTTGAAGTAGCAAAAGATACAATGCTTAGGATTATCCCACAGATGTCTCTATACATACACGTTGAATGATCACCTACTCATGGTCTTCACGCCGTAATCGTTCAGCATCCCAAGACTCGAAGGGGAAGTTCCATATTTTCTCAGTGGAGACCAAGCCATTCTCGTCAACAACATCAGTGCCGTTGCCCCTCCACTTGGAGCTTCTCGAGCCAATATGCTGGAATACACTAGGTGTTAGAGCCCATCGTGTGAGTCTTCTCTCGTCCGCATATGCCTCGATCAACTCGTCCCGGAGCCCAGTCCGCTTTTTCTTGAAGTAATCGAGCAATGGTGAGACTTGGTGTCGCGGGAATAACAAGGCTTGCGAGCAGCAGCCATAACTGTTCATCTGGTGTATGCCCATCGGGTTAGGATGCACCGTCAATCGTCCTGCAGCGAAGTAGAGGGCTACGCATGCTGGCGAGCAGATGAAGAGGATTGCCAGAGTTGTTCGAGGTGACAAAATCCTCGCAATTGATGCATGGCTACGGCGCAGGAGCCATAGCAAGCATACAAGAAGTATCTCGAATACGCCAGACCACAACAAGTAGTGCGGCCAAAACTCGCTGTTCCAGCCTTGTATCCTTGTATTGTAGAATAGACGCATATAGATACTGTTCAGGTATTCTTGACGACTTTCCAAGTCCTCGAGAGCTGCTTTTGTACGACGGAACCAGCCATCCGCAGCGATCACATCATCCTCGAGCATGATGATGTAAGGCGCATTCAAATCGAGACAACGCCGTAATACGGCAGTATAATCGAACAAAGCCTTCTTCTTATGGCCATTCGGCGTTTCCTGTAAACGCATTCGAGCTCTGTCTCTCGCTGTGACATTCTCATATGTCATGATTTCGTCGGCCAAATTGAATAGCCATGATTCGTTGTATGCGTCGTGAGCATGAGGATTGGTATTGGCGATGAACGGTAAGAGGTAGATTTCGCTGCGCTCAGCATCCGAGAGGCCTTCGAGAAGAGACCCAACGAGAAGGTCGAAGTATCTGGCGTCGTCTCTCTGGACAGTCGCAATACCTACACAGATGCTCGGACTCTGCGAGGCTTTCAAGTGGCTTGCAGAACTCCCTGACGATGCAATCAAGGCTTTCGCTTGCTCGATTCGAATCGATGAGTACCGTCTTTGATATGCGCGTCTGGCGTTAAAGAAGAAAGAAGAAGGATCCGCCGCTGAGACGACATGGAAGTACTGTGCAGCAGCACAAAATACCACCGCAAAGATAAAGAAGAGTTTGACCTGCGGCGAGGTGAAAAGGAAGCAGCGTGTGCTGCAAAACAACCTCATTGAGGTATTAAATGACGAAGAGATGCGAAGGAAAAGAGTGTAAGGCTACCTTCAAGTCATGAAAGCTCAAGGTGATAGGAATATCATCGGCCATATTTCCAGGGACGGTCGGCACAACTGATAGAACTGCCTAGCGAACGTGACGTGCCTTTGACTGCCATTTCGGTGACACTAGCCACTCCATCGTTCTTTAGCAATCCTCCTACCATTCTGGTGCAGATTAGAGCAACACTAATGCCACATCCTAAGCTCCAGAACTACTTGCCAATGAGCGTGCAACATCCGCTGTGGTTACCCGGTCGTTTGTAGGTTGTAGCACCATTAGCAGCAAACACTCATTGTGTCGATGATTTGGGCTACCGCAATCCTTGCTAGTGGCCGTGTGTTGTACCATCGTTATGCTCACATATCGGCTATGACATGCAGGGCATCGCGAGAAATATCCTTCACAGGGCTTGTCTTACGGAGGTACCAACAGTTAGCGATGTGGTGTTGAAGGCTCGGTCATTGACCGAAAACGCGCGGCTCTTGTAAGTCAGAACCGAAGGATGACCACAAGATCACATCCTGGTTGTTTCTGATAGTGTCGAATCCTTCGTTCAAAGCAACCAATCTCGTTGAGCTGAGTTCTGCTCCGTATCAATGTGATGATTCGAGCTCCACAGTTTTTGATGCCAAGCACCACGCTTGAGTCGATCAAGCCGTCGCTGGAAGCCTTAGTGCGTGTTGTCGGGAAGTCTGTATTCAATCCTCGTATTCTGTTACCGGTGAAGATTCCGCTCTCTGATGTAAGTGGGACGGTGTACCGTGTGCCCGGTGCGCTCCCATGGGCATGAATCGGGCAGAAGCTATTCCTGGAACGAGGACATCGAGGTCCTTGCTATGTCATCATGTTGGAGGTTGACAGTGTGGATCAGCTCAGCTGACACTCTGACACTTTGCTCTACTGTAGTCGTTGCCTTCTAGCTACTCTCGCTGCTCAGATTCTGAATTTCGTGACAGGCGACTGTACGTCACCCTTGGTCGTTGATCAGTAAATATCTGTGATTCTGCCATTGTTTCATGCTTGTTACCAACACTGCGATCACGTTGTGTTCGAACAAAGAGATCGTGGACTCATCTTCTGTTCGATATCAACCTAAATGGCTGTGCGAAGGTACTGGCGCAATGTAAGTGTAACGCATGCGAATCGAGCGAGCTCTTTGCGCGGTACCCGAACGACACGATCATACTTTCGTCCTTCGAATGCTTCTTGCAATATCTCCTGCATCATAATTTACCATCCACGGCACGATAGATCGCAATCCATGACACCAGTATGCCATTGCGCAAAGCGCAATTTTTGGTGTGGTGTTGCAAAGGAAAGCCTCCCCCACTTCCCACTTCCTCACGTTCCAAGTCCGTAACAGTACGCGTAACGCACCTCGGTACTGCTCTAGCACATCGGAAACATTGTAAATTCCTCTCAATTACTAGTTCCTTGATTTCATCCAGGAGACACGAATGCGCACATACCACTTTTTGACTCGCCATGAGCTGAAGTAAAGGAGCTGGGGCTGAAGCCTCCACAACAGTACCAATGGCATCCACACCGCATGTCGGCGGCATTGGCACTGGGTCTCACGAGACATCACCGCAAATCTCTAGCAATGGATCTTCAACCAGCCAGCCTACACGATATACACCTGATCCGGACTCGGGCGATGAGGAGGAGCCATATATCTTGGGAGGAACAGGAGAAGGGGACGGATATGAGATGACGGAGCTTGGAGGTCGCGGGAGAGATACAGATGCTCAGAACAGGCATGCTGCTCATGGATCCGAAGATGGACTGGAGCTGGATGATGAAGACGAGACTTGGGTAGACAGGACTACTTCCCGACGTACAAGTGTACAGTCTTTCGAGCTCTACACGCCTGACGAGGAGCGCGCAGTACGCCGGAAACTGGACACGCATTTGGTGTTATTCGTAGCGCTGTAAGTGCAGTTTGAACAACGAGATGTACGACATATAGCACAAATGCTGACATATCAGTCCAGCCTATATCTCCTCAGCTTCCTCGACCGCTCAAACATAGGAAATGCAAAGATCGCCGGCCTGACAGACGACCTCAAGCTCTCCGACAGCCAGTACGAATGGCTGCTCACGGCTTTCTACATCATGTACATTCTCTTCGAATGGATGACGATAATGTACCAGCTCGTCCCGCCACACATTTACATCTCCATCTGCGTTTGCGCGTGGGGCGTTCTAGCTTCTTTGCAGTCGCTGGCCACAAGCTACGCATATCTGCTCGTCTTGCGAGCACTTTTGGGCATCGGAGAAGCTGCTTTCGTCGGAATTCCATTCTACTTGACGTTCTTCTTTCGGCGCGAGGAACTGGCTTTCAGAACAGGGCTTTTCATTTCAGCTGCGCCTCTTGCGACGAGCTTTGCGAGCAGCCTGGCCTGGGCGATTGTAAAGTTGGGAGACAAATCTGGGATTGCTAGCTGGAGGCTCCTGTTCCTCATCGAAGGCTTTCCGGCTGTTTTAGTTGCTGTGGTCTGCTGGTACTGGCTACCCGATTCTCCATCTACCGTTCGCTGGCTCAACAGACGCCAGCGCAAGATCGCAGCACTACGCCTCAGAAAAGAAACCGACGCCGCGTCTGGCTCGATTGGCAACCATCAGTCTTCAGTACTCCGCCACAAGAAAAAATTCCAATGGCGAGAGGTGCTGAAAACAATGCTCGATCTGAAATCCTGGCTCGCGGCTCTCATGTTCTTCTGCTGCAATGTGGCATTCAGCAGCATGCCCGTCTTCCTACCTTCAATCATCAACGCTATGGGCTTCGATCGGCAGTCGTCGCAAGGCCTAGCCGCGCCGCCTTTCTTATTTGCTTTTGTGGTGGTCTTGCTCACTGCATGGCTATCCGATAAGTACAAGAGTCGCAGTGTGCCCATGATTTTCCACGCGTTGATGGCAATGTGTGGATATCTAATCCTGGTCATCGCCGGTGCTAAACACCTACAAAGCCATGCAGTCCGATACATGGCAGTCTATCCAATTTGTGCTGGCTTTTTTTCTGCTGTGACGATCATTATCACCTGGACGGTCAACAATCAGGCTTCAGATGAGGGCAAGGGGACGGGCATAGCGGTGTTGGGGGTAGTGGGTCAGATGGGCCCTCTGGTCGGCACTAGACTGTATCCTGATGTTGAGGGACCCTACTATGTCAAGGGCATGGCGGTTTGTGCTGTTGCGATGGGAATGGTCGTGATCTTGGCGCTTGCGCTGAGGTTGGTTCTGAGTAAAGAGAATGCGATGAAGAGAGGGACATGGAATGAGGCCGAGGGCGAACGACTGGTAGGTGGAGATGTGAGGCAAAAGGAATTCGTCTACATGATATAAATACAACTGTATCGACAGTACCGTCGAGTAATTTCAAGACGCTGGTGAATCAGAGATCCAGGCATCTCGGCGGCAAAGTTCATGGGTCGCAAATTTGCAGGCAATGACATGCACACACAAGACAAATAGATAGTACTGAGTTACGGCCGGCATCTCGAGGGCATTGTCTTCTGGGAGTTAATCTGTAACAGACGCCATGCGCACAGAGCTCATTAAACAGTCGAGTGCCTCTCAATGGCAGACATTCTCTACCTAAAACCTGCGATGATCTCGACATCCCGACAATTGCTGAGTGGTTATACAACAGGACCACGCCAGAGGTGATAGATTCAACCTATTTGATTATTTGTTCACAATGTCGGTAGCATCCATTTCCCTCGGAGTTTTGAGCCTGGCACTTTTGATGCCTCAGGTCTCCCCGGTACTACCTTCTTGATATGGACATGTAAGGCGATGTATGAGCACCTATCGCATCCAATTGGAACCCGTCTTTGTCTCATTGGCTTGGTATTTGTGTATATGTACAGTAAGTGAAAGCATTGGGTTGGGTAGCACAAGCAGTTCCTCCGGGCCAACCAATGACGCTCCCGCGGGCTTCTCCCGAATCAGAACCCTTGGAAGGCGCGCTACAGAGAGCGACTTCCTTACGACGAACGACACAACAAGCGAGCCACAGCTGCCTCGTCTGATCACAGCAACGAAGTCACTCGACCATCTTGCCTTGCCTCTTGCCACCGCGCCCATTCGACTCACTTCACAACAAACACCACAACATCCCACCATCGCAACATCAGCTCTGCTCGCAGAATTTCGATATCCATCCACACGCAGTATACCCCTCCGTCGCTTAGCACAGATTCCATTTACCAGCGCTCGCACTCGCCTCCTGCCAATTGCCACAACGTCACGCTCACCAGAGTATTCGCGGCGAGCTCATACCGGCCGATTAGGCTGGCTGGCGACACCTGTCCATCGCCAGCCTGACGAGCTTCGGAGGAACAGCTTGCGAGACGACCTCGCTTAACACCTCACACTTGCATATACCGACATACAACATCTCGCTACATCAGAATCAGCACTGTCGACTTGCCTGCACACGGCATGTCCGTCCGTCACTACACCATCGAGCAGCTGCTCAAGCTGCGCGAGTCTCCGCTCGTGAAGAAACCCGAGGATCTACCTGCCATTGAGCAGTGGCTAGAGTATCTCTACCTCGACAAAGACTCAAGGGAGAAGCTAAGGATCCCTCACAGTGAGTCGAGCTCGCAACCTCAGGCGCAGCCACAGCAGCCGCAGCCGCAGAAGGACCACAACACCAAAGACGCAAAGTCTCGAGTCACGAGACCGAGTAACAACGGCGATGCCTCGCCCATGGGCAACTTCAGCACTGGCCAAAGGCCAAGCTTGATGCAGACGAGGACTAACGTTTCGAAGAGCGGTGGTACGTGGCCTTTTGTTGATTGGAGGAAGCTTCGCACTGACAGCATTCGCAGACGACGTTGTACTTGGTCCACCAAAGACAGCATTTTCTTCGAGCAGTAGATTCTCCCGCACCAACACGCCTGCCGAGGCGACTGCAGGTTCCGAAGATACAGAGGGAGCCCGCAACCGTACTTTCGGCGACCGTCAACAGACCCGAAACACAAAGAGCACTGGAGAGAAAGAAGGCGGTCGTGACTGGACAGCCCTTCGCCAACCCAGAGGTCCGGGTGAGGCAGATGAACAAAAAGAATCGAACGATCGTAAATTTGGGCGTCGCGACCGTGAACGCGACCAGGACGGTGAGCGTCGCAATGGCGACAAGCAGGATAGTCGTTGGGGTCAGAGAGAAGACAGAGGACAGAGGGACGATCGGCGCCAAAATGGGGAGAGGCAGGGCGGTTGGCGCGATCGCGAAAGCAATCGCCAGAACAACAGAGGCTGGGATCGCGAGCAAGCCGAGAAGGAGCCTGAATGGTTTGACGAACCAATGAAGAAGCAAGAGGAAGATCTTGGTGTTGGCACTGCGCATACACAAGCCGACTTCCAGAAATGGAAAGAGATGATGAAAGGCAATAAGGCTCCGGCAGAAGAGCCTGCCGTTGCGCAACCGCCTCCTGTACAGAAGACGCCAGCGAAGCAAGGTGCTCCGATCAAACTCGATGGTTTCTCGGAGCCTATGTTTGGAGGATTTGGTAACAAGTCTGGCGACGCACCTTCAGAAATGCCCACCAATACCGCAAAGGCAGCACCAACACCATCAAAAGCGAAGTCCAGCCGCTTTGCTTCCGTGTTCAAAAAAGATGAGGCACCTCCTGCACCCGCGCAAGAAGCTCCCATGCAGCAGCCTATACTCGAACCAGGTCAAGGTCTCAATGAGGACAAGGCTGGATTCCAGCGCATTCTGCAAATGCTTGGTGGTGCGAACATTGGTTCTCCTCAAGAACCAGCAGCCTCGGGTGGTCCAAGTCAGCCTGCATCGCCTCAAGTTCGTGGTCCTGCCGGCGGTGCAAAGCAGAAGAGTCGATTCTTCGATTCAGTCCCCAAGAGTCCCGATGTGAACTCGCCGCAATCACGATTCCAATCTCCTCGCCAACAACCCGGCAACAATCTCCCACCTGTCAACCGAAACATGGTCGATGATCCAAACGGCTTTTTCAACCTCCCCGTGGCCCAGAAGGCGTCGCAAGAGTCATCCGCGCTGCCCTTCCCACCGAGCAATGTTGTATCTCCCGAACCTACTCAGCACCCCAATGGTAATCGCGACTCGTATCCACCCCAGCAGCGTCCGAACGAGCCCAATGCCAGTGGCCCACCGTCTCGAGGCCCACCATCTCGTGGTCCTGCTACACCTGATGTCGGCATCCAGAATCTACTTGCCGCTCAGAGAGCCCAAAGACCCGCTTCAAACAAGGACAGTGAATTCCTTTTGGGACTACTGCAAGGTCAGGGTGCTCGCCCAGCCGCTCAGCAAGCTCGTCCTCACCAAGACTTCAACCTGTGGGTTGGCCAGCCACCGGAGCCTCATGCGCCGAAGCCGCGTGCGCCTCCACCTCCCGGTCTCATTGACGACCAGCTACTGCGAAATGCGCCGCCTGAGATGTCAAGACCTGATCAATCATCAATGCCAGGCCAAGATCTGAGTCGCCGATCGTCCCAACGCGCACCCACAGGTGCTCCGCCAGGATTCGACGAGCACGCCATGTTCATGCAACAACAGATGCAGCAGCGACGCAACTTTGGCGAGGGCCCTCAACAGCCACAGCAGCCACCTTCGAATCGCCGCATGGCCGGACATCCTAGTATGTCTGGCATGTTGCCCCAACAACAACAGCAGCCGCAACAGCAGCCACAATTCCCTCCTGATTTCCCCTTCATGCAATCGCCACCAATTCAGCACCAGGGACACCCACAAGGAGGCCCACCTCCTGGCTTCGCGCCAAACATGCGCCACCCACAAGGCTTTGCAAATGTTCCTAACATCTTTCAAGCACAACAGCAGCGCGAACCGCCTGGGTTCGCAGGGATGATGCAGAACCCGATGTCCCCGCCAGTGCCGCCACCTGGTTTCGGCGCACCCATGCCGCCGGGCTTGATGGGCATGCGCTCCCCTCCTGATGGAATTCCTGCTGGCGCAGGCTTCAGAGGTGCTGGCCGTGGATATGAGAACTTTGACGGGCAAAGGCGCTAGAAGAGCCTTGAGTGGCTTAACCTGGCCACCCAGATCTTCCTCGTGGCACGAGATTACGTGCTTGCTGACAAGGCTCAACAGAAATTCCAGGTAACAGATGCTTTCATGACCACGATAGACCCCATGGGCTGTATAGCGATATACCCGCAGACCAATTTTGTGGTCATGTCAATGTCTGGTGGTGGTGATGGAGGGCGGGAAATGCGAATGGACTCGACATTCCCAACGATGGATGCCGATGGAAAGGAGAGCACAGATAATGACACAAACAGGGACCTTACTGGTCCTCCAAACAATGTAATCACACGCTCCAACGGCAACAACAACTCCCAAATTCCACCGCGCTCGGGGCAAGCCTCGCCACCAAGTCCCACTGCTATTGATCCTCTTCCTGGTGCGCCGAGTCACTCGCCACCGCCCTCAGGGATCCTCCCTTGGCCTACAGGTCGCGGAAATGTTTGTGAGACGCCATTCTCGGCAACCTCAGGCCCTCCGCCTGATCGCGCCAGCATAGACGATACTCCTATCTCCCCAACATCGCACCAAGCACCGAGGGAGCCTCCTGTGCGACCTACCGTGAGGCTTCCTTCGCAAACATTCGCACAGGCTAATATGAACACTCGATCAACCTTTGAAGAGATCGCTGTCTCGCCAATGTCAGGCGCTGCTCCGCCAACACAGAGCAGGCTCCCACCGCTGCCGCAAACGAGTACAGCGGTGAATACGAATGATCGATCTGACGATGTTGTTGAGCCTGAGTCGGCGGTTAGTCCAACTACGACTTTGCAAGAGCAGGCTTCAATGCGCAATGTTTCTACTCTGGGAGACGAGGCTGCTGCCGCAAACACTCTTATGATGCTCGCCGGTGCGGATTTGAGCTCTCGTTCGCAAGATACAACTGCCGAGGCGCAAACACCGGCGACCGCGAGCAGAGACTTCGCGGTTGAGCCAATACCGGCGAATGATGATGCTCCGGCGCCTCCCAATGAGCCTTCGATCAACCCGCAAGAACGCAGTGACCCCAGCAGTGGCTCTGGAATGAGTGCTTTACGAATGCCCCAGCCGGCACAACATGTTTTATCGAGCGATTCGTCTCCCGTGGTGTCATCTCCAGCTCGCCAAGTCATTAATGCAAGCAGACGCATTGGAGCTGCACAGCCAGCGGTGGAAATTAGACCGAGGCCGTACGTGCCTTCGCGACACCAGCAGAGCGGTAGATCGACTCCGGATATGCGTCACGCGATACCAACGCCGCAAATGAGTCCAGGACAGCGGTGGTGGGCACGACGAGACCGAACTCAAAAGCTCCGCGACGATTCAATCCATCTCGCGCAGAAGATACGGCTCAAGTTCGCTCCCTCATCGCCCGGTGCAGATGAAATACGGCGATATGTTGCTTTATTGGACCATAATGCAGCAGCTGCGGACAGAGAACGCGCGAGGCGTGGGTTTTATGTCCCAGCTCCGATGGCTGAAATCATGCATCCTCCACCAGATGCTGCTCCAATGCGTTCCAGATATACACGACGCCAAGAGATAGCCGAACTCAGGTGGCAGTCCGAGCAGCTTCAATGCCGCATCCTCATGCGATTCGCCACAGAAGAACCGCCACAACAGACGCGTAACCGAATAGAGCGGGCTGCTTCGGTAGAACATGCTGCTGAACTTGAGCGACGCCTTTCGATCCAGTTTGGAGACATCGATTTGCCTACAGATACTTCGAGCAGCTCGCGAAGCTTCTCTAGAGCCTCCTCATGGCCTTCTAGGTATCGCTCTCCTTCGCGATCTAGGCTTAGACCTGATGCGACACCATTCATCCCTCCAGCAAGGTTGAACGGTAGAAGGACCAGATCTGCGTCGCCTACGCCTTCTGAACTGTTCGGCCGTACGCCTTTACCGGTGATTGTGGATGGCAGAACCGTTGAGCAGCGTCTACGAGATCCACTGCCTGATACGTCTAGATTCCATGCTGCTGTCAACGGCAACCCTGCAGGCACGTATTCACCCAACCCAAGCGAGGGAGAAGCCGGTCCAAGCACATATCGTCAACCTCGAAGTCGCGACCAGTCAGTCCCTGCTCCTCTAATTCTAGGCTCACCCGAAGAAGCTCCAAAGCAAAGAGACGATGATTCAAGCACAATATTGCGGCCTGGACCCAACAACAAAGGCAAATCTCCACTCCGCAAATCGCGCTCTCCAACATGCGGCCAAGCTAGCTCAAGCACCCGGAAAGCAAGATCCCAACCTCCCGCCACCAGCCCTCCGGCCCTGCCGCACCCTTACCAACCCCTCGACTCCCAAGGTCTCCGCCTGAAGCTGTTCGGCAAATCTCCATACCGACTCGTAGAGCCCATCGCCGCAGTCGTGCCGGGCCAGTCGAATCCGATGCATCCCGCTACGCCACCGCCTCCTACGGCTCTCCGGGAGAGGCGGCTGGATGAGCACTCGAGGCTTCTTGATCATGGGTTGAGTGATGGGGAGGGGAGTGAGAGGGTTATTGCTTCTTCTTCGAGTGGGCAGGAGAATGCGGAAGGGGATGAGAAGTTCGATCTGGATGATGAGGATAGTGGGGAGGCGTGAGGGTTGTGATAAGAAGAGGTGTGGACGGTCGTTGTGCAAAGAAGTCGGTTCGTGATACTGGTGTAGTAATATCGTGTAGACATGAAAACATTCATTCTAGGTTGCGTGCTGTTGCAATCGAACTGTGGCATACTCGGTTGGTCGAAGTCATTCTCGCCCAATGGCAGCAGCATTAGCGTTCGGATTGAGAATATCCAGACCACGCGCTTGCGATGCAACTCCTTGTAGGCAACTACATAAATCCCCCAATGCTGCTTCTATATATACTGTTATATCCTCTCAGCTAATGCATATAGTGTTCCAGACTAGCGCTAGCGCTACCAGAGGCATTGGATGGAAACACGAACTTCGCGGCCAATCACCGTTGCACGAATCCTGACGCCTGTCACCTGAGGAGAATCCTAAACACTAAACATCGGGACGACTTGTCGTTGATAGAAAGTGGAGTTGTATGCCGCTTTTGTTTGATTCCTGCGTAGGCTGCAGTCATAAGGTGGAAGTATAAGGTAGCCTGTCTTGCGATATCTGAAAGCGATCGAGGAGCCATTGTCTTGCGTTTGATTGCTTGGGCGTCACAATCGATCTAAACATCACAATTGACAGCTCTCGACACCGACAGGACTACACTTCGTCAACTCACCCTCGATCATCAGAAAATATACAAAATGGACATCCCAGCCAAAGCCACCCCTCACCGCACCCTCCGCATCATCACCATCGTCGCCATGATCCCGGCTCTCGCCCTCCTCATCCCCTCCGCCATCTTCACCCACACAGCCACACCGACTCTCGGCTTGATACCCATGGGTCTTTCATGTGTGGTCAGCTTGACAGCGCTGGGAATCAGGAAGCCGAATTCGTCGCTCAAATTCTTCATTCCTGGAGCGGATTTCATGACTGCGACGTTGCTTATGGTTGATTTGGTTGCGAGGTTCGTAGCTTGATGGCCTTCTTGGGTTCTAAGTGGAGTAAGTGGCTCGGACTATGCTGACTTGAGTCAATGTGATATGAAGCTGGATCATGATTGCCAGCAACTGGAGCATGAGCGCCAACAATGCAATGCTTGCTAGTTATGGCCTTGTTCCTTTGATGGTTAATTTGTACGTACTCGACTTCCTTGGCCAGCTATCCCCCGAATGCTCAGAACTGGTACAACTAACGCTTCTCCTCCTTCGACCAGCTGCATTCACACCTACCTCGTCCTCCGCTCCCCAACAACCCTCTTCCGTCCCCGCCCATGCCCAAACTGCAACCACACCCCTCCATCCATCATCCCCCGCTGGCAATGGCAAACGCCCTCACTCAACCGCCCCGTAGCCCTTCCAGCCGATAACAACTCGCCTCCAACCATGTACCGCAATCCAACGCAGGCAGGACCCGCTGGACCCGGCCACTCGCGCAGCAGCAGAGAGATTTACGCGCCTTTCATCAAACATTATGATGATGACGCGGGCGATGCGGAGGCGAGAGAATCGAGCGAGTTCCAGACTAGTGGGTTCAATACTCCGAGGCAGAGCGCAGAGACGTTGAGGAGTGAGGCGAGGGAGTCGAGGGAGGGGTTGGGGAAGGACAGGGAGGTAGTGATGGTTGATAGGAAGGATGCGGGAAGCCTGGTTTAGGGTTTTGTTTGGTGATGGTTGTGAGTCGTCTTGGAGATTCTATTGGTTGTGCTTTGGATTTGCGTGGCGGGTGTTCTGGGCGAGCTTGGCGAAATGAAGGGTATACGTGTTTGAGGATATTGTGATAGGGCGGTCTCTATGGTTTGTGGGAGGGGGTGGTTTTCAACTTATACATCTCGAACGGAGGCTGCGAACTTTTTTCAGTGCATTTTTAAACAGTTTGCATGGGTATCTACATCGTACACAAAAATTCCATTGCCTCTTCAACTCGATCGTGGTTGTTCGAGAAGCGCATGGAAAGGTTCCTTCGTCTTCCTCATTTATCAGCGCCTGCTCTGTTACTTTTTTCTCCGGTCGCCGCGCTTTCATGAGGTATTCGTTCACAGGACAAAAAGAAAAGGCCACAAAACGCTACATCTTCGTACAATTACGCCAATTGTGGCTTCGCCAGAGGAGATAATCTCTTCAACCATCATCCAACAGGATTGCGCCATTGTCGTCATTGACATGGGCTTCAACCTTGGGCAGATCGTCGACGCGTAGGTCGACCATATCCGGCTTGGCGCGCTTCTGGGCAATCTGCATGCCCTCGACCATTTCACGCTTGCGCTTAGACCCAACAGCTGCGTCATCAATAACAGCTTGAGTCTGTTCGCTGTGTCCGTTAGTCGCGGGCTGGCCACCATTTTGCCTCGTTTCGAAGTTTTCTGGGTGACTTGGCAGGGGTTCTGGCTTGGGCTTGTACGGGAGATCGGGGCTAGCAAGGTCCAGTTGAAGTTTGCCCTGTTCCTCGATATGTGAAGTTGCACTGAGGATCAAGTCGACACGAGGCTCGTCGCTGTCATCGGTGATCGTGATAAAGCTGTTGCTGTTCAGGCTGACTCCAAGCTCTGCCAGAGGACGTTCCAAGTTGTCCTCAAGGTCCGGGTCGTAGACTACACCGACCGGAGTGCTAATTTGGAAGTCTTCGTATTGGAGCTGCTCCTTCAACTCGTCCACGAGATCCTGCAATGTGGGCTCGGTGTTCTTTGGTATCCTCACTCGAGCATAGACTGGAGAGCAGACTGGGCAGTGAGGATTTGGCGTGCGCAAGGGTTCTGTTGTGACCGTGCGCTCAGTGCTCCTCGAGTTCAAGAATACCATCTTTGATCCACCCAGCGGCGCATCGTCTTTGCTTGCAAGTGTGGTAGTGGGGAGACTGTTGTTTGCTGTGGGCTTTGCCATGCCCTCGTTCCTGCCTGCCTGGCTCCTCAAGACCTTGTACGAGAGCATGACGGAGAGACTTGCGGTGAGCGCATTCGAGGTCGCAATCGCTGGAATGATGTTGCCTGCCATTTGCTTGATCTCCCACTCGCTGCTCCTTTCAATGCCAAAAATATGTGAGCGCAAGTTGGCAGCCGCTGAAACGAAGTCTAGGGTATCTTTGTCGTCTTTGTCGAAGCTAATCTCCTGCTCGCCCGCCTGTGCGCGGTTGCTGAGAGTGTCGAGACTATAGCAGAAAATAGCAAGATTCTCTTCCACAGACCAGACACGCTGGTCTTGAACCGAAAGAGCTTGGCCTTGCTTCACGAGATCCGTCTCCGCTTTCAAGCTATCGAACTTCAGAGACTGGGGTGGTGTTCTGCTCTGCCACATCTCGCTCATCGACCGCAAGCGCTCAATGTCATCATAGAACACCTTATCAAACACTGCCTGTGCGAAGTCGCTTGTTCCCATGAGACTTCGAATCTTCTTCAATGCTTGTGCCTCCTCCCTGAGCTTTACAACCTCCTCCGCGTTGTCAGCTTCGGTCACGGCGACATCTGAGTCGTCCTCGCTGGTTCCAAAAAGCTCAGGCAGAAGATATGATTTGGCCCAAACGATGCAGTGTATGGGTTGTGAAGGTGTTGATCTGATGGTGCAAATTGGGAAGCTCTTCTGCACGGGTTTCGTGTTGCAGTCATAGCATTCTGTGAGGCCTTTCTGGATCGCTTGTACTTGTCCGTTGAAACCAGTTGTGCCGCTTTCGATCAATGGCACATTCGCTGCCATGCACATGCGATTGACATGCTGCCTAGCCTTGACGTTGTCGAGCGCATTGAACACAAGATCGAATCCTTGGAAGAAGTCCACGTCGTACTCGGCGTCGAAAATGTCTCCGTGGCGGGCATCGATGTTCACAGTCGGGTTGAATTGACTCGCGGTCTCCTTAGCCACGATTGCCTTGGGCTTCTTGATGTGCTGCTTCCGGAAGAGGAATTGACGGTTCAAGTTGCTCAGGTCGATGGTATCCAGGTCCACGAGCACAATGCCCGGCGCACGAGACATAAGCGTGGTGACTAGCGTCTCATCGTCCTGGTTATCCCCGGCGCCCAGGTCCGACTGGGTATAACCAGATCCAAAACCGGCGCAAACCAGGTTCTTGAGTAGTTCGCAGCCAATGCCACCCGCGCCGACTACCAGTACTCTGCTATCCTTGACGCGCTTCGCAAGTGGCAGGCCGAGCGCCTGGATCATACCGCGATCCCTCTTCTGCATCTTTAACGTCGTTGTCGCGTGGTGTTTCTCGTTTGGCGGTGATCCTGATTGAAGCTGTCGGATGATGTGGAGCTGAAGCGAGCCGGCGTGATCCAATTGCGAGAACACGTGGAAATTGTTGAGCGATATAGGTCGGAAGCACGTGAATGCTTGAATTGGTTGTGGTCGGCTCAGTCGGCAGTGAAGTGAAGTGTTTGCTGGCCAGATGGGTTGGTAGAGTCCAAAACGGCAGGCCTACGCGCGGTGTCGCGAGGCGCAGATTGTCGCAGTGATGTGTGGAGAGAGAGATATTTTATCGAAGATGATGAGAGGGGAGAGGGGCGACGATCCTCACGCAGGAGACTTTTCCTTGCGCACGAGGCTCGTCGGACTGAAGTCAACGCGCGTAGAGTGACGATCGCATTGAGCTGAGCGCGGACGATGCCAGCGCGCGACCGAACCGAACCGCCGAGTCTTGGCTGATGACATCGTCACTACTCCATCGGGACATCACTGCTCAGACCTCACTTCACTTCGCTTGGCTTAGCTTTCATCATCACGTGCCAGTCTGTTGCTTGGCTTCCTCACGTTCTCGGAGAACGTTGTCAGCAGCATGGACGGGAGAGCACACTCTCGCATGTGTTCTTCACAAGCCAATATTGGGTCGATGTGATGCCATGTATCAAGAGCCAAGCTCCCCGCTATGGTCTTTCTAACAATGCCAACAATAGTTGTCCGTGATCATGTCCGTACCATACGACCGCAAAGCCCGGAGAATGACTGCAATCTTGACACCCAAGTATGAAGGTACACGTGTGCAACTCACCCAATGTGACCAGCCGCTCAGACTGGGCATTGCATGAGTCCTCAACCGTATGGTTTGCACAAGGTCATCCCCTCACGTTTGCTGTTGAGAAACGACTACCATGCAGGCTTTGCCGCGTCCACCTTGACGACTGCCTCCATTCCACGCAGAGGCATAACATTGACCACGAAGCATGAGGCAAGAAGCACATGAAGAAATCGGCCCGGGTGCCATCGGGTCTGTGGACTTCCCGACTCCTGTGCTGGTCCCATGGCAATCTCTCGTTGGCATATCGGTTTGCCAATGACCCGGTCATCCGCTGTGCCGACCTGCCCATGGTCGACACATTACCTGCGCCGCCCCGATACTTCCTCTTCGCAGCTACATATTCCCCGCTCCACCACCAAGGACTGTACCACCCAACTCTCCTATCTTCATCGCATTCAATACCACGGCGGCGAAATACGCAATCTAATACGCCCACAACGTTGACCCTTTGCCACCTTCGTGTGGGACAGGGCATCACATCGCATCGACAGTACTCAGATTGATGGACTTTCGACAGAATGTGAACAAAACAGATGATTTCGAGCGGCTTTCGCCGCCTTCTGACCAGCTGCAGCACAACGACGAGGAACTCTTTGGGGAGTTCGGCGTTCCGAGTGCATCTGAGAACCATCTCATCGACCCAGAGGTCGGCTATGGCCATGGCGCCACGAATATGGCTTACACTGATCCCGCGTTCAACAATCCGTACATGGCAGCACAGGGTATGACAAATACTCATGCAGCCTACAACTATGGTGATATCATTCCAGGAACAAACGCTCAGAGCAACGATGCTTCACCGTATGGCTTTGGTGGTCAATCCGGAAATGGTGCCGCAGTCACTAGCTTCGAGGATCCGATCTTGTTGAATATCCTGCGCGATCTCGACATGCCCGATGGTGAGCAAACAACCTTCAATGAAACAGACACCTCCACTCAAACTCATCTCCATCAAAATCTTCCTCAGTTTGGATCTGGAAATCTGACCGATTACTCATTCCCCGATTCCGCATACAACAACCACGCAGCATTTGCCGGGACTGCACCTGTGCCATATCCCATCAACAGAACATTCATGGAACCAACCATGGAAGAAGATACGCCAAAGGCTGCTCCACTTTCTGAGATCGGATCGCCTCCAATGAACTTCACCCATCGCTCTCAGAAACGTAGGGCTACCTCATCAGCTTCTCGCGATACCCCAGAGGCTTCCCGACTCAAGAAGCAGTGTGCTGGATGCGAAAAGGCATTTTACACCTCCAAAGACCCGGATGGACTCCGCTGCACGCGATGCTACGACAAGCACGTGAAGCACACGGCTGGTCACACTACTTATATCTTTGATCCAACCATGACGATCGACTCTGCGTGGTATCATCTGTACCCGCGTCTTGAACCCATGGCTATCTTGGGTGACGACGTGGAAGCTGCCAAAGCCAACGAGCAAGAGTTCATTCGCCGCCTGATCGATGCGATTTCAACGCCGTACGTCAGCGATGGGAGCGGCTCAAAAGAAGACAACCAGCGTGTGGCGCAGCAGGCAAAGTTGAACAAGAAACCTTTCGACAGCACGCAGTATCGCCATCACCTGGTGAATGCGCGCGTCCGATTTCTATTTGTGAGTCATCCGATGAATGTGACACGTGAACTTCTGCTAACTCTGCAACCAGCAAATCGCAGTCCGCTACCATGCGGGTGGTGAGTCCTTGTACGATACTGGAGGTGACAACTCCGGATATGGTGAAGATCGTACCATGAAGTTCTCTGAGCGGATCGGACGGATTATCCAGCTCTTGACAGTAAGTTCTTCCTGCCTATCTTGACAAACAACCTTCGAGATTGTTACTGACAGCGCACCCAGTTCGACAAAGACATTGCCATGGACGTCATTGAAGGTCGCGGTGTCACTGCGCTTGTTCACAACCCAAACAAATACGAACGAGTAAGTTTTCAACGGTTATTCGGCCATGACAAAGTCACACGCACTGACATTAAGCGCAGCGCAAACGCGACAACAAGAAGTCCAACGACACAAAGCAAGACCTGCAAGAAAAGGGTAAGCAGCTGCACATGCTCGAGCGCGGAGCATCCGCGAGCCCGGCTTCGCCACTGGAACCCGCACTACCGACACAGTTCGCAAGCAGTCGTGGCGGCTATCCGATCGACTCCATCGCCACCGTTGCCGGACTCCCGACATCTTCGCGTCAATGGGTGCCGAGCTCTGCTGGCGGACAGGCATCTGCAGCGGGCAATGGCGGGAACACTTCTGCTCCAGGAGGTTCAAATGAGCTGGAGGGATATGTCCCTGCTCGACACAATTGAGGAAGAAGTGATATGTCTATGTGATCTTGGCCATTTGTGGCCCTTCTGTCATCTATGAATTCTGCCTATTATGGTGCGATTGTCTGAGCATTGGAGTTTGGTTTTCTGTCTGGGGAATTTCATGCATAGCTATTTTGTCATATAACTCAATTATTCAACAACATCGTTGGTCCAACACATCCATTGGCTCATCTGCTTCTTCTATATTGATAGCCAAGCGCGGCACTTCTGCGCATCTAAATAAGCGCTCGTCACATCGACAGGGATCGTGGCGCCGCCTCGCTTGGCGAACCGAGAGTGTCGCCACCTTTAACCGGCGGCAAACGCCTCTCTCACCTATATTGTGTATACAAGCGAGTCCACAGGTAGATCGATCAAATTCCCGTGGGCTTTATGTCTATCCTAGGTTTATGTTGACTGCTGCGATCATGCCCCGGCTTTGTCAATATGCAGACAGCGGCAAACGCCTCTCATCTGCATTGACTGAGCAAGCTACCTCACGAGAGAAGCGATATCGTCTACTGGGCAAGCCAAGTCATACCGGTTGCTAAAGCCATTGCCCTGCCGGCTTTTTCTCTGAGAGACAAGGTGAGGATCCTTTTGAGATGACATGTATGCACGCTTTCCTTCCTCAACCTGCTCGCAAGCCAGCCATCCATCCTACAGTGGAGACTCGATCATGTTCATTATCAAACAAGCACGTACACGAATAGCCTTTGCGTCTGCTGTGACCGCACTCTATCTACTATGGAACATCACAGAAATCCGCCGCACGATCACAAGCCGGGCTCAGTTCATGATCGATCAATCAACAGAACTACCATGCCGTAGCCTGCCAGGAGCCAACGAGACGCTGGTCGTCCTCCGCACCGGCTCGACCGAATTGGAAGAAAGACTTCCAGTGCACCTCGCGACAAGCATACGTTGTTTCCCTCACTACCTGATCTTCTCTGATTCCAATGAACGATATCATGGCGAACAAATTCTCGACGCGCTAGCAGATGTGAGCCCCAACATCTTGGAGAATAGCCCTGATTTTGAGCTATATCGACGTCTGCGAAACAATGGGAGATTCACTTTACAACCAGCAGAGCTCGCAGGATCGCCTGACCGGCTGTCGAGCATGACTGGAAAAGTGGAGAATCCAGGCTGGAAACTCGATAAGTGGAAGTTTTTGCCCATGGTCAACAAGACACTCCACGAGTGCCCTGACATGAAGTGGTACGTCTTCCTAGAGGCCGATTCCTTTATACTGTGGTCTATGCTACTACAATACCTTGCCACACTGGACTCGACACAACCTTTATACGCTGGGAAGCCTACGCTTATAGGCGACGACAAGTTCGCACACGGTGGCTCGGGCTTCATAGTCTCTCAGCCAGCGTTGCAGATGGTGGTGAATCACTACGCCGCGCACAAAGCTGAGATTGAACGATTTACCGATAAACATTGGGCAGGCGATTGCGTTCTCGGCAAGGCGTTCACGGATTCGGGCGTGCCTTTGATCGATGCCTGGCCGGCAACACAGGGTGACTATCCAGGTCTCGTGCCATACACACGAGCGGACGCTCGTGCGAATGATCAGAAGTCACGCCTGTGGTGCGGTACTCCAGTATCGTATCACCACATGTCTGCCGCGATGATCGAAGAGTTGTGGACCTTCGAACAAGACTGGGTAGGCCAGAACGGCGCAGTAAGTGTTCTCACCCCCGACGTTCGAAACCTTAATGTACTGAATCCTTGATTACAGAACACCAAATTGCTTCGCCATCAGGACATTTTCGCGAACCTTCTTATGCCCCAGATGATGTCTTCTCCCCCTACCGAATGGGACAATCTGAGTGAACACGAAGAGGGCACTCTTGCTTCCGTGGAAGAATGTAGAGCGCGATGTGTCGCGCAAGTAGAGTGCAGACAGTACTCCTTTGATCAGGATCGAGTGTGCCGGACGAATGTCGAACCCAGACTTGGGATGGCTACAGAAGGGTCCATGCAAGCAGGGTGGGTAGCAGACCGCATACAGGATTTTCAGCAGGGCATGGCGCCGTGTGGTGGTCAACATTGGCCTTTTTAATTGTATATGATAAGGTAGATAGACACACAATCCATCAAAATCCATGAAAGGTGTAACCCATAGAATAGAGTGTAAAAGCGTTTTGCATTTGGTGATCTCCGACGTTCACCTCGCGCGAGAAGCACTCTGGATGATCGGCAGCCCTACGCCATTTCTCTACAGTTCTGGCTCATAACATTTGAAGTATGCGAGCATCCCAATACCTTGTTATGCCAGTATTCGCAGGTATAGGTTCAGGTCTTGAAATATGTTTCGTCGGGATTACAAGGGATCTTAAGACAATTGTCGGGTACTAGCACAGTTCTATCTTTGCCCCTCGTCTATTTCGTAGAATATTGCCGCTGAGACACTGTCCGCAGACTTTTGAGCAACAGCTTGTAAATATCCAAACCACCAACAGCAACAGTCCACAGCCAGTCCACCAACTTCTCCATCACTGCCCACCATGCTGCGCCGCCTCCTTCTCTCTGCGCCAAAGCGCACCTACGCAACCCATACAACCCCACCACCAATCAAACCCTACAAATCCGGGCCCCTCCCACCACCAGCACCCAAACCAACGCCCACGCCCAAGCTCAACCTCACACCCGAAGAACTGCAATCCAACTCCTGGCTCTCCCACCCTCCCAAACCCGAACCTCTCGACCCCGCCCGTGGAAGAGAGGCTTCTCTGCGTGCTGCGCGCGAAGGCATCCTCGACCCGCGGTATAAACCTGCTTCCCGCAGGGTATTGGCTATTATCTGCGCGGTACCGATTTTCCTAGTGACGAGCTGGGTGCTTTTTCAGAGGCAGTTTCTGGGGGTTGAGCAGAAGACGAGGGAGAAGAAGGAGGAGAATGGGGTTGAGGTTGTCGGAGAGGGTGCAGAGATTGAGGTTGTGGGAGGGAAGAAGTGATTCTTTACCGAAGAGGATGGACTTCTTGAATACTTGACGCTGTGGTCTACTCGCGAATGTCGGTAGGCTAACAAGTGCAGGACTCGGCTCTCATTTCTTGGTTCGATCAACGAGCTCTTGCTCCCACGACAGTTTTGTGCTGCTCTCGGTCTCTCCCACCACAGCAGACGCATCATTCTGTCCGAGATCCTCCTCAATGCTGCTGATCGCATTTTTTACACTCTCATACTGTCCCAACGCCGATTTACGCGGATGTTCAGCAGCTCTAGCCTCCCGGCGAGCGCGCTCCACCTTTCTCTTCGCATGGCCCGTCAAAGCCCAATCGCCTCCTTCCGCAAGCGTGAATGCAATACGCTCTGCTTCACTCCAAACGATCTGCTTGAGGTGCCTGTGACCCAGTGCGATGCTGCTTGCGTCTACAAGAGTCAGCACGATATCAAGTTATGCGGGTGGAATTCATCACTTACCGGCTTTCTCTGGCACGGAGATGTGGCCAAGCTTGTAGCCCGCGCCATGTTCCCTCTTCGAATAGTCCTCCATCAAGTCGGTGAAAGCTCGAATGTCGAGCGGTCTCTCTCGCAGCACTTCCCACACTTTGCGCGATCGCTCTTTGGCCGCTTCGCTGTGGTGCTTGGTGTGAGGATCTCAGACTCGGCTCACTTGCTGATGAGCCCAGTTGACGAAACATGCGTAGAAAGCGATAGAGTTGACCTTGGCTTCGTCGCTTCTGAGCCATTTCTCGATGTCTTTGTTGCCCTCGCGGTCGGCAGTCCAGAATTGGAACTTCATGCTCGGGCGGGCGGAGGCTCTTGTTGGCTTGGACATTGTGGTGCAGGGCGGGAGTCAGGGCGAGGGCGAGGGTGGTGTGGTGGTTGTGAGTGTAGGTGAGAGCGAAGAAGTTGGAATTATGGTAAGCTTGCGAGAGGCGAGAGGTGGCACGTGAAGCGTTGCGTCCAGGTCACGCGCTTGTTCTTCTCTTCACATGTGAAAGCCGCGGTTGGTATTTTGAAGGCACCCTTCACTCGAAGCAGGCCTCTATCAAGCTCGTGTGTGATTGCCTGGTACTAATTTCAGGAATCGTCATCGGAGGAACACATCTTCAATCTCAATGGTAGGCCTTCCAAATATGATACTTTCGAGTCTTCGATATTACCGTCTCGGCGGTGGAGTTCGTCAAGTTGTCTCCGTGGTAGATGTCTAATAGTCATGACACAGAGGCTCAGGTACTACTTTGTCCCACAACGAGGTCATCAAAGACGCTGAGCGGTAGCTATGTAATAGTCATACCCCAGGGTCTCTTAGACCACTATGGTCGCAACGGAGGTTGAAGATTGCTTTCAGTGACAAAATTTGGTTAAAGAGATGATAGATCCGTCGATACTACCCTGACTCTAAAATGGGAAACGTACTCGGTCTCAAAGAGTGGCCTCTATTTTATGCACCAGATTTGTCGGTACCACTATGATTTGCAACAACATAATTACCTGATAGAACTAGTAGCTTCTTATTATAAGTGCGTTGACTCCCTCGGTACTACCACAATCGTAGTTGAGATAGACACTCGATCTCACTGGTAAGGGTTCTACACAACAGTCATTTAGATCTGTCGATAGTTCCACAACATTAAGTGAATTATGCACTTGATCTCACCAGTCAGGACTGCATTTGGTCGCTCAGATCCGTGGGTAACACTACCACCCTACCTTGAGATACCGTATTTGGTTGATCTTACTGGTTGACTTCTAAATGATAATCACTCGAAGCTATGGACGCAGTCTAAAAACTACAAAGAGATAGAGATATGATCTCATCGGCAAAGCTTTATACTATACATGTACAGTACTAGCTCATAAGTCTGCACAGGCCTGTATCTCGCATTTTGCTAGTACCAGCAGACGCAGGTATATCCCTGACATTGGATGCCGTCTAGAGCGAGGAGTATACTCTCAGAACCCTCGAGTACTAGTAAAGTCTTACCTTCGGCCTTCGTTGTTGTGATAATGACAATTGCCGCTGAGATGCCATGTGCAGACTTATGAGTAACGACTATAGACACTTTATATTGGTAATACTACTACAGCCTCGAAACGAGACAGTCATCTGATTTCACCGGCTAAGCTCCGAAGTATGGTCGCTGAGAGCTGAAGGCATATGCGCGAGAGGCGCACATTGGATCTAGGGAGTGCACTTCTCGCCAACGGCATGTTGAGGTCGCTGACATATCTCAACAGATAAATGAAGCGAAAATGCAAGCATTTCTGTGATATTCTCGCAGCAATGCCTTTTGTTGACTTGCGCGTACTGATATTATGATCGACTCAAAGCTCTCACGCCTCGTGAAGGCTGCGGCTGTGACTCTGCTTCCGCAAGGTCGCATCGCGTTGCTGAGTCTTGAATGCACTAGGCGTTGTCGCGCAGCCCTGAGGGCGTCAAATCGCTTCACCAAAAACTTCACTTAAGCGCGCTCAAAAGATTAGACTTATGCCTCATAGGAAGATGAGGTAAATAGATGCAATAAAAAAATGCAAAAGGATATTATCCCCCAACCACCATTGATCATCAGTTACCATCCGAGAGCGGGCTCTAGAGGTTACACCCGGAACCTGGACTGCTGACCGCGGGATTTGAACCCCTAGGCAGTTGTACAACTTCGCTAAATCTAACCTTGTTGATTGCTGATTAGGCCAAGGAGATCGCTTTTTGTTATTGTTGACACAGACAACCGACCATAATTTATATACCTTACCCGAAGCATTCTCGTATTTTGCACTTTGACGCGAGCCTTGGTAGCGCTTACACAGCGAAGTGCATCTGCGTGCGGATTGAGTCTGCGTCTCCGAAGAATTCCAGATGTCTGTCGTGTGGTCGTACCTTAGTGTTGCGCCTTGAAAGTATGATAAAGGAAGTATAATAAAGGAACAAGAGCAGCTTCCGAAAGGACCGACGTTGTTGTAGTGCGCGGCCCGTAGTGGAGCGATATAGGGCTACTCGACTTGGCAGCTATAGTGGATATCTTATGCCAGAAGTAGATACAGAATTTCCCGAGCTATCTGACATCCACTACCGTACCTATTCTCGATCAAGCATGCACATCGGCATGCGTAGGTACATATCTTGCCCAGCAGACAGGAGTTACATCAACGTATTCTTCTAGGCCGCGCTACTCAAAGCGTTAACGATCTTCCAATGGGTACGTAATTGGTGAACAGCAAGACCGAAACATTTCTTGCTTTCCCCCTACAAGCCTTCCTTCCCGCGGTCATGCAGGTACAGTCCAGTCGTTAGGTACTCAAAAGCTTGCGAACAGTATCTCAGCGGCAAATATTCTCCTAAGTAAAAACGAGAGCTGAAGGGATGACTATATTAGTAGTTAAGCATTGTGAAAGTATCGTCTATCATCTCTGCGAGGTTTAATTTCGAAACTTGAGACTATATGTGCCGATACTGGCATAATACGACATGGAGATGTGCGCAGACTTCTGAGCTAGAATTGTAGAATACATCTCAACAGAGTAGAGTAGAACACCTCAACGCCTCGCTCGCAAGCACAATTTCGAGTCCGTCACGCAAATTCTAGATCCCTTCGATCACCCGTCCACCATCAACGATCATGAGCTCGTCAATGCGCTTTTCCGTGTCCGCACCGCAGCACTCCACGCGCTTCCAGGTCACGATACGTCCAGAATTGGTATCGACCTCCCACACTCGCACGCGACGATGGAAGCCGCCGTATCCGGCATAGCCTCCAAAGCCAGATCCGCCAGCATAGCACATCCAAGGTCCCAGTGTGGGCCTATTTGGACTCTGAGGCTCGGGCTCTGCGTCTCGCGCCGCATTTTCGGGAGCTGGGCGAAGAGCGCAGTAATCGTTGACGTGGTCGTGACCGCAGCCGACTGCGACTACACCGGCTTCTGCCAGCGCATCATAGAAATGTGAGTTGAACCCCGGCGCGGTGACGCCTTCCTTCCAGACTCCGCCTTTTACTATGAGGCCCTTTTCTTTGTACTCTGGCAAGGGTATGTGGATGAATGCCAGATCAAGATGGATATGGGAGTACTTCTTGTGTGCAGCTTTTAAGCCGTCGGATGTGGACTTGAACCAGTTGATCTGTGAGTCCTTCAGCCAGTCGTAGCCGCGGTAGTTCTTCTCATCTGGTGTTAGACTATGTGTGTCGAGTAGGTAGAGTGTGATTGCGCTGTGATGGCTCGAGGCTGCGAGGATTTCGACATAGTAGTTTCCTACGCCGTCGATTTGTTCCGGGCCTGGTTGTGATAGGCTGTGGGGTAAAGTCTGCATGAGTGACATTTGAGCCTCGCGAGAAAGGTGGCCACCCTCGTCGTCGTGGTTGCCGAAAATCGCGGCGTATGGGATCGAGCGCTCGATCAAGGGTGCAGTGATCTTGAAGATCACGCTCTGTGTATCGGGTGCAAGAGGTCCTTCAACTTGGTCGCCTGACAAGACCACGAGATCTGGTTTCTCAGAGTCCAGGACACTCTCTATGAAGTCTAGGGTACGTGTGTCTGCTTCACAGCTTTGAGCTGGAACCACATTGCCCGAGGCGTCGATAGCATCCCTGCAAACTCCTGTGCCTGTAGCCAAGTGTGCGTCGGAAACTTGCAAGATCTTAAACTTGCCATCCTTCCGCACACGAGGCACAGCCTCCTTGTGGTCTGCGTGAGGCTGTCCATGTCGTGTGGACAGACGTGGTGAAAGGAGATTCTTGTCTGCTTCCATCAATAGTGGCGTGCGCGCCAATGTCCACCCTGGCCTGGGATCGACAGCATCTGAGCCGAAGAGCACGTCTACGCTTGTCACAGCTTTGTCCGAATCGCTCTCATGTCTGCGATTGCTCCTCAAGATCCAGATTCCTCCAGGTCGGCTTTCCCATTTTTCTGCTTGTTGTGACTTCTCTCCAACTCCAGGGTCAAGACGACCGATCTTGACGCCAATGATGATTCTATCCTCAGTTGTGAGCTCTTCCTCTTTCTTGCGCTGCACATGTACCCATGCGCTCTTGACCCATCCCGAGTTCAAGTAGAGGTCCTTTTCAACGCGGTGCCATTTATTGGGGTCCAGCCGACAGCTCGATAGCGGGTTGAGCGTAGAGCAATAAGCGATTGTAACATCTGTTATGACAAAGCCGACATGGTGCGATGGCAGAGCGGAGTGTATGCTCGTAGGCAGTACGCGGTAACGGGAGTCGGCGATGAAGACAAGCAGGCAGACCACGGCAACGAAGGCGCACACTTGCGTGAGAGCTCGAGTCTTGGGCGAATCGTCAGTCAAAAGGGGACATATGTGCTAGGAAGCGATGTGCTTACTATTCGTTTGGCCATGGTGTTAGCTTGGATATCGCTCGCTCACAAAGCCGCTGAAGCATGTGACGGCTTTGAGAGTATGCCCGACTTTCAGATAGCCTAAGTAAACACTTGCTCTCTGAGACAGCTATACGCCATGTTCGTCTCTCAGAGAAAGACGACTTGTCACCGCAGGTCTCGGTGCAAATAGACCTGCGAAACACGGTTCACGCGAACAGGGTCCTTGGTCTCCTGCTGGCAGCTTGTGAAACCCTGGGGAAACCTGCAAGGATGCGATGATCGACAGCCACAAGAAAGTCTGGCCATATTCCTTGAAAACCACAAGCCCGTTGCCGTAGTCGCGTGACCCGTATCACTCGACTGATAATCTACATGAGCTTCCCATGGCTTGCTCCTCACCGCGCCAGCCATATACCTAGGCTTCTTCGCACGCAATGCCATCGCACTTACGCAGAAGGTCGACCATTCGCCGTCGGTGATCATGTCGTCCTCCGCCCGACTCAAGACCGCTCTGCCTCGCCCTACCTCCGCGGACCTCTAAAGCATGGCAAGAGAATTGAAACACACAAAGGCATCGTCCATCAAGACGACATCATCGGCAAGCATGTGCGCGAGCTGGTGCGCACAGCGCCGACCAAGGCAGGCAAACCAGGATCGGACTATAGACTTCATGAAGTCACCTTGGACGAGTACGTCCGCTTCAGCAGAAGACTGGTCACACCCATATACCCCGCAGATGCGAACTTGATTGTGAGCCTCTTGGACCTGCACCCGGAAGTGTACGATGCAGAGAGAGCTGGCGAGGATAAGCTTGAGATATTGGAGGCGGGCACAGGACATGGCGGTTTGACGTTGCATCTCAGCCGTGCGATCCATGCTGGAAATCCTACGAGGCCCAAGCCTGTTCCTGAAGAAGACGCTGAGACTGCGAAGACGAGGATAACCGAGTGGAAAGAACGCCGCCAGGCTATCCTGCACACAATCGACATTGCGTCGCAATACTCGGCCCACGCAGAGCAAACGATTGCCGCGTATCGCCAGGGCCAATACTTGCACAACATCGACTTCCACACAGGCTCTGTCAGCGACTGGGTGGCATCTGCGCTACCGACTCGCAACAACGAACCTTTCCTCTCGCATGCGTTCTTGGACCTGCCTAATGCCGACATGCACATCGCCAATGTCGCTGAAGCCGTGAAGGTGGACGGCATATTGATCGTGTTCAACCCGAGTATCACACAGATCAACGAGTGCGCGCTCAAGATCAAGCAGGAAGGCATTCCTCTTGAGCTTGACAAGGTCATCGAATTGGGAGTGAATGGTGGATCGGGAGGAAGAGAGTGGGATGTGAGACCTGTTAGGCCTCGTGCGCAGAAGCCGCAAGCAGAGCCTGAGCCGGTTGTCTCTGAAGTCGAGGACGCTGAGACCAGTGTCGACGAAGGAAATCAAGATGCTGAATCGGCGCAGGCTGGAATTGCAGCGACACAAGAGGCGAAGACTAGTCAAACCACGAACGACGGCAAGTGGGCAATGGTCTGCAGGCCAAAAGTTGGTGAGCGCGTGGTTGGAGGGGGCTTCTTGGGCGTCTTCCGGAAGAAGCGAAAGGAATAAAAATTGGCGGACTTGGTGTACTGGCTGCACTTCGCCATTGTATCATAGACTTACTGTATATTATGGCTTTCTTGCCAAGCTCAGAGACATACAATGATTGCTCATATATTTGCGCATGCTTGATGATGCCTCGGCGGAGACTGTTAATTTTTCTTCGATGAAGGCGAAAGGTACGGCTCCAGTAGCATTGTTGAGGTATTTGAGTATACCATATAATCTCTATAGAAGGCTAAATAGGTATATTTCTGTATCTGCTGATACAAGCATTCTTGGTTAGTTGGTAAGGTTGGTGTTTGGCTAGGAGAAGCCTTTGTTGCCTCAGGCAGACACGGCTGACTTCACTTCAGCTATGGCTCTCGCCCTTGCTATCTTCCCTCTCGTCTCCTCGGTCTTGCACTATTCGGTAATCACTATATTCCTATGGACCAGCTCACCTCAAATTTCTGAAGCTTTGTAGGAGGAGAGAGAGGTCTGTAAGATTGTGGAAGGATAAACAAGTGTTTCATCCCCCAGGTGTCTGGTGGCTACGGCTGAAACATTAGCTACCACTGGACATTTTCCTCTGCCTCCCGAGACCGATTTTCCTTCATCATCACTATCATCATTGTAAAAATTTCCGTGCTTTTCCATATTGTCCTTTCAGGAGCCTGTGCTTATTACGAATCGGAACAATCTAGGCTCTCCAGAACAGCAAAGGGACTTATACTGGGATACTACCATCTGCAACAGGCATAATTGCCATCGAAAACTTAGGAGCTCTTGATTCTAGATGGTCTTTGTGGGGTACTATCCTTCGTCTTATTGACAGTGACGGCCATGACTGCCACCAAGCGACCTCGAATGGCCATTCTCTCTGCTGGTATTGTTATGGGTCTTTCTTCTATGCTGGAGAAAGAAGACATCATGGTTGCCATCGGGCCCGTGTCTGTCCTAGATACAATCCTGTAAGAGCGGAATCCAGTATCTTAGGAATCAGCCATGCCGCTGGCCATTATTACCATCGAGGATACACACCCTTCGTTTCGCGCTCTATGTCGGTGCTGAGGTGCTTACTCTGATACTGGCAGCATCCATGATGGTGGCAATTTGTGGAACAGTTTTTACTTCAAACGGTTTGCATATCTTCTGAGCCACTTCCACGGACAGTGAAGTGAAATGGTGTGCTGCATGCTACTGAGAGCGCACTTTGCTCGCGCGACTTTCTCTTTGATGGTGAGCTGCTATCTTAGATGCGGACAGAAAACATTGGTGTAGACTCCGTTGAGTGCGCAACCTTTATTGAGACTCGCTCTGTAGATCATGAGCTGCTACTCAAGTTACTGACGAGAACGCAGGTCTTCGTGGCACTGAGAGTCCACTTGTCGCTTTGCAAGTAGTGGGGTGCTACCATCGTTGCTAACGTAAGAAACAGGTGTACCTTCCATAGAGAGCACACTGTCACATGCTCGTGGCTGAACCCCAGCCACAAGCTTCAAACATCACCTCACTGACCTCATCGCCGCTTTCCCGTCCGCCCCACGCACATCGCTTTTCCCGCCGACTTGACACCACTGAGACGCACCTACCAGCGACAAACAATGCAGATCGTTGTGGTCACCGACGCAGGCAAGAGAGTCGCTCTCTTTGGCCTCCTCAACAATATTGAGGTCGCCGTGATGCGCAATGCCATGCTGAACGGCACAGCGCAGCCATTTCCCGAAGATAAGGTCAAATCAGAACTGACCGCCGTCGCAATGAGCCTCTATGAACATATGAAGCTCACACCGGACTATCGTCTACGTGTAAGCAGTATTCACGGCCTGTCTGGCGAATAATAACTGATGCGCTGCATAGATTCGCACTGGCGAGACGCCTGTGGCCTGGTTTCTCTGCGCTGTTCACCGAATCATGGCGCCGCGTAGCAACTCCTTCGCGCCATACCCACAAGACGATCCAAAAAACGTCCCACTCGAGCAGTGGGCTGCCATGCCTCCGTGGTTCAAGGACATCAGACCCGACGACCAAGAAGAGTGGGCCGAATGCCACCTCCCGGAGCTCAACGACTGCGACACCCTGCCTCTCGCATACTGGGAGGGCCTGTTCTATGCGCTGATTGCTGAGATACAGTACCTATACCAGGATCTTCAGCAACGCTATGGCGAGCAATTCGAACTCGGTGACAAGATCCTGCACCACAAAGGGCCCAACGTTTGCGCCGACTGTAACGAGCACCCTTTCACCGTTGCCGAATTCGCACAGATTCTGGAGGCCTGCTGGGTGAAGGTCACCAGTGTTCACCTCACTGCAGCACTTGACTACGCCATCATGCAGCGTGCATGTTTTCTCTCAGATGGCATGACGCCCACCTTCTACAGCATGATGAGATTCCAAGGTCTCTACGATGTCAACCCAATGGAACCGATCGAAATAATCCGCTGGTTGGCCGACAAACATGCTGCTGAAGTCAAGATAGCTGTGCGGAGCAACATACAGGACATCTCTGGCTTACTCGACGCATGCGATGCTGCTCGTGTGTGCCGCGACGAACGCAAAGCGCAAAGAGAACACACTGAAAAGGCTTTGATCGGTCCTCAGGGCGAATCACAAGAGCAAGACGCTCGCACAAACACGCCTGTGCCACCCAAACGACCCGTCCTTAATATGATTCAGACGCCCCTTGACTCCAACCTGCAACGCAGCGCCACAGAGGTCCCGAACTTCCAACGTCGTGGAGTGGTACGCAAGCCGAGCAATCTTGCCCTTGCTAGCGACAAGAGCTTTGCGTCAACCAATCTTAACCGCGATCAGTCCAATCAACATCACCCGCAAGAAGTGACGACACCTCACACTGAAAAGGCATGCACTTCTCCGGCGATTTTCGAACCGATGTGTCATGCCAGCAGCACTCCCGCACCAGAACCCACTTCCCTGATCTCAGCCGACGATGAAGGCTTGTTTATGAAGCAGAGCCACTCGAGCGGGCGCGTCGGACATACCTCCACACAACCTAGCATGCAGTATCAGACGTCGCCTGATACTCAGCCGACATCTCCCGTACACGCCAGCTTTGACAGCATGGCCCACGGTAAGAAGTTCAAGCTGTCCACTCGCACATCGAGCTTCCCAGCATTCGACGACACTCGTCCGCTCCCCCTTCCACCGCGTGAGGAGCCAGACAACAGTAACGAGCACGCTGGAGACACCAGCTTCCCGACATTGAAGCCGGGCATTCGCCCTCGTCCTTCTACATCGCCTTCTACACCACCGCCGAACGTCTACGTCGCTTCTCGTTCCCAAACTCTGCCAACCAGCCCAGCTCCCTTCGGTCAGCAAGATCAGCTACAGCCTGTCCCTCGCCAGAAGACAGACGGGCAGCGCTATGTCCCCGCCGGAGGACACACACCACTACACGAGCGTGACGTAATGGCAGATTTCAGACTGCCCGTCGACGAGAACGAGCAGCAGGCAACTTTCAGCATGAAGAAGGAGGATTTGTATACCCAGCTTGAATCGAGGAACCAGATGGAGGAGATCTCCCGTGAAGAGGGAGCCAGGAAGGTCAGCATGACTGCGAGCGAGAAGAAAGAGAGGTCGTTCATGGATCGCGTGCGCGTGTTCTCGCGTAAGAGCAGCAAGAATGAGTATGAAGCCTAAGGTAAGCATTCCCCCATTTCTTACAGCACGACGATTGCATACGGAGAAGGCGGCAGCAGCGCGGCATTGGCAGAGAGCGACAATCGGCATAAGTAGTTATCAATCGAGAATTTCTACTTTCTCAATGTTTTCGAATGATGGTATCCGCTGGTAGCAGCACCATGGAATGATCATTAGAACTTTGCAACCCAGCCATCTTATCGGTATTTCATCACTGACCATCGCCTTGATACTGCTGATATGAGCGGAATATCTGCGTGTTGGTCTAGCATGACGTTGCCAAATGCTGCAAATCCCGAAAGCTTCTTCGGGCGTCGCCATCTCCGTCACTGAGGAATCTCACAACAGACCGCAGCAACAGCTGTGTGCGAATAGTACCAAGCAAACAGTGTCAAGGCGACAAAAAGAAACAAAGATGGTATGCGGAACGGATAGACTGGGACTACTACTTTTGAGGTCATGCTTCGGCTCCGACATTCTAGCGGAGAAAACGGACGTTGCGGCCCTTGGGCTCCGCTATCGCAGGCTCTCGTATTCTAGCATGCGACACATGAATCACGTTGATGAAGACTTGAATTATAAACTATAAGAGCGTCGTCTCTGCTCTGTTTCTTCTGGTATCCAAGACCAACGGCCATAATGTCTCCGCAAAATTGGTTACAAAGAGCAAAAGATGAAGTCGGCGTCTCGACACTCGTACGCGCGTCACGAGATGTCCACATCCTACTACTCACTCGCTGCATTCGCATGTTTGCATATGGATCTAGCACGCTTGTTCTCGCTCTCTATTTTGCTGCTCTAGGACTCTCGGACACCAGGATCGGTCTTTTCATGACACTCACTCTCATTGGAGATGTAGGACTAAGTTTACTGCTCACGCTCGTCGCGGACACTCTGGGCAGACGAAAGATTCTGGTGACTGGCGGTCTTCTCATGGCTGTGTCCGGAGTGGTCTTTGCCATTGCATCCAACTACTGGCTTTTACTGTTCGTTGCAGTGGTCGGCGTAATTAGCCCTAGCGGCAATGAGATCGGACCCTTCAAAGCGATCGAGGAGTCGACTCTTGCCCACCTGTCAGACGCAAAGACGAGATCAGATATCTTCGCTTTCTACGTCGTCGTTGGCACCTTGGGTGGCGCCGGCGGCTTCCTCGCAGGAGGATGGATCACGCAAGCCTTGCAGGCAGCAGGCTGGAGCGAAGAAGCTTCCTTCCGCTTTCTCTTCTGGATCTATGCTGCGGCTGGACTCCTCAAAGCAGGTTTGACGTCTCTTCTCAGCTCCAAGTGTGAAGCTGAACCTGCGCCGGTTCCCTCGGCACAGTCCGAGTCCGAAGAAACAGAAGCCTTCTTGCCCGATGAAAGACCAGTACCGTCTCCGTCAAAGAAGAAGTCTGCGATCTCAAGCATATCACCAGAATCACGCAAAACGCTGATGAAGCTTTGTTCACTGTTCTTCTTCGACTCTCTTGCCAGCGGCATGTGTCCGAACTCGTTGATTGCATTCTTCCTGTCCCGGAAATTCGGTCTGCCGGAAGGCCAGCTTGGAAGCATCATCGCCTCTGCACAATTTGTCTCTAGCATTGGCAATGTCTTCGCATCCTCGATCGCAAAGCGCATCGGCTTCGTCAAGACGATGGTTTTCACGCACCTGCCAAGCGCGATCTTCCTTATGCTTATGCCGTTACCATCATCACTTGCGCTCACCATCATGTTCTTGGTGTTGAGAGCAAGTCTAAACGCCATGGACCAAGCTCCGAGAAGCGCCTTTCTCTCTGCAGTCGTACTGCCGGATGAGCGCACGGCTGTCATGGGCATCGTAAACACGGTCAAGACGATGAGTCAAAGCTCTGGTCCTTCGCTCACGGGCTCGCTGGCACAGAGTGGTCGCTTTTGGATCGCATTTGTCGTGGCAGGTGCTCTCAAAGCTGCGTACGATGTTGGTCTGCTTACGCTATTTGTGAATATGAAGCTGGAAGGTGACAAGAGTAAAGCGACATCCGGCGATGCTGAATCGCGAGAGACTGAGCTCGACGAACAAAGTGGTAGACGCGAGGAAAACACTTCGAGTCGATGAAGAATCTGCAGTTCCATACAAGGTGTCGACCGACTTCACGAATCTGGCTACCGCCAGCCAAGGGCGGTTTAGTGACACGATAAGATAATTTGAAGGTAACAACGGAGAGTTGGACGGATGGAAACCATGCAGCTTGTGGATCATGATCTTGCTTCCTTATGTTGGGTATGGTATCTATAATGCTTAATCGCCCCAACGACCACAGGGAAATCCTACTGCGTGCTATCTTTGAGAGCCAGTCGCATCTCAGTCGATCTGGATCTTGACGGAGATTGAGCCCTTCTCCGTCTGAAGAACGATCAAATCGTGATCGTAGGAGATATCATCAACGGTGGTCTCAAAGAGGCGTGCGCGAGGAATGACGCGCAAAGCGACCAGCGCAGCCATGAGGTAGACTTCGCAATAAGCCAAACTAAGGTGAAAGGATTGTCAGTAAATGGACGGCAGCTGGAATATAGGAGGCTTCGATGGCTTACTTCTCTCCAATGCACGAACGGCTGCCCTTGCCAAACGCAATCAGTGTCTTCTGCAGCTTGTAGTTGGGCTGGCCATCAACGAGCCATCGCTCCGGCAGGAACTCATCGGGATTCGGGAAGAAATCGGCGTTCCAGTGGTTGATCATCGAAGTCATACCGATCGGTGTGCCTCTCGGGATAACAAACTCGGTCTTGCCGTCCTTGCTCGCGTAGACCAGATCCTCTTCGCGGGCAATGCGGGCTGACCTGTGTGAGACACCGGGCATCATGCGCAAGGACTCGTGGATAATAGCCCAGAGGTACGGCTTCTTCTCGAGCTCGACCCATTTCAGATTCGAAGGATCGACGTCTTGCAAATCTTCCATCAGACGAGTGTAGATCTTCGGCTGAGCGAGGAGCCAGTATGTGATCACAGTAAGAGTAGCCTGCTAATGTCAGCATTATCTTGCAACGAGAGGTAAATGTCAAGACATACAGCAGTGGTCTCGGTTCCTGCAAGCAAGAAGTTGAAGCCTTCGCCAGAAAGACGGTACATTGACTTCTCCGACTCGGGGATGGTCTTGGAATCCATAATGTCTGCGAATACCCTACCGTTCTCGGGGTGGTCGAGGGCCGCCTGGATATACCCGGGAATGGTGACGTTCATGACATTCATGACGGCCTTGATGTCTTCGCCCATGTAATTTGCCATCAAAGGAAGGACCTGGGCCATCTTGCGGCCAAGAGCATTGTGCCTCATCATGTAAGCGCTGCGGAAGAAAGATTTGACCCAGGTTGCGAAATTATCGTCCCAGCCGTCTTGAGCAACGAAGCCCATCGGCTCACCGAAAGCATATTGAGACATCACGTCCGCGGTAAAGCAATTGAATGCTTCCTTGACATCAAAGGGCGCCTTGCCGGTGGATCGCAGCATCTTGTTGACGGTCATTTGTGCAAACTCTTCCACCTCTCCCTCGAGCTTCAACATCTGCTGACGCGAGAAGAACTTCGATAGCGCGCCCTTACGCATTCTGTGGACTTCATGATTGACTGTCGAGAATCCGGTTACGGATACAGGCCCAGCACCGCCAGTGTTCAGTTGATGTTGCCATTTATCGCGAATGCGTCCGGGGCCAGCGTAGATCTCATCGGTGAAGTGGGGATCTGAGCAGTGGAGCTCATCTGGATTGATTCTGACAATGGGTCCTAATATAAGGTCAGATCATAGCTTGCCATTGCCGCCACGTGGAAATCAATCACATACCGTAGCGCTCATGCATCCGTGCGATCACTTTGCCGTAGCGGCCAACGCACCACCAGTCGTAGTAAGCTTCATACAGGTAGGATGCTGCAGCGACTTTCGGACCGGGGAACCGCGCCAATGGATGGAAAGGAGAGATGTTGTATAACGCAATTGCGACCCGATAAGCTACCCAGAGTAATCCCAGATAGACGATACCCATCGTCCATGGAACCGAGAGGACCGCCATGTTGATTGACGATGACGACGACTTTGGGCTTGAACAAGACCAAAACGAACGGAAAGCAAGGGAAACGGTCTGACAAACCTACCTTGCCTATATAGCACCATCGTCTCTAGCTTAGCTCGACTCAGCAGCGGAGACACAGATGAATGCACATGTTAAGAGAGGAGGGGTAGGTCGGACAGACAAGCGATGCTTGTCTCAACAGACCCGTCGATATCGGATGCTCTGACCATTTCGGACGTCGCCAGGGCGAGGTTACTCCGCGAAAGGCAACTGGCGTGAAGAAAGATACGAATAACATGGCTGTGGAGTCGTCAAAGTGCAGACGGATCGCCTTCGTGACTTGCCGAAACCATGCAAGCCTCCGGCCGGGGAGCCCTGCCGGTGTGGAGCCTGCATATCGTACGCTAGCCAACAGCTAGCGAGTGAAACGGACCCTTAACTAACGGCTGTATAATATATTTCAGTGGCACCAACGTGTTACCCGAGACTGAGCCTGCAGCACGCTCGAGCACTCGGGCGCATCATGCACAGTCGAAGGATGGCTTTCGAATTTCTTCCACGCGCCTGCGGTCTCGTCCTCCATGGCTGCTGACTACCCTTGTACCGCCCCCTCCGTCATGGGCTGGTCAAACAACCCTTGCAACGGCTCCTACGACACGTGCCCAAGATAGGTCTGAAGAAACATACCCTTGTCTCGTAGCGCTCGGCGCTGCAGCTTCTCCGGCTCATGCACGGAAAGCGCGCGGGAAACATAGGCTCGAGATTCGCTTGTTAGCCGCATGAGAATTAATGGTGACCACACTCAAGAAAGCACTCGACTGCAAAACAATACCCTGAGAAGTCTCCAGCGGCAAAGTCGAAGTCTTGAACGAAGGAATGAATGTGCAGCCTTGAAGACCAGGGTCGAGAAACGCTCGCGGCCTCGAAACGGCAGTCCAGCGAGACAGCAAGGGTAGGAGGTAGGACCGAGCAATAGCCTTGCTCGCCTCGCACGATCCTGCAATTGGCATTGGACACTTGCGCGACTTGACACATGGCTCACCCCGGCTTCAAGTGCCGTCTTGCGACAGTCTGGTCTGTCCTCTGTCCTTTCCGCGCGATCAGACGTGCGAGATCGACAGCAGCTTTTCACATACCTTGTACAGGAGAGGCACCCAGCACAGTAGATCTAAACTGTAATCGTTCGGTCGAGCGCGGCCTCTGGGCGTAAAGCGTCCTTGCTGTTGACCGTTTTCATACATGACTTGAAGTGTTTCCCCAGCGTTGCATCAATAATCCACCTCCACTGCCTAACGCGCGCATCCCCCAACATGACGGAGATCAAGAATGTCGAGATGACGAGGCAGGCGCGAGATGCTCTCATCACGATCAGCGTGTTGTGGGTCATGTTCGCCTTCGTTGTGTCTCTCCGTCTGCTCGGTCGACTACGAGGCGCTGGCGTTGGGCCTGACGATGTGTTGTCATGTGTCGCTCTGGTATGCTGATTCATCATGTACTGTTCCTTTTGAGCAAGATTGCTGACGGGCCCAGGTACTCTCCTCGTCCACGATAGGCATGAGTGCAGCTGGTGCGTTGATCCAAGGTTGTTTAGAGCGAGATGGAGGTCTAACCCGTCATTAGTGTTTGTGGCCGGCGTTGGCATCGACTTCGATCCCACCGTGGAGGTGTATCCGAAACGTAAGATATCGTTCGATGCCGCTCTACAGAATCTTGCTAACCTGAACAGTGGTTGCCAACATGCCATATATCATGCAGGTGAGCATCGCCAATGATCTGACTTTAAGCATTACCTAATCAGCCAGATCACATTCGCTTTCACCCTGATATATCTCTGGACACTAGCTGCACTCAAGCTCAGTCAGCTCTTTCTCTACATGCGTGTGTTCGCGCTCCACATCAAACACTGGATCCTCGCTGGCATGGCAATCGTGATAGCCTGGGCTATCGTCTTCACCTTTGTCTTCATTTTCCTCTGCAATCCAGTCCAGCAACAGTGGTCACTGGAACGTATCGGGAAGTGTATGAACCAGATCACCGTCCTGAAGTCGCTTATCATGACCAACATCTTGACCGATGTATTCATATTCGCGATACCTATCAGGTCCGTCTGGATGCTGCAGATGCGCAAGACGGAGAAGGTTGCAGTTCTTTCCTGCTTTGCACTTGGTGCAGCGTAAGTCTCATCGCCTCGCGTTTGTCGCGTCCGTACAGCTATCTAATCGAAATTCCAGCTGCGTCGTAATCGGCATCGTTCGCTTCTGGCAAATCTTCGTCATCGATCTCATTCACAACCTCACGGGAACGTCTCTGACCACCTTCATGCTCTGCAGCATTGAGCTGATGCTCGCCGGCCTCTGCGTCAACATTCCCATGCTGCGGCCCTTCTACCTCCGCTGGAGAGCCAAGCACAATCTCTCAGAAACCACTGGCAACGCCTTCAAATCCTATAGAAGCGACCCTTTGGCCGTGAGCCAGCCTGGACAAAGAAATCACACCGCTTGGATCGAGCTTGTAAGCCTTTTGTTCCTTCCATGGGCCCAGCGCTTTGTGAACCGGCTGACTAACTCTGATTAAACAGAACGATAAGGATCGAGAACCTTCTCACGATGACGACAGCTCCTCCGAGCGAAAATTGACAGCGGACCAACCTTCTGTCATCCATGTTTCGAAGAATTGGACGGTTGCTTCGACGAAGCATATTCCTATGTAGTGGGGCCGCGCAGAAATCGGGACTGGGGTGGATGTAATAGCGTGGTTGATTATGTATGTATCAGCGCACGAAGTATACACATGATACATCTACGTTGCACGATTTCCTGCCTTGCGAGAGAACTGTCTGATGATGGTTGTCATCGTGTCGTCGTCAGTGCCTAGGTCGCAGATCGGCGTTTAATACACGCTCGTATGCTCCAAACTAGTCTACATATTACTTGCCGTACATGTTTCCAAACTACATGTGCATGCTGCCAGCGATTTGGGGTACGTAGGGTTAATCCCAGACGCATGAATGAACTTTCAACAGGTCCTCGTGCAGCCTGTAATACAATTGCAGTATCATGCTAGATCGAACCATCACTTTGGGTATGTCCTGTGTATCTGTAGCCTCTTGCGAGACCTGGAACAACCCAGATGCATCCTCGAAGCTTATTCGGCACGGATCGACCAAATGTATCGTGAAATCTCGACGATGCTTGTCAACGACGTTCAGCAGGATGTCCACAATACTAATAAATATACTATAACGAGATGGTGATATAGTTGTAAGTTTACACTCAATTCTTGTAACTACAATTGGAGCTTACAGAAGAGACCGATATGACCGTGTTTCCGTGTCGTGCTGTCAGGTGAGTTGTGGCTATGCAATAGAATATTGCAGCATGGAAATCACGTCATCCATTGGTGTACAATTCAGTACACCACATCCCCAATGGTCTAGTGGCTATGATTTCCGCTTGTCATTCACACCGACAAGCCGCGGGAGACCAGGGTTCGATTCCCTGTTGAGGAGCATCTCAGGATCTGACAGTTCTTCAAACGTCAAAAGTCTTCCGGCGCTGGCTAACCAGCGTCGCCCATCTTTTACCCTTTTTCCCTTTTGCCTTTCCTTTCTCTTGCCGTGCAGCTTACAGATAATATTACGGCACAGATCGTCCGGCCAATGTGCACAAGTATGCAGGCAAACCCTGCATGTGCGTATTTTTCGATTACCTCAAACACGAATGATCATCGTAGGATTTGGCGCTTCAAATACCTCGCAAGCAAGAGGCTTTTTGGCTCTTCCTCGGGCTCACAATACTGTCGCGAGCCTATTGCCGTCTTTGCTCAACAACTCCGGATGGGTTCGTAGACAAGTTGACTGTCGACGCTGACGAAGGGATGGCTGAAGCTACCACTGCCCGAGCCAAGGTACTGAACACGGATCGTCCCCTGCCAAAATACGTGACTCTGAGCTCGGGCTACCATACTTCGTGAGGCGCAATAGTACAAGAATTTCACGGCGTCTCCACGGTGGAAGAAGGGGTGTAAACCTTCGGTCGAGGGAGTCATGCTCGCTGTGCACGATCGCTGGTGGAGGGTGAGCAACTAGCAAGGAGAGTCCCGATATTAAGGTCCGTTACCTTAGGTGAGTATACCGTCATAATACCAGAGAGAAATCGTGAAGTTGTGTGAGCCCAGACCTTAAGTTTGTATTCTCAATAAAATTACACCTTTACACCCGCTTCTTAAGCTTAACGTTTAATCGCGTCCTCACTTTCGGGCGATATTTCACACGGCGCCCCGTGTGCGCATCAGGTTATGGCTGCATTCCAAAGGCCCTCGCCACGGCGATCGCAACAATCGAATGCGTCATGATTCGGTTATGCCCTGCGTCAGACAAAGTCAGTCAGCAATGCTGCTTCTTCAAGATAGGACGGTCTGTTGAAGTCTCACCACCATGCTCCACAATCTGAACCCCAACTCTCGGCCTATCTTCCCTCTGTACGTCAAGTGCCAAGCCATCCTCGCCAGCGATGAATCTCGCATCTTCTCCAAAGATTTCGGCACAAATCATCTCCGTTTGATGATATGATATGTCCATGTCGCTTTTCGCATGTATCAATTGCAGCTTGCCCACCTGATGCTTGCCAAAATCGTCATCGCCGCCCATAGAAGACGCCAAGAGGTCCGGCTGATGGGCGAAAGCACGATAGTATGCCGCAAGGCGCTTTGCGCTGGGCCATTGGTCTATCATACGGCTGGTGAGAGCGTAGCCTATGCCTGGAAAGGGTCGCAGTGGGAAAAGTAAGGGTACAAGGCCGCCGAGGCGGTAGGTGAGCAGGAGAGAGGGAAGGGAGCTGAAAGGTGCTACTAAGATCACGCCCGCGAACGAAGTAGGCTTCTCGATCTGCTGTGGGTTGTTCAGTAGTGGCGAAGTCTCGTGATTGCCGCGTGGGATCAACTCATTCGATGGATCGATGAAGTTGAGTGCTACGGCGCTCGCAACGGCTGTGCCTAGGCTTTGGCCAAGGACAACGATACGCTCAGGTGGGATTCTCGCAGTGTGCAGCACCCAGTTGACAAGTGCGGTACCATCTGCGATCAGGCCTGCTTCAGTGGGAGAGCCAGTGGAGTGACCAAAGCCGCGATAGTCGATGGTAACCACATGGGTATTAGGCTGCATCGCCAAGAGTCGATAAGTATCTGTCCGCCAGCCTTGAGCGACATGACCGGCGTTGCCATGAACTTCTTCGCCGCAGCGTTGTCAGTGATACTGCCAGGTCAGGTTGTAGTAGTTGGGAGCTCACAATTGACGACAACGCGGGCAGTTGGCGATGATGCTGAAAGCAGAGAGAACGGCAGGGTGTTCGTAAAGTCGGCGACTGGGCCAGAAGGTCGCTCAGTGTCGGCTAGTGCTTGCTTGTTGCGGACATAAGTATCTATAGGCAGGATGTGCCAGGCATAGAGAGATTCGCCATCATGCGTTTGAATCGTGAACGGTGTCACCTGGCCCTTTGCGAAGCCAAACTGCTCGGTGTCGTCAAGGTCATGCCAGAAAAGCGTGTTGATCTTATGGGCATATAGAGCACTGCGGAAAAGATGAGTACAGTGATTGGATAACAATCGTTTCGACGAGAGGCATTACAAGCGTTGCAGAGGAGGTGTCAGCAGGGCTCCCAGTATTATGGCGTAGACTGCAACAGCCACAGCACATGTGGTAGCGGTCTTGCTGAGGACTGATGAAGCCGAAGGCATGACTGCATCAGTCAGCATAGTCAGTCGACCATCGAACGAGGCGAAGAACATGCAACATGCCCCACATACCTCAGAATAGCATCAGCGAGCGATGCGATTTGTTGATGCTCTCCCAGTCGCTGGGATGGAACATGTTCAACCAACAGCGATGCGCCAAGATCCTGGGGAAACATGCACGCGACTCATGAGCGGCATCGGTAGTCTTTGGTGGAGCTGGACGAAACAGGCAGCATTACCTCCGAGGTATCGAAGGGCATCAACAACGGCCAACAGGAGGACCGTTGGAACAAATGCTATACGGATTGACTTGATTCAGTCTCGCCGATATAATAATCAGCCGGCATGGCAATCTTTCCATGCTGTGCCTTCCGGTTGCATGCCGAGGCGACGGACTACCGCTTTGGGCTGTCCGAAGCTCACAGACCTCACTCGTCTGCCAAAGTCTGGTCTGGCCCAGGCTTCCCCAAGTGTTTCCCCGCCTTTGACCTGTACCATCGTGCTCTTCCATTGCTTCTTATGGCCGCCGTTCCTGCATTTCTGCCCACGCGACATGCTTTCCGCCCTCCACGCGTTCCGCCCGTGGCCAGCCCCAGATCTCCAGTCTCAGTATACCATACTTCCGGGGTCTCTGCCAGCCGGATGAACCTTTTGAGCAAACCTGGCTAGCCGCTTTGTCTCTCGCGGCGGCTGTGACTGCCTCTCGGTTTTTGGCACAGCCTGTCTGGCTGCGTGAGTCGACACGCGAGCGACGGCTTGCGCGGTTTGGTCTAGAGCTTAGAGCTTCCCAGGGCGATTGAAAGGTACAAGTACGCGGTGTTCCTGTTTTCCCTAAACCTTCGTGTTATTTCCTTCATCCGCTTCGTCTTCTTGTCTGTTTCAGCATTCCGTCGTTGCACTTCAGAGAAAAGGATACTCGCATAGAGCTTCTTCGTATCACACTGGAGAGCATCTGAAGACCTCATACTGCACACATACACGATAAAATCGTTGTACACACGCCATCGTCAACAATGGCATCTTTCATGCGCTCCGCGCCTCGCGCACTTCGCCAGCTACGAGCTCCTCAAATCGGAAACAGGATCGCTCCCTTGACCTCGATCCGCACTGATATGCACGATCACCGCAATCCACCAAAGGGCAACCCCATTATCTCTGACCGCTCTCCTCCGGATCCTCCTCAAGAGGAAGCTGCCGCGCTTAAAGACAACTACAAGTCTGGCTCCTACTTGGGCACCACCAAGCGTTTGCCTGAATTTAATCTGAACGACAAGGTCGTTCTCGTCACTGGTGCTGCCAGAGGCCTGGGTCTAGTGCAAGCTGAGGCGTTGCTCGAGGCTGGCGCGACTGTGTATGCGCTGGACAGACTGCCAGAGCCGAGTACAGACTTCTTCAGGGTGCAGCAAAGAGCAGCCGAGGAGCTTGGTGAGTTTCGTGTCTGCTGGAAGACCAACTGTTGACTATAGCTTATACGTGGGGCAGGCAACACTCTTCACTACCGCCAAATTGACGTTAGAGACGTGCAGGGCCTGAACCAGGTGGTCAAGAGCATTAGTGAAGCACAGGGACGGCTGGATGGTCTCATTGCCGCAGCCGGCATCCAGCAAGAAACTCCAGCTCTCGATTACACCCAGGCAGATGCAAACATGATGTTCGAGGTCAATGTTACTGGTAAGTGGCTCTAATTTGAACAGCATCTGTAATGCCAATGTGGATGCTGACAGAGATAACAGGCGTCTTCATGACCGCCCAAGCCGTGGCAAAAGAGATGATCCGCTGGGGCAACGGTGGCAGCATCGCCATGATTGCATCCATGAGCGGCTCAGTCGCCAATCGCGTAAGCACCGCACAAACTATCCACCCTCTGTAACTCGCCACTAACACCTAACTCCCAGGGTTTGATCTGCCCAGCCTACAACGCCTCCAAGGCCGCCGTCCTGCAACTCGGCCGCAACCTCGCCTCCGAATGGGGATCATACGGCATCCGCGTAAACACAATCTCTCCCGGCTACATCACAACTGCCATGGTGGAAGCCCTCTTCGAGAAATACCCCGAGCGCAGACGCGACTGGCCGACGCAAAATATGCTGGGAAAATTGAGTGTACCTGAAGAATACAGAGGCGCCGCGGTGTTCTGTATCAGTGATGCAAGCAGCTTTATGACGGGTGCGGATTTGAAGATTGATGGCGGACACACGGCTTGGTGAAGGAGATGTTGGAGGTTAGTTGAAGCGTTCCGAGCGCGTTTTGCTGTTTTTCTGCGGATGATTTCGTTCCTTGGTTTCGGTCTCGGCTTGTAGCCAGGTTTCAAACCGTTAATAGAGGTGCAACACGCAATTATTCTCAAACTTGGACTCGATTGCTTCAGGTACACGAAGCCCGTTGTGGTGAGCTCTTTTCTCTTTTTGAAGACCGGTTTGCTTTGTGCGTCTTTTCAGTAATCTTGCAATATTGATACATGGTAGTCCATCCTCTGTGCGTGATAGTAAGACACTCTTGTATCCGCGTTGGTCTCTTCGTTTTCGTGAGACGGCTTACAGGCATTTCGACTGTGTGGTCACATTCAGGCTAGTATAAGCTGCAATCGTTTTGCCAGGGTATAGTCGCGATGTCTCATCGCTGAAATGCTTGCATGTGAGTTCTTGGTAAGACACGGAAACTCTGCCTCGACCTTGACTCGAGGAGCTGTGGTTCAGCTTTTTGCAGTGAGCTTTCCATGTCTGGTTGTATCAGAATTGCGCGAGACATTACATCGCCGCACCCGATAAAGTACTTTCTCGCCCGTTCTACTCAGGCAGTCTGTGAAACACGTGCAATATACTGTATACCGAAAACATACCTCTCATATTTATATTATACTGATGCCTAACAAAAGTTAAAAAAAAAGAACATCCCAATCACCATTAATCAGAAGTTACCATCCGGCAGCGGGCTCTAGAGGTTACTGAACCGAATCCTGGACTTCCGATCGCGGGATTTGAACCCCTAGGTGATTGTGTAACTTTCCTTGTTGATATGCCGTTAAGCCAAGGAGGTCACTTTTTGGTTGTTGACGTAAAGCGCGCAACGCGGCTTATATACCTTACTCCCGGGGAGTGCACCTCCTTCACTGGACTTGGGCAGTGAAGAGGCGTGCCGTACCTGCGATACCGACGTTTACAGCATGCAATGCCGATGCGTTGTGTCGCTATGGCAATATCACTGGTAAATGTTGGTGGAAATTAGGATGTCGTCGACATCCAGCGCCATAAACATGCTGCGAACCATAAGGCCAAGTTATACGAGCGGTTGAACCGAGCGAGGGCATCCTGTAGAGTCTGCTTTACCCAGTCTCTCGAGAGTCTCGATATGCTATGCAATCGGCTTCCGTACTGCTCGTGTTTTGTAAGGTCATATGCACTAAAATGCCCGTTAGTAAGCTACAATGATATTTGCATGCTTCCTGTGTTGATCTGACAGGGGATTGTGCTATTAGGACAAACTTAACTTTCCGTGTTCACCACACTCGCCTGATAGATAGACTGCTCCTGCTTTACCATGCACAGAGTAAGTGCAAAAACAATGCGAAATGGCAAAAGGATAATTCCCCAACCCTCCCATCATTAGTCAAGGTACCATCCGAGAGCGGGCTCTAGAGGTTACTCCACGGTTGCTGGACTTCTGATGCGGGATTCGAACCGAGGTCCTCCTCCCTAGGAAGTTGTACAACTTCGCTAAATCTACCTTGTTGATTGCTGCTAGGCCAAGGAGATCGCATTTTTTGCTGTTGACCTGTGGAACGCAACATCGTTCATATACCTTACCTGCACGGAATTTCATACTTGCGCACTTGGGCGACGACGGCGGTCTGCGCAGCCTCCGTACTTCCTCTGCAAAACGCATGAGTGACTCTTCAGCCCACATCAAGGTTGCGACTCCGGATTGCTGCATCGCCATTGTAGCGTACCTCCTCTTGCAAAGCGCATGATGAATAGCACAGGGTACCAACTCTGGAATGCTGCGCCGCTGTCGCAGCGATACAGTTGGAATTGAAGCTGATGAAATTGATGCGTAAGTATAAGGTGAAGTATCGGGCTCCGAAGAATACCTCCTACAAATGTCGTTACATTATGCACGACCATTAGTGGAGCTATTGAGGGCTGATCAGCTTGGCAGCGATAGTGGATACCTACCTGCCAGCTCCTTTGCCAGAAGTAGATGTGATGGGTCAGCCCGGCGCTACCTCCTACCGAGATAGACTAGAATGTCATCCGCTGTTTAGCGATTGCCTAATCGCAACGGGCTTACATTGCGAGCGATCACTTATAGCGAAGCACTTCAAAACACCGGATCGCATGGGAGGAATCTACGCCTGGCGACAGATGTCAGCCAAACTAATTTGAAAGTAAATGGGCCGCAGTCTTTATCACAAGCGCATGGAAACAACGCGAATCATGGCCTCCAAACCGGTCGACGACGTGAATCGATCCACAAGAACGAGCAGTGTGGAAGCCGGTGCAGCAACGAAGACAACTCGTCGCAACGGCCAGCTCATGTCATGTGAGCCCTGTCGGCGCTCCAAACAACGCTGTGACCACGGTTGGCCTCATTGTATGCGATGTCGAAAGCGTGGCCGGGTTGCTGAAGCGAAATGTCACTATCATCCAGCACCCATGACGAGAGGCGCACGCTCTATGACGCCACAGTCTTCTAGCAGATCGTCAAGAACATTAGAGTCAAGAGATATAAGTGCAGAGCATGCACAGTAAGTCGACACCGTCAATTAGTGGCAACCATGTCTGCTTCCGTACGATAGCAATATCCTGACTTTCTGTGCTAACGCAGGCATGTGGGACCATCACCTATACATAGCCAACAAGGTAGCCTCGACAGAGGCGTGAGCTACGTCAGCATGGACGATCCATTGCCACCACTCCTCCAGCTGCCTACCAACGAGACCTCCTCGAAGCGCACATATACTGCTTTGACTCGCGCGGGAGTGGTGTCACCAACCTTCAACCCGTCCCCAGCCCTAATAGCAGAAGGCATAAGTATTCTTGAGACCGTTCGCGACGTGCCTATAGCGCTTGGTCGCTGTATACGCCACTGGTACGCAGAATATGGTGAATCCTATTGCCAAGGCCCTCTGGTCAAGGCCGCTTGGCAAACCGTAGAGGAAACACTCCTTCCTCAGCTGCTCAACGATTCCTCGCCAACTGAGCTCTCGCGCCTGTGTGAGGAGTCTTTCAAGTGTACATCTGAGCCACCACGATGGCCGCTATCACCAGCCGATGGGGCGCTGGTACAAGCTCTCTCCACTAATGGCGTGCGCTGGGAGTGCATCGGTCTGTACTTTGCGCTCAGTGGAGTTGAGCTTGCACCGTTAGTTGAGGATCCTGAAGGTGTTTGCTTTGCAGTCGAGAAATGGGGCCCGACTCGCAAGCGTGCGATGGAACGGACATTGGAGGCTTCCCTCCAGTGTTACAGGATTTGTGAGCAAATGGGACAGATCAACGATCTCACGATGTGGTTGCTGCTTGTGGCTAGCATGATGTCCACGTGGTGCTACGGCGACGACTCTTATCTAGCCTTCCGTCTGATGGGTGATCTCTCGTCAGTGATCGGCGCACTGGGTTTCCATCGCGCTACTCAGGACGGACCTCAGCCACCATTCTACCTACAAGAGCTTCGCAAACGAGCAATGGTCTCTGCACACGAATACGACAAAGGCCAGGCAACTTTTGTCGGACGGCCGCCTCGTCTCAACAGGAATTATCTTGGCTTGGGCTTGCCATTAGACTTGCCAGATCGCTACCTTATTGGAACGCCAGAAGACTTCGCAATCGCGGCGGCGACTCTCGACAAAGATGGATGGAGAACAGACGGATCTGTGACTTCCATCACTCGCGTCAGAGCGACTCACTTACTAGAAAGAGTCCGCGAAGAGGCACTCGAGCTGTCTCTTGGATCGCAAACGACTGATATAGATACACGAGCACAGTACGTAGAAAATCCGTGGTCTACGCCGCACGTCATCATCGGATACTAATTGTCCCTCACAGCAAGCTACTCACAGCGTCAGCCGCGACATGGGACTCGCTCCCATCTCACCTCAAGTACGAAGCGTCAATGTGGGCTTCAACGCCGCAGAAGGTTGTCATGATGCTCCTCATGCTCCGCCTCGAAAGCCTCTACACCGACTTCATCCTACATAAGCTCATCGTCAGCCAAGACCACAGCCATCGCAACACTTTGATCAAAACCTCACACACAATCCTCAGCCTCGTCCTAACAGCAATCAACCAGCGAATTTCCCTCTCCAGGTACAGAATCGATCTAGAGTGGTCGGTACGTCCACCGCATCCCCATCCATCATACCAAATCTCCCTCCCGCCCTCCGTGCATTCCTTCTCCGTCCAAACTAACAACATCCCAACACCAGATGATCTACTACGCCATCCCCTGCGCCAGCGTCCTCATCCTCGAACTCCTCCGCCAAACAGACCACCCGCAACTTCACCAACCCATGGCCGTCAGCCGCTCAACCCTCATCCAAGACCTCAGCGTCCTAATCTCCTGCTGCGACTGGCTGACCGAGCCCGACCAACAGAACTACAAGCTCTGCAAACGCGCGCAGTCTATCTTCTCTCGAAGTCTAGACCGAATTCTGAATCCCGTGGCGCCTCCCATCGCAGCAGTACCAACAGAGCATCAGCAGCCTTCAGCTGCCAATGACGATGTAATCAGGCCCGATGGGTTCGCAGCTGGCCAAGACGGCGCACAGCAGCAGCAGCAACAAGCGATGCTGCTCGACGAGCCTGAGTGGATGGCTTGGCTGGAGACGTGTGATTTGCAGGCGGATCCTTGGCTGGACATTCTTGCTGAGTCGTCTGCGCAGCAAGGGTATGCGAACGGGCTTTGACAGTGGGAGCGAAGTGAAACTAACGGGACCTCGATGATGAAACGTGCTGCTGATTGCATGCTGCAGAATTTTAAGTGCATATACAGTTCTGTCTCATGAATCTGCACACACCTCGATGCTAGAGTACGCCAATATCAGCAGATCTAGGTTCAATTCTCGAATTATACCTCGTAGAGATAATAGAGAGCACTTTGAAGTTTCTTGATTATCCATGTAGTCCTACCTTACAATCCCTCGTCTATTTCAGAGGATCGTTGCCGCTGAGGTGCTGTTCGCAGACTCTTGAGCAACGCCTGTACGCGCTTCATGCGCGCGGTATGTGTACATATATGTTACAAGTTTTGTCGAGCCCAATGTTGCGATTGGCCGTCATCGCTCAAAATCCCTCTGAGATGCTGGTGTATTGTCCCGATTTCGTGTTTCCAAGCTTCCGTTCAGAAAGAAAGAAAAGACCTGCGGCACGAATCGTCTCGACAGGAATGAATGTCCTGCACACGCCTCCTCATTCTGCATCATCAGAATCAACCTAACATCCATCATCAGACAATATCAACCTCCCTCCTCTCCCTCCCTTGCTCCCTAACAAGCCCCAGTACTCCATCCCCACCCAACCTCGCCACAACGCCCTCCTTCAAGCCCATCTTGCGCTCAATCTCCTGTGGCGTCTTGCCCTGCAAATCCCTCATAAGAAGCACCTGCCTCATCTCAAACACATCCAAAAACTCCCTGCCCTTAGCTCCAGGACCGCGTCCAGCTCTCTCTTCCACCTCAGCCTTTTGAGCCAGTCGCGCGCGATTCTGCAAGACAGCGATGGCGGGGTTCTTCCGCGGATCGGGCACGACTGGTGACGTCGAGGTTGGCTGGCCGAAGGAAGAGGAGGGAGAGAGAGTTGGATTGGGCTGCACGGGGCCGAGGGAACGCAGAGAGCGGGCGAAGTCTGGGTCTGAGGCGTCGAGGTTGATAGCTTCGGAGCGGTTGGAAGAGGCGCGGGGTTGGGGATGGACGGTTGGACCGGCTGAGTTGTTGGGCGCGGGAGGAGGTTGGGGAGCGGCGTTTGTTGGGGGTTGTGGTGCTGATTGTTGTTGTGCTGGTTGTTGTGTTGTGGTGGTGGGCGGACGAGGACCTTTAGGGCCTTTGGGGTATTGGCGGGCTGCTGCGCCTGCTGCACGCGAAGCTTTTGAGCCGGAGGCACCCATTGTAGGCTGTATGTGAGAATGTGTGCTTTCTTAGTGAGCGGTGGGTGTTTGAGAGGTAATTGGTAGGTTGTGGTTGTAATGGTGGATGCAGCAACAACGTCAAGCTCAATGGCCGGCCAAAAAGTCTCGGGTCATGAAGTCATCTCGGCTTCTGCTCAAGCGCAAGCCGTCTGCTGCAACAACATGACGGGACAGGGCTTCATTGCCAACACAACACTACCTTACTGTGCATGTATACATGTCAATCAAGCAGCGATTAGACTTCACTGGCGGTCTTGCCAATCAGAAGCAAATCGAAGAAATCCAGCACACCACATTTGACCAGCCGATCTTTTCATAATAATCCATTACTACCTCCTACAAAGGCCCGCACTGCATCCATCAATCCTACGCGATTCCCAAGCCAACTCTCGTCCCCTCGCCCATCCCTGCCTCTGACCTCCCCCGTTCCCTCATCCTCCTCCCCTCCATCAATCCCCTAAGTCCTCTCTTCTGCAACCCAACAACAGCACTAAGAGCTCCGCTCCAAACTTCCTTCTCTCTCGCCCTAGCGCTCCTGGCGCTCATAAGGCTCGCGTCGCTCTCACTCATACTGTCAGTTGCGCTGTTAGGGACCGAGTCGTCGCCCGTGTCCTCGCCTTCACTGGCAAGGTTGTTGAGGACTTCGCCGGGGCGGAGGGTGTTGCGTGTGTTCCGTCCGTTGGCCATGTCAGTGTCGATGCGCAGATTTGTGCTGGAGCGGGCACCGAAGCCGTTGACGGTAAGTGAGTCGGCGTTCGCGAGGCTGGCGCCGCGGAGAGGGATGATGCTTTCTCTTGCGCGACCGTTGGGAGGGACGAACTGGACTCCATCGCCACCGCCGGCGCCCATGGCGGCAGCATTGAAGATTGCGGCTGCGTTGCGACCGTCAAGAGATTCGTGCAAGCGTTGAACCACTGCTTCAAGAAGGCCGTCGATTTTGTATGGACGCGCGAGCTGGAGGAGAGAGCAGTAGATTTGGGGGGTTGCCAGGTTTGAGGGTGGCGAGGGAAGAGTTCCTGTGTAGAGGTAGTGGAGCATTGCTTGTAGTGTAGGTGCGGTGTGCGGCAGATACAGCAGTCTTGGTCGGGAGGGTGGTGGGACAAGGCGGACGTCTGGTACGTCAGATGCGGAGTTGTTGTTTGATTGAGCGGTGTTGGAGCCCGCCGGTGTGATCGTAGTGATGGTCACACTTGAGTTGCGCTGGCCGTGACCGGTGTTACCGGCACGCAGCGTCGAGGTATCCGTATCGGACGACATCCCTGACAGCGATTCGCGAAGTAGATGTGTAAAGTAAGGACCCCATCTACGCGCGATGAGTCGTGAGTTGACTGCAATACGTGTGCCATCAATTGCTAAGAAGTCCATGTCGGCCAGTTCTCTTAATGACATTGACTGCACACCCAACGACTCGGCGGCTCCAGGCAACTGACGGCCTGCCAAAGCCATGTCGTTTGGTAGCTGCGGTGCTGCAGCGCTTGCAGACACGTACGCAGACGTCGGTTCAGCAGTCCTGGGGTTGTCGTAAAGTCCAAAGGACTCCAGTTCCACGAGGCAAATATTTGTGAAATTAATGCGACGGTTGTTGTAATCATCGACAAGGCTGCGCTTTCTGTTTCCGAGAATTACGAAGGAGTTCCGACGGCTCCAAAGTACACCTCTGTTCCAGCTACCTTGGCTGAAGATGCTACCACTGGCATCGATGCGGCTCCATGAAAGTGTGCGCAGATCGAGCGCCCATAGCGCATATTCTTGCTTGGAAGAAGTCAAGAATGTGCCTGAGACAACGAAATGGTTGTCGATAACGCCTCCATTGGGGAACCGCAGTCCAGGTGGCGAGATCTCAGTCCGCATCGACTTCTCGGTCAATGTGCCATCTGTGAGTCGTACTTGGAGTTCTAGCTTCACATCCAAGAAGTTGTAGTTAGAGTAAATGAGCATAGGAGCGCCGGACCCAATACTTGCTGATTCGTTGTCATCGTCATCAGCATCAGCTTCCGCGTGAGGTCCAGCACCGATCTGATCGGCAGTCATCGTAGTGAGTGGTGCTACTACACTGCGGTACGCGCCGCAGCTCCTACCCATTCCAGTTGTTCCTGTCCACTTCAGACTGCGCAGGTTGAACACACTGATCTGTTCAATGTAGTGGTTTGCGCTATCTTGACCTCCAACTACCACCATCTCCGCGCCGCCAGTGCCGTCGATGGAAACGCCAAGTGTGCCTGAGTTGGGGTTGCTGCCAGGCACATTGTGGTGGACGGCCGATAAGGGTGCATTGGCAGAGTTGAACACAGCTCCTGAAGGTAGGATAGATGTGCAGTGCGCGTAGCGGCCCTGTGGTGAATCCGAAGTTGCTACTTTCATCCATGTGCGTGTGGGGGCATCGTAGATGTGGATATCGGACATAACAACGACCTCAGACTGTGCATCTCCGGCACTCTCTGTACCAGGAGCGGGAGACATGCCGCCATAGCAAACAAGCTTGGTATCACCCAGTGCGCAGACGCTGTGGAAGTATCGTGGAGGAGGAATATCGCCTTTGGTCTCCAGCTTTGTCCAGTGGCGCTGGATCAGATCTAGTTCGTATAAGTTGGAAGTGAGTTGAGGTTTCGCGCGAGATAGTCGTCGACCTCCGAAAACATATAATTTGTCACCAAGAATTGTAGTGGTAGCGCCGACAAGAGGGTGAGGCTCTTTGCCCGTCGTTCGGTGTACATTGCATACCAGACCCGACAAATTAGAGTTTGAAGAGGGTGTCTGCACGGGCGGCGAGTTTAGCATGCCCATAGAAGGTCCCGACATGGACACGCCAGACGCATGCGAATGATGTTGCGATTCATCGTGTGTTGATTCGGCTTCTGAGGCAGATTCATACTCTGCTCTCATCCCTACCAAACTCGATTGACTGCTGTGTGCGCTTGAGAGATAGGCACTTGAGCCTTTGTTAGATAGGCTGGTGTAAAGCCCAGTGGGCGAGGGCTCGGATTGGTGTGAGTCCATTGTGCTGACCTGGCTGACAGCCGGTGACGGGACAGAAATGTCAGGCGGTGATAGGGGAACGACGTCCGCAAGGGTGTCGGCGAAAGTGGATTTCGTCAAGCTGAGTCGAGGCGGAACGTTCGGACGTTTGATTACAGGCTGTGCCCAGGTTGGAATTTTTATCTCAACATGCCTCGGCCTCTCGCGGAAAGAGTCGACTGAGGTGTTACGGACCGTGACACCGTACTCTGTAGTGCCCGGCTGTGGTGAACTAGAAGCTGAAGATGTAAATGTGGAGAAAGAGCCGCTGCGCGTTTCGTTCACAGGGCTTTGCCTGCCGAAGGAATGGTAATCGGGTATTACAATCGGAATGTGCTTCGGCCGGTTGGTGCTCTGTCCACGGGGTGAGGTTGGCGGTAGTTCGTAGACCTCAAGAGGTAAAGTGGAATGATGCGTTGACGTAAAAGAAGGCTGAAGATCTGCGTCTGCCTCGTGAGGCGATTTCTTTGTTGGGCTCGGCTCGCGTGTGCGGGTCCTTGCTGAGAAAGGCTTGACCTTCTTCGCGAGCTTTGGTTTCTTTGGCGAGGTGGAACCAGCAGCTTCAGGGTTCTTCAAGGCAACGTGGTCCTTGGGATTCCTAAAATTCGACCAGAAAGGCTGTGTGTCTGAGGGAGGGCTGTGCGCCGAAAGACCTAGAGGAGATGCCATCTTCGGTCAGCAAGAGAGCCTATCTGTCACGTCATAGTAGTAATAATAATAATATGTAGCAATAGGGTCCCACAATATAGCAGCAGATCAGTTTGGGGATGAGTGGCCCAGAGGAGAGAACAGCGGACGGGCTAACTTTTGAGAGTGCAAGCAAGGTATATCTCGGTGGTGTGCGTGTATAGTTGCACCTCCACTCGTTCGACCAAGAGGCCAGGATGCGTCGCCACTGCCGGTATTGGGTTTCGGAAAGCAAGGCGCCATAGGCAAGCACAGATGCGTGCACTGGGAGGCTGAGCTGGCTTTTGGAGTCGACGTCTGTCAGAGACATGCAGGTAGCCTGCCGTAGCCAAGCGGTCGGGGCGTGGGTGGGAGATGGGTGCAGCGCGGCATGTTGTCCGGGGCCGGCGAGAGCAGGATATAGGGATTAAAAGCGCCACGTATAGAGGCCTTACCTTAAGCAGAGCACGCCGGCAGCAGTCAAATCAAGGATGTGCTCTCAAGACAGGCAGCATCGGGGTCCAGGGCGGAGTCGACGGGCGGTGGGAGCGGTAGCAGCAGCAGCAGTAGTTAGTTAGACTGCAGTGTGTCTCTGCTGCTGCCAGCCTGCATTTGGGCATCTGCTCGCTGGGGTCCGCTTGCGCTCCATTTCCGTGGAGAGCCTCGCACGCGCGCCAAGAAGCCGATCTCGCGCAACTTGATTGGCGAGCCCGCAGCAATCGCGCATTCTTGCTGGCCATACACAACCTGCCATGGCAACACAAAATCAACGAGCCCGTCAACACGCGCGCAGACGTGGCGAGCACTCTCGGCTGCGTGCAGCAGCTCGTCGGCAGCGCGAGAGCGTTTGCGCGTGATCATACGAGGCCAGAAGCCGGCCGTTTGGCTTTTGACATGCACGAGCTGGACATGCAAGATGATGAAACGAAGGAAGCGAAGCTAACCTGCAGCGACCCAGGGAAAAGTTTCGTGCTGCGTGCTGGTAAATTATATTTCCGCTTGCAAGAACGATACACAGCAGCTTTGAAATGATTGGTGCAAGTCGTGTGATTTCAGTTTATTTTTCGTTTATCATATTCCGAACGCTACGCTCATAACTTTCGTGTCTCAATCATCCCGACTATGTGACCGAGCGGCCCCATTCGGCCTCCCACGTCTCCCGGAAAGTATATTCACCAAGTCAGGCAGAGGTCTCCTCCTTGGGGAGGGGAGTGAAACGGAGGTAGGGCTTGACGATGTTCATCTTGGGGAAGAGCTTCTCGGCCTCCTCGCCCTTGACGGAGGGGTGGACGATGACGTCGTCACCTGTAGAAAGTGTTAGATCTATGATTTTGATGTGATTGTAGAACTTTTCCAAGTACTCACCAGGAACCCAGTTGATAGGAGTGGTGATGCGGTGCTTGTCGCCAGTCTGGAGAGAGTCGACAATGCGCAGAACCTCAGCGGTGTTGCGGCCAGTGGAGGCGGGGTAGGAGAGGATGGTGCGGATGGTCTTCTTGGGGTCAATGACGAAGACGGAGCGGATGGTGAAAGCGATGCCCTTGGCGTCAACGTTGGTGGCATCCTGGTGGTCGATCCTGGCGTTGTTGTGAGCTTTGTTGTCCAATGTTCGTCTCTTGACTTCTAGCACTTACATGTCGTAGGCAAGAGCGACCTTCCTCTCCTTGTCACCAATGATGGGGAAACGCAGCTTGGAGCCGGAGATCTCATCGATGTCCTTAATCCAGCCACCGTGGCTCTCGACAGTGTTTGCGCTCAAGCCGATGAGCTTGACACCCCTCTTGGTGAACTCGGGCTCGAGCTTGGCGAAGGCGCCGAGCTCGGTGGTGCAGACGGGAGTGTAGTCCTCGGGGTGGGAGAAGAGGACGACCCAGCCATCACCAATGAACTCGTGGAAGTCAATGGGACCACCGGTGGTCTCAGCCTTGAAGTTGGGGGCAACGCTGCCGAGACGGAGGGGCTCAGGACGGTCAGTCATTGTGGTGGTGTTGAGGAGGTGTTGTGTGAAGGACTGCTTAGACGACTTGGTCAGTTGCTGGAGGCACAAGATAGCCGAAGGATACGATCGTCTTACATGGGAGTAATAGTTCAGTGCGATATTGCAGTGCAAGTGGTGAATTACAAAGCAGGAGGGGATGGCTCAAAGAAATACGTGTGTTGACCAAAGGGTTCAAGCAACCCCACCACAACCAGTCGCCGATGGCGTGCTCCCCTCACTTATCCCATAACAGAATGACGCCAACTTGGCGCCCGCCACCTCGAACTTTTTGGGAAGTCTTGGTCACGTGCAAGGCATCTCATGGCGACTGTCATTATTATTCCACAGCGAAAGCTGTAGGTAGGACTTTACAACTACTTGAAGATTTTACAAGTGTCCTCTTAGATTTCTTGGGAACAAAGTGTTAAAGCGCTATTCCTATGGTCATTGGTTCTGGCATAATGCGACATCGAGGCATGCGCAGACTTGTGAGCTTACCTAGGTAGTCAAGTAGCAGCCTCCGTCTTCGCTGCTCTGGAGGTACGCCTTGCCGGTAGTTGATCACTAATGGCGGTTGAGTCTGCCGGATGGGCAGCCTTGAAGCCTTGCGACCTGAAACTCTCGTGACTTGGAACATCACCTCCAGACATGCTAACATATCTACAATAGTGATCGACTGACTCTATTTGCAGATTCCGAGCCGCCCAGTCGTTGCCAAGATAATGGAAGTGTCGCCATGCTCTGTCGACAAAGACCATGCGACAGCTTTCAACTAGAACTACACCAGCCTTGACAAAGCGGTGATACGCGGAGAGATCGCGGTGTAGAGTCGGGGATAGCTACACTTGGTGCGACACTGCACGACTTGTATGTCTACCACATTCAAGACCCGAAAGCGTTGAAGGGCGCGGAACCATCCCTCAAGCAGGGATCGTTCCGCCTGCCTACGCGCGCCCTGTAAAAGACGACGAATTGTGATGTCTTATCACCACGCTAGCGACCGCTTAATCGGAACATCTCTGCCGCATGCCATGTCGAATTGCAGCTCTGCCGTGCGAGCTTCCTTCATATATGAGGAGTCGTCATGGCCACGTTCAGCTCCAGCTTGCATTTTGCCTCTCGCGATGCCATCGACTCTGTGACAGGGCGTGTGTGGAGTTTTGTCCCCAGATAAATGTTGAACCGATCGGCTCTATCACGGTTCCTGCCCGGACCGGATCCACTCCATATCTTGCTGGGACCATTGACACGTGCGTTCGCGAAACGAATATTAGAAGAAAAATAATGTCCATGTCCGAACGCCACATCCTATGATTCATTTTTGAGCGGTCGACGTTTCTTCTCTCCTGCCGTCTTGGTCTTCGGCTACGCAGGAAATTGCCATCGAGATGGCGGAACCTGAAGTGCAGCTCCCGCCTGCCCCAGAAAACGAATTGAACCACAGCAACAACCCCGAAATCCAGCGTGAGGAGAGCGAAAAACATCCGAAGAGGGACTCTACCGCCAGCAGTCTTGCGAGACTCGGCACACAGGACGAAATCGTATATCACTATCTGACATTCGAGACTCAACTACCTTCGCCGGCATATTTGGCACAACCGGACTATCCTCACGCACCTCAAACATCGCCACCATCACAATGCCCTAATCTCAAGAAATACACCTCGCCATTCCTATGGAGCGCACGACGCAAGACGATTACTCTATGGCTCTCATGCGCAGCCACGGCGCTCACGGCTTACACAGCCGGTTCTTACTCCTCAGGAAGCGCTCAAATGATGGATGAATGGAACGTGTCTCAAGTGGCGCTTGCGGCTGGTATTACACTCTTTACTGGTGGCTTCGGAATTGCGCCCATGATTCTTGCACCCTTCTCTGAGATCCAAGGAAGACGGCCCATCTTCTTCGCGACCGGCATTCTATTCGTCGTCTTCCAATTAGTCTGCGCAGTCACTCCGACATACGCTGGAATGATGGTGGCTCGATTTTTGGTTGGATGCTGCAGCAGTACCTTCTCGACCATGGTGGGAGGAGTCGTTTCTGACATCTACCATGCCGACGAACGCAACACCGCCATGGCTCTATTCTCTGGAGCCGCTCTGTTTGGTACTGGTTTGGGACCGATCATTAGTGGCGTCGTCGCGCACCACTTGAACTGGCGCTGGATTTTCTACATCCAAGTCATCATTGACGGAGTCTTGATGGCTTTCGTCGTTTTGCTTTTCAAGGAGACTCGCGGATCTGTCCTTCTCAGCAAGAAAGCGAAAGCCCTGAATAAATGGATTACCCTCCTAGAATCCGAAGGCCACTACGGCTTCATGATGCCGCTCGCAGAAAGCAGCAAAGCAGAACCCTTGACCGCCCCCCAACGCATCCGCTGGAAGGTCAAGAGCGACGAAGAACGCACCTCTCTCGCCCGCATGATCGGGATCAGCCTCTACCGTCCCTTCCACCTCCTCTTTACAGAATCCGTCGTCTTCTTCTTCAGCCTCTGGATCTCCTTCGCCTGGGCTGTCCTTTACCTCACATTCTCCGCCATTCCTACCGTCTTCACCGCCAGCCACAACTTCAACGTGCAGCAAAATGGTGCCGTCTTCACAGCCATCTCCGTAGCAGCAATCATCTCCACCCTCATCAGCGTGTCCCAAGAGCACATCGCCCGCAAATACTTTACAGGCAAACAACGCGCCATCTTCGACGGGCCCGAAGGCCGCCTCTACTTCGCCTGCATCCAATCCGCCCTCCTTCCCGTGGGGTGCTTCTGGTTCGGCTGGACCTCTTTCCCAACCAACCACTGGATACTCCCCACTCTAGGCATTGGATGTGCAACCATGGGTATTTTCTCCATCTACTTGGCAGTCTTCAACTACCTCGCCGACACCTACCACCGCTACGCCAGCTCTGCTCTCGCGGCGCAAAGTTTCTGCCGGAACATTCTGGCGGGTGCCTTCCCGCTCTTCACGCCGCAAATGTTCAAGGCTATGACTTTCCAGGGCGCGGGCAGTTTCTTGGGCGGCATGGGAGCGTTGTTGACAATTGTGCCGTGGGTGCTGGTGTTTTATGGACCGAAGATCAGGGCAAGGAGCAAATTTGCCAGCGAGATTATGGATTGAAGCGGAAGAGAAGGGAAGTGAAAAGGATTGGAAGAAGAGAATTGCTCGCATTTTTTGGAGAAAAGCGAAATTGATTAAAGAAAGCGATATACCCGAATCATTTAGCATTAGAGCAGATAAACAGATAGATACCTTTGATGTAGTTCATCGAAAAGGAAAAAGCACTTTCATTAGTTAACTGGAAAACTCCGTCCTTCATCGTCACCTAGCGGTGTTAATTCTCAACAAAAAGAAATATCAATCAAATCAGATGCACTCAATGAAGACCACCAGTCATGTACTCATCCCCGTCCTCGTCCTCATACCCATCGTCGCTACTACTCCCTGCTAAATCAACGACGTTCTGATACCCACCCCTCTCAGCCCGCTTCGCCTTGTCGGATCCATAGACATCCGGCAAATCCCACATGGAAGGATACTTCTTCGGCACGGCAGCTTTCGGTGGACTGCTGAAAGTGCTCCGAACGGCATCCGCGGCGCTGGAAGCCAGGCTGGCGACGCGGTTGATCAGACTTCCCCCGCCGTTTGTGGGATCGGATCGGGACTGTTGGCGGAGGGCTTTGTCTTCCGCACCTGCATATCATTCGTTAGCAAAGTTCCGCAGACCCGCCTCGATGGTCGACGAGAGTCGACGAGAAGACTCACCTCTCTTCAAATCCTCCGCCATCTCCCTCCCCAGCTCCTTCTCCATGTACGGCGTTTCTCCGAAGGGGAAGTAAGGCGGCATACGCCTGTGCCAGATTTCGGGCGCGGGGAGGGTTTCGTGGAAAGGGTTGGGTTTGTTGTTTAGACTTGGGATCGTTTGCGGGTTTGTGGGAGAGATTATCTTGCCGCGGGCGGGCTGGGAGGGGTGTGGGCGTTTGTAGGGCTGGGTGCTTGAGGTTGTGCTGGATTTGCGTTTGGGGCTTCTGGTGGGTGGTTCGTTGGGAAGATGTGAGTATGGGGAGGGTTTTGCTGGGGATTTTGATCGAGGTTTGGTTTTGGGTTGGGGTTTGGGGGAGGGTGGTGCTGGTGATGGGGTGGTTTTGGGTTTGGTTGTTGGTTTGGATTTGGCAGCAGAGGCTGCTTTGGCTTTTTTGGATGGCGATGGGCCGCGGGCTGGCGTTGGAGCAGGTGGTGATGGAGATGGTTTGGTTTTGCCTGTCGTTTTGGTTTTGGCTGGAGAGGCTGACCTGGCTTTCTTCGGTGGTGATGGACTACGAACGGGCGTTGGAGCGGCTCGCTTTTTTGCTGGTGACTTTGGAGCGGGCTTTTTTCCCTGGGGAGATGCTCAGAGGTGTTAGTATCTTAAGCCTGGTTGGGTGTATGCTTGCTGATTTGACTTACCTGGCTCATCGTCTTCATCGTCCGCAGTTGTGTAGGCGGCGTTGTCTACTGCTGGACTCTTTGACCTGCTTCGCGTCTGCCGTATGCTGGTGGTATCTTGGGCAGGGACAGCGGCGGAGGAAGAAGCCTTCTTTGCAGGACTCTTCGAGCGTGTCTTGGGATTCACGATGGGAGCTGGAGACTTGCTCGAAGCACGTGTTCGAGCTGCTGCTTTCGCCGGGCTTTTGCTGCGAGTGCGAACAGGGCTGCTGACTGAAGACTCTCCCTGACCTTTGCCGAGACCTTTCGATGGGCTCTTTGATCTCGAAGCTGGAGGACCCATTGGGGGCACGGGGATGCCACGTTCCTCAGACAGTCGTGTGAGAGCCTCGATTCTTTTTGTAAGTTCGAACTTATTGTGCCTCTCTTTTGCCTCTTGCACGCGAATCGAAGGCACCATATCACGAGGGACACGGAAATAAGGAACATCGTGGGTACCGTCTGGGCCTACACCGTTACGACGTAAGCCTTCCGCAAGTGCGATGGTAAACGCATATGCGCTGACGTCTTGCTTCAGACACTCGTTGAGTCCATCGCCGAGCAAGGCAGCCATGGCCTTCTTGAGCTTGCGGTATAATGGTCTGGTATTCCGAGTGTTTTCGTCATCCGCCTTGCGAGCATTGCCATCCAACGATTCCTTGAATTTAGCTAGGGTTGCGTAGTGCCTGCAGATATCCAGGGTGCTGATCATGGGTACATCCAGTGTTTTTTCTGGGCTGTACGTACGCATGTGCGACGCCATTTCTCGTGCGCAGTATGCACTGTCCTTGGAGAGTTGTTCCATCGCGACTTGTTGTCGATGATAGGGAGATACCCTCAGAAGTTCTTCTCGCGCTTCAGCCGAGTACATACCGAGTGGAGGCGTTTTGGTTGGTGATGATTTGGTAGTCGAAGTCTTTCCTTTCTTCGCAGGTGTAGTCGTCTTCGCCTTCGCAGGCGAAGCCTTCTTCGGCGATGCTTTGGCCGGAGAAGTCTTCTTCACCGGCGTCGTAGCCTTAGAAGGCGAAGCCTTCTTCGTGACTCTGCCGGTTTGCACGCGATCATCTGTTACCGCTGCCTCCTGAGCCTTCGCTGAAGGTACTGCACGTCTTGGAGATGATCTGGTGACTCGCGTGGGACTTGCTGCTTTGGATTTGGCTGGTGAAGCCTTCCGGCTGGCTTTAGCTGGTGTACCGCTTGCTCGTGCTTTCGCCATGGTTGCGTTATGCAAAGAGATAGTGGTTTGTGTGATGTGTAAAAACGCGATGCGGTAATTCCGAAGTTGTAAAGTAAAGCAAAAGAAGTAAACAAGGGGAAGGTAGATGTTGCGCGCAATCAAACGACTGGAATGCGGCATGCAACCCTTGTTTGCTGTGTGTCCCCGACAAACGAAAACAAACACCTTGGCAGTTCTCTACTGCTCTTTAATTTTATCAATGTTCAATTATGTTGATTGCCATGTACTGCGCACTGCAGCGATCTGCAGTTAAATTGCGCATTTTCAGTGTTCACAAGAAAAAAGCTTTCCTCGCTCTCATCTGTTACGAATGTCGAACACATGACATTCTGTGCAACATGACCCATTAATCATGTTCTCTTCGCGCATAGGCGATATGACCATCTAGATGGATAGCTCTATTTCCAGTCTGTAATGTCACTGATCGTCTACGTCTTCTTCTTCCTCTCCACTCGTCGAACCATTCTCCGGGACAAGTGAGCGAATCCTTGCATTCGGATCGCGCACAGCATCCATCACGCGGAAAGGAGGTGGCACGTCTGTTGCAAGATCGCCAAGTGTGGCCGCAAGTGGGTCCGGCGCTGGCACATTGAGAGAGTGTGGAGTGCCCACTGATGAGCGCAGAGCAGCGCCATAACTTTCATCGCTATTGAGTGCATGATGCTGCCGCATCGTGGAGAAAATTCGTTCATCGACGGCTTCAGTACCGCTTGCGCTGGCAGTCGGCGTTTGTGTGAGACCGCTGCGGTAGCGAGCAGGGAGCGTCAAGTAGGTGTTGGCTCTCGACGACTCTTCGGATGGAGGACGGTTGCGACTGCTACCTGTCCTCCTGGATCCAGTCTGGCCACGTGAAACGCGAGAACTGGTCAGCCGCAGTCGTGGACTGGCTACTATCGACGGCTGCGAAGTGACCGCCCCGAGCTCCCGTCGCAGGCGATGAATGTGTTGGTCCGCCAGCAAGACGGTCCCCTCCACACCAGTCGCTAGCTCTCGTGCCTCTGCAAGCGGAGTTTCTAGGTCTACGGCGTTACGAAGCACAGCTGTAGCTCCCATCAGGAAAGTATTTAGCTGTTCGAGGAGAGCGATTTGGTCAGAGCTACTGCCAGGGTTCTCAACCAGGTTTGATTGGAGAAATTGTGCAACCGACTGACGCATCTCAAGGGCACCATTGTTCAATGGCCTTGGTGCGTGATTGATGTTCGTGGTACCCACGATTGTGGAGGTATGAAATGGCTCCAACCGTCCCACGACAAGATCAGCGTTCATAGAGCTGCTTCCAGCGACGCCAACCAAATCTGACTGGAGAGGCTGAGGATCCGGCTGACGCCTCTCAAGGGTACCGTTGCGCAGTGGCCTCGAAGCAAGATTGCCGCTCGTGGCAGTGATATGTGCTGAGGCAGGAGCGAGATGCAATCGTCCCACGACAGAACGAGTATTAACAGAGCTGGTACCAGAGAGCTCAGTCAGATTTGGCTGAAGGGCGGGCAGAAGCGGCTGACGCATCTCGAGATCTCCCTCGTCCAGTCGGCTCAGTATGTGATGGCCATTCGTGGTGAATACAGGTGCGGAGCCGTTCTCTAATTCCCGCCGCTCCACCACAGGGCGTGCATTGGCAGAGCTGCTATCGAAGCTCTCAGCCGGATGCAAATGAAGACGTTGCGGAGATGTCTGATCCATCTCAAGGATATGATCGCATAGTGATCTCGATGCATGTGCGTGATGGCAGCTTGCAGTAATTGTAGCGGCCGGTGTAGAGTTATGAGCTGGATTCGTACATGGATTCCAGCGGCAGTCCTCTTTCAGGTGATCCTGGTCCGGTGTCTCGCTGGCAGTCCGATGAGAGCCCATTTTATTTTTTTAATGAAAGGCCACCGGAGAACAGTAGATTGCTGATAGTGGTATGGTAGGTGATCTCGCTGGGAAGGAAGAAAGGTCTACCTTCCAAGTAGAATATATGTGCTTGCGTGGCGCTGCAGAGATTGTGAAAATTTCGTCTGCGAATCATTAGCAGTGGTCATGGTATATTGTAGAGACTCCAGTAGAAGGAATGAATCCCGGTGTACGACGCGGATTGTTGTTGGCAATTCGTTAGGTACATGAATAAGCTCGTCACGTGAATGGTCAGGCAAAAAAAAAGGTCAAATTCTTGTACTGATCTCTGTATGTCTGTAAATGATTCTTGCGAGAACACATGTGGAGCGAGAGATTTTCTCAAACTCACGCAAATTAGGCCTGCCAGGGCCCTGTTCGCATGCTTCAGCCACGCAATTTGCCATCGCGTTCATGGGGGTTTTCCAAAGAAGTGCGCAAAGTCGTGATATCTATGTCTATGCCTCGTCTCCAGCGAGGTAGTTGCCTTTCCCATATTCAACCCTTCTCTGCCAATAGCCGCTCGCGGTTTTGACAGGTAAGCATTTTGGCGCTCAGACCGACAGCAAAGCCAATAAATCCATCTACTGGCCGTACATACCGCGGCCAAGCGCCTCGTTAATTCCCCTGACGTTCCAGTAGAAAGGCCTGATTTCCTTGATGGTACCGGCATCACGGTCAACCTTGATCCACTGGATTAGAGGGCCGAGAACCTCCTCGCCAGACTTGCGGACACGCATTCTGAGGGTAGAGGTGACGACAACCTCGTTGCCGTTGTGCAGAACCTGGCGCTCGCTGACCTCCATGCGGTCGAAGCAGGTGGCCATGGCCTCGCTCCACTTGAGGAAGCCGTCGTGGCCCTGGTACTCGCCACCGTAGGGCATATCAGGAGACTGGTGAATAAAGACACTAGCGGAAAGGGTCTCTGAAAGGTCGGTGAAGTCACGCTTCTCGGGTGGCGAAGCCATGTAAAGACGCTCAGCGGCGTAGAAGCGGTTGAGAATGTCCTCAGCGGTGCGGATGTTGTGGCTGGGAGTCCTTGTCAAGGTTGGCCTGGGGCTAGCCAAGTTGCCGTTGTTGGTGGTAGCCATGATGTAGGTAGGTGATGGAAGAGGCGATAAATTTGCTTTGGTAGTTGATCAAGGGAAGATGGGCTTTGCAACAGGGTCAACCGGCTGCAGTGGTATAGAGAATGGAAGTGTTGATGATGAGATGGCTAGTTGTTATTACGGAGGAAGTGAGGCTCCTTTTGCATCTACTCCAGCAGAACGCGAATGCCGTCAAATTATCGGTCGAGCTTGATGCGCGCCGGGCCCACATGGGGCACTTTGGATGGGCAAAAGTGGAAACGCTGGCCTCACCAACGCTGGCCTCACCAACGCTGGCCCCAAAGGCAGTCGGCTGCGAAGGCCACCAAGCATCCAATCGGACGGTGCCGAGCAAAGGTGTGTTAGCGCACTGAAACGTCACGCCCTCATGCCAGGCAAACGGCCGCCCGGCTACTTGTAGGGTTTGGGCCATTCGTGCTGAGCTGCTGGAAGCTTTCTGCGCTGCTTCTGCGGATTTGCGTGCGCCGAAATTCCTCCTGCGCGGCTGATCAGACCCCTTGAACGTTCCCACGGCTCCTTTGCCTGAGAATGATCGCCGTCCGCTTCAGGATTGCTTCGAATCTGCTTCGAGACTACTTTGAAACCACTCCACGGGCTCCAAAACATCTCGGACCGCCGGGCGCCTCCCATGATACTCGGTAAACTACTATAGCAGGTCATGTGGCCCCGCGTTGATCAACGACCATGGTGGATATGCAAGCGCCGTGTAGCTCTGCACGCCCGCAAAATCCCCACGGTCAGCAACAGCTAGTGGTGTGACCGTCGATGCGTGCTTGGAGACCGTTGCTACCTGACCTTGAGCTTTCTCCTATCGCTGGATTGTAATTATCCTCGGATGATGGGCATGTTGCCGACAGTTCCCGTCTCGTCAAAGCCCGAGAGATTATGGGTCGCTGCAATATAGCTGCGGCATTTATGTGAGATGGCATGATGGTTGGCATAGCTTGCAGCTCGAACGCATGCACTGGCTCAGAGACCTTGGACGTACTTCCAGCTTGATTGGGAATACAGAAGCCAGATTGATATCGTAGCGCATACTGAGGGGGATCTCACGGTACTAGAAAAATCACGCCTTCGGCCTTCATGGTGTATGAATGGCAGTTGCCACTGAGATTCTATGTGCATACTTATGAGTGATGGGAGTGATGGCCGCATGTGCACATGTAACGAATACTTACCTCCCTCATAGAATCTGAGAGGTTGTGAACATCCGAAATCCCGGCTGAGGCGGGCAGGCTGATTTCAATCACGCACTTGATCCTATCAAAGACCTCAAGTCATCGAGTGTGTATTCGCATCCTTTTGTTATACGTTGTAGCGGCGAAAAGGTAACATTGTTGGGTATCATTATCAAAACTCATCGGCGGCGTCACAACCTCGAATCGGCTCGCTCACGCGCACACTCAAACCTCGCTAATCCGCACGCTTTTTCTCGTGGTCCTTCTAGGCTTACTAGCATCAGCGTCTGCATCCTGGGCCCCATCCATCGTTGCAGCAGGTTGAGCAGACGGCTCGGCAGGTTTCGGTGTCCCACCAGCACTGACCGACGCGGCTTTCTCATCTGGTTTGTTCTCCTTCGCACCAGTTGAAGCTCCCTTAGCTAGACTCGAACGTTTGCCAGCAGCTGCGCTCTTAGCTTTCAGAGTCTTCTTATCCTCCGGCGCCGGCGTAGCATTCTTGCTCGTCGTCTCGGAATCCGCCACCGCAGCAGAACCTTTGATTGGCAACCGCAGAGGCAGGAAAGTATCGGGCGCACGTGTACATCGCTGCATAATCTTTTTCATCTCCTCGCGAACTTCTTCTGCCGGCTTGACCCACTTAGAGACATCCTTGAGAAGGGGTTCGCGGCCATAGGCGACTTCGACCATCATTGTGACGGGCTGCCAGTATTCTGTGTCTGGATCGAGTTGTAGACCGGTGGGGTCTGCTGATTCGCTGCCTTTGCGGGTTACAATGAAGGATGCCAGTACATGCTGTGCAGATAGTGGTTCCAGAATGCTGTATTGTGGGAAGAGGAAGCGATCTTCTGTCGCACCGGCTAGAGTGAATGCGAATACAACCTCGCTTGGAGGAGGGGGTGGCGGAGGGACATATTGTTGTACCGGTGCTGGTGGAGGAGGTTGCTGCCATGCTGGATTTTGTATAGGTTGTTGGGGCAGAGCGTTTGGAGGCGTGGGATGTGGCGCCAAACTGGCAATTACAGCGGCTGTAAGTGGTCTTGCGTTGCGTTTCTCTTCTTCAGCGGCCTCCTTCGCCTTCTGAGCCTGTATAACCGCTCCCAATTCGTCTATGTGCTTCTGAAAAACTTTGAGCTGCTCTTGTGTGGCTTTTCCCGTGGCCACTTCCTTCATGAGTGCTTTCAACTCAGGATCTGAAGAAGCGCGTGTAGCAAGCATACTGATGACAGGGTCCGGAGACGCCTTCTTGTCTTGTGCGGCGGGAGATGCAGCTTGTGGTGAAGGCTGCGGTGCATTCGGTCGGCTCTGTAATGGTGCTAGAGGTTGGGCTTGTCCAGATGGAGGTAGCGGTCGATTTTGATAATATTGCGTCTGTTGCTGGGGCCTGTACGGTGGCGGCTGTGCTTGCGACTTCGGTGGAGGAGGCGGTCGTGGTTTTTGCACAACCCACAGGTTCACTTCGAAGATGTGCGGTTCAATCCTCAATCTGCACCTGCCCTTGTCTTTCATACTCTTCAAAACAAGATCTGTCCCCTTTTGTCTGCCCTCTGGCTTTTTCCAAAATCGCTGAAAGATGCCATCGCGCGTCCAAGCTTGCTGCGATCGTTCGAGTGACGCGGCGAGCACTGCACTCGAAGCCAAAGACTGGTACTCGGAATCTGACAGGCTCGGTGCCTGCTGTTGTAGCAGTACAGGAAGCGGTCCAGAGGTCGAGATTTTCGATGGAAGTCCAGATGATTTCGTCTGCTGGGCAGCTGGTGACTCGCGCGCAACTGGTGTTGCTTCCTTGGTGGACGGATGGGATAGCTTCTGTTTCTTGGGTGCAGGTGTAGCCGCAGCTTTGGGCGGTCGGCCTGGCCCACGCTTTTCGCCAGCGGTTGATTCTACCATTTTTGAATGTATTTCATCGAGTCGTCATTATCGTCTTCTGGTTCCGAGAAAAGTTGTCGTCAAGTCAAGTTTGCGATGGTGCATGCGAGGGCGCGTGAGCATGTGATAGAGAGCGATGCGGAGTTCGTCTGTGCACCTCCGAAGTGAACTTCATTCAGGTGCTACTCTACCAAGGACCATCCCACTACTGCCGGCGAGGACATCGCATACCACGCTTCCGACTCTACGCGACTACGAAACCTCGACACACCGCCGAGTCACATACTGTCTGGACATCCACCGACATTCCACCCTCGCCATGCTCTCCACCACAGCAGCCCGCGCGCTCCTCCTGCGCCGCTCTTTCGCAGCACCCTCAATCAGGACCCGCGCATCTTTCCCGACCTTCGCACGATCATGCTCGTCGCTCTCATGTGGTTCGCAAACACAATCTCTCACATCGGCTTTCCAAAAACTGAGCGTGAAGCCTGCAAGCCCTGCGACGAAGCTTGTGAGCAGACAACAGGTCCGGGGCATGAAAGTGCGCTCCTCAGTCAAGAAGCTGTGCGACGGATGCAAGAGTGTGAGGAGAAAGGGTGGCAAATACGTTTACATTATTTGCTCGAAGAACCCTAAGCACAAGCAGAGGTAAGCGACGATTGTGCTCCGCAGAGTGGGCAATCAGTGACTAACACGGCGACATAGGCAAGGATAGATCAGATCGATTGCACGAAGGGGCTCTTTATTGGTCAGGAAGCATTAGCTCAGGCGTTTTGGAGGATTATGGGATTACTACACAAGAGCAAGACTTTTGAACTTGCTTGTACGATAGCAAAGCCATGCGTTGGCAGTCATCACAGAAGACATGTACAAAGTTACCTTACTGTACAACTGCAAAGTTCGTAAACTTCTGTGCTATTACGTCTAACATGAGCAGCAAGCGCAAGTGTCACGTGTACTATATTCATATGCTATATCGATATTGACTCGGTGACAGCCTGATCTGTGGCATTTATACATCTCGGATGAGCGCAGCTTCTTGACTCTGACTCAATGGCTGGACTTCGGTTTTGTTTCAGCATCCACAGAAGCACTGGCATTATGTGGAGGTATACACTGGTTTCCTCTTGATTACGGTGCTGCAATACAAAGATGTCCAAACGAAGATCTTCAAAGTGTGAGCGAAACCCTATTTCCAATGTGCTTGCTCTGTTCCATACATTTTCCACAAAAGACACGGAAGTCATACGTCGGCGCTTGTGCAGACATCACACATCATTCTCACTTTCTAAATATATTGACCATTTGTACGCCGAAGATGGATTGTGTGTCACGGGCCAATCACGTCGCTCGCTGCAGCGTCCCTGCCGATCCTAGCGTCGCAACTTCCAAATCAATTTCACTCCAGCATCCAGCAGCAACGCCTCACTCTACGCTCTCGACCGCCCATCACCACACCTGCAACACAAATAATTGCCGCTTGCGTCCTCTGTCCAGACGCAACCTACACTCGCAACACTACCGCGACACCGTCCACCACACACACCTACACACCCGCAAATCGCAAACATGGCTGAAGTCGCTTCCAAGTCCACTGAGCCCGTGCCGCTCGACACCATTCCCATTTCTCCCGAGGGCGACAAGAAGGAGGACGCCGCCACCAATGGCTCCAACGGCAACGTCGTCACTGTCTTCGATGACCCTTCCAACTTCAACGTCAAGCACCAGCTTCAGCACACCTGGACCCTCTGGTTCACCAAGCCGCCGAGCGGTAAGCAGGACTGGAACGAGCTCTTGAAGGAGGTCATCAGCTTCGACAGCGTCGAGGAGTTCTGGGGAATCTACGTATGTTTTGTCGCATCGATGCTGCGGATATGTAAAATCTTACTGACCGCTTTTCTCGCAGAACAACATCACCTCCGCCTCCGAGCTTGCGCAGAAGTCCGACTACCACCTCTTCAAGCGCGGTGTCCGCCCCGAGTGGGAGGACCCCCAGAACAAGCACGGTGGCCGTTGGTCATACACCTTCAAGAACAGCAAGGCCAACGACGAGACCTGGCTCAACATCATGCTCGCCGCCATTGGTGAGACCCTCGAGGACGAGCAGGACAACGAGGTCATGGGTGTGGTCGTCAACATCCGCAAGGCCTTCTGGCGTGTCGGTCTCTGGACCCGCACCGCCGGCCAGCAGCCCAAGGGCAAGGCTGCCGTCGAGGGCGCTGACCCCCAGGAGGGCAAGAAGAGGCTGGAGCAGATTGGCAGGAAGTTCAAGGAGGTCCTCGCTCTCCCCGCCACTGAGCAGGTCGAGTTCTCTGGTCACCAGGACTCTGCCCACTCTGGCTCCAGCAGAGCCAAGGCCAAGTACGCTATCTAAGCGATTTGACTTTTTCGGCGAGGGCGAACGAAAAATGCTTGCAGGCTAAGACAGAATGCAAGCTTGGTTGATTATGAATGCATAGTGCATACGGCAATAACGGCGCAAGGCGAGCGGCTTCTTCTTTGAACGCGAGGCCAGCCACGACATGGGAGTGAATAAGTGGTCCTCCGGGGGAATTATCTGGTCGTCTGGCTCACGCGGTGTATGTCTATAACGATTACAGAGATGCCTTTGTTGCATTTTGACAGGGAGGTGGGACAAAAGTTTGCCTCATGGTATACCCAAGTATGGTGTTTGATACTAGTTACGTGGGTAGATGTAGTTTGCCCAAAGAAAATCAATTAAATACTATGATTTGAGAAGCACTGTCTCACTGGTGAACCTTTGGCTTTGCATCGCCTCGGACACCTTTGTCTGTCGGATCCAGGTTGGTCTTGTCCGTGCTGGGATATGACAGACGAACGGTCAGCTTAAAGATAAGAAGTATCTCATGTGCGACATTTTTGGTGGTACACGGAGATGGAGATGGCAGGAGCGTAGAGATCAATACAAGGTCCGCAAGATGCTCACATTCCTCACGGTATTTCTGCCGAGCATTTTCATTAGAAGGTCAAGGTATGCGACCTTCGTCTATCCCAGAGTCATTGGAGACGACTCGAAGTTGAGGGCTCGACAACACACGTGCGGGTTGGATTCGCGACCTTGTCTTGCGTGATGTCTGCCGTTCGCAGATTGGTATTGATACATGGTCTCAATGCTTTTGGAGGACTGTCTTGATGACAGATGCGGCACAGAGGTATGTTGCGATCTGACGTCGAGTGTAGTACTGTTCAGTCAGTCTACTGGGACGCTAAATGTATACCATGAATTTCGTTACATTTCACATCAAATTTCAAGTCCACATGAGTCGCCAGCATGCTCTGATGGACACGATCATGTACGCACTAACAAGCAATAGAGCATCTTCCTTCACCGGGTCCTCAACCACAAAACTTCACCAAAAACCGTTGTCAAGTGTTCCACTGCCACGGACGTTAACTCCGCTCTTCGCCTGTCAAAAGCATCAACAGAACGTCAACATAAGCAAACGCCTCACAGCCTAACAGCCTACTCAGGCGTTGTCGCTGTTGACAGTCCGTGTTTGAATCGCGACAGCCCTAAATAAGCCTTCGGCACCGGCTCGAAGCGAGTTCCGGCGATGCAATTCAATTGGCAAATCCCGTCTGCCGCTCGTTCATGCAGTCGGACCGTGGAGCAAAATACTGGGTCGATAGCGCCGCGGTCAGACCAATTTCGCCAGGAGATGCTACCTCCTAGCCGCGATGTGATGCAAGATAGGAGATGGGCTTGTTTCACGACCTGGTTGTAGAGGCTGCAGACGGGATTTGAAGTATCTATGAACAGGCTGTGGAATCGAACAACGGTCGTCTGAAGAAGAATGCTGATCACGACTTTTGAGTGCGGCTCTGGTGCCTCGTGGCGTTGCTTGGTGATCTTGACCCTGCGCCCTGCAATTCTTATTCGAGCGCCTCAGCTCCGTGCTCGCCAAGCAAAAGTCTGTCCGACACGGCCACACGGCCTCTGCGGCAGAGTTTGCGTTGAACCTCCGGCCTCCCTTCCTCCAGCGAGGGCCCATCATCGCGTCGACAACCTGCGACAAAGGCCAGCTTGCCCTCGGTGTCGCTGTATCTTTCCCCGGACCGTCGGAATAAGGTTATATCACTTTCGCGGAGACCATGTGGCCATCGCAGGCGCCATCTCCTCAAGTGACGCCATGAAAGACACGGCTGTCGAGGACGGCAAGCAAATCCCCAACTTCTCACACGCTCGCAGAGTGGAGACCTTCGCGGGGAATAGGCGAAATGTGAGGTGGGTACGCGTGCGGAGCGGTTGTGCGCTTGGGCGTGATGAGGGCTCGGGTGGATCTTGCATTCTATCCTGGGACACGAGCAGCCTGAGTAGCGCCAACTCAGGAACGGCTATCTGTTCGACCTAGGAGGGAGCAAGCACACCTTTTGCCGGCTGTGGTAGGTTTCTGCTTGATAAGAAGCTTTTCCTCTGTTTTGCTTTTCCCTTTTGCCTCCAGTAGTGTTTGTTTCACTGTTTTCCATTTCTGCTTCTTGCTGTCGGCACTGCTTAAGGAGACACTTCACAGTGCATCGCGGCTACCACGAGCACTCACCGTGCAGTTTCAATGTCCGATCAGAAAACCACCATGGGCTACGACGCCGCTTCTCAGAACTCCTCGGCTGGGGAGAAGCACCGTGATGATCTCGAGAACTCCGCTGCACCTTCTTTCAACGGTCTCAACGATGGCTTGCCTGTCCTTACTGAGGAACACCGGGACTATCTGATCAAACGCCATGGCACTGTCGACCTGGACCCTCTACCATCTGCCGATCCCGCAGATCCCTACAACTGGCCACAATGGAAGAAGGTCGTCAACTTGTCATGTGTTGCCTTCCACGTGAGTGGTCCAGAGACGATCCAATGCTTCACCAACATCCAGCTAACATTTCCAAGGCTATGATGACCACATTCACTGCATCTGCCATTATCCCTGCCTTCGAGTCCATCGCTGAGGAGTTCGGCGAGTCCCTCCACAGGGTTGCATACTTGACCTCACTTCAAATCGCCATCCTCGGTTGGGCTCCCTTGTTCTGGAAACCCATTGCCAACCGCTACGGTCGCCGACCAATCTGGCTCATCAGCACTCTTGGATCTCTTGCTTTCAATATTGGTTGTGCCAAGAGCAACTCGTACGCCACCATGGCTATCTGCAGAGCATTCGCCGCGTTCTTTATCAGTCCTCCTGGTGGCACCGGCTCTGGCGTTGTTACTGAGACTTTCTTCAAGAAGGAGCGTGCTACCTATGTTGGCATGTGGACTCTTCTTGTCACCATGGGTCCGCCTAGTGGTCCTTTCTTCATGGGTTTCGTCATTTACCACACTGGCAACTTCCGCTGGGTATACTGGATCCTCGCTATTGTAAGTATTTATGTCTGCGGATTACACATCGAGTGACACTAACCAAGATCAGGCTAATGGTGTGCAATTCATTACCTACCTCTTCCTTGGTCCTGAGACCCTTTACATGCGCAACGTCGTCCGCCACAACGTCTCTGCTTTCAAGCAAGAATACCTCACCTTCAAGCGTATCGATCCCACGCCTTTCAGCCTCTACGAGTTCATTCAACCTCTCTCACTCTTCCGCTACACATCTATCTGGGTCCCCACGGTGGCCTATTCTATTGTCTTCGGGTTCTGCAGTGTGCTTCTCACTGTTGAAATTCCTCAATTGTTCCTTCCCAAATTCGGCTTGAACCCTCAAGAGCTCGGCCTTCAATTCCTCGGTATCATGATTGGTCTTGTCATCGGCGAGCAGTTCGGTGGTAGGATCAGTGATCTCTGGATGAACAAGCGTACTCAGAAGCTTGGCAGACGTCCCGAGCCTGAATACAGACTTTGGCTCAGCTACATGGGCTTTGTCCTTGCAATGGTTGGCATCATCGTGTTCAGCGTTCGCCTTCAACAAGCTGCGCAGGGCGCATGGAACATCACCCCAATCGTCAGTTTATCTCACCACGGTCATAAGCAGAACTCATAACTAATTTACTTTTCCAGATCGGCATTGCCATCTCCGCCGTCGGTAACCAAATCGTCACCACGGTCCTCGTCACCTACGCCATCGACAGCATGGTCGAGCACAGCTCCAGCATTGGCGTGTTCGTCAACGTCGTCCGCTCCACCTGGGGTTTCATCGGTCCCTTCTGGTTCCCCGATATGGAAGAGACTCTCGGCAGCTCTGGCAGTGGTGGCCTGATGGCTGGCATGATCTTCATCATCAGCATCGTACCCATTGCGCTGCTGCAATGGAGAAAGAGCGGTAAGAACAATGGCGTTCCCGCTGTCATTGGCCAAGGTGCTATTCCCACTAGGCAGTAAAGACGCCTTCGACGAATCTCATATACACATTTATAGACATAGATCGTAATCATAATAACACACCTTTACGTCAATACAAGCGTCTCCTCCTTCCCACGGCCCATCCCGGTACCACCCCAAACCGCCTCACCTCAGTTTACAACACCCCCAATCATCGCTCCCGCAGCCCCAAACGCAGTGGCACTTCCATACGTCCCCCGCGTATGCTGCGGTGTCACCTTTCCCAAACCCTCTCTCTCCTGCCTCTCAAGCGCTCTGGCAAGCCACTCCGCTCTCCCTCCGGGCGGCTCCACCACGTCATCCCTGAACTTCCCATCTTCGCCCTTGGCCCAGTACTTCAGATAATCGCCACGACTCATGGCGACGATTTTCAACTGGTCTGAGTCCTTACTGCTGCTGGAGTTGCCATGGGATGAGATTTTGCCAGAGAGACGAGAAAACACGCTGCCTTTCTTTGTTTTTTGGGAGGGCTTGATGACATCGTTTCCAAGCTCGTAACCCTGTTGCTGCTCCGTAGCCTGTGGTTCGAGGTACTGTGCTGTTTTGATAGGTATGTGCACAAGCGAGGAGTCTGTGTAGCCTGGAGGGAGGGTGTTGGCGCCTGCTTGGAAGCTCGAGTCTGTCCAGAGGTTGCTCAGATTGTCTGGTTGGTAGACGATTGGGCGGCCGGTGAGGGTTGTGCGGACTTGTTGTTGGGCAGGTTCTTGGGATGGGACGAGAGTCGAGGCGGTTGACATTGCGTCGGTGTCTGAAAGTGGCCGGGCGGGCATCTTTACAATTATATGATCTTTAGTGAGATGTTGTTGTTCTATGCTTAGGGAATTGATGATGTGCAGTGTTTATGGTGCTCGTTTGATGTCTGCTGCGGTGTACTTTGTCGATATTCACTATATGTGCTAGATTTGGTTATAGTTCTATGATGGGAGACTTGCGTGCATATATATACATCCTTCAGCCAGCGTCAGATGATCATTGTACGTGCAGCCACGCAGTGGTGCCGATGTTACCGGTGGGCAGTGTGAATCCTGAAGCTTAAACTGCGTCGATCGGGGAGGAGTGGTTGGTTGCTTTTACGGCTGTAGGGCAGAGAGATCGCCCGACAAGGCGGCTGAGCAAAAGCTTGTCTCAGAATGGCAACCGGCTTTCTTGTGACGAGGTCCAGGCGGAGGCAATGATGGCATTGGATTGAGCTTAAACATGTGCCCTTGTGCATGTATGGCTGGCACCATGTTGGATTAACTACAGTACATGTACATGTACAGTCAACTATCGCTGCATGCACTGTGGTGTTACACATCGATTCATGTTGGTATAGTGTTAAGAGGGTTAGTGTCTCACCGTGTTTCGTCGTCAATGAGGCGCATTTCACTCGAGATACAATCTCCTGGGTGTTCTAGGATAAGTGGAAGACTTCTGGGAGCTTTTTGAGTGGTTTTGAGACACAAAGTCGCTATATTATGATGGTTTCTAGGATATATCATGTTCTTCGAGTTCCGCGGTCAACACGAACAAGATACACGGTGCATTCATTTGCTTAAATGCACATGTCATCGACACATCTGTTGTGAGGAACAATGTTAAGAAAGAATTGCATCGTCACTGTAATACAAACAGGAGCCTATTCAGAGGAAAGACGACTTCCATGATACATCTTCATAATGGATATCGTCGCATCAGATGTTAGTGCCGCAATGAGCTCTTTTTTATTGTGAGTTATATGATTGATTTTCCCACCCAAATTTCCACCCATTAGCGAATCACAATTCGTTATAATCCCCAATGGTCTAGTGGCTATGATTTCCGCTTGTCATTCACACCGACAAGCCGCGGGAGACCAGGGTTCGATTCCCTGTTGAGGAGCAACTCAGAGATGACAGTTCTTCAAACGTCAAGTCTTCCGGTGCTGGCTAACCAGCATCGTGCATACATTTTTGCTTTTTTTTTTGTGCTTTTCTCATTCGAATTAGCAGTGAGACTTGTGTCAGACGAGACGTTGCTTACAATTACTTCATGTCCGGAACTGTGACTGCTTTGCTGATGAGGATCACAGAGGCTAGACATGTCGGCCTTTTCCCCTCGGAGTTTCGAAGTGAGTAAGAAGAGCCTACAAGGAAGTTTGTAGCATATGCGAGACGAGAGTTGCGTGAATAGTTTCAGGAAGTGGCAGCGATGCTCGTGGAGAGAAAATATGAATTCTGCCTCGCCTCGGCTACTCTGCGCCAACGTGCTAGAAAAGCATGCAAGTCATGCGTACCGGCAAGGAAAGGAGTATCAAGTTATCACCACTGTCGAGTCCCTACCCTTGTTTCTGTCGTCTTCCTCCCTATATAGTGTCCTGAACGTAGAGAAAAGAAGAAAACGCCATCGCTAATTTCCCACACGACAACAAAGTGATCGATGAATAACCCATGCTATGCACACGCTGCACGCTGCATGCTCCCTATATCTTTCTGCTAGCCCCAAGGCGACTGCTGTTGCTGGGGTTGCGGCTGACCAGGCCGTGGGAACACGGAAATCGTCTCCATCTGCTCCAAGCCACCCATAGTAGCTTGAGGCGCGTTCTGCCACCCTTGGCCTGTCTGCTGGTTGACGAACATTGATTGCCTGAAGGGATTGGTGCCCGTAGCTTGAACGGATAGAGGAGCGGGAACACCCAGTGATTGCTGCTGTGTCGCTGTTGTAGGTCGTGCAAAGGGGTTGGTGCCTGTCGCCTGAGCTTGTATTGGTTGTAGTCCTGTCTGCTGCGGTTGTTGTTGGGCGAATGGAGAGGCAGATTGAGGGTATGCTTGAGGCATGCCGTCTTCCGGTATTGACTGCTGTTGTTGGAAGGAAGGCACTTGTGGTTGAAGGTGTTTCGCGAATGGGTTTGTAGACTGCCGTTGCAGGCCTCCGGTGTTGTCGGCTGTGCTTGGAGCCCCTACGCCGCCTGTAGGCATCATACTTTGCCTGAACGGGTTGGTCTGTTGCGGTTGTAGCTGGCCTGAAGTATTGCCTCCGAATGCTTGTTGCGTATCCTGTGGGAATGCGCCGCCGGTGGCGAACGTTTGTTGGGGTGGTTGCGGGCCATAGCCACCGAATCCGGCACCTGTGTAATTGGTTTGTACTGGCTGCAACTGAGCTGGAGGAGGTTGAGCTTGTTGCTGCTGTGGTTGACCAAAGGGATTTGTGGATTGATCATTACCCATGAATCCCGTCATAGCGGGCTGTTGTGGTTGACCAAAGGGATTAGTCGACTGATCATTACCCATGAAGCCATTTGCAGGTGGCTGCTGCATTCCTTGCATAGGTTGCTGGAAGCTTTGTTGGAAGCCGAGTTGGGGCGCTCCGAAGCTGGTCTGTTGTGTTGTGACAAATCCTTGCTGTTGCGGCTGTTGATATTGCTGCACAGGTTGAGCCATTGGTTGTTGTTTCTGCTCGATGCTATCGAAGAAATCAATGAGGTCAGGAGCTGGTCCCTTCGCCTGAGTCGTAGCGGTCGACGTTGGTGCGTTCTGTGCGGGTTTCGCAGCAGCTGGCTGGCTCTTTGGCTGTAGCGTTGATTTTGAAAATGGCTTCCCGGCTTTCTTTGCCTCCTGCTCTGCCAAATATTGTCTGCGATTGATATCGAACTCCTTGTCGTCCAAGTACTCCTGCAAACTAGCTGCCAGACTAGTTGGAGCGTGCTTGATCTTCGGGATCTCCAAACGCGTAGCGTGTTCGAACTGACGCGCTACGCCGAGGAATTGCACTACCAGGTCTGTTTGTTTGCAGAATGTCTTGTAGATCTTGATTGCTCGTTCCGCATCGGTTCTTGACATCTCAAAGTAGTGTCCAAGTACGTTCATCACGGCCTCGTTTTCCGCAGCGTACAAATCAAGAAGATCCCGAGTGAGCAAACGGAAGGCGGTAAGCGAGATCTCGTTCTCCAAGTCATCGTCCAGCATGTTGCATTTCACCAGCGCTCTGACCTGAACCTGGATGATCTCCGTCTCTCTGAGTAGACCCTTGTCCACTGTCAACCTCTTCACATGCTCCTGCCCATTTGCGACAAAGTCGCATTTGGCCGCCTCGAACGCCTGCGCCCGAGCGAGAAGGTACTCTGAGTATCTCCGGATGTTGTGCCCTTGGGTCTGCACGTCGGTGAAACTATTAATCGCTAGGCGATGCGTTGGCGCGGCGCTCAGGTAGCTGAGGGTCACATTTGGCGTGCCCTCCTTGATCATCAAGTGTACAATGATGAGCGATTTGAAGGCCACCGTCCAGGTCGAGTCGCGCAGGCGATGGGTCAAGGTGCGAAACACTTCTGCGACACCAGCCTCGCCGGACTGGGTGGCCAGTAGGATGTGCTCGACATACTTTGACTTGGGCGGTGCGAGCTTGACTTTGGTGCCGCCTTTGACGGACTTCTCGAAGGAGCTCGACATGAGCTGGCGGCGGGCAGTGGGCGGTGGAGGTGTTTATGGCGGGGGGATGCCAGTGAGAGCGAGTGGGCGACGGCGGTAGCGCGGATCAGGGTAGCAGCAGCATTGTCTTCTAGTGACAGGAGCTTGGAACGCGTAGAGGTGTAACCGGCAGCCTGCGGGGCGTGGTTTGGACGAGTCGTCAAGGGAGATTAGATGGCCTCAGCAGCGCCGGAAGCAGCGCGACCTCAGCATCCGCGGCGCCACCACCAAGGCACTTGGCATAGCTGTGTTTCAATTGGTTGATGTGCACGTCGGAGGTCCTGTCACAAGTAGTTTATACTATCATACATGGACATCACGGTACTGTCGCGAACATGTTACAGTCAAGGCAGCATTGAAAGGCTGACCTCAACTTGTTGATGCGGCTTTCTTTTCTACCGCGCCAAGGTGCAAAAGGCCGCGATAGACAGACAGTCGGCCTCTTAAAGTACCTTGGATAGCGGTGGACATCACGATGATCATGAAGACGCAGAAGAACGCTTGGTGCTTCGGTGTGCCTATTGGATTGTGAGAGGACCGCGGGAGCTGGTAATAGATGAGTTCATTGTGACTATCAAAAGCTGTACACGAGGCTCTGTAGTCCTCGGCAAGGCGAAAGCTGGACGGCATGGGATGGCCGCCAGCCAGGATAACCCTCGTATCCATGGAAAAAGTCAGAGTTGCTTCGTGGCGCCCGTTGATTAACAAGGGTGTGTGCCGAACGCAGATATCATGCTGGTTCCACCCGGATACTCAAGCCCTTAAGCCACAGTGAAGGGAGAGCTCGAATACCCTGAGTGAAACACTGCTCATCTGATACACGCTAAGCTTTCATCACCTGGGAATCTGGTTAGCCGTTGTTTGCGCATGCAGGAGTGAAAACTATACGTACATCCTTTTGAATAGGAGGGTCATTGAAGAGGTCAGAAAGGGAAGAGGCATCGCAGCTTGAGAAAAGTGCTCGACGCGGTGCGCTAAGCCGCCGCGCTAACCGCTTTGGGCTCACCTTGCGGATGTCTAGTCCTCGGTGATGCTCTACACATTTCTAGGAATATATCGAGTTGCTATCAAATATATCTCTTCTTTCCATGTCACTCCGGAGTCGTGCGATTGGCACGGCTGTAGTGCCAATATCGCGAGCTCGCCTGCTCAATTTGCCTGCAGCATGTAGAGTGCTTAGCATCGAGTCCGCCTTAGCACCGGCGAGGCTCTCAAGAGCAATAAATAAGACGGCCGACAGCAGACGGCTTTACAGCACAGAAAATGCCGCCAAAACGCTAGAAAGCTTCAAGAAATCTTGTAAGATTCCCTGTGATCGTTCTCAGATCTTGGCTGACCGTTCGTCCAGTACACTTTCCGGCTGCATCATGTACCTTTGAACAGCTTGCTGAAAAGGGATCCGAACTGAACGATCACCAAGTCGTGCTTCATGGATACATTGGCTCTCGTAGAGATGCCTCCAAGAATCTTACTTTCGCTGAATTGCATGACATGACACTTGGCGCAACAGTGCAGCTTGTCTCGACCCCGACCAAAGGTGTTGATGGCAGCAACTCGCCACACGCCACGCTACGCGAACTGCAAGAGCATTCGCCAGTGGCGATTACGGGCACCATCAAAGCACGAAAAGCTCCAACGACCAAAACTGGCTACATCACCAGTGTCGAAGTCAAAGTTGACGACATCACGCCTTTGAATGCATTCCCCACCGACATTATCATGGCTAAGGATACTGTCTTCTCGCCCGAACAACGCCATTTACAGATCCGAAATGATTCCACTGTGCGCAACGCCCTCGCCTTTAGAAGCAAAGCTGCACGCATTATCAGAAACGAGTTGTGTGAGAAACATAGCTTTACCGAGATCGAGACGCCATTGCTATTCAAATCCACCCCTGAAGGCGCGAGAGAGTTCCTGGTGCCTACGCGCAATCCTGGCATGGCTTATGCTCTGCCTCAAAGCCCACAACAATACAAGCAAATCTTGATGGGCAGTGGTATTCCCCGCTATATGCAGATAGCAAAATGCTTCCGTGATGAAGACCTCCGTGCTGATCGACAACCCGAATTCACTCAAGTCGATTTGGAGATGTCTTTTGCATCAGCTAAAGACGTGATGCGCACAGTGGAAGCCGTTGTCAAACGACTTTGGACAGAGCTGCTGGGGGCCACAGACCTACCAGACGCTTTCCCACGCATGTCATATGAAGAAGCCATGTCCAGATATGGCTCTGACAAGCCTGATCTCCGTCTTGGCTCAGGAATTCAACGTATTGAATACATGATCCCTGTGGATCTTGTCAAGAAGATCGGTCCACTGAACGACCCGATCGTCGAAGTCATGAAGTTCTCAATCTCCGAAGATGCCAACGAGACTCGCAAATTCGTAAACACCTTCATGGACTCGCCAGAAGCCCAACCCTTCCAGCAGAACCCAGACGGCCAACCCGGGATTTTCATCTTCGACACGCGCAAACCCCTCCAAGGCCTCCAAGTCTTCGGCTTTGAAGCCGCCGAAGCGCTCGAAGACATGCTCGAACTCGAAGACGGCGACCTGGTCGTAATCCAGGCCAGACCCAAAGCAGACTTCTCTGGCGGTTCCACGCCAATCGGCAACCTGCGCCTTGCCCTGCACAAATCTGCTGTCAAGCACAACTACATCCAACCTCCAACCGGCTTCGCGTTCACCTGGATCAACGATTTCCCCCTCTTCTCACCTAGCACCGACGCAGAGCCAGGCCAAGGCGGTGCCGCCGGCCTCTCCGCCACCCACCACCCTTTCACCTCCCCCAAGACTGCCGCAGACGTCGACCTCCTCCTATCAGACCCTCTCAGCGTACGAGCAGACCACTACGACCTCGTCGTCAATGGCGTCGAATTAGGCGGTGGCAGCAGACGAATTCACAGTGCTGAAATGCAGGAGCTCGTCATGCGTCAAGTGCTGCAGATGAGTGACGAGAGGATAGCAGATTTCACGCACTTGCTTGAAGTCTTACGTGCGGGATGCCCACCGCATGCTGGCCTGGCGCTTGGGTTTGATCGCTTGTGCGCTGTCATGCTGGGCAGGGAGAGTGTGAGGGATGTCATTGCGTTTCCGAAGAGTGGCAGGGGCGAGGATGCGCTTGTGAAGAGTCCGACGAAATTGACGGAGGGGCAGTTGGAGACTTATCACTTGAGGTTGAAGGAGTGAGTAAAAGGACCGAGTTGTTGGTGGAGGTGATGTATGATATGTGTATGGCGTGCTGTATTACTACAAATGTATTCTCCTGTACATTAAAAGACCTACGGTGAAGCGCTTCTACGTGTTTCCTGCTGACTATGCACACCTGATCATTGGCAGATCATCTTCTTTAGACGCAGTCACATTCAAAAGCATATCTCTTGATAGTCAATCCGAACACCTTCGGAACAGTTGCTAGCTCAATTCGCGGCCATGACATTCAATAGCTTCTTGTTTGGAATCCGAGTCTGCTGACTCATCGAACAGCAGTTCTCATCTGCAACGACTTCAGACAAGCCCTGATAGCTCAGTTGGTAGAGCGCGTCACTAGTAATGACGAGGTCGCCGGTTCAACTCCGTCTTAGGGCACTTGTTCTTTTGATCTTTTGGTCTCTTTTGCCGCTTCGCAACAAAGCCATGACTGCCATGACTAATTGTCTGCATGGCGCATATTCAGCACGGCTAATGGGTGCAGTTCCCGCATCAACTGTGCGATTTACTGGAAAGTGGAGCACAAGTAGCAAGGATACTGTTCGGGCTTCCGCATCACTGGTGGACAAGAAGGTAAATTCTCTTGTGCCAGGAGGCCGGCAGGTCCTGGTCGGTGAGATGTGTTATGCGACACCGCGCAGGCATTGGGACATGATCAGTGATGACGGTGAACATTCAAGGAGATGTCAGGCATTAGCAATGTCGTCGACGATGACAAAGCGATAATTTCCGTGGCCCAGATGCAAGTACACGTATTGCTATCGCATGATCATTCGCAATTACCGATCAGGACGTCGTCAGCGAGCTGTTGAGAAGACGAGCGCGCTATGTGTCGTTGGCATGTGTTGTGTTGTGTAATTCATGTCAGCATGATCGCGACCAGTGTAGAGCTTCAACGAGCCCACGACCGAGCACAGCGTTGGTGTTGTGTTCTTCCTCAATGACGAAGAAGCCACGTATGTTGTCGGTCCATCGTCTTATCCGCATAAAAGAGTATCTGCTTATACTGCACGCTGATGTTAAGATCTGCTTTGATGCAGTATCCTGGTCTGTCGTGAATCGGAGCTCTGCATAGCCGGCATGCTGACACAATGCGGTCTACATGCGACAATGCCGGAGAAGTAGTTGATTACATCGATCACAATCTCATTCAGGCACAATGAGTTGATCCTGACGGTGCTGGCGGGTATTGTTAGATTGCAAAAGCAAGTTGACGATTGTCGCCCAACGTGGCTGGTTGTCACGCGAGAAGCTCGTCTGCTTGCAGACGCCACTCATGCAGCCTTATCGGTTGACGATTGGCGGTGGCGCGGCTGAACGTCTTCTTACCCCGTGCCTTGGTATTCTTCCAGATGAATTATGGACACGGCTGTGGACATCGGATCGACGAACCGCAGAAGATACGTAGAATAATATCGATCACATGTAGTGGACACTAGCTGTGGATGACTGCGCTCCGGCGTGTCACCTCGGCTGCACGCGCTGTGAGCTGTCAATAATAAAATACTCTATTATCGTTTTCGAGCTATCACACCGCTGGCTGCCGAGTGGAGGATTCGGTATGCGGCATTCTACAGCGTAGATAGGAGGATGGAGCAGTTCACGTTCCTGCTCGGGGCGCGGCTATTGGCTTGAGATTGCGACGGACGAAAGGACGTGGAAGAAAGGCAATGTCGGTGAGAATGCAAGGAGCTCATTTCGTCGATGCGTAAATCGCTCATTGAGCTGTTTTCTTCGCACGCCATATGGGCGGAGGACCAGCGTGTACGAGGGCGGCTCAGTGGCTCAGGCGGTATTGAACGGTGGATCTGGCACGTGGCGGGGAGGGTGTCTCGTACGGAGGCTGCGGATGTGCGAGTGTTACGGCATTGCAAGCATGACAGAGGTGTTCCCCAGGCGATCATCAGGGGCCTAGTGTGTTGGGCAGGAGTGGAGGATGTGCTAGACGTCGTCCATCGTGGTAGTACTAGAGTAGTGGCCCCGGACCGTGGCTGGCACCGGCTGCGCGGGATTGATGGAGGTGGTGCGAGCGCCGCCTCTGTGCCTTTCTACGTCAGCACGCCCGCGAATCTCTCGAGGCCGTCCACCGTCCTCGCCCAATCGCAACACAACGTGCCGCCAGCGACCACCACCGCGCCGCCAGCAACACCCCCCCGAAACAGCACCTGGTCCGCCTCGCTGCCCTGCTCAGCCCTGTCGCGCCGCACACCCAAGCTCGCCTTCTCCTGCCCCGGCCAGGGAACGCGCATGCGCCGCCGCCAGCAAGACCAATCCCGCCAATTGCCCTGCCTGCGTGCTCCATTCCCAGGCTCAATGTCAGCCTCATGTCACCCGCAGCGCACCCAGGGACCACCGCGTCCGCGCCTCTGAATCGAGATGCTCCCGCCAAAGGGAGCCACTCTGCTTCCCACGATGCTGGCGCCCAGCACCATGCCTCGTCTACCGGCTCCCGGCCCGCTCCCAAACATCCGGTCGAGACGAGCTCTGCCGTAGCACCGCCGTCACCACCCCGTTTCGCCCAGTCTGACCAGCGACGTACCCGGACCACGCCCAACAACGTGCCTCTTTACGACCCTGCCGCCGCCGTCCAAGCTGGCCGCCAATTGCAGCATGCAGTCGAGCCTCTCCTTTCCGAGCGGGACAGCATCTTTGCTACTCACTACACTGGAGATACGCCAGTGACTGCACCCAAAGTCTTGCCTGGGCAGGAGCGCAAAGCCGCGCGAGAAGAGGAAGGAGCAACCCCGAGAAACGAATCTGGCATGGCAATCCCAATGCCACCACAACCCTTCATGGGTCCACGATCAGCCTTCAACAAGGATAGGCCAGTGTCGCCTTTGTCGCCATATTCCTCGCAAAACGAATCGCCCATGGTATCGAGACGGCCTGTTAGTAGGACCGGTATGCCACCTCAATACCAGAGGCGCTCACTTTACGATATGCACGATCTGGACGCCACATTGGCCGACACGGAAGTTCTGGAAGAGGACGGCATTCCGACACCACGTGAATCGCGATCGCCAGAACCATTGACACCGAACCGAACAAGCAAACAAGGAAAGATTGCCTTTGCAAACGATGTTGAAGACAGCGCGGAAAGACAACAATACAGATCATGGCGGTCTGGCAAAGCCAAACTGGATGGTTTGACAATCGCACAATCGCAGCGTCGACAAAGCAAGGCGGAGCTAGGCGATGACCAGATTATTGATGCACAATTGCCACCGCCAGATGCACCTGCAGTCAACGTTAGGAGCCGCAAAGCTTCTCATTATCTTGGATTGTTCAAAGAAAATGAGGGATCGTCTCGTCAAAAGCATGTGACTCACACACTACAAGATCTGTTGAATCAAAAATCGCAACCCGACAACGACAAAACCGACCTACCTACCTCTGGAAGCCAGGAACAACCACACGAGAAGCGGGCCGAGGAAATGCAGCGCCTGCCTCTAGATCTGCTGGACGAGATCCGCAACCATCACCATCTCGCACCCGGCAAGGCACAAAAGATATCGTACCCAAAAGCTGTTCCTGGGCACGACGGTGAGCGTCTTGGACATCAAGATCGCAGCCGCAAAGCAACAGACGAAGAGGACTCCGACAGGGAACATATATCATCTGCAACCTATTTCCCACATCAAGGTGTCGCACTTGGCGATTCACCCACCGACGAATCACAGCAAGCTGCCAGGAAAGCTCGAGCACAGAGTGTGCTTTCGAAGGACAGACAGCAACCCGTAGTTCACGAGGCTCAAATCATGGCGCCATCCGAAGACACCATCGACCATTCGCTTTGTCGAGAGCAGTCCAACCATAGTGCTGAGAGCCACGCAAGTTCGATACAGATGTCTGACCAGATGCTGTCCGACAGTGAATACGAATCTGGTTATTCGACAAGTGGTTCTGTGTCGCAAGCTTCAGAAGACGAGGATACGACACCAACTGCAACACCGACGGTGAAGTCAGCAATGGCGCAAGCCAGGCGAAAGCACTTGCATGCTCAGCCACCAGAAGCCGTTGACGCGGTCGAACTTAAGCCTTTCAGCCATCAGGTAGGCGGGCATACCACCATGTATCGCTTCTCGCGCAGGGCTGTTTGCAAGCAACTCAATAGCAAAGAGAACATGTTTTACGAGACCATCGAGAAACACCACCCGGAATTGCTGGGTTTCATGCCTAGGTAAGTTGCCCAATTCTATGGGCAGGCTAGGCCGCGCCACCGGTTACCAATTGCATGTCACGCTAACGTCACGATAGATATATTGGCGTTCTAAATGTAACATATCGCAAGGACAAGCGAAAGCAAGCTGATACTGAGGATCAGAAGGATGTCAATGGTCACAGCGCTTCCGATACCAATGGCGATTCTGCGCAGCAGGATGGAAACACGGCTGAAGCGGAGAGCCAGCAGCGTATCATTTCGCACTCACAAAAGGCCACGAATGCTGTGCCGCAAGTGACGTTTGAAAACAACCGACATCTTATCCCTGAGAACTTGTTCCGTGTTCCTCCTCGATCTCTTACACCAGACTATGCCAAACGCAGATTCTCAACCTCGCCCAGAAGCAGTTTTTTGAGCCATAGCGAGGACAGCAGTGCACCAAATACCCTGCAGCGTCCTCCACTACACCAACAAGACAGCTGGGGCTACACTATGGTAAATCGTAAGCTTCAAGAACAGGTTTTGCGGGATGTGTTCTCGCCACCAGTTATTCATCGCCATGAACGGCACGAGAAGCATCGTCATGCGAGATCACTGCGCAAGCTACCGGCATCGCTGAAGGATAGCTTGGCGAGCAACAGCATGAGCACTTCTAATATTGCCGCTATGAACGAGGATGCAGCAACGACAGACCAGACGAGACGCCAGGCTATGCGTAACGTGCAGCGTATCCGCCTGGATGACCATGATCGATCAGTCAGTGACTTGGGGAATCTGATACGTGACAGATCTGGCGGGCTCAGCCGGAGTGTCGAAGTTCGCGAAGCGGAACAGCAGGCCATGTCGCAAGCCAAGCCTAAGCACCACAGGCGGCGGCATAGTGGAGGAGGTCTGGTCAGGAAGCCGACTGATGTTGAGGGTAATCGAGGTGATCTGGAGTTTCATGAAGACGATGCTTATGGCGGCGATGGAGAGGAGGATGTTTTCGCTATGGACGATTTGAAGAAAGATCTGCTTGCTTCGAGTAAACGCACAGATGGGACTCTGGTCAAGCCTCCTCATGCAGATAGTCCCGTCGAAGAGAACTACACACACAACGGCGTAGCGGACTCGACCCAGCCCCGCCTTGGTCCTGCCATCGAGCTTGCGAACACCTACGAGCCGCGCAATCCTAAAGCATCGCTCGTTCAACACGACGAGCGCGTCGAACACTTCCTACTTCTCGAGGACCTTACAGCTGGAATGCAGAAACCCTGCGTGCTGGATCTCAAGATGGGCACCAGACAGTACGGCGTCGAAGCCAACGAGAAGAAGCAGGCCTCACAGCGCCGCAAATGTAAGACAACAACGTCCCGAGAGCTTGGTGTCCGCGTCTGCGGCATGCAAGTCTACAATGTGCGACAGCAAAGCTACATCTTCGAAGACAAGTACTTTGGCCGCGATCTCAAAGCCGGTGGCGAGTTTAGAGAAGCGCTCAAGCGATTCTTCTACGACGGCATCGGCCATGCCATGGCTTTGAAGCACATTCCAGCCGTGCTCGAAAAGATCGACGCTCTGCAGCGTATCATTCGCAGTTTGCCAGCCTATCGACTCTACGCAAGCAGTCTGCTCATGATCTACGACCGCGGCGACGCAGACGAGAACGGCAAGCTGCGACCTACGTCCGACTCGGCTGATCAAAAGGACTCCCGCCAGCCGTACATGGACATCAAGCTCAAGATCGTCGACTTCGCCAACTGCGTCACAGCGGAAGATCGCGATGTATGGCAATCACGACCTTGCCCGCCGCATTTCCCGGACGACGTGGACAGAGGCTATCTGCGCGGTCTGCGTACGTTGCGCTTGTACTTCCAGCGCATTTGGGATGAGCTGTACCGACAGAAGTACGTTGAGCGTGGCGAAGGCGAGGGAATGGCGATTGATGAGAGAGGGATCTCGGGCGCTGTCTTGCCGGCTGGGAGGGGCTGGATGGAGGGCGTCATGGAGGATCCTGGGGAGGTGAGTGTATGATTGACCGGAGATCATCGCTTCTTTTCTTGAGGAAGTGTTGTTTACTTTCTTTTCACGCTGGAGGAGAGTATAGACTGTACGATGCTGTCCAACAGGCGGAAGCTCACGGGCACTGGACTTCATTCTTATTTTGTGCTGTGGGGATTTTCTGATTTTAGCACTGGCGCTGGCGGTCCGATTCTTTTTCACAGATGCCGTTGATGAGAAGCCTGAAATGAGACTGTGGGCATGGAGGGTAATGTTTGGTTTGTCTTCGCTTTAGTTTCTGGGTTTGGATCAATTTTCTGTAAATATACCCGCAACGCTTTCGCTTGCTCCTTTTCTAGATAGATGGGTAGGCTGAGGTATTCTTGATGTCGCTAAACGTATCGCTTTCTCTTCCCTCCTGTGAATGTTACAAAACATACGCGAACCATTGCATTCAATCGCTCTCTTCACGTCTTTTCGGACCCATCGCTAATCGCTTTCGTTCTGTCACACGTTCCAGTCTTGCATCAACCACGTCCATGCGTTCTGGGCAGAATTTCTCAGCATACCGCTTCGCCACGTGAACGTAATCCTCGTTGCGGAGAAACCATCCTTCAAAAGTGAGCTCATGCCATTCATACGATGTGTCAATCCATTCATGGCAAAGCCCTTGCATACATTTTCTCCACCCATCGTACATAACATCGTTTCCACAGATGCGCCACTGGGCATCGAGTGGACATTTGTGGATTGTGTATCGGTACCCAGAGCTACTGGCAATGTGCTCGCCCACGGTGTTGATTCCCCCAAACAGAACGCTCGCATCTTTGAGCAAAGATGGCGGCCATGACGAAGAGCGACGGCGGCCAAGTCTTGCGCCTCTGTGTCGCCAACCTGTCGAGCCACGAGAATGAATCCTTGCTACAAAGCCATGGTCGTCCTGATTCGACCGAGCTTCTTTCCAAGCATTGAAGCGCAGTGAATTATGCAGACTCTTCTCTGGTCTTTCGGAAGGTCCGATCTCATAGGGTTTCGACTTGATTTGTATGTCGCGGACTAGATTCCAACGAAGACCATCTCTTGAATCCATTTCTTGTGGCTCCCAAGCGATAACCTCGGAGGACATTGCAGCAGCCGGCCAAGCACCTGGTACGGACTGAAGTGCTGCTTCCCAGATGGGCACTGATGGGACCTTTTTGATCTCAAGCATGAGTGTTGCGTGCTCCGAGAGTATCAACCTCACTGGAACATACGGGCAGTCAGCGTCCAGGGCGCGGAAGCGATAATCTGGATCCTTCCATATTATGGACTTTAGAAACTCGTTCTCGGTTGAGATATAATCCACAAGATGATGACCACCCTCGACCAGTATCTGGCCCCAGCGAGAGACAGCATCGTGAAGGCTTTTCGTTGTCCACGCCCAAATAGCATTGGTTCTGATTCCTGCCAAGAGGGCGTGGAGAGGGTCAATTTGTTTTGTCCACCGTTGCGCGATGGTTTCATCAAGAGAGTCATCACATACGGCATGTACGTTGGCTCCAGTCCTGACTAATTCTATCGCAAGCTTTGCGTAGTCGTCGATTTTCTGTGAAGCATTGAATTCAATCGAGTTGAGCCCGCCTCTACGTGACCACTCTCCAAAGTGTGCGGCCGCCCAGTGCAGAGCAGTTTGACCATGCTCATTTGTCCTCTTTGAGGTTTCGATTGGGTCGTGTTGGAGTAAAAGCATGGAGAAAGCCTCCGCGGGCCAACCAACAGACTCGATAGCGGTAGCGAATTTTTGTGTGAAGGGCAAGTCCACGAAGGGAGTCGGCTGGTTCGCCAAAATGCTCCGAAAAGTGTTGTTGGTGGTATACAAAGATCCATCAAATCGATCTCCCGAAGATGTCATTGAAATGTCAATGAGGTCAAGGTTCGAACCCAATAGCCCTGCGAATAGGTCGTAGATAGCCTCCAGCACGGATTGCCGCCATTCGCAACGTTGTGCTCGCGATTGATATCCAATCACATATTCAATAGATGCGTGCAGTGCCGCAAGTGAGATGGCCTCTTCATTAGTATGTGCGGTCTCTTGCAAAAAGAATTTGCATAGCCCGAGATGTCCTCCCCAAGCTGCCATCTATCAGAGGTGAGTAAGCTTGAAGAAATATTGTAGGCCATGTGACTTGCCTCGAGCAAAGTTCTATGACCATTCCATGTAGGTTCTCGATCGTGGACTGACAGTTGTCGTGAGCTGATGAGCTCACGAACCGCTCCCACGTCTCCAGCGCGAACGAAATCGAAGACATACGTATGAGCGGGACGTAAGTTGATGGGACAGAGTTGGAAAGTCCAAACGTTGTCGCGTTCGTGCATGCCAAATTCCCAAACACATCCGACCAACCAGCGAGGAAGCGGTAGACGGATCTGCCAGTTCCTGTACCGTCTACAGGGCCTGGAACCACGCTCATTGGCGCTTATATTAGTATTCGAAGAGAATGGTGAAACAGAGCCCTGCCTCGTGGCTACTCGAGAAGCGAAGTCGGTTATGTGATCGATCAAATCCACTTTCCCAGACTCGATGCTGGCCTGCAACCTTTCTAGATGTTGGCTTTGAAGAGTCATTGCGGAAGCATGCCTCGCAGCTTCGCGAATGTTCCAGTGTCTTATGATATAATCAGTCGAATACAAAGCTGAAGTTACAATACGGCTGCAACATACTGGCAGTAGCTGGTATAAGCCAACAGCAGAGAGCTCTTCGCATGCTCCATTTCTTCCAACAACTTCTTCACCTCCGGCTCCTTGAAGCCCATATATATTCTGCCGGCGAAGCGAGCTTTCAACAAAAGCCGGTCAACTTTGTCGACCGAGAATTTAATCTTGGCTACGGCCTGATCGCACGCCATGATGCATCGGCTCAGCAACTCGCTACCAAAGACATCATTTTGGCGATAATGCTCGAATTGGCGAAGAGCCATCGACATCGTCTCGAGGTCAAAGGAGAGCTGCCTTACCGCATCGGGCGCATCTCTGATCGTGTTGTAAAACCCCTTGAGTTTCTGGGCGCTTTCCAAGAGTTGCATTGAAAGAGACACAAGTCCAGCTCCGCTGGCTACGGCACCAAAAATTTCTGCCATGGCTTTGTGATTCTTGATCCATGCGATAGAGTTACAGAGAAGGCGAGGCTGAAAGTGAGCTTCAATTGAAGTGTTCAGCTCAAAGCGGGCTGTGCAGATGCAAAGCTGCCTTGCGAGGCGTAGGCTAGAATTTGGCGGATAATAAGCGCCCTTAAACAAGGTACCTTGTAACTCCAAAATGCGTTGCTGCTATGCTTCCAAAACTCCCAAATGTGCGGTGCACATGATGTCACAAATGAAACCAAAAAGTGCTCAGACCAGCACGCCTCTCGAGACCCAACCGCCCTTTCCCCTCCAAGCCCAGAACCAAAGCCCACAAGCAACCCAAACACTGACCGCCATAGCCCAGAATGTCGGCATATAACACATCTTGCCATAACACATCACATCCCCAGCTCCGTCGCCAGGCGGTCCACTGCCGGCCGCCCATTGGTACACACCTGAGTACGCCAGACCCCAGACAGTGGCGCCGATGGCAGGAACGGTAGCGACGATGCCCCAGTTTGTGCCAAAGTTCTCCACACCCCAGACGACGCTCACGACGATGGGTGTGAGTGAGAATGTAGCGCCGTAGCCTGCACCAATACACGCGGAGACGATCCAGAAGCGTTCGGCGTGCTCTTGGACCATGCCGGTTGCAAGCAGGATTTGGCCTAGGGAGCAGAGGAGGGCGAAAGCGAGGAGGAACGTAATGCGAGAGACTTGGAATCGTGACGGCTCGGTATTAGAGTGCTGGGATGGGAGCGAGGCCATGGAGTTCTCGAGACTGCGCGGACCACGGCGGTGTTGATGCTGAGGAGAGGTGGGAGCAAGGACGTCGGTCAGGGTGCCTGTCAGGATGCGAGCGAGGGTTGATGTTATGGCGACGATGGAGACGTGTGTTGTTGCGCTGGTTGGAATGCCGCCCTTTGGTACGTCCGAAGGCTGGTAGAGTGTGTCGATAATAGTGCCTAGATTGTTGATAAATGCTTCTCCAGGGCCAGTAACAAGGAAAAATCCGGCGGCGAGCCACCACATGGTGTGGTCGGCGAGGAAATAGCGCGTCTCGGCGTTTAACAGCCAGTTCTTCTTGCGTTGTTCTTCCTCCATCTGTGCTTGGTGCTCGGCAGCTTTGCGATGGAGCTCGTCGATCTCCTCGTCACTGAGCGAGCGGTCGGAGCTCATCGTGCCATAGTGCTCTCCTATGTTTCGGCGGTGGAAGAACTCACTTTCTTCAAGAAGACCGCTGCGTTCAAGCTCATCGACAGCCTCATCGATGAGTTCCTCTTCGCCAACTACACGTAGTGCGAAACAACCAACCAAACCCACAGCAAAGAACAGACATCCCAGGAATATGAAGAAGCGGAACACATCCACCGGACCCTTGTTTCCATCTGACTGTCTCTCGTAAATCACACGACTCCCAAGTTGTGACTGCCACATGCCACTCAACCCGAATGCCGCGATGGGCAGTGCCAGAGCAATTCCCTTGTACTTTCCTCGTCCAAAGTTCTTCGCGCATGTCGTGACAGCAGATAGATACATGCAGCTCGTACCCATACCAATTGGAATGAAAGCAAGAACCATGATCGCGTACGGCCAGCCTTCTCCTCCCGCGCTCGCTGGTGGTCCGCTGTTGTAGGCAAATGCGGCCAGGACGTATCCAACGCCAAAGAAGATACCAGCGAGCAGCGACGGCGGACCTGGGCCGTATCTATCGCACATCATACCAAAAAGCGGCACTGGCAAGTACATGGCCAGTTCCGCGGTGATGCTAACGCCATTGACCTGCAATTGACTGTATCCCAACCTCTTCTGGAACAGCGGCGCGTATAATGAGTAGGCAGTAATGCTGCCGGCGCACAAGCAGTTGACTATCGCCCAGGCGAACGCGAAGTACCGTGTCGCCTCGCGTGTCATCCGCGAACGATCCTTGTCCATGACGCCTTCGACGACTTGTTCGAAGAAGCTGCCTGCGTAGCTCGGTGAAGTGCTTGGTCGAGCGGAGGGAGAACGGTCCTGGTCGTGATCGGCGCGCAGTAGAGGGCGACCGCCTGGCTTGTACTCGAGCTTGTCGATTGTGGCGTTGGGCGTGCCACTGCGATGGCTGGCGGGCCGGCTACTGGAGGATGGCATGGTGTTGGTGGCTGTGTGCTGGGATGCTGATAGGCAAGATTCGGTAGAGACGGTGTTTCATATAAGATGCATAGTAGTATATAGGGAGGGAAGACGGAACAAGCAGCTTCAATACATCCTGCAGGACAGTACGATGCAAGGGTGGTGGCAGGGAGGGTGCGGTGAATGAATGCTACAGCGAAGAGCACCTTAGCATGGTAGGGCACGAGACGACATCGGAAGCGTGATCGCAAGCAGCAACGGCGTCATGCTCGCGCTTAAGCTCGAATGCTTCCGTCATATCACGCCCTAACCCTGTCGTCTCCGCATAGAAGCAGGCTAGAACAGCGATTTAGTACCTGAGGCCGGATCTTACGCACTGACATCGCCATTGATGACCGAAGATGGGTGCTCGCATGCCTACATGTGTGTCCATACAATTCCACCATGGCCGCCCAAGCTGCTTCAGAACGCGTGAATGCTTTACTCGTCACGGCGAATGAGCAAATTGCCGCTGCCGACTATGCCAAAGCCTCTGAGACATTGAGGGAAGCTTCACACATCGAGCCTAGAAATGCTCACGTGCAAGATGCCTGGAAGCAACTACAGAGCAAATCCACCACACGTGATGCTGTAGAAAGCATCCGCAATTACATTGGCAGTCAGCAGGACGACATTGGCCAGAAAGCTCTTCAAGACCTCAAGGAAAGCCAATTGGGACCACACGAAGCTCTTGAAGCTGTTGGTTTACTGCTCAACTCGGATCCGGGTTTGCCACTCTCCGACCAATTGACCTCGACGCTTCTCGTCGGTCACAAAGAGGCAAGAAAGGTGTTGGCCGGTCGGCTTGCTGAAAATGCTACCAACATTTTCAACGATGTCTATGGTAAAGGTGACGCAACTTTCAACGCGTTTACCTCTCTCACATCCGACGACTCGCTTTGGTCCTCCAAAAATGTCCAGATCGAGGCCCAAAAAGATGTCTTTCGTCTCAACATCGCTACTCTGATCGCTGCTGGTGTCGAACACCCTGAGAGATTTATGAAGGCCATTGCCCGCCAGGTTGCTCTTGCCCCGGGGAATGTTGCTGATCTACTCGACGAAGATACCTTCGACGTGCTATTATCTTCATTGGACATCAGACTAGAACAAGACTTGCGCAGTCAATCGATGCTTGCCATCGCCAAAGTGTTCGAAACCACAGGAGAAGAGGGCGCGGAAATCTTTTCACAATACATCGCAACACGGGTTGCCAAAGGCACGAACGACGAACTCATCAACGCTTTCTCGGCTGCATCTGCCGTGTTCCCTATGGTGCCTGCCGTTGTATCAAAACTTTTCATGACCGATGGCTTCGTCCAACAGCTCGTGCCAAATCTTGAGAAGAACTCCGAAGCGGCTGCTGCCGGTAAACGCAAAAGTAACACTCTCGAGCAGGCCGCACTCGAACTCCTAAGTGCAGCTTGTATCAACAAGGCATGCAGAGAAGCGATCGATCGCTACTGCTCGCCGTGGCTAAGAGCACTTGCAGACGATCGCGCAGGCACCCACAAGGCGCTCGCGTCATTAGTCCTCGCTAAGGTCTCGAGCGATTCTGCAGACAGCGATATCTCAGACAAGCTCTCTGCACTCGTCTTGAATGAACCAGATGCTAGCGATCAGGCAATCGAAGGCTTCGCCTACACCTCGCTTCAGCCCAAAGTAAAACAATCCATTGCTTCAAACAGCAAGCTGGCGAATCGTCTTGTTGCAGCTCTCCAAGAACGCCCAGGTGCGGCATTCGGCTGTCTGACCACATTCGACAATCTCACCATATACAGACCAGTTCAGTCTCAAGAGCAGCAGAAAATGGCAGATCTCAAGGCTTACGCCAACAGCTCCAAACCAGCAGAGCGTGACCCTCTAGACGATGACAGCAACGTCACTTCACGTTGCAAAAAGCTTCTCGACGCCAATCTTGTGCCTGCACTAGTGTCCTGCTGCAAGAACAATCCGTCTCCGGCTATCGTCGCCCTGGTAGTGCGCATTCTGCTCTCGCTTTCCAAAGAGCAAAAGCACCGCGCCCAAATGGCCCAACAAGGCGCCGTCAAACTCCTACTACAAATCCGCGAGCGCGTAGCCAAAACCGACAAATCCACCTCAGAGGCGGCCTTAATCGAGCACTCCGCCGCCCACGCACTGGCTCGCCTCTTAATCTCGATTAACCCAGCACACACCTTCAGCACCGCCCTCCTAGCTACCTCAGCTGTCTCAGCTCTTATCCAGCTCCTCGACCTCGACCAAGCAAGCGAAGAGCGCAACCTCCTTCCAACTTTTGAGGCCCTCCTCGCTCTCACCAACCTCGCCTCCATGGAAGATCACGCGCCACGCAATCTCATCCTCCGCGCCGCTTGGCCAACGCTCGAGAACCAGCTGCTACTCTCAAGCAACTCGCTCGTCCAACGCGCCAGCGTCGAGCTCGTTTGCAATCTCATGGCCTCGCCCGCCGGCGTGGCCAAATTCGCCGACGGCTCGAAACAGGCCTCCGGAAGAATGCACATTTTGCTTGCTCTCGCGGACGTGGAAGACTTTGCTACACGACGCGCAGCAGGTGGTGCACTAGCGATGCTGACGGAGTGGGATGCGGCTGTCAGTGCTGTGCTGGAGAAGGAAAGGGGCGTGAAGATCGTGCTGGGAATGTGTAAGGATGAGAGCGAAGAGATTGTGCACAGAGGCTATGCCATCTTGATGAATGTCATCAGTGCTCCGGGCGGTGTCGGCGAGAAGGGCATGGAGAAGGTGAAGGCGGAGAACGGGGCGGAGGCAGTGAAAGAGAGTTTGAGACGGGCGAGAAATGCTGAAGTACTTGGTGTTGGGGTGCAGGTGCTGAAGAAACTGGTTGAAAATTGAAAAATCGAGAAGGAATCAAAAATCAAGCACGATGGTCGATGTGTACAGGCACCGTATGATCACAGATTGTTCTTTGATTGAACGTGCAGTCTCGATCCTTTCTTGGAACAAGGCTTCTTCTCTTGGATGACATGACTTGGTGTCTGATTGATACTGCACAACCCCTGCTGCCGTCGCATGATGCTCTGGAGAAAAAATGTCTGGAGCTGCAATCATCGGATTTCGAAAGCAATGTCGCCGGTGTCAACAACGAAAGTCATGTAAACTTGTTCCAATTCATAATTTGCGCACCTATGTGCACTTAAAGCCAGTTTTATCACGAATACTTGCACTTTTATCCCATGCAAAGGTGGCACTAATTCCATCAAAACGCCAAAACCCGCTCTCCAAAAACGTCAATCTTAGCTACAGCGCTAAGCCCAGCCACGCATCCAGATTCTTTCTTTAACCGGTCTTGGTCTTCTTTTTGGGCCTCTCCACCTTGGCCTCGGTATCACTCTCGTCACCATCGGCATCGTCCATCTCGGCGTCGCTCGCCTCGCTGCCGCTGGATCCAGCGTTCTCGTCATACTCCTCAGCCACATCGCTCTCGCTGTCGGTCTTGAAGTCCTCGTCTGCAGACTCGCTGTCCTCGTCAGCACTGCCGCGGTCAGCAGCAACAACCTCGTCATCGCTGCTAGCGAGATCGGGGTCAGCTGTGAGCGCAGCAGCCAGCATGCCGCTATCGCCGTCCATCTCGTTCTTGGTCTTGATGCCCTTGATGTTAAGGAACTGCTCGAGCGGCTGCTGCTCTTCGCGGTTGATGTTGGAGAATTGATGCTCGCCTTGACCGTTCTTGAGAGTGACTGTGATATCGAAGGTGCGGCTAGCACTAACAGCTCCACCCACTCGTGACATGGTGACTGAGGAAACGTTCTCGAAGGAAATGTAGGTTGCGGGTTTGGGGACAAACAGGAAGGCGCGGTCCAGACAGAAGAGGTGGCCTTCTGAGGCTTTGATGGAGCATTTTACGCCTTGCTGTTGATGGTGAGAGACAAAGTCTTTGCTCGGTTGGATCAATCGCTTGCCAGTCAAACCATGGAAGATACGCGCGACGACTTGTCCGATGGGGCTTTCATAGCTTGGCTGAAGCTTGCCGTCGTACTTCTTAAGGTCCTCGTCGGTCATGTTCAGTTCAATACTAGTTTCCTCGTCTTTCTTAAACTGCATGACCAGGAACGGGTAGCGCGTCTGACCTTGACGAAGAGGGGGATCCAGGCCAATACAGAGCATAGTGTGCATGTCGTCGGGCTTCTGGAGGAGGAAGAAACGCTTGGCGCTCTCGTAGCTGATCTTGTAGTCGTAGGTCTTGCCGCGAAGACGGAACGATTTCTCGTACATGTCGACATCGAAACGTCCACGAGGAGTGAGGTGCAGAATTTCCAAGAAAGATGCGAAGGTCTCGCCAGCAACCTCGCCGATATCAGCCTTCTCCATGAGTTGCTCATAGAACAAGTTTGCAGCTCCGACGTCTTCGCCATTTTCAACTTCCTCATCGTCATCGTCGTCACCACCCTTCTTCGACTTCTTCTTCTCCGTTCCAGGGATGTAGAAACGCATCTCGGTGAGTTGATCGCTTGAAGCTCCGCTCTTCTTGCCCTTTGCTCTTGCGCCTCCCAGGCCTTCTGTGCCAGTTTCCATGCCATCGTCGGGTAGCGAGAATTCCACAGCAACCTCGTTCTTTCCAGCCAAGTTCGTGTTTGAGATTTCGGTGAAGGGGATTTCGAAGGCGGGTTGGTTACGGACGTTGAAAACAAGCTCGTTCCTAGTCAATTCGTGCTTTCCCCAGTTCCAACCACGTAGCGCATGCTCTTTGTGGACGAAGTCGATGCCGTACCAGACCTTGAAGCACTTTGCGATCGTCTCGAAGTCCTGGTTTGATGTCAGTAAGGTTCCCTGACATGTACAGTAACCCACAACTCACCTCTTGCTTGAATCCGTCCAGCTGCACCACACCCGCGTGGCGGGCGTAGATCTTCAATTCATGTGCTTTTGCCGCCCTGCTCCATTGTGCGCTGATGAGTTCTGACTTGTCGAGAGTGAAGGTTTGGCCGCCCGTTGGCTTCCAGCCCAAACCGGATTCCGCGAGCCTGCATTTGCCAGACTCCTTGGAGAGGTTGAGGTAGATGTTGTCAAAGGACTCCCTGAAGGACTATTAGCATTATGCTTCCTTCCATATTGGCTGCTACAGCCGATCCCTTCACGGCGCATTGAATTGCTGCGATCTGCGCATATTGCCAGTGCGCACGCAAATGAGCGTATCGTGGTAGACGTACATGATGGAAGGCTGCGCCTCTTGCGCCTTTCAGACTGCTGATGGCGGTGTGACAGAGAGTGTCAAATTGAGGTGAGTCACTTTGCGGTGATGTATTGGGTCGCGAGTAGCAGTGATTGTGTGGTATGCGACAAAGATAAAATGGTGGTATGATGAGAGGCTAGACTGATCACCGAAAGCTCGAAGCACGCACGAAGAGCTTCCAGGCTCGCGCGTTCAGGCACGCGTTGCGGGCGCACTTCCGCGAGCTCAATTTATCACGGACCTCGGAATCGCCTTAACCAATCACTCTGTAATCACTGACTGCGTGACTTGTATTGAGAAATTCACTTGTAGCTTTTGACTACACCAATTCTGTAAAAATGTCTTTCCTATACTCTGAGACTCGATCGCGCTGCTGCATTTCACTCCAAAATAGGTTAATCTTATTCGATGATGGCAAGAACGGATCTGCTGCTACCGAAGCAATAGCATCAGCTCTAGTTGGGTCTCGTGATTACTGTGATTGCAGTGCAGGGACAACGTCATACAGCAGCATCATTGAACAGTGATCATGACATACGGTTCATGTGTGGGTATAGAGAATCTAAATACAATCATGTCTGCTCACAATGGAAGAATGTTGTCCTGTCGTTATGTGTCGTCCCCATGCTGCAGGATAAGCCAAAACGTCCAATCTTAAGTGAAAGTTCGAGACTTGATATGCACAGCCCAAGCGCCTTTCCGTGGCGCCAGTTCCCTACCCAATGTCCAAGCCAAGGCATTTCATTCTTGATATTGTGATTGCTGTGAAGTTTGTCTCTCTCTCTTTGCGCGTTGCCGCTATTGCAGTGTCTTCAGACATAATATTGGCGCCTTCTTGACTGACTCCTGCCAGAGCTTCGAGGACGGTAATCGCTGTCACCATAGCGAGAGCGGCTACCACCACGGCTGCGGCTGGCGGAACGGCGGTGACTGTGGCGAGAGGTGTGGTACTCGCGCTTGACCACGACGCGGTCGTCGTTGCGGTGATTGCGGTGGACGAGAAGTGCGAGGAGCTGAGGATTACGTTGTTAGTATATGTTGTTCGACAGGCATTAGTTGGTAAGAAGACTTACGAAGGTGACGAAGAAGGTGAGTACCAAGATAATAGCAAGCGCCCAACTGGCCTTGAGCATGGCACACGTCTTGTTGATGTTCAAAGCCCATCGACTATTGCTTTGTCGGCCGTAGTATCCAAACGGTCCGAGGTCGACGAACAAGCTTCCTGAGCTGAAATTCGAGCAGTCTGCATCTGCGATTCCGCGCAAAGCAACGATTCCTCCTATCAATGCGCCTACAAAACCAAGGTCGATAAGTGCGACGAAGAGCGCATCGTGGCGCGCTCTCAAATAGTTGAACAATGTTGCAAACGTCCAGGCTAGTGCCAATACTGAGACTATGAAGAGCACGAGGATGAAGTTGGGCGTAAGCTGGTTGGACTCGACATAGCCATGAACGAACCATGCCAGCATACCCACGACGGGGATGAGCAGGACGATCTGGAAGATGCGCCAACTGCAGAAGAGGATGCCGGAGAGACCCATGGTTAGAGGTGATGATGGAGTTAGTGAAGGTGGTCGATGGTGTAGCGATGCAAGTGTGTCTGTTGTCCTGGGCGAGGTAGTCACCGGTTCGAGTCCGAGGCGTCAAGGCGTCAAGGCGAGCTCCAGCTGAGGGTAGCAGAGTCGCGGGAGATATGCAGTGCGACAGAGCCCAATGAGTTCCAGACGGGGAGCTGCTTGGCTTGGTCGGATGAAGGCGCCGATGTGCAGATGAGGCTGGATGAGCTGCGACAGCAGTGATAGCAGCGGGTACTATCGATCCCTTTATGTCTCAGGGTGCCTGACAGGAACAGCTGCTGCTATCCGAGTATGTATGCAGGCGAGCAGGCTTGGGTCGGTGTATGATGACGTCTGCGGTAAGCAAGCGACGGTGAGCAGTTGCGGTGTTCGCTGCGAGATGCAGGCGAGCGGGCAGAAACAAGCAACGAAGAGAGGCTATACAACAAACCGAGCGGAAGGGCGCTGCGTTATCGCGAAATTGTCGCTGACTTGGCCGACTACACGCTGTGACTATATCGTGCGAGACAAATGTTGCGAGTCGCTGAATGGCGATGGCGGGGTTCTGGAAAAGAGTTGGCTGGCGTGGCTGGGGAAGAACAGTGCAAGGGTCTAGCGTGGGCGCGGGCGTCTCGGCTCGCCCGCCGCTACCTTGACGCTTCTCATGCATTTCTGATCGGAGAATAGTCGCCCAATCAACAATCACCGTCACCGTTGGGAACAGGCCTGTATAGATCGGGCTCATGCTTGCGAAGTAGAAGCCTCGCCCGAGCAGTGCCGGGAAAAGCCTGCTCACTCTACAAGCGGCGTTTCATCCGTCTTGCCAAAGTGCAATTTGCAGATCCGACAGCAATGATCCAGCCTCTGATCAAATCAAGGCAGCACAGACAGCACGACGATGTCTTCAGACGGCGGTGACGACCCTCAGTCGCCATCAGCTTTCCTGGATGCACCTTCATCACAATCATTGATCGTTGATGCTAAGCCATTTGTAACACGGCCCAAGCCATCGAAAACAGATGCAGACGAGAATGACCAGTATAGTTCTGAAGAGGAGCGCGAGAACCGCTTTACCGGCCCTGCTAGCACCTGGCGTGACTATACTGCAGATGAGCGTGGCTTAGTCGCTTCTCTTGATCAGGAGCGAGCAAGTGATTTGAGCATCCATCTTTACAACGCTCACGCCTTGAAGTCTCGCCTATACGATCGTCAGACAGCAGGAGAATCCCAGCCATGGCAGAACAAATACCACTGGATCAAGCCCGAGGAGGATGGAAGCATCGCATGGCATCCTGACACGAATTGGACCGCCTGGCCCCTCCCTGCAAAGGAAGTGCCTAGGAAATCTGAAGGCTTTGGCAAAGATGCATTGGTGGATGACGCCGCCGACGGGACTCTCAAGATGCTTCTGCCCTGGAGAGCTGGTGCTGACCTGAATGAGGAGGTATTGGCGCTTATGCTACGTAGAGCGAAAACTCGTTTCAATTCTCGATCCGAAGCACATGTGAAGCTACCATCACGGCAGCAATCGAGGACACGGTCTCCATCTCAGCTGCGATCAAGTCCACCGGTAGCACATGGATCTCGCGAATCGAGCGTGGCAAGCGAGACACACTCGGACGAGTCTGATAGCGAGACAGAAAGCATTGAAGCAGAAGTGTACAGCAAGTCAGTCTTCATGGCTGACGATGATAAGGCGAGAAAATTGCTTGGCCAAAGCTCTCGTCACGTCCTGGCAGAATTTGACAAACTCTTAATGGGTTTACACAGAAGTCGCCAATATCATACCTCAGCATCTGGAGGAGACAACGACCTGATTAAATCTCGACCACATAAGCGCAAGCGTCGCTCGACTACCAATGAGACACCAACACCGCTAGCTCAACCCGGCAATGCTGAATCAGAAGACGATCAAGAACATACTCTGCACCGAGATTACACAAAGCACCCATCTGGAGGTCACAATGCCATCCCACGCGACTGGAGCGAAGTGCTTGGGGTTGCATCACTAGCAGGTTGGCATCCTGCAGTCGTCGAGCGTGCAGCAAAACGATGTGCCGCATTATTCGGCGAGCGAATGCTCTTTAGGACAATGCCAGAAACGGCTGCCGGCAGAGCTGCAGACGAGCTGACGGAGTATCTGCCCGAAATGGTCCCAGACTTTGACATGCCCGAGTATACACAGGACTTGGAAGTGGAAGAAGGACCAGTTCACAACACCGAAGATGGTTTCAAGTGCCCTGAAGAGTCGTGTCCCCAGCACAATCGCTTCTATGAAAAACGTTTCATGATTCGCCAACATCTCAGAAGGGTGCACCAATATGACCAGAAAGCTCTCGATGCATACGATCGTGCATGCGCGCCTCAAGATGCCAAGTTTTCGATCGAGCAAGCGGGTGTGCAAGGTATGAAGGATCATGCTGAGGCTTCGAATCGTGATCAGCCGAGTGTTCAGCGTGATTTGACAGCTGCAGTAGCAAGGGACGGCTTCATGGAGCCAGTGGAAGTGCAATTAGTTCGAGGTACGGACACGAAGAACAGGAAGAAGAGAGGCGAGGCAAGATGAGGTGAGGTGAGGTGAAGCGGAGTGTGTGATGGACCAGTGACTTGGCGATAGGAGGGTGCAAAATGAAATGTAAGTCTGTTTGACCTCTACGATTTTGCGACCTGTCACATGTATGCAAGCACTTCGCGCGTCGACGCCACTCACCATTCACCCGTTGTGCCGCAATGGCTCACATGCATCCTTGTGTAACCTCAGTGTCGCGCGGCTGCCTGCCAATGCCTGCATGTGACGACAAGTGATCAAAATTCCCTCTCAATCGCACATTTACATATTGTCGGTCGCAACACTTACAATCCGCGCACACTTTGACATCCGCTCCACATCTTCAACATTCTACTCACATCCGACCAACCTCGATAGCAACCACAACATACCAGACCAAGTGTGTGCATCGTTCACACCAACAAAACCACAGCAACTAAAAACAGCACCCAGCATGGCACCCAACACCGACCCGAAGAACACCCTCACTGAACGTGAGCGCGAGCTCATGGCTCTCGCCTGGCTCTGCTTCAGCGAAAAGCCAAAGGTAAGCCACCATCGCATTATTGCCACGCACACTCAACATCAGACCAAAACCCAAACACTCGAAACAGACCAAATATTTCCAACAAAGCATAATTAACATCCTCCCTCACAGGTCGACTACAAGAAACTCGCCGCCCTAGCCGGCATGTCCAACCCGGTCTCTGCTTCCAACGCCTGGTCCAAGATCCAGAAGAAGATCACCGCGCAGGCTGGCGACGTCTCTGGCGATGCCACGCCGGAGGCTCAGACTCCGAAGGCTACCCCGGCGAAGAAACGTGCTGCTGGCAAGAAAGCGGATGGCGAGTCTCCGACTAAGAAGACGAAGACTCCGAGCAAGGGAAAGAAGGTCAAGGAGGAGCCGGTCGACGATGGGCTTGGTGCCACTGATGGTGACGAGGATGCTGAGGGCGAGGCGGAGCAGTCTTTCTTCTAGGTTGAGAGATCACGGCGCTGAGTGCTAACTACATGGTGAGATGATGGGAGGTTGAGTGCGTGTTCACTCGGCGACAGTCAGGTTTCTTTTGTGTATGCTTGCATACTGCGAGCTATGAGCATCAGTAAGACTAAGAGAAGAGGCAACCTCTGCAATGAATGTACTTTGAAAATGTGAACGTGTTGACCCTGTGTGCATCATATTTCCTCGATGTGTGCTTTTGGACATAGAATTAGAGATTTCCATGGGATGGAGCGAACAGGCACTTATATTGTCAAGGCATTACCAACATGACTGCTATGTCGGCGCACAAAGCACATGTTGAGAAGTTCCGTATTTTCACTTACCTGTTACTAGAGACACGATAAGCACCGGCAGACTGACAGGATCTTTGTACAATGTCAATAATCACTATAGTCGTCCTTGGCTCTCTAATCGTGAGTAGGGACGTACCAGTCGCTGAGAAGAGTGACATGGGTTTTTAGGTTCTTGATGGCGCATAGTGCATAATCCGAATCAATGCCCGTTTATAAGAACATACCAGACGCTGTGAGGCTGTAACATCTCCTTTGACATATCGATCGTGCGTGAAACTTATCCAGATTTATGTCTGTATATAGAGGCATGATAGGTATCCGAATACTGGCACGCTTCTTCATCCTCTCGGTGATGCATTGATCCCAGTCTTGAATGGTGTATCTCAGTAGAGGCTTACCAGTCACAGGCAGACTGGCATGCTTTTTCCAGGGCGTACAAAGCTAGCTCTGGATCAGCTGCTGCTAGTATACGACTCAATGAGGCACTGAGACGCGCGCGAATTGATGCATACAAATTGTGTTGAGAGAGGGAGGAGGAGAAGAAGTTGTTCGACCAACTGACGAACATCATGTCCGCCTCAAGCCGGGGATCCCCGATCTCGATGTGCCTCCAAACATGCTCACACCCACCCGCACACCATGCGAGCCGACAAACGTCCTCAGATCCTTGCAGCTTGGCGATCCATGGCGTCTATTCGTCCAGCGTGATGGTCTCCCGATTCGACGTACAAGCGAATATGCCGTGAACGACCTTGTTCGCAAGTCGCCTACACATCGGAGCCGGCTCATGTGACATCACCGACGGCGACATATATTGATGAAGCCTTCGTAGCATCGGATCATCGGCTTTGGTACAAGAGCTCCTTTTCTTGTACAGTAGTGAAGCTGCTACAAGATGAAAATCATCATAATCGGCGCAGGCATCTCAGGCCTCGCAACCGCCATTTCACTACGCAAATACCTCTCGCCCAAGCTTAATGAGCTTCTAGATGTGAAAATATACGATGAGGCCGATATTAAAGCCGCTGGTACAGTTGAGCACGGCTGGAAAGACCACTCCGACCTACGACAGAAGAGTCAAGGTGCTGCTATCAGCCTACAAAAGAATGCCTTCAAGGTTCTGCGAGAACTAGATCCTGATCTCGCAGACAGGGTTTACGCTGCTGGATTGCCATGTAACGGGTTCACCTGGAAGACTGCCAGCAACTGGGTGCTTGGTCACGAATACTTGGACGCTCATCTCATCTCACGGCCGTTGTTGATTGATTGTCTTCAGCAGTCGCTCCCCCGTGGTGCTGTCGTTTACCGAACAGTCTCAAGCGTGACGATCAAGGAGGGCGACAATCCCATTGTGCGCTTCTGTGATGGGGGAGAAGAGACGGCCAATCTCGTAGTAGGAGCAGATGGTATCCGAAGCCCTGTGAGGAAAGCTTTATTTGGAACGGGAACAGCGTTTCAACCACAATATCTGTAAGCCTTCAATGCTATGTCGATTCCCTCTCAAATACTGATCAGTGGTAGTGGCAACTGTGCTGTGGGCGGAGTCCTCGATCTAGATGAGCCTTTGCCCAAAGCCTACCTAAATGATCCTCGAGTCATGTTCATCCACGGTAGTGAGGGCACCTTTGGCTACTGTGGTCTTTCGCAAGCTTCACCGAAGAAGCTCATCTACTTCTCATTTTATGACACTGATCTTCCTGCACGAGGACAGACTCCAGACATGGAAGCAGCCACGCAAGAGCTTCGTAGGCGCCATCACGACTGGGGAGATCCCATGATCGCAAAATGCTTGGACAAAGCAATGCTCGATAACATCTATCCGATCTTCTACTTACCTGATCTACCGCATTGGGGTCGAGATCGGTGTGTGCTCGTTGGCGATGCTGGGCATGCGATGACGCCTGCAACTGGTCAAGGTATGCTGTCCGCACCTGCCCATCGTGTCCTATGCTAACAGTCTAGCAGTACGTACCCAATGTTCCCCAACATCTCTGCTCCAAGAACCCTATCCTTTCTGAAAAACACACTGCCTAAAGCCATACTAGAAACAGGACGCCACCCATTTTCATTTAATATAACAAACACAGCGTGACTGACTGAGACTCGTATAGGGTGGTTGCCAAGCACTTGAGGATGCTCAAACCTTGGCTTTGCTCCTTGCCGGCTTCGTAGAAAAGCATCCCGAAAGTGAAGTAATCCGGAAAAGCATACAAGGCCTCCACCACATCAGATCAGAGCACGTCTACGAGCTGAAGAGGAAAGGACTAGCCATCAAAGAGCCGAAGAGACCTTGGTCTTGGACGACAACAGCTATGGTTTACGCATTCTACTTTGGAATGACCAAAGTGAAATGGCTTACTGGCTTACTGGGGCAGCCGGTCTATCCGGCGCACCTCTTTGGTGCAAACGAGCAAGTGAAGAAGTATATCGCTACTAATTTGTAGACGCGATTAATCGTCAAAAATCTGCAAGAAAAACCTCAACTCGATACTACCGAGACTTCCAGATCCTTTTCTCATTCGTGCTATGATGGTGAAACAAGGAGTCCCTTCTATCCTTCCTGCTATGAATGCCCAGAGACTTATAGAAATATACAGCAAAACCCTTTGAGAAGATATGGTTCCGAAGATGCCACAACTAGTACAGCCCGAGAACAGTTTGCGCCTTACGATATGCCGCCAAAAGTATATGCCTGTGATAATCTTCACCCGAATATGTCCTAACATCAAGATGCAGATCAAACTCGCTCAAGCGTCGAGAACTGCAACAGCGACACCGTCCTCCTCTTCTGACTCCTCGACCTTCACGCCATTAGTACTACCCACCCAACAGTTCCCAGGCCTGCTTCCTTTGACATCGTACACCGCCACAGTGCAATTCTTGTTATTTGCCCAAAAGTTGATCGATGCACAAACTCCGATGCAGTCATCGAGGCTATATACGAAAGCTTCTGAGAGCTTCTTCGCAGCGCTCGTCGAGCTGCTATCGAATGGAGAGTTGACGTTGCAGTATCGTGTGAAGTTCAAAGTTGCGCCTCCGGAGACGACACTGCTTTGATCTTTTGGCTGTGTGGAGGTGTATTGTGTATTGTTCGCGTCCGGACAGGGGTTTAGTGGTGTATACGTTGGTGTTGCAGCTGAGTATATGGACGTGCTGGTCGAAGTAGCTGAGGTAGTTGATGGACTGAAGGATGTTGTCAGTGTCTTGCGCATAGATTTGCACATAATTAATGGGTACCTTGTGCTGGAACCAACACTGCTGCTTTCTTCGCTATTGACCGGCCATGAGCCTTGTTGCACATGGTTCTCGCGCATATTTCTTCCTCCCACGGCGCCACCAACTGCGGCGCTGATTACAAGTAAAGCCATTACAGCAGCCACGAGACAGAATGTGCGGACTTTCATGCCGAAGATGATTCGTGGAGGGTGATCGTTGTTATAGATCTTGCCATGATGTGGCGGATCATAGTGTCGATCGTGAACAACGGGATACTTGTCGGACGATGCTGAATGGATGGTGTCGTCGTACTCGAGGCCATGCGCCGGCGCCACCTCTGGTGCGTTGTGGTACTGATACATGGCTGACAGCCGTTGTGGATCATGCTGAGATGAGTATCAGCATACTTCTCGTACAGTGTACACAATGTATATTGGTATCGCAACGACAAGATCATATGTAATCCGGTAGGGCTGGTCGATCAAAGGCACGTAGGATCCAAGGATGTGGCAGTCATACCTGAGGTTGTTCCATCGTGAAAGTGCTCACCAAGAAACATGCATGTCAAGTGTCACTGTTCCTCAAGGGTCCAACCCAGCAGTAATGACAGTATCTTTGGATGTCCCAGAGCGATGGTAGGCCAATCGACTCCAATTGAGACAGTGATCAAGAGGAATAATGACAGTGTGGTAGACCAATATGGTGATAGGAAGGTCAAGCAATGCGGCACAGGAATGGCTCAGATGGAAGATTGACTGGAGTACCAAAGGACTGCCCATACACCAGGGCATCAGGCATTGCCGCAACAACCATGCTGCCCTCATGCAGGACTTCGCTTGTGCCGAGCTTCTACAAACGCCAACAAGAGATAGATTTCTGTCAACGCCCTGCCGTCGGATCCCCGGTGCCACCATCGGCACCAACAAACGCATCTCAGCAGCAATCACGCACGCCACCGTCGACGTGTGCGATGCAGCCTGGCGCGGCCATTGGTTGTGGTGGATAGCCCTGTCGAGTCCGCAGCGGTGGCAGACGCCCGCACAACAGAATGAGGAAGTACAGCTGGTTGAATCCCTGCAGAGCAGCTCCACCTCCACGCTGATTTGCATCTGGGCCCTGTCTTTCCGACACCAAACGGAGACCGTGCCCCTGGCGCTAGATCGCAAAGCGGGAATGCAGTTGATTGACCACTCGGCTTGGTGATCGTCTTCGGCCAGCTGCATCCTCATTGTTTCGCCAAATCTCCACCCGCCTGCTTGACTGTATACGCCACCATGCGCCATTCTGCTGGGTACCGGGTCATACCTGGCATGAAACGTGGTCGATTGTAGTCGGCTGAGAGCCTTGCTTGGAAGACTGCCAGGGCTGCTGCTTGGCCGATGCAGTCCTTCGCGAACGTCAGCAGACTCTGGAACCGTGGCTGTGGAATTTTTGCAATCACCCGAAATCATGCTTCAACAAGCGCGCATGCTGTCCTATGGGCAGTCAGATTCTGATGATAATGCTGGACAACTAACACATGTCCACGTGGCATCCTTCTGCGGCGGCATCCCTTCGCATGCATACAATGTCGCAACAGCCAATGGCACTATCCGCATGACTCCCGAAGCTTTCAGCTGATACCGCCGGATTGGAGCACATCGTCAGGTACGGGTCATGGCGCGGGAGTGTGCTGTAGACATGCTGACTGCAGTCTGCATCAACAAGGGTATTATGGCTCATACATGTCGGCGGTATTGCATACCAACGCTATCGTTTTTCTTCAACAAAGCTCAGCCGACGTTGGAAGTGGCCATGATCTCAACACCAGATGCGAGCACTACGCTCAATAATGGGTAATTATGTTTCATTCTATAGGTTTCGACAACTTCACCACTTTTAGCACACCAGTATGTGCTCGACCACCCATCTTTAAGTACTTGTATTGTTGGATGAGACAACCCTTGCCCCGGCAGACGAGCGACTCAAACGAGCCAAATGCATTGCCGACTCTTCAGCTCGTTATGCCTACAATAATACGGACTGTCAGCCGAGCCAAGCTCCCAGTTTCTCCCGCCATTCCGCGCTGAGCATACCATTAAACCTACTACTCCAACAGCCTTCCAGGAATCTTTCACGCACATCGCTCAGGATCCATAATCAAACGTCGCACGGGACCAGTCGCTCTTTCGTAGAGACCTTTCGCGGCGTTTAACAGCCTGCCCATACAGGTGCGTTTTGCGTCGTCAGAGCACTTGGACCTCGCACCCCTTGGATATGGACTTCGAGCCCTCGATCTACCACTCAAATATCCATACGGCCGTTGGGCCGGAATAACCCTGCCCGTGTAACGTGAACGTATCACACCCGGTTCGATAGCGTTCCTGGGAGACTCGAACTCGGGAGACCGTATGCTCTGATCAGCTCGAGGCAGTCCTGAGCTCCAATAGACCCCATAGCGATTATGCCTCGTATGGCGGCCGCGAAGGATGCGGCTGGGGTCCTTGTCCATGTCGAGCAATCTAGACGCAGTGTCGGCATCGTACAGGAATTGATGTATGGTCTCATCGCCGTCGTTTTGTGCTTCGTACCACCAGGTCTCAAGTGGTTGGTCGTCTAGCATCCAGCTAGTGTCAACTTCGACGTGGAATGCGGTTGTTATGCCTTCCATGATTGCCGTGGTAATGGTTATGTGTTCTGTGAGCGTTGATGCGCGGAAGAGTTGTTGTGGGAGGGCGATACGATGTCAATATCCTGAGGGACACCTTGATCGCAGGGTCGGTGGCGCACATTTTTCTTTTCTATTCTATTGCGATGCACTTGGAAAAATATCTCGCGAAAGTCTAAAGCTGCGACTTGCGACGAATCCTGAGGAGTCTGGCTGTAAGGTAAGCGGAAAGTAGGACAAAAGGCAAACCCAAAAGCGCAATATTCGCAATTCGCTTATTAAAAGCTGACCTAGGTTGAGATATATTGTCATCTACTTTTGAGCGACTGTCCTTAGGCCGTCTTTCTGCCAGCATGACCGTTCCTCATCATGGCTGGTAGACAGGGTGGTCACCTCGGATTTCCGGCGTTTGTGCCACAGAATATTGCCCAAAAACCGCCACAAGATCATGCAAACTATCAGAGAAAAATAATACAGTCAACCCATCTCATATGAGATAGTGGTGTTTGCTGCACGAAAAGATGTACTCCCCAAGGCAATGGCCATACCTATCTTCTCAGGCATCATGCGCGTTGATGTGGAGACGTCAGATGTCATATGGAGGTTTGTCGGACACAACGCAAGCAATAGCCATATTGAATAACATAACGAGACTGTCAAACATACCATCCTGCCACAAAGTGCTCTAAAGTTTGCTCTGGGCGAGCGCCCGTGTGCCGATACGGACATCTTTTGTCCGATGCACTCCGCTTCCATCGACATACGCCCTGCAATCCCCATGTCGAGGAAAGCACGACAAGTTGGCACACACACACGAGCGCCGTATGCACCCGATACCGGCAGACAAAAACCGAAATGCAATGGCAGGCAGTTTTGAAGACCTGAAGTTGTATTCTGACAACCTGGCATTCATCGAACCCGCCCCAGAATTCCCTCGACCAAAGACCGAATCTCAACATGGGAGGCGAAAATGAAAACTCGTGTACATTCGAGCCTACAGCCCTCCAAAATGCAACGGACTGGACAGGGATCGACGACCCAGACAATCCGAGGAATTTCCACCGCAAGACACGAGTCTACTCGACGGTGTCCGTGACAGTCCTTGCGTTCGTAACGACATTCGCGGCATCGATATACAGCCCAGGCATCGAAGAGGTCACTGCTGAGTTCAAAGTATCACACTCTATCGCAGTCCTCCCACTCTCGCTATACAACTTAGGTTTGGCTGCTGGGCCGCTCCTCGGATCACCGCTGAGCGAGACATGGGGTCGCAAGATTGTCCTCCTCGTTACCACGCCCGGTTTCATGGTGTTTACGTTGGGAGCAGCACTGGCAGACGACATAGTCTCATTGATCGTGTGCCGTTTCTTTGCTGGCGTCTTCGCTGCTCCAGCGGTCGGAAATGCTTCAGCTTCGATTTGCGATTACACCTCTGGGAACAAAAGAGCAGTCTCGATGGCTTTTTACTACGCGGTTCCGACGTTTGGATCTTCGTTAGGTCCGTTGGTGGGAGGATTCGTGGTCCAGGCTCGAGGCTGGCGATGGACACAATGGGTTGTACTCATTTGTGCTGCAGGCTGCTACATCCCGATTCTCTTCACGAGAGAAACGTACAAGAAGACCATCTTGCAACGTCGAGCGAAGAAAGCAGGCATGGTTGGGCCGTTGACCGAGGAAAGAACCTGGATACAGCATATCAATTACTTCGCTACGACGTTGCTCATTCGACCTGTACACATGCTGTTCACAGAACCAATTGTGGGCTTCGTCTGTTTGTACAACGGCTTCATATTCGGACTCATGTACACCTTCATCATCGCATTACCATGGGTGTACGAGCATTACTACGACTTCAATACAACGGAGGTGAATCTGTCCTTTTTAGGGCTTATCATTGGCACAGTCCTAGTACCGTGTCCACTCATCCTCATCGACCATTACTTCTATCAGCCTCGACTTCGCGCATTCGAAGCACACTCTCCACCAGGAACTCAGTACCCACCCGAACACCGTCTCTACCCAGCCATGCTCGCATGCTTCGGGTTACCAGCAGCCCTATTCATTTTCGCATGGACTTCTCGGCCGTCAATCCACTGGATTTGTCCAATGATATTCCAGGGCGTGACAATGCTATGCAATCTTATGATCTACGCGCCTGCGAACCTGTACATGATCGACTCTTATGGTCCTTTATATGGCGCATCGGCAGCCGGCGCCGCGATGATATCTCGCTACACATTCTCGGCTGCGTTTCCGTTGTTCGCCCTTCAACTTTACGAAGGACTTGGGGTTGGGTGGGCGACGAGCATTCTGGGGTTTGTTGGCTTGCTCATGGCTCCCGTACCTTTCCTGTTTTTCCGATACGGCGAGTGGATAAGGAGTCGGTCGAAGTATGAGAAGTCATCGTGATGGTGACCAGAAACCACGATATAACTACAAAAACACAGACAGATCTAGTAAGCTGTTCAAACTTCCACCACTGTAAGTCTAGATTGTCACATAGGCAAGAACACCATGCATCATGAATATGCCAGTACATAGCGTGAATCGACTGGATATTATACGTAGGCAACATAATAGATCAGCTGCCGCTCCAGAGAGTGTGGTAGCAAAAAGCAAAAGAAAAATATCTCGACGTTGGCAGGACTCGAACCTACGCCCCCGAAGGGAATTGATTTCTAGTCAATCGCATTAACCACTTTGCTACAACGCCATCGATGAAACAGAATTGATTGACAGTTAATATAATCCATTGGATAAATCTCGAGTGAAGGACAAATCAATATGCACTCTCTGCATTCCAACGTCAATCTTTGTCACTACAATCGCATCGTAAAGCATTGCACAACTGCTAAGGTGTTATTTCATGTTCTCATTACTCGTTTCTATTACATTCAATCATCACTCATACTCCACAGTCAGCCTGCACGCCAACAACAGTCCCATCAGCTTGTTCCCTTCGAGCACTCGCACTTGAAGCGCTGACGGAAATCCGCAATCCCAAGACCCTCCAGCTGTTGGAGCGCCGTCTTTGCGACTCTCACACGCGCATACCGGACCGACTGACCCATGTCGTGCGCGAAAACCACATTGTGAATCATCACAGCAACCACTACACCTTTCGAATCGAAGCTGTCCAACATCGGGATCTGTTTCGCGATGATGCGATACTGCTGGCACCCGTATGTTTGGTCAAGTAAGCGGTGCAAGTGCGTACATGGGTGGTTGTTTGCGTAGCCGTCGTAGAGGCTCATGTCTTCGAAGTGCGGCTTGATGTGCATGTCGAAGAACCGTTGCACTTCATTATAGTCGAATTTCGAGTCAATGAAGACAGCGCCAACGTACGCTTCGACAATATCGGCAAGGCACTTTGGCGGGTCTGAGACCGTCGTCCAGTAGTCTGCCACACCTGGTCCGGCAGCCTCTTTTGCTTCTTGTAGTTCGGTGACGTACTCGCGAATTTGCTGCTCTACAGTCGTGTGGCAGTGTCGTATGTGTTTATGGAATCCAATGGTAGCCGCAATCATACCAAGAGCACGATTTCCGATCATTGCCATTTTGTGCTCGGTCAGCCACTGTGGATCCTTGTCCGGAAATTTGTAGAACAAATAGGTGATACTCGCTTGATCGAGCAGAGCATCGCCAAGAAACTCGAGTCGCTGGTAATTGGGTAATTTCTCGTAGAGAAAAGGTTGAGATGGATGTATGAAAGCTGACCGGAGAAGGCGCGGGTCTTCGAAATGGTAGTTGTGCTCATTCTCTACCTTTTCTGCCATGTCATATTGCGAAGCCGTCGCATGGTCGGTCTCATACTTCGGCGGATGATATACAGCTTTATAGTCATCCCACTTGAGCATCACGTGGTTCTTACTCTTCACAAGCTTGGTCACTGTGCGAACAGCATTCTCCCATTGATCAGGGTGCCACGCTCCAGGTTTGTTGTGAGACAAGAAGGCAGCGCCTATCATAGCCTCACAGACGTCGGCAATCGTCTTCTCGGCCAAATTGTGCTTTGACCCCAAGCGTCTCTCTTCTTTGATCTCTTCCGTCTTCTGGGCGCCTTTGCCCTCGAGCAGTTTCAATCCCTCCGGATACCAAAGCCGCCTGGAGAGAGCTCTGCTACGAATGTACTCGTAGAGTCTGAGTTCTTTGGCGACTTGGAAGAGGTTCTTGTTGCAGAGCATGAGCATGCGTTCAACGTGCATCTTAAACTCGTTCTCGCCTGGCATCTGCACGAAAATGGACAGTGTTGTCGCAGTCTTGAGGAAGCAGTCACCCAGGAATTCCAAACGCTCGTAATTTTCACCCATACCATGTTGGAAGTTGATGCGCTCTTGTGCATCATGGTCGCCGCTGTTGTCTGAGTCTTTTGTAATGGCCGCGAGCGCCATAGCTGGATCACACTGGACTCCTATCATACTAGCTGCTTCGAGTGCTATAAGATATGACTCCAAGCGCCAGATAATCGATGGCCAGACGAATAAGGAAGTTGCCATGGAAGGTGGAAGGACAGATATCTGCAGCGGCTGTGGACATAGAAAAGCTTTGGTTGGTTCTTTGACCTCTTGCGGAGTAGGCATGGCAAGCACGTTTCGGCGTGCAAGCGCTTCCTCCATCTCGACAACAGGTTGGTTCAGGTCCCATGTATCCTTGAACTTCTCGCGCGTATTCTTGAACATGCCATTGCTGTTTTCCAGGATGTTTGCTCTCCAACGACCCTTTACAGTGCCTTCGGGAACAGGATCCAATGGCCTTAGTGTGTGGCTGACACCTGAAGAGTAGAATTTGCGACCACCATCCCACTTGTCAATGTAGAATCGATTCAGCAAGGCGTCATTTGTTGTTTCCGCGGTCCAGTTGTACTGCTCATGCTCGAATACCTCTCGCATCAGCATCCAGTCTAGAAAGATCGAGGGTGCGCAGTCGCGTGACAGATGAGCCTTGTTCACTGGAGCTAGCCAATATGACATTTGGCTTGCGTCAGCTTCGTATTTCTTGCTGAAGACATCCTTGAACACCCTTAGTGTGAAGGATGTAATGAGTGTTAATGTTTGTTCGTCTACCGGAAGCACAACGCCGACCGGATACGTAGCCACTCGACATCCTTTGCTGTCGTTCAGAAAAACCGGGAAGGTGGGAAATTGAGGCATCGGTGTTCTACTCAGCATGGCAAAGGGTCGACAGTCCCGCTTGAGGCCATCTGGGAAATCGACAAGAGTGGCAAATAATTCTTTCGGTAGCTCGCCTCTGCTCTGTTTCCAAACCAATGGCTTGACCATCATGTCATAAGTCAGGGTCTTCTTCGAGTTGACAGCCAAATGTGCGTTGCGCATTGCTGGTAGCCGCTTTGCATACGTTGGGAGAAGATGCTTATCCAGATATTTCTTCTCCCAAAGTGTATGACAGGCTTCCAGAGCAGCAGAACGCTTTGCCAAAGCTCTCTTGCTTTGCGGATCTCCTTTGTGAGAGCGAAAGGGCGACCCCGGTGGAAGAAGAACTTCGGCAACGAACTTTGCTCCCAAGCCTGTCACCACATATGTAGGATGTTGAGGTTCTTCAGAGTCGGTTGGCACAGCTGACACGAAATTGGCAAGTATGACAAGCGCATTGCCGAATGTCAGCTTTGCACCCGATGCCAGTTTATACACTTTGAGCGCCTTCTCCTTGCTCATGATCCAGTCAAGAGCATCTTGGTTGCCTAATATGCGACGATCTTCAGGCAGGGACTGGCAGAAGTGTTTCATACGCATCTCCCCGTAACGCACCTCTCTCACCAGATTCTCTTCTTTCAGATTACCTCTTTCAAGCATGTGAATGAACCGCGAGTTGGCTTGTCTTGCTCGACCACGAGACTGAACATACTGGACCATGGTGTTGTACAAGGAGAATCGAATTACCAGGTTGCAGTCTGGGACGTCCAGGCCTTCCTCAGCTACGGAAGTTGCGAAGAGACAGTTGATATGCCCTTTGCGGAACTGCGTCATCGTTAGGACTTGTTGTCTGCAGCTGAATTTGAGCTCCTCAAGGTCTTGGCTACCGGCTCCAGTGAGAAAGCCTGGGCGAAGATGCTCATATCCCTGGCGTTTGAACAGCTCGAAAAGCAGCCTGGCAACATTCCTTTGGTTGACAAACACGAGGCACCGATGGTCCGAAGGTCTTTTGAACTCCTCTGCCAGGTATTTCATAAGTTCGCGGACCTTGTCGCTTATCTCGTCATGACTATTTTGCCGAACACCCCAACGCCCAGTGACATATTCTGAAGCCTTTTGTACTGCTGTCATCTCTTTGTCAATGTCAGACTCTTGTCTGCCCGCAGAAAAAGCGCGATAATCGCGTTTCATGAGTGATTCATACTTTCGTAGGTTCTTCTCTGCGAGTGCACTGACAAGATATTGATCAGAACACCAAGGACCCAATTCCGCTGCTATATCCTTTGCAGTATTGAAGATTTTTCGGATGACCGTTACATGGGAGAATTGCGCCTTCGTGGAGCTTAAGAGCTCGGTCTCGAACGCACGCCTGTTAGGTCCGTACGGCAGAATCCTCTCATCGTTCTTCTTGAGTATCTGTTGGAAGCTCAGATCGGTCGCTGTCGCGATTCGGCTGTTGAGTAAACTTTCTAGTTCAATCGCTGTTCTGACCACATCAGACTTTGAGTCAACAGGGCTGGCGGTCATTCCGAAGATCCTCGGACGTGCGTCTGGTGCGGCCTCTGTCAGGTAGTAGTCCTTGATTATCCTCGCGTACGCATGGTCTTTTTTGGCGTGATGAGCTTCATCGAAAACAAGAAGATTTATTTGTCTCATTGTTATGAAGTTGTGGGATAGGCACTGAAGAAGTATGTCGGCTGTGCAGACAATGACCTGATTTTCATAGAAGTGCTGGTGCCAGATTTCCTTGGTCCACATGTCAACATCCATCGCACTACAGAAGCGAGCTATCTTGTGATCAAGATTCGCTTCGAGGACTGCATGCTGCTGAAACATGAGGGTTACTGAAGCCACGAGGAAGAAAGCGATCCTGTGTTCCTTGCCACGGGCTCGAGCTTCAAGTTCCTGATCGATCATCCAGCGAATAAGCAGGACCGCGATCAAAGTCTTTCCAGATCCAGTGTCGAGTACAGCGATGGTGTTCTGTTCTTTCGCTCTCTCGAAAAGTTCCAGTTGGTACTCGCGAGGGTTCTTGACAATCTCGGCGCTTTCTTGTTTAGCCATAAGGGACTTGATACTGAGTTGCTCGTCCTCGGATTCTTCAGTCTTTTGTTGCTTGTGTCTGCGCATTGGCTGTTGCGCTGCTTCTGTTTGTAGCCATGATTCGAATATTGCTCTCTGTTCGCGACGTTTTTCAGCCTGTGTGCTTGGTAATCTGGCTTCCAACGCCTCGTCATCCTCATCGTCCGTCATGGAAAGATCTTCGTCGTCTTTGATGCGAGGTACATTGACCTCGTTGTTAGCAGGCTCCGGCTCTTCAAGCGCCATTGGAGGGATCTGAAAACGAAGCTAAAGTACTGTCAGGTGTTTTGTGGCCTTGAAAGGCCTTTGTACTCCGAACGGCAGTCAAATATGCTGATGCGTCGCATATGCTAATGATTGAGTAATTGGTGTGAGTGAAAGGAAAAGATGTTTGTTGTTGAAACAAACAGACGCGTAGCAAGGCTCTGCTGCAGCTTGCCTTAGCGCCTTCCACGTGTTGTAATGGCGGCAAGCACGTGAGAGCGCTTGAAGAATGCCTCTGCTGTAGACTTCTATTCCAGCGCGACGTCTGCGTATAGCACTGTAATTTGTCTGAAGAGTGCAATATTGCGTCTTTGCCAGAAGTCGATCAGGCACTAAAATAGAGGGGCTCAGAAACCTGGAGCCCGTGCACACCAAGCAAGCTTTCACATGCAAGTGTCGCTCTTACCTATCTGGGATCGATCCTCCATAAATCTAGTCATCTATACACCATGGCCGACGAAACACGCAGCATCCGCGCAGTCTTTGCCGATGCTGAGCAGAAGCGCGCCATCCTCGAGAATGCTCCTTACAACTCCTCCACCTTCCAAGACAGCTTGCTTGCCGCTCTTACGCTATACGAACAATGCTTGAGCATCGCCGACCGGATCTCGCTCTTCAGCCCAAACGAGTCGCTCGAGGACATCACCTCTGGCGATCTTCAGTTCCTTGCTCTTCACTATCATGTGGCTGAACTGTGCATGAAGATCAATGGACATAATCGCAAGGAGACGTTACATGCCGCGCAAAGACACTACGAGCAGTACCTAAAGCAGCTGGACAACTATGACATCTTAGAGAAGAGCGATGCGAGCATGCTGGAGGCCTACAAAGAATCACCAGACACATTCTCCACCGCTCAAACCAAGGATCCCGCAACGAAGCGAGACATAAAGATCAGACGATTCAAGGAAGAAAAGACACTGAAGCAGAAGCTCGAATATCTACGCAAGAATCCTTCAGTGCTGCAGAACGACGATGACGCCTACCGTGAGCTGCAACTCACAAACCTTGCATACTACACACATCAGACCTTTGCTTCGTTGGAGTCAATAGGTCAAGAACTGCACATACTGTCGCTTGCGCCGCCTGGTCCACCTCCCGATTACTCACAACCAAGACCAGAAGATGCACGCGATCGTGATAGGAAGTCAGATGGCTTCTCCGAACGACTTGACTCACAACATCTTTCGGCTGGCATGAAGGGTCCTCTGCTCGATAGCTCGGGCAAACCTCTCCGGCCTTTCACTCTGCTGGGCAAGAGGCAAGAGGTTGCGGATGGTGTGTTCAGACCAGGTCACACCCTTCCCACGATGTCTATCGATGAGTATCTGGAAGAGGAGAGGAAACGTGGTGGTATCATCGAAGGTGGCGGAGAGAAGAGCGGCATCAAGCCCCAAGTTGACGAGGATGACTACGAAATCGCGGATCGCGAAACGATGAAGGCGAGAGAATGGGATGAGTACAAAGAGGCAAATCCTAAGGGTAGTGGTAATACGATCAACAGAGGCTGAGTAGAGTTATCTCTGTCATGAAGCAATAATAATATCACGGATGCAGTAAGATATTCCATGTTCCGTAAATGATTGTCTGTGCCATGACCCTTAAGCCGGCAAACTGCACAAGCCGCAAACCAAAGCCGCGCAGCGGGGCAAACATTCAGCCCACATTCGATGAAGTCACGCAGTCGATGAGCGCATCCCACAGTTAAGACGATTCGCTGTCATGCTCTTCTTCTCCGACATATGATCGCTCATGCCGCTGTACAAAAATGCCCACCTCCTCGCTAGCCGGCGTCTCAAGCGATGAGTTCGGGAATACGCCCACCATCTCGCAGTCAAATCCGCCCTCATTACCCGTCATATGCGCCCAAGTCCACGACCGACTTGAGACGTTTCTTGCCTCTGAACCAAAGACTGCGCGGATAAGAGCAGTACAAGAGCAAAGCCGGTTGAGCCTAAAGATCATAGAAGACGCATTGGACAGATACAGGTGAGTCTATTCAAGCGATCAGCCACCTGGCATACATTGTTTGCGGCAATACCACTAGAAAGATGCTGACGGCGGAACGCTCAAGTCTAGATGAACTCTCTCTTTCATATAATGGCGGCAAGGACTGCCTCGTCCTGCTCATCCTCTACCTCGCCGCTTTGCACAAGCACACGTTAGGTCGCAAGCCTTCCGAGCTGCCTATAGGCACCGATGCGACACCCGAGCCGCGCACACTTCCAGACACATTGCCCTCAGTATACATCATATCGCCACATCCGTTCGTCGAGGTCGACGACTTCGTCAATGTTTCTGTGAACACATATCACCTGTCCCTCGCGCGCTACGCGAAACCAATGCGCGAAGCCTTCGAAGACTACTTAGCCGACCACCCACCCATCAAGGCGATCTTCGTCGGCACCCGACGAACAGATCCTCATGGCGCGAATTTGAAATTCTTCGACCCGACCGACGGAGGCTGGCCATCGTTCATGCGTATACACCCTGTCATAGATTGGCATTACGCCGAAGTATGGGCATTCATCAAAGAGCTAGACATCCCCTACTGCAAGCTGTACGACCTGGGATACACAAGTTTAGGGGGAACTACGGATACACATCCAAATCCGGCTCTGAAGGAGAGTCAAGAGGGTACATTCAGGCCAGCTTATGAGTTGGAGCAAGATGAGGAGGAGAGATTAGGTAGGGACAGTCGATAGATGATTTGAAATGCTCGGACAGCCTGAACACGAGATATAGAGACAATTAGGTGCTTATGCGCATTATGATATTACAACCCAACAGGATCGAAATCGCTGCGTTGATCGGAGTCATTCGTACTGGCAGCCCTCGGACCAGTCGTCGGATATGTTCTGGCTACTTTCACCAATCACCAAATCTCTAGCCGGTGAGAAGTAATGATCGCACAACGCTACATCTACAGGCTGGTTCGCACGTGCTGTTCAGGCAGGGCGCACAATGCATCACCTGGCGCGACATTGTGCAGCTGTCATTGGCCGCGTGCATGCCATGTGCAATGCATGGTATCTTTGCAGTAACCCAATCAAGATAGCTTTGTGCTCCCAGCAGTTGGAGCTTCAGGTGGACTGCAAATCCGCGATAAGTGATAGATAACACAGCGTTGAAGGCTAAACTTTGTATCTTGATGACTACGATTATCGACATGAATCTGCGTATGTTCAGCCCACGGCATGTGTCGGAGACTCCAAAGAGATATCGGCTGTTTCTCAGAGAACAGTCGCCAAAACGGGGTCTGACATCCGAGCACACCGGCTCGACCGGCCACCGCGGACGCCGGGCCATGTGGTTAGTTGATAACGATACGCTACTCGGCTCGCTCGCTTCCGCACGCGCAATGAACTCTCTCCACTTAGTCACCGTCAGTAGTGAGCTAGAACCCTGCATGTTTATGGGTTCACCGAGGCCTCTGCCTGGAAAAGATCCCAATGTAAATCCGTAGGTTCTTCTTGTCCGTTTCTTTCCACTTCACTTGAACTATTGCTTCTCTACTGGAGTCGAAAACGTGAGAGCTGGAACGGCAGCATGAGCAGGCCGATCAAGAAACAGCACCAGAGTGGGCAACCGGCCGACCAGGCCGCTAGGAGCTTGGGCACGTCGCACAGATCAGGACAACATGCACTGGACCTCGTTGAGCAGTCCATTGCGAGAGATTGCGAAGGCGACGATGGACTAGGAGAGGGCGAAGACCTAGAGAGCGCACTCAGCCGAACGACTTCCTACGATCGGGCTGGGCTGTCGCAGCACTCAATGGCTGGAAACTATCGGCGCCCGAGTTTTGTAGGAGGTGCACCGCGGTCTTTCATGACCTCACAACAACCCGAAAGAGGTGCATCGCTGGACCAGGAGCGTGAGGCGGCCATTCGTGAAGAGCGCAGCCTTCTGCGCGATAACAATCTACTGCCCCGGAAGCACTCGCAGCGTAGAGCAAGCAATTCCTCCGATAACGCATCCGGCAAGAACCTCAAACGATATGCATCTATATCGGCTTTCTCCACTTCTCGCCGTAAGAGTGCCCGTCTTGACGAAGAGAACGTAGCAGGCACAGGCGTAGAGCCTACTGAGGCTGTCGAAGCCAATGAGGCTACCGAGTCCACCACACTTCTTCCAAATGGCAATCGCGACTCCGCAGAAGAGCCTGAAGAATCCGCAGAGGCCATCGACGCAAAGTGGGAAGAAGCCGTCCTGAACGGACAAATCCAAACCACCTGGCGTCGTGAAGCCAAGGTCCTCGTTCAGTACTCTGCACCACTGATGCTTACCTTTATCTTACAAAACTCTCTGACTCTTACCTCAGTGTTCACTGTCGGGCACATTGGCAAAATTGAGCTAGGTGCCGTGTCCCTTGGAAGTATGACCGCAAACATCACTGGTTACGCAGTCTATCACGGCTTGGCGACCAGCTTAGACACCCTTTGTGCGCAAGCATACGGTAGTGGACGAAAGAAGCTTGTGGGATTGCAGTTGCAACGTATGGTCTTCTTCTTGTGGACCATCACTATTCCCATCGCGGCCGTGTGGCTCGCGGGAAGCCGTATTCTGGGAGCAATCGTGCCGGAGAAAGAAACGGCTGAGCTCGCAGGCCTCTACCTTAAGGTGCTGGTCTTCGGAGCACCTGGCTATGCATTGTTTGAAAGTGCCAAGCGTTACGTCCAGGCACAAGGGCGGTTTGCGGCAACCATGTACGTGCTACTCATCTGCGCGCCTATCAACGTCTTCCTGCATTGGCTGCTTGTCTGGCGACTTGGCTGGGGCTTTATTGGCTGTCCCATCGCTGTTGTTATCACTGAGACCCTCATGCCAATCATGCTGTTCCTCTACGTGCGCTTCGTGGGCGGCATGGAGTGCTGGCCAGGCTTCTCGCGCAAGGCATTTGTCAACTGGGGTCCCATGATCCGTCTTGCGCTGCCAGGTCTGATCATGGTGGTTGCCGAGTTCCTCGCCTTCGAGATTCTTACACTCAGCTCGAGCTGGATCAGCGCCGAGCATCTCGCGGCAAACACCATCCTGCAGAGTCTCAGCGTGCTAACATATCAACTACCATTCCCACTCAGTATTGCAGCCAGTACGCGCGTCGCAAACCTGATCGGCGCCACGCTCCCTGACGCAGCGAAGGTGACGGCAAGAGTGACATTCATTGTTGGCACTGTGCTAGGTGTCTTCAACATGCTCATGCTGAGCATCTTCAGGAACTACATCCCTCTCCTTTACACTAACGATGACGATGTCATACGCTTGGCCTCTGGAGTCCTACCACTTTGCGCAGCATTCCAGCTCTTCGACGCACTGGCAGCTGTATGCAATGGCTTGCTCCGCGGACTGGGTAAACAGGAGGTCGGCGGGTACATCAACCTGTTTGCGTACTACGTGGTAAGTGGATATGCTGTCTTCGATTCCATTCCAAATTACTGTACTGATTTCATTCCCAACAGATTGCTATGCCAATCTCTTTCGGCCTTGGCTTTGGTCTACACTGGGATCTGTACGGTCTATGGGCTGGTCCGGCTCTGGCGTTGGGTCTCGTGGCGGGTATCACGGGCACCTATATCTACCGCATATCGTGGGACAAGGCCAGCGAAGAGGCTGCTAAGAGGAACGAGTCTGGTTAAGTGCCATTTGCACTCACTGTATCGAAACCAAACTTGCCCTCATCCATAGACTCGACCCTCTGAGCACAGAGACAATAATGTCAAGCTTCCTATATGGTCGCTACGCACTTTATCAGTACCCTCTGATGGCAGAAGTACCCAAATCAACCGAAGACTGCGAAACCTACGACTTAAGTAAGTTGCAGATGACATGCAATGTGGTGTAAATGTAAACTGCAGTACACCTATACATGCAGGACGCGTCGTGCGTGAGCCTCTTCTCGTTGAACACACCGCACCAGTCTCGCTAGAACGCAAATCGATTCCAAAAAAGCAGTCCATCAAGCATGTTCTATCGCTCAGACTATTTTTCAGTAACCGTCAGCATTCCATCACAAGCTGCCGAGCAAGATCTCGCACACAAGTGTCACGACTCGTACATACCATTAAGATAGTCTGCCGCCATGAGTAACTCCAAACACAGCTCGGCCGGGACGTCAATATCAGGCACGTCCTTGGAGTTCCTGTGCTTCTCATTGTAGTAGAAGTATTCGCACACTTTCTCTAGCACCAGGCCACTACACTGGCGTCAGTATTCTAGAAGGTTCCAATCCCTACTGTCACGTTCCCAAGAGCTGTATGAAAGTATTCGTGATTCGTTCACTCACTTGATATTTTCAAAGCGGCAGGTGTTCGTTTTGGATTCGGCGAAGCCGTCTGGAAGGGTTGGATTAGCTCGGGTTTATGTACAGTTTCGGCTTATTGACATAAGAGTCGGGCTCGTCCTGCCCGAGTGTATACTCACATGATGGGTCAAGCATGCGTTTGATCGCGCCACTGATGCATGCCGACGAGCGCTGAACGATGAAAGAGTAGCCGTCGGAAGAGATGAGGGTCACGTATTCACTTTGGTCAGACATGATGAGGGTCTTCGATCACTCTCTTCCGTTTGAATGTTCTGGCGAAAATAACGAGTTCTAGTTCGGCGATGTGTCGCTCTACTAGACGTGAGCTGCCTGGAGGCAAGTTGAGAGAGGCAAAGCGGACGCCGAAAAGTCGCCGAGGCTGGCTGCCATGCAGAGTGAGTGTTCTTGCAGCTCTAATTAATGAAATGGGAGCTTTGAACCTCATCCATGCGACTGGATGTTTCCAGAGTTGAGGCTGAAGAGTGCTCGCAGTCGAGTCTATACTTACGTGTTTGGAACATGATTAAGCCACGGAGATGCTACCGACCAGGCCAGTCGAAACGGCCAAGGGGACCAATATTCTCAGACTGCTAGGAACGCATCGAGAGGGGCGTCTCGCGTACATCACAGTGAGCGTATACACATTCGATCTACTGCACACGATGTTCTTTTAAGGCGTAGACTCCCCGACCCTAGAGCTTGCATTCCCCAGAATGCTCTGGCAGTAGCTTCGCAATGTCTATATCGGGACCTCAAAGTGCTCGTCTCTCCAGCAGCTTGACTTCGTAAAACAAAATCGTATTACATTCGCGTACATGTATAATATATCATATCAGATCGCTCCCCAAGTCGGTTCGATGCAATGACTTCCGCAACCGGCTTCGAGCCGTGTCCTACGACACTCATCCGCATCCACCCGTTTCTGGTACGAAAGTTATCAGGTATGGGAGCGCTCTACTTCTTCTCCTGCTTCGCGGCCTTAGCGGTCTCGTCTTGCAGCTCCTTGATCGACTTCTTCGCGTCGCCCTGGTCTCCGCGATCGGCCTTGACCTGTATTTCGCAAAAGCGACGTCAGTAACTGCATGTCTTTCCTGTGGGGAGCTTCCAGAACAAGCCAACAACAAAAACGACTCCGGTGAAACTTACCGCGCTCTCGCTGTCACTGGCAAGGCCCTCGTGCCACTTTCCCTTGCCTTCCTTTTGCTCTTTGAGCTGTTGCTGCTTGAGTTGCTCGGCTTCTTCGGGGGAGCGGGAGTCTGTAGCAGACAGGAAACCGGATTAGTACAAGCTCTTGTTGTTGGCGCCAGTTGCGGGCATTGACGTACTCAGCGCGCTCTCCTTGCTGATAGCGCGAGGAGCGCTGACGCAGAAAGTCCTTGACGCGCCAATGGAGCGGGCGACAGGTGCGCGGACGGCGAGGGGGCTGAGGCGGAGGATGGAAGGCATCTTTGGTGGTAGTGTTGTTGGTTTGTTGTATATGTATCTCAGTCGAATAGAGAGGACAGTGGTGCTGACGAGGAACAAGAAGTTGTCTTTCAGAAAAGCCGAGGTAAGGAGGAAACCGGTAAGATGGAATGGGCGGGTGTTTGGTAGAGTAGAGACGGGAAAGTAAAGAAGATGGAGGATGGAAGATGGAGAAGTAGAAGCAAGGACTCCAGATGCACGTAATGGCGAAAGTCTACTATGTACTACTAGCAATGGCTAACTAAGCTTGCAATCTGAACCTGCAGATCGAAGCTTGCCGTGAATTCGGCAACGGAAGGGATGTAGCTGCTGCTTTCGATCCTTGCTGTTCCCGCGCTACGGATGGTGACAGGTCCAGGCTCTCTCAATGGCACAGTACGCAACGACGTCATCACCACGGTGTTTTTAGCTTCGTGGAGTTGAGCATGGACTCTCTTCGCCTCGGCACTTGTCATAAGAATCAAACAGTGTGGTCGCGGTGTCTCGTTTCTGTAGAGATATGCAAGAGTCTGGGATGAAATCGGGCAATTTCAGACGCTTGAGTGGTGACAGAGAAATGGACGTGTTGCAGGATCACAGTGTCACGTGGCGTACGACTCCGTTGCTGTGTCGTAACAAGCTCGACAAGGCAAGTCAGCTGGATTAGCAGCACGCCATTGGCCGCTAACCCACTGGCGCTCAGACAGCATTTGCCCACAAACACACAGCGTCTTCGTCCGCAGCAAGCGTTGTGGCAACAGGTGCGGTAGCAATGGATGGCCTGGCCCTGCGTGAGTGTGCGTTTGCAGGAAGAAAACAGATTATATGCAAGGCAGTGATCCAATTTTGAAGTAGCAAGAGATCGATTTCTGTAGAGATGACGACTGTAGTCGCCATCAGATCTAGCGAGGGTAGATGACAAAAACGAGAAACAAAAAGCCCAACATATCGCAGCTACATTGCACCAGCCAACAAGCAAGACTTTCCCATCCTGTGTTTCCCGTGCATGATCCTGTCGCCTTCCCCAGATATGCGAGAGGATAAAAGTAAGAGGTCTCTGCCCGTGACCAAGGCAGAGAAAGAAGAAAGTGGTATCGACCCGATCATCCGTCCGTTCCGCACTCCTAGAATAACACCACTGCTTGACTTCCAGCCTCCGCCGTCGGTCAAAGCAGATTTTTAAAAAAGACCAGATCAAACATGTACGCTCAACCAGCGTTTCGCTGTATCGAAAATAAGCCCAGTAGTTCAAACAAAACACCAAGACCGTAAGAGGTTTTCTCCATATTCGTGTCGCGCTTCGTGAGGTAGATAGAGTTAGATGCAAAAAGAGATAACCTTTTTTGTAGTTTGCCGTAAGATTTCGCCGCCATTGAGATTAGGCTCAAATGAAAGATCCAGATATGCTGTCGCAAGTCGTGTATGCCTTCGCCGATGTTGCCGTGAAAAATGCTCGCTCGCTCGCAAAGAAAGCAGAAGTCGTGATAATGCGTGCTGTCTGCTGCTGCTGGTAATGCTGACGCCGTTGTCCAAAAGGGTACTGTGAAGCCTAAGTTCCCGGGTATCAAGAAGAGTGAGAGTCGTTTTTTTCGTGATTGATGTGTACAGTGCAAAACAGTCTCTCACGAGAGATGAAGGCTCAAAAGAACGCCATCACCACTGTGCAGGCAGCAATACAGCACAAACAGCACGCGTACTGAATTTACCAGCGACGCTGCTGCTGCATGTGGTGGTGCTGCATCTGACGGGCCGGTGAGACGCTAAGAGGAGGGCTTGCAACAGAGCGTGTCGACGGGTCGACGATGGGGATTGCGTTGCGGGTACGCTGAGCCATGGGCTGGTGCAGCTTCATGTTGTGCTGGTAGCCAGCAGGCGCAGGGTTGAACGTATTCGGGGCGGTGGAGAGAAGGAATGAAGGAGTAGGCTGAACCTGCTGCTGCAGAGGAGAGCTCTCGGGAGAACCAGACGAAAGAGATCCACGGTCAGACGCAGAGGAAGAGTGGATGGATTGGAGCTATGGCAGCTGTCAGTGTGTGCGCCTAGTATCGGATGAGAACATCGAACGTACATCGTCCTCAGTCAAGAGGTTGAAAGGGCAGAAGAGCTCGTCGTCGTCGAACTCAAAGCTCTTCGCAGCCTCCATGCGCTGCAGGTACTCCGAGTACGCAGGTGGCTCAGGAGCGATCTCCTTGACGCTGCGCTGCGCCTTGAATTGCCTGTGCGCATTCTGCGAGGTGATTCTGGGGCCCCTGCGGCTGCGACCGTGGTGGCCGTGAGAGTTGTGCGGCGCATGCGACGGAAGGGAAGGGTAGTGAGGCACGCCGTAGTGGTATTGGTTGGACATTGTTGCGGTGATGGATTCTTTGTTTTGGTGATGGAGGAGCTGCGATTGTGCGATGTGTGTGCGCTGTGTGGGAGGAGCTGAAGACGGCCGGAAATTAGCCAACAACAAAGCACAGGCTAGCGGCTGGTTCCGGATATGGTGGCGACGTGGCAAGGAGGCGGTGGGAGCGCGAAGAGCTGGATGCCTCGAAAGACGATTGAGCGTTTGTGTGGAGATTGAGAATGCTGGATAGAAGGAAATGCTGAGGTTGTGGTGTTGTACGAACGGAACTGAAGGAGGAGGGTGGGACACCGTGGGAGAAGGCAAATGGCACGAAGCCGGGCACATGAGGAGTGATTGGCCGCTGGTGTGGGACGCACAGACGCCGAGCTAGCTGGCGGCGCTAGTATTTCATTCGTCTCGCTTAGCGGTAGGCTAAGCTAGTCGGGCATGAAGCATGTCGATCGATGCAGCGCTGCGGTTCGAGTGTTCGAGATCTCTCAAGATAGCGCACGACGGTATGACGCCTGAGACGCCGTCCGCTTGTCTGAGAGATGGCCAGCACCGCCCTCGCCGTTGCTCTGCGCACTGTGGTGCGATCCATGGTAGCAGGCAGACACACCAGCGGTATACACACAGAGTGGGAAGCACATGCAAACAGTGCGCATTTGCAAGGCCCGAGACTCGCTCTGCATGCAGAGAGACGCCCACGACGCCGCCTGCATGCCGTCGACTTGGCTGCAGAAGACCCGCCGTCCCCTGCCTCACCCTGCCGCTCGCTGCTGTCATCCTGCGTGCTGCTCCCTCTGCGCGGGCGCTTGCGACGAGCCCTGCCCTGCCCTGTTACCACTACTGCTACCCTGACGCTCGCTTGCTGCGCACGCTCGGGCTGCACTGCGCCTCACCGCCTCATACAAACACTGCTCAATCCGCCACCACCGCCGACGGTCGACCTCTCCACCCCGCCTCCGCATCCCTCGCCGCTGCTCTTGTGCTCGTCAGGAGTCAAGCATGCCGGGACATGATTGTATTAGAGGGACCAGCCGGCGCGGGCAGCGCGTCGGGCGGCAAGTCGCTGCTCACCGTCGCAAGGTTCAAACGTGGCGTTACGAAGCGCCCGTCGTCGCCGTCGCCATCCACGCTTGTGCTGCAGGAGGCATCTCCGGTCTGGAGATCTCTTCTGGTATCCAGGGTGGTGATTACTACTGTAGAGCAGGTGATCATTATTGTTTCGTCTCATGTCGTCGGCAAACGCCTCGTTCAGCCTGGAGCTATATTGTCTGCCTACTACTATTATTGTTGAAGCAATGGCAGTGGCTCAGCAAGTGGCTTATTATGAGCTTCGACCATGATGATTTGTACAAAGGGTCAGGTGATTGTTGTGCGCTAAGCTCCGACTTTCGTATAGTTTCATGTCGTTCATCCAGAATGCATGCGGCTAAGGTAGCCAGCTTGACGTGTCTCGCACTATTGCTGTTATATTGAATCTCCTGGTGGGGTGAATTGTTGTTCGTACCTTAGCTCAAGGCTGAGATGGTGGCCACGCGTAGCTCTGCATTCGGATGTTCGTTCGTGGATTGGGCCGATGTCAAGTGCCGGCTTCCGATGGTGTACTGTAGTGGTTTGTGTTGGTGAACTTCAGCTTGAAGGGAAGGGAAGGTGCGACGCTCGCAGAGCTCGCGATCACTTTACCGACGAACGCATCACTGCATACAAATCACATGTTGGCCTCTGATACCGAAAGAATGCATCAGACAACCAATTCTCAATGCTTGTTGAATATGCTCGCTTATTTCCATCTGTCTCCAAACATGGCCATCATTAACCAATGCAAAAGAAAGTCTCACAGAGGCGAAGACAGTGAGGATGAGGTACATGTACAGATCCATTCAGTGCCGAATTATGCCCATGACCCACAGCATAATATAAGTCCAGTAACTGTGTGTTAACGAATACCCCAATACATGGAGATGACCGCTAGAGAAACTCCTCGACCAGCTAGCGCTCAGAGAAGCTCAATTCTTTTGAACTGTCAATTAATTCATGAGCTGATACAGCCAAAACTACGCGGTCGTGGTGATTGCGTGTCGTCCTTGTCGCCCTTCACTCCCGCAGCATGTCTTCAAGTCATTGGACTTGATCGTGCTATGTGGAGGCGTCACACGAGCCTCCTCTGTGGTGTCACTCCGTGATAGTAGCTTTGTGGTGGATGCATATAGCAGCATCCTCTCTGTTCACCACTTTCAACGGGCATCCCAACCATGTCATGATGGTTGCGCACATGGCAGCAAGAGCTTTCACTTAGCCACGTCCCTGACAATCCTCGTGATCGCCTCCTTGCAAGTCCTCTCATTATAGCTCTCCCAACACTCATACAAGCTGACCATCTCCTGCGTTGAGTCCACAACAGCCTCTACATCGACCTTGCTTTCCGCCAGCCAATCCACCAGCTTGCCCATCTTCTGCGGACTTTGTCTAAATCCAAATCCAGCCAGCGCGTTTTGCGACATGGCGCTTTGAGCAGTACTCCCAGACATGGCCGGTGTCCCCATCGCAGGCGCGACCGGATTCGAACTATGTGCCTGCAAACCAGCCGGGTGTGCCGGTCTGAGCACGACTGCCAGGAAGATAGCCGCAATAGCGATGACATGCGGTGGATATAGCAGAGCCAGATCCGTATTGAAAGAGTCGTTGATGATCGAGTGCGCCAATCCACTCTCTTCGGTTGACAAGCCCAACGTGCCTTGTAACTCAGACAGCGCTCGATACGGATGATGCAGGATGAGTCTACTAGAAAGCGTGCTAATAAGCGCAAACTCGCACTCTCCTATCTTGCTCGTGTCTTGCACGCCAATCTCCGGCCAGATGCGCACGGCTTCCTGCATCAGCAGGCGGATGTGCTGCGGGCTCTCTTCCATTTTGCATGCCAAGTAGGCGGCCGTGGCGAGAATGAGGTAAGGATTTGTCTTCCGTGCTTCCACGTGCAGGTAGAAGCGTTTGATGTAGATCTGGGCTGTGGCGGCGGCTTGTTGGCGGAAGGTCATGCGTTTGCCGAGTTTGGCGAATTGAGCCTGGAAGTAGATGGACAAGTGGCGCGGATCCGGGAGAGGGTATTTGGCGTATAATGGAGCGTTCACTTTGGCCATGTCGGAGCGGAGAGAGGCCAGTTCGGAGCGCGTGAATGTCCAGTATTTGGCCTGTGTTGAGTCCCAGTAATTGGCGGCCATTTTGAATTATTTGGTCTGTACGACGATAGAAGGGTACTGAGCTTCCGGGACTATTCTTCGGCTGTTTGCTATATTATGTACAGCTTGATATCGGGTTGGATTATCAAGTCAGGTTTGGAGCGGATTTGTCTATACTATTCATCAACGAGAGGAAGCGAATGAGGCTCATATGTCAGATTTGGTTGGGCTTTCGTGGTTGAACCACTTGGTCATGACTGCCAGATGTTATCACTCAATTTTGACAACAAAGATTCCTTGGAACAGATTTCCACAATCAAGCTCATCGTTGAGTATAGACTCTAGCTCTACCTCAAGCTTTAACCATACAGCCCTACGGTATCGAAGTGAAGTGCTGTTCAAAGCCCGTGCATATTGCTGACCAGCACAAGGGTTCCCGGTTATTGCCGCCGCCCGCGCCGCCGATGAAGGAAGAGCTTTGGCTCTATCCAACGTCAGAGGATGCTGTAGTAGAAGAGAGCTCGCATATTCACGGCAATACGTTAGATCCACCCACCAGCAACCACACAAAAAATTACCTCCTACAAGTCCGTCCGGCAGCGCATCTTGACCTCAGCGAACCCCTGGAGACCCTGTGCAGAGGTCCCTGGCACAACTGCGACTTGCCGAGGGCTAGCCATGAAACCAAGATAGCACAGCGAATACACGGCTATGGATGGCGAGTCCCGAGAGGAGCGGGATGCCAGGATCAAGGCGCTGTGGGAGCAGCTGGACACTAAGAAGAAGGGCAATGTCGACTTGCCCGCGCTCAAAAATGGCTTGGTCAAGATGAACCATCGTGAGTATGCTGGTCGCAATGGGCAAGGGCTGCGCTAAAATGGATTTGCAGCGCTCAAGAATGCGGACAGTATGGTCAAAGACATCCTCAATGCTGCCGATATCAACCAGGACGGCAAGATCTCCTTCGAAGGTCCGTTCTACCACTGGCTATAATCCACTGGTCGCGCGGTGTGAGCTAACTTGGTGCCAAAGAGTTTTGCAAGTTTTGTCAGGAGACTGAGAAGGAGCTATGGACACTGTTCACCTCCATTGACAAGGACAAGAACGGCCGTCTGGACAAAAGCGAGCTTGCACAAGCTTTCGAGCGCTCAGGTGTTGGTGTCTCAAACGCCAGACTCGATCGTTTCTTCTCGTACATCGATAAGGACCGCGACGGTCTAATTGACTACAACGAATGGAGAGGTTCGTCCAATACCATTTGTCATTGGGACTATGCGATCACCAAGAAAGCCATGCTCACTGACTCTCCAGACTTCCTGCTCTTCATTCCGACCCAAGCGCCGAGCCTCCACACTGTCCTATCATACTACCAGTCCGCCGCACAGATCACACCGGAGGGAGATGTACACATTAGCGATGAAGCGCTACAGGGCCTTGGTACGACGCTCGATTTCCTTAAGACCTCGGCGTTCGGCGCGATAACCTCGCTCGTTCGCCCTTCAAATCCCCCTCACAAGCAGCTTCCCCCGGCGCAGGCCGTCCGACAGACCGCCGCGGACGCATCGCAAGCGGCGCAGCTGGCATCTGCAGGCTTCCACGACGTCGAGGACGAGGAAGTGCGCGTGGAGGATGACCCATACATAGCGGTAAAGCCTGCGCGACGGAAGCTCAAACTGACGGATCTTGTGCCCGATGTAGGCTACTTTGTCGCCGGTGGAGTAAGTGGCATTACGTCGCGTACGGTTACCGCGCCATTGGATCGATTAAAAGTGTACCTCATCGCACAAACGACGAACGCCGATGATGCAGTTAAGGCTGCGAAGAGCGGTGCCCCTATCAAGGCCGGTAGACAGGGCATGCGTACATTGGTCAATGCGTGCAAAGACCTTTGGGCTGCTGGCGGAATTAGGAGTTTGTTCGCTGGTAAGTGCTGTCTTGTGATCTCGAGCCATCGTGCCATCTAACAGCCATTACAGGCAACGGTATCAATGTCATCAAAGTCATGCCTGAGTCGGCGGTCAAATTCGGCTCTTACGAGGTTGGTCGAATCATCACTAGATGTTTTCCAAGTCACATATCACTAATCCTCCACAGGCCTCAAAACGTGCGGTCGCCAGATTCGAAGGTCACAGCGACACAAGGAACATCTCTGCTCCATCACAATTCATCGCAGGTGGTATGGCCGGCATGATTAGTCAAGCCGTCGTCTACCCTCTGGACACGCTCAAATTCCGCATGCAATGCGAGACGGTCGTCGGCGGCGAACGCGGCAACAAGCTCATCTGGCACACTGCTCAAAAGATGTGGGCACGCAACGGAATCGTCTCGTTCTACCGCGGCCTTCCCATGGGGTTGATGGGCATGTTCCCGTATGCCGCGGTCGATCTCTTCATGTTTGAGACGCTCAAAAAGAAGATGATCGCGCACAATGCTAAGAAGATGGGTGTGAAGCACGACGAAGACGCGCTGCCTGGTAATTTCACGCTTGCGCTTATGGGTGGCTTCAGCGGAGCATTTGGCGCCAGTATTGTCTACCCATTGAATCTGCTGCGGACGAGACTGCAAAGCCAGGGCACTGCGGGCCACCCGAGGACATACACCGGTATTATGGATGTCACCAGGCAGACCCTCAAACACGAGGGATACCGCGGATTGTTCAAGGGCCTGACACCGAACTTGCTGAAGGTCGTGCCCGCGGTTTCAATTGTGAGTGCTTGTCTATCATCGTCAACGTTGAATTATCACTGACCATTGCTTTGCAGACGTACGTTGTTTACGAAAATACCAAAAAGGCCTTGCATTTGCACTAAGAGGAGGGAGGAGGCTTTGAGACTCGAAGACGCCTGTTGAGTCGTTCTTCATCGCGTGGAGTTTAGGCGTTATATGGTGAACAATCGCGCCTGGTGGTGCGATCGTCATGTGTCCCGGTGCAGAATCACTCATAATTGTTCGGGATAGAAGGGTACCTTCTTCTTATTCGTCCAGGATGTTGTATACATTCCAGCCTTACCACAGGCTGTTTCCTCCCGCGAGCATTTGCCTATGTCCGTTCCTCTATCGATGTAAATGCTGTGACTGTATCTTGCCCTTGCTGTACAAGTTGCCTTAATCACAAAGACCCGCCCAGGATATTTGATGCCCACTGGTAGCTGCCCAAGAACACAGCGCCACCAATACTGATCCACATAGTCCTCGGCCCCAGCCCACTGAAGAACGCCTTTGGACCCTCCTCCCTCCATATCCTGCTCGTAATAGTAACGGCACTCTCCCTCTCCTTCGCAAGCATCAACCTCGTCTTCAACACATCCAACGGCGTCGTCAACGCCGCCGCGACACCGCCACTCAAACTGCCGAAAACCGCACTCTCCGCTGCCGTCACATCACTAGGTCTTCCGACTCCTTTCCCTAACCGCCTGTCCAGCGACCAAGCCTTCATCTTCTCCCACAGCGGGAACTGGATGACTGTGAAAGGCACTTCGCGCATGACAGTGACTCCCCAGCCCCGATATAATTCCGCCCACATCCTTGCGAAACCGTGTGATTTGCGCTGTGCCAGAATTGAAACCAGCGCCGCGCGCGACGAAGGGTGTTGCTTAGCTTGCGCGCGCTGCTTGACCACTTCCGTCGGCACACGGACTGCACACGCCGCGATCTCTCCCAACGACGCCGCCAACATGTGCGCGCTGGCAGACGTCTTGCCGGTTTTAGAGTGATCAAACTGCTTCTTCACACCCTCATACGTGACGAAGAAGAGCGCAGCTCCAGGCGCGGAGCCGACGACAGCGCTGCCGATGCCATTGTAGATTCCCCTGAAGCCGCCCGAGGCCCAGAAGCCGGCGGAGGATTGCAGGCGGGTTTTGAGGGTGTCGAGGGGAAAGAGGCTGGTGTCGACTGTTGTGCCTGCTAGGGCGCCTGCCTGGGGTTGTTAGAGGTGGGGTTCTCTTGCATGAGCTGCACGGCTAGCTTTTTCTGGTTCTATGGAGGGCGTACGAGGAGGGAGCGGATGTAGGGCGAGTCAATTATTGCCGGGCGAGGCGTGGAGACGTCCATTGTGGTGTGAATGGGGTGGGAGGGTTCGAATCACATGTAGGAGAGCGGTTGAGAGAGAGGTGGTGCGGCCATTGGGCAGTTGCCCGCGTGAGCTCGAAGTTCGTTCACCGAGCGCATCATGCCAAAAAGTCCGAGCGACATCGGATATCTTGTCAATTATGATGCTTTGAATCCTTCAATTTAATCCAGTCTCTACCTTACATGTATTCTGCTCTGGCCATAGGATACAAAATCAGCTCTATTGTCCAGACAATAAGCGGTGTCATGCAATGAAAAGAAGACTGGATCCAGCAAATCTGGAATCACAACATTCATGTTTGAAGTCCATGAGGTTAATGCGACCCTATCCCTGTTTGCTCCATTGTCACATGTCAGTGATTTCTATGGAACATGTTCATTCACATTGTTTCGATGTGCGCATACTATGTACATACGTACTTCCACACGTGAGGTCATATGTTCAGACGTCGAAGAACAGAGGAGCAGGTGCTGGGTTGAGAGAGCGCACAGGTAGAATAGACTTGACTTCGGTTCATACACTCAACTGCCTTTCAAGTGAAACATGCAATCTGGTTCCGCGAATCGAGCGTCTCGCCCATTTTATTTAACATTCGTATAGTACAAGTGCTGGATGCTTGCGTTGTTCTCCCGCGGCCAGTGATCGCTACCCAACGCAATCGATCAGAGACGCCGTCATCGACCTCTCACTTTGTACTTCATAGCAAAAGCGCCGGCCTCCATGTTACAGCGCGATCTTGTCGCATTTGCATAACGTCCTTCCACCAACTTACCAACCCCTTCGTGCGCCTTGAGAGCCACCGACTTTGCCCAGAACAAGCTCGTTGACGCCTTCGCGACAACCACCGACCTTGCCAGCGGCAGCCAAGATGCTCGCCTCGAATCCTCTAAGAGTGTCGGCCAGCTGCCTCACACTATCTGCGCCAACGTCACGCTGGCCACCTAGACCAGAACGCTGAGCGCCAAGCTGCTGCGCCTGAGCGACTGCAGACTGCTCGATAGTGCCCATGTGGTTCTCAATCTCCGCCAAGTTACCCGAATAGGTGTCGAGCAGCCTGGCCATATCCTGAGTCAGAGGTTGGAAGTAGTTGCCAACGAGGTCAACGTCGTAAGTCTCGTCCCAGGCAGGAGGCTGTGGCTGGCGTCCGCTGTTGGCGGCAGGGTGGTAGATGTACTGGGCGGGCATGCGCAAGTTGTCGATGATGCGAATGCAGCGAGCAATGTCAATCTCGTCTTTCTCGGTGATGTCCTTGTCTTGTTGGACGCCTTGCGCATCCATGGCAAGGCTACGATCAACTTCCTCGAGCTTCTCGCTGATGAGCTCAACATCGGGTCCGAGTGTTGCAAGTTTGCTCTGGTGATTGGGGAGGAAGGCCTCGATTTGCTTGCAGAATTGTTCTTGCTCTGAGATCAACTTGTCAATCTTCTCGATATCCTGCTTTGCTTCGTCTGTCAGATCGTTGAAGCGGGTGGTGTTTCGGACGTTCGACCAGTCGAGTTTGGTGGCTGGTGTTGTAGTTGGCTGAGGTGCTCCGCCTTGGCCTTGGCCCATGGTAAGCCTACCAGTGACAAAGGGCTGGTATTGGGACTGGTGATAACGAGAGGCACCAAGTAGTGATGGTTGGTTAGACTGCTGTGGCTGCGGCTGCTGCTGCTGCTGTTGTTGATTTTGCGCCTGACCTAGGTTGCCAAACAGTGAATTCGATGGCGGCTGTTGAGTGCTGTTACCGAACAGACCGCCAGACGGCTGTTGAGTAGTGGTGTTGCCAAACAGAGAGCCGCCGGTGGCCGGTTTGTTGGGAGCTTGCATGTTGCCAAAGAGTCCTCCTCCTGCTGGCTGTTGGGTAGTCTGAGATGGTTGGGCTCCGCCAAAAAGACCGCCAGTGGCAGGCTTCTGCTCTTGTTGAGTCTGGTTTTGCTGGGTGTTGCCGAACATGCCGCCGGTCGATGGTTGCTGTGTGGTTGCTTGGGTCTGTGACTGCTGGTTGTTGCCAAACAGACTACCGCCGAACAGACTGCTGCCAGCCTGCGGCTGAGATGTTTGGGTGCTGTTGCCAAAAAGGCCACCCCCTTGCTGCGGCTGGGAGCCGCCCGCTGGCTGCTGTGATCCACTTCGTGGTGTTAGCAATTTTCTTGGACCAGGTCCCATCAAATCAGGTCGAATGAAAGGGTTGTTAGGGTCAGCGACAGTCCACTTTTTCTCTGGGTCCAGTTCAGGTCCAACTTCCTGGCGTGTCGGCATTGCTGGTCCGGCAGGTGGCTTCCAATTCGGATTCAGCCATGGAGCATCGTTCTCGGATACTTGACGTTTGTTTCGGTCGATCCATCCCATACGTTTGTGCGAACCACCATTAGACTCTGGCCGATCGTACAGAAGACTCGGACCGGAGTCGAGTTTCGCTGTAGGAGATGGTGGCACCGGCTTCGGGACGACTGGCGCATGAGTTGCAGGTGGTGATGTACGAGTTCCATCCGGCTCAGGCTCGAGTCCGCTTGTCGGCATCTCTGGTCCAGCAGGAGGTTTCCAGTTAGGATCGAGCCACGGTGCTTCGTTGAGACTTGCATCGCGAGTGGTCTGTTTTTCGCGTCCCATATACTTGGCCGTGGTGTTGTTGGATGTTGGTGGCGGAGGCGATGTTTCGGGTTTCCATTCGTTGCGCAATTTTGACGTACCCGCAGTAGCGGTAGGGACATTTTGAAAGAGACTCGATGGACTGATGAAGCTGGGGCCAGACCTTTGGGGATTTTGGGGAGGTGAAATAGAAGGAGAAGAGGGAAAATCATACAATGTGGAGTTGGCTGCGCCAGTGTTGATGCTCAATGAGTTGGAACGGCCGAACATGGCGGCAGATGGCACGAAGCGTCCTGCGCCTCGGAGCACTGGATTTACCATGGCGACGGTCAGCTTTCTCCTCGGTGTATGTGGTGGTGTATGTTGTGATCAGGGAAGAATCGAGGAGGGGACTTACGTCTCTTGAGACTCGTCTAGATACAATAAGCAGAGGTTGCTATTGTCACAATAGCTTCACTGCGAGGCCGTGGTGCAAAACATGTGAGGATTGTGGGGTGGCAATGACAATAGGAAGTGTTTGGCGTGAGGTTGTCTCGATATTCTGCTATTCGCAAGCCCGGCGCAACAACGCGCGAAGTAGCTTTCACGAAAGCGCGTTTTCCCGCCGCCGCTAAACCACCTTAAACGTCGACCCAAGCTTCACCTGCGCAACCACCCACCAACACCACTGCAGTAGCTTCAACCGCACACACACAATCATGGAGGACGAGGAGGACGATCTTTACGGCAGCGCTGCCCCAGAGCAGGCGCCTGAGAATGGCGACGCGCCTGTCAAGGCAGAGCAGATGGACGTGAGCGAGGAATCGGACGAGGACAGCGACGATGTACGGGCCCACCATCGCATACATAGCAAGAAAATCCATCCTAATACACGTGACTGTGCAGGACATTCAAATCACAACTGAGCGCCCAGAAGGCGTAAAAGCAGAATCGGTGTGAGTATTTTCAATCGCATCCCTCTCTTCAATGCATCGATCGGTCTGACCGATCAACATAGCCCACCTCGAGCAACCTCAGCCAAACCGCAAACCGCAGTCCCCGATCGTACAGCCTCAATCGACCCATCACCACCCTCCAAAGCCCTCAAGACCGAGCACGGAAGAACAACAACTCCCGGCGCAACCACAACAACCCTTAAAGGCGCTCCCACCCACGCCGGCAAAGAGGGCAAAGACTACCCTCAAGTCCGCACCAGCGCCGTCAACCTCAACGCGAACCCCACCTGGCCCGGCGCAAACAAACCCATCACCCTCGTCGAAATTGACGCCGACCTAGCTGAGAACTCCAAGCTCTGGCGTCTGCCTGGCACCGACCAGACAGACTTCTTCAACTATGGCTTCGACGAATACACCTGGACGCAGTACTGCTTACGCCAACAGAACATGGCCGGCACCATCGCACAGCAGCGCGACGAGGACATGCAGATGAAAGCCATGCTCGGCGGAGACCCGGCGGGCGGTGGAGGAGGAATGCCAGGCATGCCTGGTGGCGCTCCGCCCGGGATGCCGCCGCCAGATCAGATGATGCAGATGATGATGGCGCAGGGCATGGATCCGAGCAAGATGGACATGAACCAGTTCATGGCGATGATGGGCGGCATGCCTCCCGGCGGCGGAGGACACACACCCCAACCTGGCGGACAAGGCTTTGGTGGACAAGGAGGGTTCGGAGGCCAATCGCCTCATCCTCAAGGCCAATTCCAGCCGCCTTCTGGACCTGGCGGTGGACAAGGTTTCGGAGGAAATATGAACATGGAGGGCATGAGCCCGCAGCAGATTGCCATTATGCAGCAGGAGCAGCAGAATGCTATGGGCGGTCAAGGCGGTGGAGGCAGAGGAAGGGGAGGAAGGAGAGGCAGGGGCGGGTACTACTGATCTATGCTTCGAAGAGAGAAGCAGCTTGATCATCGATCTGCAGGCGTTCACGGCGTTGTAACGATAAAGAAAAAACATTACTAGCCTCCCGGGGAACGGTAGAAGGCTTTCAGCCATGTCATCTGAAGATGATATCAAATGTTGACGAATGAGAATAATTGACTACACACTTGTGCCGGACGACAGGCGAGTTACACTTGATGACATCCCAACTATCTCAGCCATTTCCCTTCTTTTGGTGCAACATTGCCACGTCTGCACAAATGCAAATGGTACACTCACGCCCAAGGCGCCGGCACAAAGTTCTCGTTCCTAATCACTCCGTCCAAAATTGGGTTCCTCTTCACAGGCCCAGACTCTCTTATTCTCTCGACCAAATCCGGCAAGATCTTCTCCAACGTCTCTGCGCATCTCACACCTTCCCTCCCATCATTGGCATTGTGCAGGTCGGCAAAGAACTGCTCTTCGCCTCTGACTCCTCCCATATTCGCAATCCCGACGGGCATCCCTTGCTCTTTTGCCCGCTTGATCAGCCGCCAAGCAGAGTAAGTTGCTAACGAGGAGCCGAGGACTAGCACTCGGCTTGCTTCGTCGACGGCGGTTTCGACTGCCGTTTTCACGGCACCCGGGATCGATTCACCGAACATGATCACTGCTGGCTTAAGGATTCCTGCTGTGGCTTTCGATCCGGGAGTCCAAGCGCCGTCGCTGTCTACATCCACTGTCGTTCCTTCGGGAGGATTGTTGAGGCAGACTTGACACGCTGGGTAGCGGAAGGTGTTGTATTCTACGCCAGGAACGTCGACGTCACCGTCTGGATTTGTTTTGAGGCCTTTCATCCTTCTTTCTACTGGGTTCTCGGTCGAGAGGGCGCCGGATTCGAGCATTTCGGCGAGGAAGTCGGCCCATGCTGGGTTCAGAGTAGATAGGTCTGATTGAAACTGGGCACGGTCGTATTCTGTGCGACATGAAGTGCATACGGTACTTCGAAGGTAGCCGTGCAGTTCGAGTGTGGGTAGGCTTGGATGTGCTTTGGGATGGAAGGAGTCGACGTTTTGTGTGATTACGCTCGACAGTAGACCCAGGTCTCCCAGAGCAGCAACAGCATGGTGGGCTGGATTTGGCTTGCTCCGATTCAGATTTGTCCATCCCAGGAAACTGCGAGCCCAATATCTCTTTCTAGCTTCGTGGTTGGCGCAGAACTCATGGTAGTAAATAGGGCGGTAGGTCTTGTTCAAGGTGTATGTGCCATTACTGCCGCGGTAATCGGCAAGACCACTAGCCACGCTGATTCCAGCGCCAGTGAGGAGAACAGTGCGGCCATTTCCTGTACGGCGAGGATTGTTGGATGTAAGGAAGTTCTGGAGTGCTGCGAGAGCGCCTTCAGACGTGGATGCTGAGGCAGGTATTATTGTTGGCGGTGGCAAAGGCGCAGTGTAAGGAATTCGCATTAACGGCATGCCTGGCACGCTGTTCTATCAATGGCAGGCAACATTTCTCTCGCAAGGGTATACTTTGTAGAACAGATCGCAGGCGAGGCTCAGCCAGGACAAGAATGTCGTCACCAGCGTGGAGTCTGAGCGCACAGGTTTCTGGTGGTGTGTGATTGGCGCGCAAGAGTACGGGCGATCGCGTGTTCCTGCAGCTCGGCACTACTCGCAGATCTGGCTGCTGCCATTGGAATCGGCTGGAGGTAGCCAGCTAGATGCCTGACCTCGCTCGTTCGCCGACTGCGTTGCTGTGTGCTTGTGACGCCGCGTCACGACGTGCCAGGATGATTGATGGCAGCAGCACGGCGCAACCTCGCCCGGCGGCCCTCAGCGCAATGCGCGGTGTGCAGGGCTGATTTCGCGAAATTGGGCGTGTTACAGGAAGGCGGAGGATCCTAGCATGGAAGACGCTTTGGCTCCGTGCTACCAGCCCTGCAGCGTCGAGCCCTCTCGCGTTGGCTTCCTGGCAATCATGCTGCGCGTGCTAATCATATCCTCCAACCGGGTGCGCCCATGCAACCTCACCGCTCGTGCGCCGGCAGCCTGCAGTACATGGCGCGAGCACCGCGAACTGCATGCCATGCGGGCGCCAGGAGCACGGCCTGGTGCCTCGTGATTTCTGCTGTTGCTGCGCAGCGGATGTCGCTGTGCCTGCCGGTGATTCGATTCGCATCGTGACGCAACATCGAGTGGTCGATCGAGACGGCGTGCGAGGGCGGCTATGCCGTGGCCAGATGGCCTGGGTATATGTGTTGGGGCTCATCCGCCTCTGCTGCTGCGAAGGTAAGACTTGGTATAGCTCTCTGTTCGTTATCTTTATACTAGCATTGACAACATGCCTATGACACGGAAGGCGCGGCCGCAGTCCGCTCGCCTGGACATACTGGCCATGATGACGGCGGGTGGCAGCGGTGACAAGCAGAGGCCAGCATCACCGGCGGACTCACTGTCGCCATGCCGCGAAGACTTTGCCTTCCACGCAAGCAAGATGCCGCGGTCGGCGGGAGAATACGACCGCGACAGCGAACAAGCACACATTGCTACTGGAGACGAGGATGGCCAGCACCACCGCCGAAGTGCCTCGAGCACCGGGCCGGACGACGACGATTGGTTTGTGAGCGAGCCGGCGTGCCCACCGCAGTCCGGGAAGTCGCAGGCGCACCAAACGAGCACAACACCTTCCGTGCAAACGCCCACCAGCCAGCAGCAGAAGCAGCAGCAGCAGCTCGTCGCCCACGTGTGCTCGCCCAAACAATCGACCTTTCCTGCCGCTCGCTCGCACACCTCACTCCCCGCTCCATTGCCACGTTGTCTGCTCTCGCGCTCTCCTCGCCCAAGCACTCTATCCGTCGATGAGACCAACGGCGCTTCCACCCTACCCGCCTATGAACTGAAGCAGGCTATCAAAGAGGCCGGTCCCGCCAACGATACCTTGCAACCCGTTGCATGCAACTCGCCACCATCTTCACCAGAGAGAGGCCGACCTCGCCATCGACGATCGCCAGCGCAATTGACTCGCCCTAGCTTCGATAACATGGGAAACCAGCACTCGCATCATGAGCCGACTGACGATGGCGCATTCGATCAAGCCGACGATCGCTCGGCACGTAGCGTCCTGCGGGCCTCGCGACTCAAAGCTGCCAGGCTTCCTCGACGAAGCTCGATGAATGTTTTCAAGCGCCTGGACAGCAAGTCTCCTCTGCCAGCCGATCTCAGTGGGACGGTCATTGAGGTGCCGAGAGCAGCCACAGCGCCCAACCTCGACGACATGGCCGACGACGACCAGACTGAAGATGAGGACCGTGAACGCACCAGAGCCAGACATGCGCATCGCCACTCAGCGCCTTCGCCTTCAATTCCAATGCATCCTGCATCTCCCACGGCAACCTTGACAGAAGAAAGCGCAGCCAGACCGCTGAGCGCCACTGGCACCATCACAGATCGACGACGCAATACTGAAGTCGAGGGCTCTGTAGATGAAGAGTCGCCACTACACTTGCGCATCTCGGCACTATCGCCTACACTCCCCGCGCCTTCGCCTATTCCAGAAGACAGCCCTCACAAGTATGGTCTCAAAGACCGCATGGACACTCCAGAAGCAAATACTCCGCCGCCGCCGGATGCAGAGCTCGCCAAAGCTCGGCGCCGTAGCAGCGGCCTGGCGATATTCAATGTAGGCATTTGCTTGCCACCACTCTTTGCTGTGAAAGTAGATCTGACATTTACCTCAGGAAGCCAAAACCCTTCAATCCGCATCCTCATTTCTCAACGGTTTAAGTACCGCTCGTCGTCGCGCCGAGTCTCGAGCTCAGTCCCGCAATGCAACTGACAACACTGAAAGTACCATCGGTACTACCTACACCTCGAATTACCAACCAAGCCACAACGGCAGTCAACTTTCTTACAACCTACCCGCGTCCGCCACCACCTCGACAATCCACCCATACTCTTCCATCTCCCACGCCGCATTGCCACACATAGCCTCGGAAGCAGATCTCGACCTCAGCATTGACACGACCAACCGCAATCTTGGGCACTGCTTCAAGTCGTCGGGTTACGCCTACGCACCACCATTGTCTATCACTCAGCTCAAGTGCTATCGCTCGCATCATCGTCTTCTGCCTTCACGCAACAAGCACGCACCAGTGGAATGCGCAGTCTGCCATGCTGATGACGAGAATCAACATTGGAGCTGCGGCTGGTGCGCTCTCAGAATGTGCGGAGGCTGCCGCAAAACCTTCGAAGCAGCCGGTGTCCCAGGACTCAGAGAGCGAGTGAGGGCCGGTGAGATGGTTGGATGCTGAGATCCCGTCTTGGTTCCGTGACAGCACGACCTCGTCACCCACGTTGATTTCCTTTGCACCTCCTTCCCTACTTCTCCTTCTTCCACCTCACATCCTTGTACAGTTTGTTGGCAGAACCAACAACAACGTCGCACCTTTTCATTTCCTTCACAGCAAGTCCAGAGATACCAGCGCCAACATGCGGCGCGAGCGGCCGCTCAAAGGTCATAAAAGAGATAGGCACACAGGACTAAAAGCAGATTACACCGCATTCTGGCAGGGCCAGCAGCAGGAAAGCGTTTTATCTAGTCTACATACACCATCGAATCTCGTATTTTCGAGCTTATATAGCCAACATGTATACAACAATGACACCGTCTATTTCGTCCAACTGTCAAAAGTGACGCCATGATGTAGACATGAAAGCCACTCGCAATCTCTGAGGGCGAGACGTGCTTTAGAGCGACATGCTGCACGACTCGTGTGTAGCGAAGTGAGCTCTATTCGATGCCGACCAGTCCGCCAGATCTCGCAGTATTACAAGGCAAAGTAATTGGCCTGGAGAATGAAAAAGGAAATCCAATTGAATATTGCCAGTCGTAGAGTACCGGGACCTCCAAGGAAGAAGAAAGAAAAAAAAAACCAGATAAAACCCGTCTCATGCCCGATCACCTTCCATGTACACGACCCAGCGTCTTCACCGAGGAGAAAACAAAACAAGAATGAGATGCCCGTCAACTAGCTCAGCCCATAACCTCCTGCTCCTGTCCTCCACCGCCTCCCGTGAGATTCCCCATGAAATCCCTGTACCTAAACACCTCGCCTTTGCCTTTCGCCGCATTCAGCCCTTTCGCGCCAAAAGCTCTCCGGCCGACGAATTCGCCGAGCACGCCGTCGATTTCGCTCTCAGACATGCGGTAATCCTCTTCTCCCGGCTCCGGTCCGGTTTTGAGCAACGCCTCGCGCAATTCGCGGGCATCAATCTGACCGCTGTCGTCGATGTCGAAAGCTGCAAAAGCTGCGAGGAGTTCGTCGGGCGGTGAAAGTTGGGCGAGAGGAGAGGAGAGTGTGTCGAGGTAGGTTGCTAGGTTTAGGCCGGCTGTGTGAGGAGGCGGGAAGTGCGAGACCAGCTGCGCTGGTGTCGGAGCCGGGAGGCCGATCTGTTGAAGGGTTTCGGGCAGGGAGGTGGGTGTTATGCTGCCTGTTGCTGAGGGGTCGAGGATCTCAAAGCTGGAGCGCAGGGCGTGCAGGAGCGTTGGCGGGAGGGAGGTGTAGGCGCTGGCACCGCGGACGGGAGCTGCTGGGCGTGTTGGACGGAGGGTTGGATTTTGATTGGGCGAACCTGAGCCGTGGGAGGATGTCTTGTTGGTGTTGAAGTTCGGTTGGCGCAGGGTAGCGATGGAGGAGGATGTGGGTATACGCTGGGCTTGTGGTCGTGATGGGACTGGCAGATTTATAGTCGGTTGGTCGCGCACTGGAGGCGGACGCATGCCATCCAACGGAGAGGGAGACTCTGGCTCGGGCGAGTCGGGCACCTCGACGTGAGAGAGGCGGCGGGTTGGTGATGCCGCTGGTGACCCTAGCCTTTCCATGCCGGCTTCGCTACCACTCTCTACTCTTGCTTGCTTGTGCATATTCACACTCCTCAGCGGCGGTCCGAAAGTACTCGGTGGGCGAGCGAGTGGGCTCGAAGGTCTTTCTGAGGCCTGACTGGTGATTTGGCTCGGTCTACGGACAAACGGCGAGGCCTTCTCTGGCGAAAGGGAGCCCATTCTGAGCGGCGAGCCTGCTGTTGATGACTTTGTAGGCGAGCTGGTAGGTGTTGTCTCTCTTTGACCGGCGTGGGAGTTTTGCCTGCGGAATGGCGACTGGCGCACGCTGCCTGTGTCCGACCCAGTGGGTGATAGTGTTGATGCTCGGAATGTAGACTATGAAGGCTGTTAGCAAATGCTCACAGTGTCCAGGGTCGACAGGGCGTGTACACACCATGCTGGCGGATGTCTCTTGTTATGCGGATCGCAATATGCGCTGCTGCTTACGGTTCAATATCACCGTCTGTATTATCGCGGTTTAACGTGAGACGTGACGACGTACACAAACACTCATGGCGGGGGGCAACCAGCCTCGCTACCGATGCAGCGGTCCGACGTGCCGAACCTTATCAGCAACGCTACCCTGAATAGGCAACACATCAACATACAGCGTCATCTGAAAATAGGCACTTCGATATTGAAGCATTCCAAGAGCAGACCAATAGGCGCGGCCGGCGCATCTAGCGTATCCTATTGAAAACATGTCACAGGGCACACCCACCAGAGGTAACATACTCACGGATGTATTGCGTGGATGCCATGCTAATATGGAAGCAGACGGTAGAATTGAACGGCATCTTATGCGACAGAGAGGAGCTGGGTGAGCACGTCCGCTCTCAAACATCCTTTTCGACATAAGCTAAACAGACCCCAGTGTACGGAATATCACGGCAGATTTTGGCTTCTCTATTTCATTTCCTACTGTGCCCAGTGCGCCTCAATTCGCACAAGCACAGTTACCTACCGAGCCTCCTACGAAACGGCGCAGAACCAACGAAAGTGTCTCGCCAAAAAGAAGCACAAATAGCACACTTGCCAGAGCAGAGGAGGGTATCTCAATATCGGCGGTGTCATCGGAGTCGCTACCGGAGCGCATCGTTGCGCAGCTCGAAAGAAGTTCCGCGCATTCATGTCGTGAGGAGAAGGAAGCGGCGAAAGAAGATCTTGTTACGACACAGTCTACAAAGCCTACCAAGAAGCCTGCAAAGTGTCGGCGGAAGTTGTGCTTGGACGATGAGGCGAAGGAACAAGAGCGTCATGAAAACGGTGCATTGCAAGCCGGCGGACTGGAGGACACATTTATATTCGGCTTGAAATCAAAGCAACAACGACCGAAACGAAAGCCCCAGGTGGTACATCTCTCGGAAAACCCGGAGCATACCAAAGAACCCTTGCCACCAAAAGTGAAACGAACAACAAAGGCCATCAAAGAGACAGAAAACAAGCCTATATCGCAACCCGTTGAAGAGCTTCCTGCGAAGCTGGACGTACTTCAAAATGCGGAGAAAGCTGCAAGGAAGAAGCCTGCTGCCAAGAGGCGTACTGCGACAACAATAGCTAAGAAAGACCAGTCTAAGGACACGCCAGAGGCAGACACCATGTGTGACAATTCGAGAAAATCGACATCGACGGCTGCAATGATAATTGACTCGACCGAAAAGAAGACGAACGTGAAACCTGAGCCAATAAAGAGGCAGTCTGTGAAGGCAAAGGCAGCACCTCGAAAAGCCAATAAGCGGACTCTAGATGAAGCTCTGGCTAATGTTGGAGATGTAAACGCTGCCGCGCCAGAGAAAGCGTCTAAGAGGCCTAGACGACAGGCAGCTATCAGTGCTATCGAGAAAGTCACATTGAGCTACGAAGAAGACCTAGTACCTGTGGACAAGCTCAGACGAGCACCGGAACTTGAGGTCAAACCAAGGAGATCAAGAAAGGCGGCTGTCCCTGAAGGCCTTCTCGTCGCGGAACATTCTTCCGCTATTCTATCAGTTCTGCAGGAGAATCGCAAATGTGAAGAGGTGGAGATTGCACCATCAGAGCCACAGCCTAAGAAGCGTGCCCGAAAGAAGGCTTCAGAGCTCAACGATGACAAATCGACGGAGAGTGCAGATGCAGTCGGACAACAAACAGTAGAATACGACTCTTCTGCCAGAGAAAAGGAGAATGGGATAGAGGCGAATGAATCACATTTGAAACCGCCAACAGCCAGGAGAGGTCGGAAACAAGGTGCTAAAGCTGCAAAAGCGAGTGCTGCTACTGCAAATGTGGTCTCGGCCGTGGAAGACCTTGCCAGCGTCGAAGTCAATACTGCACAAAACGCACCAATTGAACCTGGGAAACACCTTGGAGAAAACCATACGGCAAAAGACCCTGATACAAGCATTACAGACCCAAAATCTAAGGGCAAGGCATCCAAGGGTACCAAGGAGGCTGGCAAGGACTCGACTGCAAAGCCGCCAGCAAAGACACGCCGTGCACTCGCCAACTTCGACAGTAACATCGTCAGACGCCCTTCGGCAGCGGAATCGAAGATATCAGATCAGTCTGCTAGTCCCCCGACGAAACAGCAAAGCAAACAGCCTGAAGTAGAAATCCGGTCTCAACCACAGGCTAAACCTCGCGGCCGCCCTAGAAAGGCACAGCCTGCTCAGCAGTCTATCACGTCGCCCAACGACGACCCGCCTCCAAGCACGTCTACAACCCCAAAGAAACGCCACAAGATATCAGCAAACGAAGATCTCGACTGGCTCTTCGAAGATCACTCGACTCGAGGCGCACGTCCCGTCGTCGCCGCCGCCGCCGGCGGCGGCACCCACCTACGGCAGCCAAAGCCCAAGGCTCTTCCCCGACGGAAGGAAACCGTCGCCGCGAGTGGGAAAGAGGTGGACTTGGATGATTTGCTCGAAAGCATCGCTGGCTTTTCCGGGAAGCTATTGACGGGCCAACGTGCACGTGGAGTTGTCACTAAATAGCGGTGTTAGACGGCCTGCCGAGGCTTTTATTTGGACCCGAGAGCTGACTCGAGGACCAAACTCGGCACGCGCTGGGCATTCACATACTTCAATATTACTGCATTGAGATACTGCTGTATACAAGACGTCAGATGGATGTGTAAGTTTGACGGCTTGTTGGCCTGCTTTGTCAAATAACTTTGTTATGATGGTGTGGCTCTTGACAACTTTCGCGTGTACATGTATTTTGTCTGGTCGAGGATGTGACGAAATGTCGCCTGTGCGCTGATACTTCAGGCGATGTGAAGGATAATCGATTGTGATGATGGACACGTGCGCCATTGTTGGGTGAATGGCACTTGCTTCAATAAGATGTGTGCAGTCGACGATATGATGATCTTTAGCAAGGTGGATGGCTCGGCATGCTTGCTACGCGAAATGCTCTTGCCGTCATTGTTCGTTACGGTACGATATACGAGGCACAAGCTCCGGTCCACGTTGTGGTAACGTTGTACAGGTACCGGGCGTGTGCAGGGGTGAACCCTCTTCGGTGATCGGTTGCGGCCGGTAATTGCTGTGTTGCTGACCTCACGTCTAGTCTGCCCTGAGTTGATGCCCAATACCCGGGTTGAGAAACTTAGACTCGTGACTTGCTCATGGCGGTGCAAACAATCGAACAAACGCCATGCTGATACTGTAGCAAGCCCTACCATGCAATGTCAACCCATCGCCCGGAATCATGCTTCCATCACGCACACGTGTCGCACGGGCAGGCACCAGGCGGCCGGCTGACTCTACACGCATTTCACTTTTCGGCAACAGACCTTAATCTCCACCTCCAAAAGAGCGGGTGATGGACTTCTTACGCCATCGTCTGAAGTCCAGCTGATCACGTCTAACGCCTGCAGCGTTAAAGTCTATCTTTCAAGTGTGAAAGTCAACGCTCCATTCCACAAAGTTACGAGCGTTCGCCATATCGATCCGAGTCCAACAGAAACGCGGCTGCTTCTGATTATCAGTATGACTCGTCACATTCATGACCTTGGTTGCTTCCGACCGCCCTGTCTTCCAGACTAGGTTTTTGAACCCTCGACCCTCAACTACCGCCATATCGCATTATTCAATTCGCTTGAGGAGTCTTCCTTACGGAGAGCGTGAAGAGCCGACACAACCGGAGACCGGACTCAAACTCCGGGGCTCAGCCCCCGTCTGCTCTCGATGACTTATCTACTTAGTAACGTCTCCCAACCCAAACAGACAAGTCAAACACTATTCAAAACCTTCACGCGCGCAATCGCACTGCCACGCACTTGGTAGCGATGTTCGCGGCATGTCTGGGCGGCGATTTCTCGTTGCCGCTATGCCGGAGGCGTTTTTCCTCCATCACTCAAGTCTTGAAAAAGCCCTAGGGTACGCACGAGCTAAACACCCTGTCATCGAGAAGCATCGCAATTTCACTTCGCACTTGCAGCTGCCTTATCACTTCGTATTAACTACAGGCTCGTAGGAAAATTCTACAGTCCAAACGACAACATAAGTCAAGAGATACTCGAGAGCTCTCCAGACTCGTCAAACTGATACTCGAAGCCTGTCCCAAAACGGACAGAGAAAAGGGAGCGGAATCATACGCGCGCATACGAGCGGCACACACGACGCCTACAAAAGCCTTCCGCCATCGAGTACCTTTGCTCTCCATCTCTCCAAAACTCTCCTACCCACATCGCCAAACCCACAAGCACAAAACTCTCCCGACTCACTCTCTCTCTTATGCTTCAAGCCATTCTACAGGATAGGACAACAACGTGGCTGGAGGACCACTATGATTATAGCACTTCGGCTCGCTCGCCGAGGCCTCTTGTGCCGCCTCATCGGCCCTCAACCGGTCACCTTATGATCCTCGACAGTAGTTTTAGTATCTCCTTCACGGACAGTCCCCCGACGGATAGCTTCCGCTTACCGTGCGAGTCGGTGCGCCAGGCGATTCTTCTACTACGAATGCTATACGTCCTGATTTGGTCTTTGCCCATACCGAAGCTTGCAGATCTGTCCCGTGGCATAGAGCGTCACGGAGATCGTCCGGTCCATCGTCTTGCGCGGGTTTAATCACGATCCAAAAAGACTCCTACGTTGGGCCTCGACACCTGCTATATGTGGTTTGGTGGTGTTTCGGTTAGTGGTTTCAACTGCTACTTTGTTGCCTTTTGCAACGGCTGGGCGCCGGAGCCAACTTTGTTTTGTACGTGATTGCCTCTCCTCTGTGATTTTTAGTGTGACGACGTCGCGCGTGTGACTCTTGTGCCTCTAGGCCTAGACTCGGGGATTCTTCGAAACGAAGGCCGCGAACGAAGGTGGCTTCAGTACTATCTTCGATGATTGCTAGCATGCGTCGGGCAGGTCCGTTACCTGTCACGAGCGACAAGACAGCGTTTTTTGTTGATCCCTCAGTGGTCATAAGCATTCGACTGCTTCATCGATTGGTCCTTCGACTGGGCAAGAGACCCATGCGGGAGAGTGCTCTGCAGTATGCTACCTCCTAGCGGTCAAGGAGATGACTCCGCCTCACCTCCATTGTGGGAGGATGTCGGCTCCGATCACGTTCATGTCGGACTCGGGTGCGAGTGATGTACACGTCTCAGCCAAAGGTGGTATGGGCGAAAGATCAACGTGCAGGCCGCTTAGCCAAACCGGCAATACTCACAGTGGCAGGGTACACATACTTTTTGTGTGATAAGGTAGGGATAGGCTCCTTGGTCCATTATGGCAAAAACTAAGTATTGTTACATTAAGTACAGTCTATATGATAATTTGTATGCGGTAGTAATGCGCGGTAGGCAATTAAAACAAGAACCAATCAGCTCTGCAGTGGGGTATCTTTTTCTCCGAGTGTACAATCTTGGAACAGCGCCTTCTCCCACTCTTCCGACAAAAGAAATCAGGGAAACAGGGAAACAGAAACAAGAGTCCCTCAAGAACGTTCCCACAGCATGAAAACTTTCCAACAACGGGGTTTCAACAAAAGGGTATCTTCGAATCTCCTTTAACCATCAAGGTCTCTCTTAACTCCAGCATTGGAGGAGAACCAATAAACATCGGGAAATGTATTAGCTTTTTCTTATTCGTCTTCTTTTGGACAAAGGAAATTGTAAGTGATTTTAGCCACTCCGTTGACCGGACTCGTGGATTCTCGCTTTTGCTTTTCCGAACGCCGTTGCACGTGTGGAGGAGCTAAGACTGAGTCCGCGGAGGCTGGCCGTGGCGTGCAGCATAGGGGTTCCACGGCCCAGTCTGAGGCGGCGCCTGCATCAAGGTGGACGAGCCAAGATGTTGTGATGGCTGTGGTGGTGGAGGCAAGTGTGAGGAGCCGGACGGCGCCCCGCCGCCCAGCGGCGAAGGCAATGTCGAAGAGCCTGGGAAGTATTGCTGTGGCGCAAGAGGCGTCCTCGCGTAATGCGGGCCAGCGAAGCCTGGCGTAGTCGGTTGACCGGACATTTGCGCCGAAGGCGGTGGAGGTGGTGGCAGTGAGTGCACAGAAGTCCGTCGCCGGACGTTACGGCCTTGCTCTGGGCTGCGTGGTGCAAATTGCTCGGGTCCAGACATGTATCCTGCACTTCCACTTGTGCTCATTGCGCTCGTGATGGTAGAGGATCGACGGTGTCGTGGTGATTGCGGGCGCGGAAAGTGGCGGTCGCCACCAGGTACTTGCAATAGAACGCCGGCCAGATAGTCTCGCTCGCGTTTGTAGAAATCAGCATCGTCAGCCGCTGCTTTCAAGCGCTGCTCGAGTTTCGAGATGGTAGTCGATGACTCTCTTTCTTTTTCCTTGCGGCGCTGCCTGAAGCGAGCACTCGCACCAGCGTTGCGTTTTCGCTTCTCATCTGCAACTTTCGACGCTGCTTGGACGTCAACCGGGAGTTGCACCGTGCCAGCGGTTGTTTCGAGCGTCATCATCTGGTACACATTCTGCCCAGAAGCTGACGAAATAGGAATGCCCATGGGTCTTTGACGCTCGTCTAGTCCGCCTGCTTGACTGAAGCTCGAATATGTCGTGCTGGGACTCGCGCTTGAAGACGGACCTCGGTTGATACGAGCTCCACCGAGGCTTGCTCTTCTAGACGGGTTTGCATATTCGCCTTGTGGAGCCGAAAACTCGGATAGAGGACGGGATACGGCAGGCGGAGTCGGGAAGCTTTGCGCACCAGGTTCAATGGTGTAGCTCCTTGTACGTGGCGATGTCGGGAAAGGAGATTTGAGCGCAGAAATGGTTCCAGTGGGTGGGTGGAAAGACTGGTACGCGGGAGGTCGTTGAAGTCCAGGCGACCTTGGAGTGATGGTCGGCCGGTTGTGGGCGAGTTGTGGTGTCGAACCATGCGGTCTGGAAGGCGTTTCGGAATTGACTCCAGGCTTTCCTGACTGCACGTTGGTGATGAGGGGCGGAAGGGATGAAACAGATGAAGGCGGTGAGTCTAATTGATCTGCCTTTCGCCTCTGGCCACGCGGTTGCTCCTGCTCTGTCGAGGGATTCAGGATCGATGGCAATCCAACCGATCGTGGAGGAGGAAAGCTCCCTGAAGTCACGTTGGTCGCCTGAGGTAGAGGAGGGAGCTGGATTCCAGTTTGTGTTTGAGGTGGTCTGGTTGCGTCTGGGGTAATCTGCGGCAAGGTCGTCGGCATTCCTTGTTGGCCATGGTTGGAGATGTGCGCTGAAGAAGTCGAAGGACGTCCAGCGTCAAACTCCAGTCTGTTTGAACTTCCCTGCAGACCACGATCACCGGTCTGCTTGGACATGAAGTCCTTCCCGTAGAACCCTTCGCTGCCGCTTTTCTCCGACCATGAGCGAACGAGCTCGGGTCTGGAGGCGTGGCGACTGTTGTTGAATCGATATGCCGCGCCGACGGTCGACTCAAAACGTGGTGAGCAGTGGTCAGACAAGGGCGCGGATCGATCGTAAGCAAAGGGTCCCCGGTGAAGGCTTTGGATATCGGTGGCAGCCACGTTGGCTGATGACGTTAACAGCTCTCTCGTCCGATACGGACAAGGAGCTTATGTACAGGTCGTGTAGGCGCCGCTCTCCAGTAGCGACGATTAACAGTGTGAATGATGACGATCAGATGAGTGTCAAAGCAAGCATGTCGAATCAGGAAGTGGTGATCACGTCGAGTGTGAAGACAGTGGCAGGGTGGGCACGGCAACTGTTGATCGTTCGGGGAATTGGCAAAGGATTGCAAGCTGATGGGCTTGGAAAAGGCGCGGTTGTCGAGATTAGAAGACCTATAGGAGGGCGAGGGAGGATTGAAAGACGGGTAATGGGCCGCCCGCGCCCGGGACGTGGCCAGTAGTTATACCAGAGCGGTGTGATGGCAGACTCACGGACAGACCCTCCGTCAAGCCAAGGGTAAAGGCCTATGTCAGGTTTGTTTGGGTTAGGCGGGTCGTGGTTCTTTAGCGTGCGCGAGAGCCAGCTGAGGACCGAACCAGCGACATGGGTCGCAAAGCATGGCGGCACCACTTCGTGTGCCCCGGGCCCGGGCAGGCACACAGCAGGGAGACTTCGCTGGGGTCTGTCTACCAGGGCCGCGGGGGCCGGGATGAGGTGTTCCATCATCGCGGGCATGCATCGCAGGCAGCTTAGCCTTGGGCATGGGCATCGTCACTCACGAGCGGCGCAGATCTACTGCTGCTGGCCCTCTGCCGCTAGCGATCGCAGGCACGACGTGCTTCCTTCTGACGACACGCTGCCCTAAGGCACGACTCGACTCGAGCCTGTCAGCGGTCAAGCGGCGCGAGCGTCGCTGTCAGGCCTGCGAGTCAGCGCGGGCAGAGCGGTCGGTGGAGGCCAGCACGACATCGCGGACTGCCGGTGCTGTCGTTGTCGTCGTCGTCGCAGGCTGGCTCCACGCACGCGAGCCTCATGCAGCAGATAATCGCCGAGCGCGATGGACGCGACTCGCGGGCATGCGCGCCGTTGCGGTGGATGGGTGGAAGGTGGATGCGTGCCACCGTGGTGCGCGGTGGGGATCAGACCGCCCCAATCCGCCGCCTCGGGATTGGCAGGCGGTTCGTACGGTTGCTAGTCGCTAGCAGTATCATCAGGGTACAGCAGACTCGCGCGCAGATGCCGGCCCAGGTGGCTTGCGGCAGTGGAGAGGAACGAGGGAACAGGCAGCGCTGGCATCATCTTAGCGTGCCAGAGCGGTGGCCGAACCGCCAGCACGAGCCGCAGGAGCCAGAGCAAAGCCTAATCTCTGCCTGCGTGAGTGACTTTTGTGCCATAGGCTGCAACGAGTCGCTTTTTCCTGGCGATGTGCGCAGCGCCGCACACGTCGGCCACGCTCTATATCATGTGTGTCATCCGCCCGCCCTCGTCGCTGCGGCGCGGTATAGGCCTCGGCTGCCCGTCTCGCGCCAGCGTGGGATCGCGCAGACGCATGGCGGATTCGGTGAGATGACTTGCCTCATCTTGAAGTCGCGGTACCCTGCACTTGGGCGGCGGCAGCCGGTGGTATTGCTTCTGCTGCGCCTCAAGGATTGACAATCCATGATACCGTGGTGCCACTACAGCGCTGCTCTGGGCCAGCCACAGCGACCGTGAGCCAATTTGCTTTGGCGTGCAGCACAGCAAGATCAGCACTGCTAGCAGAAGGATGTGCCGGAGCCCATGCACTCTGCCTGTTGCAATATCACCTGCACACCCTTTCACGTCCCCACGGCGAAGCGGCATTGCGGCGCGGTCTAGGGAGGTCTATGGTTGCGGCTAACGGGGTGATGGGTGATGGCCTCGCTTCTTCCGCGTTCGCGCTTCCCAAAGGCCAGCGAGGTTGGGCATCAGTCACTTGAGCGGCACACGATGGCCACGAATGACCGAGCGATGATACGCGTGCGTGCAGTATACGCTGATGCAGCATCCTGATCCGCAAGCCACATTCGCTGTCGCCTGCGAGACGGCAGCCGCCCTCGTGGCCAAGGCGTGAGGAACAACAGACGTGCACGCTTCATGGAGTGGGATGAAAGGGGTGACGGCATCGGCGACGGGTAGGCTACGTCGCGGTCCGTGAAGAAACAATGGCATATGGCATGTGCCGCGGTGTGTGTGAGCGGTGACGGCCGCAACGGTTGCTGAAACGAACCGGGGACGCAATCCGTCAAGCTGCAAGTGCAATTGGCAGCCTCGCCGGCGGGCTACATGCATGAAAGTGTGATCATGTGCTCTCGCCGGCGGCAAGACGTACCAACATGCTGCTGTAGCGTTGAAATAACGCTGAGGCTGGTGAGGTCGCACACCCACGCCACGCTGGACAACGCATACACAGCCTTCGCCTGTTTTCTTTTTCGCCATTGGCTGGCCGTGCTCGAATTTTCGCTGACCCGTGTAGGGCTACTCCGAGTCTGGCCATGGCGTCAGTGTTAGCTGCATGCATGCACGCACTGTATGCGATGCTGTCACGTCTCGTCACGATCTCGCGCCGGCGGTATAATACAGCGCAATGCGCCGGGTGCCCTCTGCTCATACACGAGATTGATTGCATCGTTTCACCCCTCGACCATCGCCATCTGGCAGGCCGATCTGCCAGCCCTCGTGCGAGTTTCCTCCTAGCACCGTCCTCAAACCATTGCACGTTAGCACTTCGCGGCCGCCAGGCTGATCTCAAACGGGTAGGTGGCACCTCGGTAATCTCCACGCCCGCCATAACACGCTCGTGTCCCGGTTCTAGCGCGCCAAACCAGCACCACGCCCGAGCTCGTAAGCCTTCTGGAAGCACGAGCTAGCAGCGGAGCTGCTGCCGCAATGACGGCGGCGCACGTGGTTGAACTCAAAGGCAGGCGCCATATTCAGGTCTCAACACATGGGTACCCGGCTCCGTCACACCATCGCACCCAGCCAGGCACGACTTCAGCCTTAGGGCCTCGAGGGAAATGAGGTGTCGCAGCGCTCAACGGCGACGTGATCTCGTTTGCGTGTGCCCGGGGCTTCTGCGCCTTCTAGCGCCAGCGAGATGACGCTCGCCTCGCGTGCGTCAAATTGCGCTCACGTGCCCTGGGTGCTATATTTGCGGCGGCCAGAAGGAAGGCAAGGACCTTCGCGAGCGCGCCAGACGTTGATCGCAATGAGATTCGTGAAGGGCCGCCTGGCGGCGCGCCTGAGTGTTGGTGCTGCAAACAGCCGCGCAAGTGTGCGCGACGTGGCTCAATCAGCGAGTAGTGTAGCATTTCGCTTGCGCCGAGCCAGCAGCACAGCTGCAGCTCACCGTTCCTGCGCCTTCTCGTCTCGAATCGTATATGACGGGCTGTGGTATGGTCAGGGTTTGGTCGTGGCTGCATGCAGCGGGGATGTAGGAGACGGCAATGATCCTAGGCGCCGTCCACGTGTTAGGGAGGCTTGCCGCGCCCGTCATCGCTGGGTTGACCTGCATGAGGTGCGCCATCATTGCTCCGCACATACGATCTCCCTCGGTAGGGCTTGCAATAAACCTCCAATAACCTCGCAGCCACCCGCGAGCCTTCTCATGCGCTGCTTCGGACGGTGGGACGGATGTGACAGGCGCTGCGTGTCCAGCAATTCCAGATCTCACAAAGCTTCTGAAGCCAGACGCAAGGCCGACGAAGCCATCACACATACACATGCGAAGACAGCGCCACTGACGCGAGGTACGAATCTTCGAATGCAGCCGGCAGAAGGCTGTTGAGGGCGCGCGCCATGGCTGTCGTAGGATGGACGCCTTCCAGCCAGTTCCGGCGCCATGCCATCCCTGCGACATGTTTAGGCTGGGGAAGTATGCAAGCATGCTGCCTCCAGCGCCGCGGATATATTGCTGCTTACAGAGCACACGCCTTCCAGTAGCATGGGCGAATGTCACTCCAAGCGACATGTACCAAGCCAGTTGGAGAGACGGGTGTGCGACGTGTCCCACATTAGATTCCCAAGCGAGAAGTCTCCACCTGCCACGAGTTCGCGATGCAGGCAGCCGGCGAACCGGCAGATGTTGGGTTTCCTGCGCCTAGCATGCGCTTATGTGCATGGAGCGACGTATATCATATTCCAAATATACGCATGCATTCTGGCAAGTAACAATAACGTTGAGCGAAAGAAGCGAGCATCGTGCATGTACACGATAATCGGCGTAGGATTCTAGCGAAAACAGAGGCAATGAGGCATCATGCTTTTCCTCACGGACGATGCGTCGATGCATGCGAAGAGCGACGGCTGGGCCTCTCACGTGGCATGACTTTAAGCAGACGTCAGCTCCCCATCCTGCCGATGTGGCACTAATTAATGCCGCCCTAATGGACGAGATGATCTCCAAACTCATGAGACTCCATCATGTATTGACTAGGTACAGGCTTCTTACGCGCACTCGCAACCTGCAGTCACGTTCCTGGAAGTTTCATCCGATCATGGCAATGGGCCTGGGATCTGGGACAACGCAGATCATGCCAACAGCAATCCCATATAGCTATTTTTCGCAACTATGTTTCGGCGAGGCGCATAAGATGCTGTGTTGGTAGATATCGACCCTGGAATCGCAATCTCAGGCCCTTCGGGCAACGATGTCACGCCCAACTCGGTGTGACATGTTCGTATTTTGCGACTTGTCTCTCCCTATAGTACGACAGCGCATTGGTTCCCCAACGCAGCGCACCTTGGGTCACAGGACGAGACAAATATGCGCATCCCATGCAGCGCTCACCCGCTACCAGCCCCTCGGGTCGGGTGGCACGACGTGAACCACCGCCCACACCCACGAGCGCGGGTACACATAACACAAGACCGCAGCTGCGGCCGTATGCGTGCATGCACGCGTGTCCGTTGCACGACAATCTTGCGTGCGCTCTCGGAAACGCGTGCAGCTGTCACCTCGGGATGCGCAAATAGCGAGCTGCCACGACCGACCAAGCGAGCTGTAGCGTGCAGCGAACCGCAGGATCGACTTGCGCTACACTCATTTGTCGATGTGCGGCGGCACGCCGGTCGGCGCCTCTCGTGTGTTGTGCATCAGCTGGTATACCGGCTCTGAACCGACATATAACACACCACTAAATTGTTCCTCCGAGCAGAGGCGTGATGCCATGCATGTAGGAGCTGGCGTAATGACGCTAGGGGGTGATCTCGGCGCCTATCTGTGTGTGATATGTTGAGTCCCACGCTGACAACTCCCACCCTCTGCAGTGGGATGTCACGACCACAGTGGGATAGTACGAGTATAGTGCAAGCCTCCAAATCACCATCAACACGGCCATTGTCTTCAATCGTCGCATTCATCTGGTTCACGTGGCGGTTTCATTGCTTGGGAAGAGCAGAGCCTCGTCCCCGCCAAACCGAGCAATACCGACATCCCACCGGATCTGCAGGCATGGCCAAATGCATCGTGAGCAATAAAGAAGCAGACGTTATAGGCCAGCTATTGGCTCGATCGAGGCAACATGGAGTGACGATGACCTCAAGGCACAGGTGCTGCATCAAGCTCGATTTCATGTCGCAGACTTGGATTGACCATTGTGTCCAGCCTGCTCCGTCGTGTTGAACGCCAATACTCAATTGACAATTAATGTAGGATAGAGTACGGAGGGACTGAGTCCATCGTTCTTCAAGATTCACGGTGCGTCGGGCCGCCCCTCCTTCGAGAATCGGCGTTTGAACCCTTCAGTAGTAGTGGAGCGCCCACATGAGCCGCACAACATGACGAGTTCAATGCTCAGACTCCCGTCATTCTTGTCGATAGAGTAGCATCTTCTCTACCATCCTGCTGTGCAATTGCCGCTCTTTGCATTCCAATTTGCCAGATTTCGAATTTACGAAAGCTAGGAGCCAGGAAACAAAAGAAAATCCATAGCAATGGCCAACGAAGTCAAGAAATACACCATCACCGAGCCTTGGCTCAACACCTCATGCGGCCTGGGCGAGGGCCCTTTCTGGGAAGAAAGCACCAACACCCTGCGCTTCGTCGACATCATCAATCAGAAGCTCTTTTTCGTCGACTTGGCCAAGGGCGAGTCCTCGCTCAAAGAGCACCAGCTCGACCACTCCATTGGCATTACTGCCGACATTGAGGGCAACGACGACGAATTCATCTTCGGCGGCAAGCTCGGCTATGGAATCTTCACACGCAAGACCGGTGAGACCAGGTGGATCAAGAAATTCTGGACGGACGAGGAGAGGAAGGAGGATGGCGGCGGAAAGCCTGGTGTTGGCAAGACGCGCGAGGACAGGATGCGCAGCAACGATGGCGCCGTGGACCCTCAAGGCCGCTTCTTCGTCGGCACCATGAACGACCCTCTCGTCGTCGACGGCAACCTCACTGACGAGGGTATCCTCTTCCGCCTTGATCCGGACCTCTCGCTCCACCGCGTCAAAGAAAACATCACCATCCCGAACGGCATGTCCTGGGACCAGGGCGATACAAAGATTCACCTCACCGATTCGCCCACGGAGAAGATCTTCCAGTACAACTACAACGCTTCCACCGGCGAGATCGACTTCTCCTCGCAAGACCTTTTCTTTACATGCCCGTACGAAGGCGGCGTGCCGGACGGCCACTGCAAGGACGAAGAAGGCAACTACTGGATCGCATGCTTTGGCACCTCTCGCGTCATCCGCGTGGATCCTCAGGGCAAGAAACTTGCTGAAGTCGAATTGCCTACGCGCTGTGCCACTTGTCCTGTGATTTGCGGAACAGAACTGGTCATCACTACTGCTGCTGAGGAGGAGCCTGAGAAGTTCCCTTGGAGCAAGAAGTACGGCGGTGCTGTCTTCAAGGTTGATGTGGGCGTGCGAGGAGCTCCGAGGAACAAGTTCAAGATGGATGTGAAAGCTTGAGAAAGCTGCCTTCAGGTATCATCTCCGAGAACTTGGTCGGTGAGACGCCATAAAACGTTATGTAGACATGATTGCATATATTATACAGCGAAGCATTCGTCCCTCTTAGCAAATCGTACAGTTCTCCTATCCCACGGCCTCATTCTCGTGCTTGAGGTTTACTTATCCCAGCCCCATAATCTCTTCAACTGATCGCCAGCCGTCTCCTTGCCTCTCGCCCTCCTCTCCGCGCGCTCAATCTTATCCTGCTCCATAGCACCCTTGATCTGGTCCGCATACTCCAACTGCGCCCGACTCTCCGCCGCAATCAACTGCAGCTCCAACTCCTTCTCCTGTGGGTTCATATCCTTAATCCTTTCCTTGATAGCCTGCTGCTTCTCCGGCGCATACGACGACAGCGCCGTCGAAATATTTTGCTCCTGCGCCTGCTTCCTCACTCTCGACCACGCACTATCCTCTCCCAGCGCCTTTGTCGTCGCCTCTTCCTGAATCAGCGGCGCCGCCTTCGGCAGCTCCGTCCCTTGACTCTTCGCCAGCTCAGCCGCAGCTTCGCGCTCAAGCATTTGCCCATAAAGTTTGTCCGCGTGCATCTGAATCCGCTCTTCCTCCTCGTCACTCCGCGGCTGGCTCAGGTAGCCCAGCGCCTTCATAAACCGGCTCTGCATCTCGTAGCAGCGCAAGAAAGCCCTGTTCTCCTCTCTGCACATTGTCATCCGCTTACTCCACGAACCGTGCATGAAGCACTCCTTCTCCGCCATCTGCTCCATCACACAGTTCTCGATGGCCGCGCGGCCGATGGCTGCTTTGCGGTCGCTGTAAGCGTCGAAGACATCGCGCATGCGGTCTTGGTCTGATTTTGAAGCGGTCTGGATCTCAGCTTCGGGGCGGTAGGTTTTCCAGAGGTGGGCGTAGCGGCCGTCTTGGTAGAGGGATTCGGGCGGCACGTCGGGTTTGTTTTGGCGAGGCTCTGCGTTTTGGTTTTCTTGTGTGAGGCCGGGCTTGTCGAGGCCGACTTGGGCGCGGTAGTCTGGTTCCTCGGAGGCTTCGGGGCGCTTGGTGGGTTGTGTGTCTTTGTATTTTAGAGGCGATTCTTTTTCGAGGAACTCGCGGAGAGCTGGGTCGAGTTTGCTGTACGGATCCTTTGTTGGGTCGTTGGAACGGTCGTTGCTTCCCCAGAGCCAGCCCATTTTTGCAATATATGTGACTTGTGTTGTGTTGTTGTGGAAGATTATTGGACGTAGCTACACTATTCGTAGATCTCAAGCTGTCTCAAGCATTTGGAGATGGAAGCGCAACGCCTCCGGCCCGCCGAGGCTTCACTCACTTCGGGGCTTGATCGCAGGAACGATTAGATCTTGTACACTACCAATCTGGCCTGGGTGATCTATCTAACAAATGTAGCACCACGAGATTACAGAAAATAGTATGAGTGATTTTCTTGAGATTGTCAAACGTTGAAGTAGTCAATATATACATGAATCATTTTTCTGCCGCCTGGATTCCTCCCAAAAGCTCTCGTGTACTCCAAGAACCCGAGAAGCGGCACATATTCTTTTCGCCATTCAAATCTTTCCTGTGGCGCAGCAAATCACCAGAGAAACAAACATCCGCTCGAGCCGTGGCCGCGCAATAGCTATGCAATAAACAAAACAAAGAATCAAACGCCCATGCCAAAAAATCAAGGTTGAATGTGACCGTTTACATGTTCGTTAAGAAAAGAAGTTAATCATCTTTACTCGTCATCCTCTTCAAGCTCGGCGACCTAGAAATGGTGTTAGTATACGAAAGTCTTAGTATTGTCAAGGATCTATGGATTCACTTACGTCTTCGTGGAAGGCCTTGCCCTCAAGTGTTGGCTTGATCACACCAACACGGATGACGAAGTCACCGAAGCGCTCACCGTCGTTGCGCTCAGCAGCGTAGCGCTTGATCAAAGGCTTGAGGATCGAGAGGATCTCCTCTTCCTTGATGGAGCTGCGGTAGAGCTTGTTCAGGCGCTGGCCGTGGTAACCTCCACCGAGGTACATGTTGTACGCTCCGTAGGCCTTGCCGACGAAGGCGACTTCGGCGAGCCAAGGACGCGCGCAACCGTTGGGGCAACCTGTCATGCGCATGGTGATGCTGTCTTGGCGGAGACCGGCCTCCTCGATGGTTCCCTCGAGCTTGCTGATGAGCTCAGGGAGGTAACGCTCGGATTCAGCCATGGCAAGACCGCAGGTGGGGAAAGCCACACAGGCGGCGGAGCTGAGGCGAAGGGCAGAGTGGTTGGTGTTGTCGAGCTTGTACTTGGCGAGAAGATCCTTCATCTGCTGGAGGTCCTCTTCGTCAACGCGGGAGAGGATCAAGTGCTGGTTACCTGTCAGGCGGAACTCGCCCTTGTGCACCTTGGCGATCTCGTTGAGACCGGTCTTCATGGGGAACTCGGCGGTATCCTCAATACGGCCGTTCTCAATGAACATGGTGAAGTGCCACTTGCCGTCCTCATCCTTCTGCCAGCCGAAGGTGTCGACGTTGGAGTCGAAGTGGTAAGGCTTGGCCTCTCCGAACTTCTCACCCCAGTACTCCTCGACCTTGCTCTTGAACACATCAACGCCCATGGCATCGATGGTGTACTTCAGACGAGCGTTCTTGCGGTTGGCACGGTTGCCGTTGTCACGTTGCACAAGCATGACCTTCTCGCAAGCAATGTGGACCTTGTCCTTGGTGACGAAACCAAGGTTGCTACCGGTTCGGGGATAGGTCTTCTTCATGTTGTGAGTAACACCCATGCCACCACCAGCGAGCAAGTTGAAACCGATGAGGTTGCCATCGTCGCCCTTGATGGCGATCAGACCAATGTCGTGAGCGTAGACATCAGTGTCGTTGTGAGGAGGAATGGCGAGAGTGATCTTGAACTTTCTCGGCAGGTAGGTCGGGCCGTACAGAGGCTCGAAGTCCTGGACAGCATTACCGGCAACCTGTTCCTTCTTACCATCGCCTTCCTGAAGCCAGATCTCGTGGTAAGCGGTAGTAGATGGCAGAAGGTGGTCAGAGATTCTCTTTGCGCACTCGGTGGTTTGACGGTGGAGACCGTTGAGCTCGGGGAGCGAAGAGCACATAATGGTACGGTTAACATCACCGCAAGCAGCGATAGTAGTCATGAGCGCCTGGTTGATAGCCTGCATGGCAGGCTTCAGCTTGCCCTTCACCACACCGTGGAACTGGAAGGTTTGACGCGTGGTAAGCTTGATAGTCTCGTTGCCAAGATTGTCCGAGATGGCGTTCATCTGTGTCCACTGCTTGGGCGTGGCGACACCACCGTCCAGACGGCAACGAATCATGAAAGAGTATGCTGGCTCCAGGCCCTGTGCCTTACGCTCGTCACGCAAGTCACGGTCATCCTGCATGTAGGTACCGTGGAACTTGGTCAACTGCTGGTCAGATGCACTGATGGCACCAGTGGACGGATCATTCAAACCCTCCACAATCGTACCACGCAGGAAGTTGGAGTTGATCTTGATGTCCTCGTTGGTAATTGGTGCAGGCTCATCGGGAAGGCCCTCAACATTGTTGACACCGAGAGCGGTCCAGAGCTTGGGCTCCCAGTCGTTGTAGCCAGTCTGGTAACCATCAGGATCTTGGTCGTCACCAAGACCAATTTCCGCGAGCTGCTTCGCACCGAGATCGACGACACGGGAGAAAAGGTCTTTACCAGGCTTGTTGTAGTAGTGCTTGTCTTCCTTGCGTGGCCAGTAGTGCGAGTCACCGAGGGCGAAGACAGAGAAGTTGACATTCACAAGGTCAAGATCGGTAGAGTCCTTCACAGCGGCCCAGAAGTTGAGGCCGTTCTGAGGGAACTCACCCTGTCCAGCGGTGGAAGTGATGAACACAACGTTCTCCTCGTTGGCAAGGTCCTCAATAGGGTAGTCGTCCATAGCCATGAACATGCTCTTGAGACCCCTAGCCTTAGCGCGAGATGCCAGACGCTTAGCCAAAGACTCAGCATTGCCGTTGTCGGATGCAAACAGAATGGTGACAGGGGCGCCTTGCAAGCCTTCCAAGAGGGTTTCATAGGCGTCCTTTGCCTTGCGCTTCTGGACCTTGCGAACTTCGCTGCCGTAGCTCTCAGAGATGCTGGCGTGGAAGTCAGGGGAGCGTTGCATCATCTGGGTAAGCTTGTTGTCGCGACGCAAAAAGTCCTGAAGCTCCTGCTTGATGCGCTCAGAATCGAGCTGGAAGGATTCCTCGCCCTTCTCTTCAGCCTTGGGGTTCCAGCGGTAGAGAGGCCAGTAACCAACATCAACGGCTTTCTTGGTTTCCTGGAGGGCAGTGAGAGGGCTGTCGTCCTCGCGGTTGTAGGGAAGGTAAGCGAGAACAATGGAAGGACCATCGAACGCCTCAGCCTCCATGAAAGCCTGGAGCACCTGGGTGTAGCTGCTGTACACAGCGACAGATGCGACGTACGTGTTGCCATAGTTCATCGCATAAAGACCAATGTCCTTCTTCCTGCGGGCAGCGTCCTGGGCGGCGCGCTCACTGTAAGGGGTAGAATCGATGACAAGCATGTTGACGTTCTCGCCGGATGCGATCACATGGTGCACACCAGAGTTACCAAGATCGTAGCTCCAGGCGTCACTGCCGATGAGCCACTGAGACTCGTTGTAGAACATGCCCTTGTGTGCGAGCAGCTCCCTTGACTTGGAGGAGCCATCGGTGCCCAGACGAGAGATGACCTCAGGTGCAAGCGTGTTGGCTTCGTCAGCCTTATCGGCTGCCAGAGCCCACTGGCTCAGGTATTTCAGAGGTGCGTCGGTGGTGAATGACTTGTCCTTAGCAGCTTGCTGCACTTCAGCAACGAAGCGCTTCCTGTGCTCTTTACGAGCAAGAAGAGCGCCAAATCCGTACTCGGGGCTAGACTTCATCGAGGTGCTGACACCGGCATCCTTGTGCTTAAGAGAGTTGGCAATGTGCAGTCTCTGGCCAAATAGCTGATCGAGAACCTTCATGTAGGCATTCTCGAGCTCAGGCTGCTGAGCAACAACATCCTTCTGTGCGCTACCAAGAGCAGTGCTGGGGCTCTCGTGGAGACCAATCTCGAGATTCTGGATGGGGTTCTGTGACTGCAAGTTTTGGAAAATGCCAGAAAGCGCCTGGGTGACAGTGGAGTACTCAACGAAACCAAGCTGATATCCGACGATTTGCGGGCCTTGACCGTTGCCGGAGCCGCGCAAGGACATCAAGAGATCCAGAAGAATGGGACCCCACTTGGTAGTCTTTCTCTTAATTTGTTCCAGAACAGCGATCTTCTGGACTGATGAAGGCAGAGCCTCAACTAGCCTCTCGCTGAGCCAGGGCCTGTAAAGGACAGGTGTGATCAGACCGACATGCGCGAAGTAGTCGCTCGAAGTCGCTTGGTCGAACTCTGCGCTGAAGAGTCCAGGATCAGAGCCAAAGAGGAACATCGCAGCCTTGGCGTCCGGGGGTCCAGAATAGTGGAAGGGGCTGTAGCTGCGACCAGTGGCGGCCTTGATCTGGGACCAAATTGAGGAGCAGATCACCTCGACATCGTCAGAGCTGACAGGCTTGGCCTGAGACTCGACGGTGGTTGCGGACTCAGCCTCCGACGCAGCAGAGCTCGAGGCCTTGTTGTCTGTCGAGTTGGAAGCAGTAGAAGGTTCACGAGTGCTCGCTGTGGGTGGCGAAAGTGTACCGCTGGCGAGCGCACGCGCTCTCTCTTCTGACGGGACTATAGACGGCTTGACCGCCCGCCTGCCCTCGTTGGCATAAATTGTGCTCTCCTCGCATCTTGTGTTTTGGTATGCTCGTGCCAAGTCGACGTTGAGAACGTCAGCGCACAATTGCCTGCTCTCGTGCTGGATGGGCTTGTCGGCCTTGCTGTTGGCTGAGTCGAAGAAATGGATTACACCACGACCGCTCTGGATTGCCAAAGAGTGCGCTGTGACTGACAGATCTTGTGCCTCTTGCAGCGAGTTACTCTGCAGGAATGTGAAGCCAGTGTTCCTGATGCTCGTAATGTCACCATAGTCTGGGTATCCTGAGGGGCTCAGAGAGACGTGAATGACCAAAGGGTATTGTGCAAGTTTATAGAGGTGAGGTATGCTCTTGACAAGAATGTCGCTTGTGGTCGTAACGCTAGTGAGCTTGCCATTGCGCAGAGGCTGGAAGGCCGAGAGAAGGGGATCGGCGTTCTTGCGAATGGGAAGGATTTCTGGGAGTGTTTCGCAGATGATTGAGTTCGCTTTGTTGGTGGCGTACTGAGCAAGGAACTTCGAGAACTCTGAGTCGGTGGCAAGGGAGGGTTGGACGGAAATAATCACGTCTGAGGAGAGGTAGGCAACACGAGCGACTGAGAAAACAAGTCAGTATTGTTTTTCTAGCTAGCTAGATCCGAGTCGCATAAGCGAATTATTTGCTTACCTGCCTCGCCTACAGTCAAGATGGAAGCCATGTTCGCGAAGAAGAAGCCAATCTATCCGCGACCTTGGCTGTTGAGAGAAAAGGGATTAATTCAGCGACCCGTTGCCTCGAGGGATGCAGGCAATCGAGGAGGAGTAGAGATGCTGAAGGAATGGGTGAAGAGTGTGGTAATCATACGCAGGGCAGATGGCAAAAGTCCAGTCCCACTGTTAACCTCTTCGGCCTTCAGACGCCGATTGCGGGCGGATCAATTGTAACTCGAGCGCTGTGATTGGTCAATCCCCGCGAAAGCGATCACGCCATCGATGGTCTGGAGACATGGCGGCGGCGAGTCTTGGGGAAAAAAGTGCCAGGTCGACACATCATGCATCTTTTTTAGACCCATCTGCGCCGTCTTTCCCATGTTGGCCAACGGCGCTATGACTGTTCGCTTTTGGGGGGTGGCGTGGCTGCTGTTCTGTCGCATTGCTCTTTTGTTACCAATCGCGATTTGTAACCTTGCGAGAGGATATATCGCGGCCCCGCTACTCGAGCCCTGAATATTATACACTAGGCCGTCTCCGCGACGCTGGGACCAATTCTGCTGCATATGTGCCGGCAGTTTTCAGTCATAAAAGTGATTTGGAAGTGTCAAGTAATGTTGCGCCAGGCGTTGTATGATGTTAGAAGCCAGTCTTCAAGGTTCTCTTTCAATGAATATTCTTCCATACTTGTCTTGCGCCATACCATTCATGCAACACTGGTGGGCATCCAAATCCTCTAAAGTCAATGCCAATGCGCTCGATGCGGTAAGCAGGGTTAGGGCTAAATTGTCGTGGTGTTTGTCGAGTGAAGTATTAATCGGCTCAATCAAGCGAGCGATCGATCTTGCAGTGGTTTGTGAACGTCCGGTAGAGTTAGAATATATGGAAGACGGGTTGGGACGCTTGAAGTCCAGTTTAAGCTTCGTGGAGGTCATGATGGATTCTAAGGAAGGCGCGTTTGACTTCGGCTTTGAACTGACCTCAATGTGCAAAACCTCGACGTGGGGAGACTACGTTTTAATGTTCCAGTGTACACCGGCTGGCATTGATATGACACCAAAATATATAACCAGAGACACACACAGTCATCCCTTTGATCGCGCGATCTTGGAAGACGGGTTTGACTGGTGGCCCAACAAGTTTTTCATGATCATTATCATTACTACAGATTTTCCCGGATCCCGGTCTATACACTGGCGACTTTGCAGGATGACCGTATGCCAAGCGTTCGCGACACATCAAAAAGCGCATCGTACACGGTCCTCCTCCGGCTGCAAGTCAAGAAGCCCAGTGAAGGTGTGCACTTTCACCTAATGAATCCTCCTCAAACCCTCCACCATCATTTTGACCTCCTCGACGCTGACATCCAGGCCTTCGACCACCTTATCCTGTGCTTCAGCTCCAAGATCCAAGAACGCCTCTACGAGCTCTCCATCGACAAACCGCACCGGACCTTCCTCGCTCATGTCCCTCACACCTGATTTGAAGCCTCTGAATTTGTTGAAAGGGACGTGGCCAGGACTCCTGACCATGTCTGCCATCTTGGCCTGCATCCTCATGAGCAAGTCTTGCTTTCCAGGCGCAATCAGCGCAAAGAGATAAATGCTACCATCCACGGTAGCTAGGAACGCGCGAGGGATGACAGTCGCGCTCGGCGTGGGCTGCACGTCGATTCGTCGAATGCGGTTGACCATTTCGCCGAGCAGCATTTCGCTCGTGACGCGCAGACGGCGCTTGTCATCTTCCGAATAGCTTGCCACGTCACGTTGCAGGACGATAAGGTTACCCTCTGCGTCGGCCTCGAGGTACGTATTGTCAGCGACATTGGCGATGGCAGTGCCCCACATGGTCTCATAGTGGCGAGACACTTCGGAAAGTGTGTCAGGGAGACCGGCACGACCCTGTACGTACTCGACGAGAGATACGGATTTCATCAGGTCGGTCACGGCGATGACGTTGTTGGTGACAGTAATGTCTATTGGTGCGGTGGCAGTGCGATATGAGGCCTTTTTGGCGAGGAATGGTGAGCTAGGAGTTTCGTACTCGAAAGCATAGATGACGACCTGATATATGAGTTAGTATATATCGCATCATACGGCAACGTGATGTACTCACCGTCTTGATCAAAGCAGCGACGATGTTGCCTTGGCATATGCTCAAGCATCGACAGGCTCCTCTCAGCGCTTGCTCCGTGACAAGTTTCAGCTGTCTGCTTTCGGTGACTTCGAAAATGAGAATGCGGCCGCGCGCTCTCCTTGCCCTTTCCTCTTCGTTGTCTTGCGAATCATCTTCGAGATATGCTGTACCGACCACAAATCGCTCGGCCAGTCCATCTGCTCCATCGTTGAGCTCGCAGCGCATGCAGCTCTCAATCAACTCATCGGGATTCAAAGCATAAGTATGCAGTTCCTGGAAGACAACCTCATCAACAAGCTTGAAATGCGATTGAACTTCCTCCACACCAGCCTTCAGCGTACGTTTGATCGTTCCGAGACCAAAAGCCTTCAAGCTTGGACTGTATGCGATTCGACGTACAGTCTCATGCACAGGCAATGTTTCCACGTGAGTAGTCCTTTCTTGGTCCACCACAGCAAGCTTGAGTTCGCCCGTGTCAGCCGTCGCTATCGCGATCGCACCAGGGTAAGCTGCGCTATCAAATGAGGATACGCAAGTTGCGTCTTCCGCCGTAACAGCACTGTAGACCATGCGACCCTCACTGCTGTAGATGAGCGATGGGTGCTCGCAAATTGCGAGAATGTTTTCCAGACCATCCTCACGCGATAGCTTGGTGAAGTTGGCTTGCTGCGTGCCCAGGATGATACTCTTGCGAGCAGCAAAGAGCTTGCTCTGCGACTCCACAGAATATGTGACCACATTGCCATCGGCCAAAGCAACGAACAGCGTGGGTGGGCTGTTGGGAAGAACATTGGCAATCGCCAAGGAACGTGGCACCGCCAATGTGTCTTCTTCTGCAACCTGCTCCGTTGCCACGGCCTGTAGCGTCTGAAGATCCAAGAAAGACACTTTGCTGTCTTGCCAGAATCCAACCACACAAGTGTTCGGGACAGTCGAGCTCAGAGTCACGCAGGAAATCTGCTCATCGGCAGAGAATTCGCGCTTCGATGCCATGCTAATGCCCGCACCTGATACACCAAGTACAACCAACGCGGCACCCTTCAGAGAAATCAATATTGTGTCACCGTCCGCGGCGACAGATGTTATCGAAGTGCCTTCCGGTGATCCCCAAGTGTCCGTGACCATGCCAGACTCAGCATCTGTCAGTAGTACTGCAGTGCTAGTGACCTGCACCGCCCTGCCATCGGCCAAGTTACCAGCGTAGAGTGTGGGCTCGGTGAGATCAAAGCCGTGGAATGATTCCACCTCCTCGACCTCGCCACCCGCATCGAACACAAAAATTCTTGTATTGCTTACGAAGCTCACAACCAAAGTGTCCGCAAGCTCGGTCGAAGCGCTGCTGCGCAGACTGAAGAGAGCAGAGACTGGTGCACCCATGTCGCCAATGCTGCCAAGATCCTCCAAACCGACGCCAGACCGCACACTACGCAGACTGCCATCTTTGAACGCGCCGGAGCCGGTGACAATTCGAGCTTGGCCACTGGAGAACTCGTTGACAGGGGCGTCTGAAGACCGGTTACCCATGTCCATTACGGTAAAGTCGAGGATAGGCGCAATATTCGAGAACGTCTGTAAGACATCGAGACCACGTTCCCTAATTTGAATGATCTGACTGTCACCTTGATTGCTGCCAACAAAGATCCGGCCTTCGTCCAGGTACACTAGTGTCGATGCTCTCGAGGTCTCTCCGAGAACGTGGATCTGATGACCTGCATATTCACCCTCTGAGTTCTGCTGGATGAACAGCAAATATAGCTTCCCGTAGTCATCAGCCAGGGCATATCGCTGATCGTCTACGGCGCACCAAGAGACGAAGACAGTTGCTTCTTCTAATGGCTTCGTCTTGGCAACCCTGTAATCCCACTCTTCTACGTAGCTGATACTTGTCTCGCCGACCACCATGAAGCCATACATTGGAGGTGGCAAAGGAATCAGATGGCTTGCACCAAGCTCGATCTCACCCTGTACATCATGTCCTTTCTCTAGCTCTGCAGTAGCCGGCTCTTCCTGAGGTCGCAGCGAGGGCGTATACTCCAATTCTCGAACTTTGATGCGTAGCTTATGCTGAGGGTCTTCCTCGAGCAGGGCAAAGACTGGGTCCGGCAGTCGTGGTCCAGCCTGTCGTTTGTGGAGAAAACATGTGCTTCTCACAAACAGCTCGGGCACACGTACAGGTATTGGGTCACCTAGCTGACCAATCTCGTTGTCCGCTGCTTTCCGCTTGCCCTTTCCAGCATGTGCAATAGGTAGGACGTTGACCACTCCTTCGTAGCATTCCAGAGTCATGAATCGGTTACTGGGATCGATGTGAACTCTGTCGCCTGTCTGGTTGTCCCTAGCCGCTTTCTCGGCAACATCAACATGGCTCTTCTCCGTGACGAGATCTTTGGTATCTGCATTCCAGCTTAAGGTGAAGTAGTGGTATTTGTCTGTTCCCACGAAGAGATGGTCGGTCTGTGATGTGGCGGGACGAAGCTTGTGGAGGAGTGTGATTTTGCCGTAAATTGTCTTGGAGTGTCGTAGCAAAAGCTGTTCTGGTGCTTGAGGATTTGGAGAGTAGATCTCAAGGCGATTGGCTTTAGCTACAATTAAATCATCGCTTTCTGGCGCCAGGAAGGAGATTTTGAGAGCGTGCCTGACGCTCGATGGGCGGTGTATGGGTGCAATATATGCCATGGCTGCTCAGTGCCAGGTCGGTCGGATGTGTGAGCTTGTGATGCGTTGCGTGAGACCGCAAGTGATGGATGGAGATGCGGGATGGTGACGTTCGCTGGCGTCGGCAGTCTTGTCGATATGAGATCCTGCGTCCAGTATTATTCCTCCGTATCAATGCTGGCAGGTTGTGGAGGGGAGAATTGACTGGTAATTCAGCAATATCAAGTCAGATCGAAAACGAGTTCGTGAAGATAGTGTGACAGAATGCAACAGCATCTGTTGGTCTACTTCCCATCGCAGCGAATGTCAATCGCGTTATCGCTGAAGCTTTCAACGCGAGCCTCGGCTGGCTTCATGCACGCAAATTTACGAGCAGCAAAACCCACGCCGCGACAATAGACACGCGCTTCCACCATGGCACGTAAGTCGCTGCATTTATTCTTCGCTTCCTGTGGCGAGTATAGTGACCACTTACTGACACGCATGTCTAGCCTCCAAAGCAGAAGACGACGACCCAGTGACGGCTGAGTACGATGTCTACCTCACAGCCGCCCAGCAAGAGCAAATTTACCTGCTTCACTACCTCAATCGCACGCGAGAAAGACCTTACAGCCAGCGCTTTGGTGCACAACCAGTAGACGTGCGCATCAAGCCCAACTCTGGCCATCTGGAATTAGACGTTGAGCTCAGCACAAGCTACAACTTCAATAAATACCAAGGTCTGAAATGGGGTGATGCAGTACAGGCTGCGAAGGTGATTCAGAACGAGTCTGGCACTTATGGCCCGGCCTCAGGTCTGGGTGTTCCTCGTGGAAAGCCAGGCGGGAGAAGCCACTTGAAAGACAGAGCGGATGTGGAAAATCAGGTCGCCAACGACCTTGCGTCATTCAAGGATGCAGTGGAAGAGGACAAGGTGATGCACAAGCAGACACTGGGTGGACAAATCTTCAGACACGACAACAAGGGCGACGACATGGCTCAGCCAGTGTACTTCCTTGGTGCCTTTTTGGGCAACCAGCTCCACCTCAGCAAAGTGGACGGAACTGTTCAGATGCGACCCCAATTCCACCACATTGACGCAGAAGCCCACCGCAACAGATTGGCCACTTCTCGCGCCACTCAGGAGTCGGAAGGTGCACCAGCACGACCGGCGCCAGTTGCCAGAGGTCTCCAGCAGAGCTACAAGGAAACGACAGAGGACAAAGACAAGGATGCCCCAGAACGCCAAATGCGGAGAGCGCTGCAAGATGCAGAGGAGGAGAGCTGGGTACCTTTGGACTACGTGGACGAAGCTGAAGAAGCTGCATTCGAGTTGTTCCACGAGAGGATGTTTTTACACGAGGCAGAGCAAGCACCAGAGCTGAAAAGTGGTATGGAGGACGACGAGTTCTTGGATGCGATCAGTATGCCTAGACCGGGTAGTCCGACCAGAAAGAGGAAAAAGCAGCCTCGGAGAAGAGAAAGCCACGCCGAGAACGCTGAAAAGAATGCGGAAGCAGGCGATCCTGAAGAAGTGCTGGAACAGCCGACCGAAGGTGGAGCTGATGAAATGGAGGACGTTGCTCAGACGTGAGAGCACACTGATCGCATGTCCCGACAATGGTTCCCAATCTGCGGTTCCCAACGTCTGACTCTCGATTACCCACCCATAGGATCTCGCCTCGCGATCTCGGTGCAAGGCCATAAGCTCTCCATACATGGCCGCAATACGAACCTCACGACAGGAAAGAGCATTGCTCACCACTTGCGGCCGATGTGAGGCAGCTTGAAATGAGTCCAATGGCTCACACCTAGCCCTCTTTCCCGCCTGAGATCTGGCAGCACAGCCAGCCACACCATCAACCAGCATTCAGTGCAGTGATTAGGCAGCCTCGAAAACACCCTATAACGACCCTCACAGACATGGACCTCCGCCCAGCCAACGACGCAAGGCTAGGATGTACTGCTGCAAGGCTGGTAAGCACACGTCGACTGCTATATAGACTTGTAATACGCTGTTCAAGTTCTTATTCGTAACTTCGTTCTGTTTGGTCATCTCTTGTAAGCCGCTGTGAGGGCCTTTCCCATTTCACCCTGTACGGGTGTCATTCTCTCCACACCCGGTAGGTCAAGGGAGTCTGACAAGGACATCTTTCTGCCGCTTGTGGCTTTGCACGAGCCAGCAATAGTCTACATCTATACCTAATATGGCTATACATGCAACCTACCATCGACCTTCGAACTCAAGCAGCCTGTTCCCAGCTTCAACAAGATAGAAGTCCCCATAACTAAGCCCGCTATCGAAGTTCTTCGGATCTGCCGCCGGATTGTTATTGCTGGTAGCATGCATCAAAATGCTTTCGAAGCCCTTTGAGACATCCGCGCCAGCCGGAGTACCAATGTACGTCTCTGCACCCAATGGCACAGGGTCCGCGAAACTAATTTCACCCGCCAATGCAAGTTTCACACTCGCCGAAAGCAATCTCTTCGCTGCTTTGCTGTACTTCTGATGGCCACGGCGGCGTTGAGAGCCCTTGCCCTTGCTTTTGTTGATCTGCTCTTGCAGCAAGATCATCCCACTGGCGGCAATGGTCGCAGCACTGCTGTCTCGCGGTGTGACGCTGGGAGCGTATGCAGCATCAAAGTCCCAGAACGGCAGACTGTCTTCTGGCAGATGCTGAATGAACCAATCCGCCATTTGCATTGACGTTTTCAGGTATTCTGGATCGCCGGTGAGAGAGTAGAATTCTGCGAAGCCGTAGATTCCCCATGCTTGCCCACGGGCCCAGGTGCTGTTGTCCGCCAGACCTTGAGCGGTTCGACACAGGTACACTTCGCCAGTGTTGGAGCTGTAGTCGCATACGTGGAACGAAGAGCCGTCCGCACGAACGTGGTGCTGCATGGTCTTGTCGGCGTGTGAGATGGCAATGTCGAGAAGGGTTGAGTTGTGAGTATAGGTCGACGCTGACCGTGCTAGGAGAGCAAGATTCTGTCACGGGCGAAGAGTATGGTCAGTAGGACTTCTCAAGTGCCGTTGAATATTGCAACGTCTACTTACCATCATATTGTCAATGATAACTAGAACCGAGTCTTCGTGTGCACACGACTGAGAACCACTGCCGCAGTCCCAAGATCTGATGATGCCTGCGCCAGGCTCAAACCGAGCTCCCAGGTTTAGGGACATGTTTTGCAGTGCAGGTAGATACTTGTCGTTGTGCTGTATTTGCATAGCACTTTCGAATGGGTTTGCAAGGAAGCCAAGGTCGTGTGTATTGGTCAAATTGATGTTTGTGATTAGAGGCTCTGTCCATGCATCTGCCATGGCCAGCCACTCTTCCGGCGAAGGCTCCTCCAGGAAAGGCTGGCGATGCGTCAAACTGGTTCTCTGGCGATATGCTTGCCATAATGCGTCTGGGAAGAATCCTGAAGTCCACCCAGAAGCTTCCGTATTGACATATGTGCCAGGTAAAACGTCTTCCTGAGGCGTGTTGTTGTAAGCTCCTCTGGTGAAATGTGGCCATCCATGGGTATCTCCTAACGTCGGTGGTCCGGTCGACGCTGTTCGCCACAGACGTGCGAATATGTTCTCTCCATTGATGGGCGATAGATCATTAGGACCGGCCAAAGAGCCAATTACAAGGCATGATACAAATAGGCTGAGCCGCATTGCTGCAAGTCTACGATTATTCCGCTTATGAGAAACAGAGAGAACACCATTTTGATACGCGCGGTGCTTCCAACACCTAGATATTGGCAGACCATGGTAATCCTTCGAAGCTTTGAAGTGGGTGTCTCTATGGGATCTACTGTTTTAATGTAACATTCTCCGCATGTTTTACCTATGGTTCTTAGTAGCCAAAAGAGAGGCCCGACACAGTCATTCCATTGATGGAGTAATGCCAGTAGTCTTTGACTCAAGAAATGCTGCAGATGGTCCGCAGACGCATAGAGGGGTAATTCTTGGCCTGCATGGAGAGGAAGCCTTGACCTTCCTCCTTCTTCCGCCATTATCCTGTGTTCAAAACATGTCAAACGACACCCATATATATAAATAGTCGAATCCAAGCGTGGTCTGAGAGATTGGCGACAACGGCACGATCATACTGCTTCGTTGAATCTGCCACGCCACGCGTGCAGTACGCAAGTCATCCGCATAGCCGGACCTTCGCGAGAATGAGCATGCATGGCATAGGCTGTTGTACCTTTCCTCATGCACAGCCCCCACCTTCGTATATCAAGCTCACCATGAGTTTACATACGATCGTTTCAACTGTGGTCAAGCCATCGTGATAGGCGATGGGTTTCAACAAATCAACGGAATATTCGGAGACCACCAGACGCAGATACATGCATGTACCGTAATGTTTTAGCAATGGATTTGACCACGACGAAATAACCATATTACCTCCCCACTGTGAATGGTAGGGTATGCAAATCTATAAGCAACACTGTACCCCTCATTGATACATAGTTTTCTGGGCACACTAACTACCCAGGACCCGAGAACCCGAGCAGACCTTCCAAATTGGCACACGGAGAGTTCGATGAATGACTAGATGTAGAAGAAGGCCTCTATCGTGTCCGACGTCCGACAAACCTTGTCAAAGAATCTGCTCACGGACCGCGAAGACTCCGATGTATTCTTGACTTTTGTCGTCATGCGAAAGCATGACACCTTATTTGGGCGCCTTTTCCGTGAAGAGCCGCGCTTGCAGGCGCTGTGTGACCTTGTGATCGTACGAGAGTGCACGCGAAGCTCGGCGTGCATGTACTGTACTGTATAAGAAGTTTGTCAGGCGGGCACACGTTGGCTCTCGTGATGGGTTTGAGACCTTGTCACATTCACCGTTGATCACTAAAAGTGCTTGCTTGCTGAACCCGCCCACCAAAACGACAAAACATTTACCATCAATACTTTTACGACCCAAATTATTGTGCTACAGTGCGCAGCTCAATTCGTCGACCTGCAACAATGCTACCCTTGATCCCAGTCATGGTGTTGGCGTATGCAGCCCTCTACATGCTCACCTGAGACTGTACCCGGCTACCATGCCGTATCAGTACAACACGACAGTGATGTACATCCACAAAGATGTATAGACTCACATGTTTGCGGTGACACAATTCGACCTTCCAACTGCAATCGACCTGACAGGCCACCTTGCTGCTGTGGTCTGCGATCTTCTCCTCGCCAACGAGACTTCCGTGCCGCACGGCGACGGTCAAGATGTCAACAACCATTCTGCATGTCGCCATTGCGAGAGGAGCCGATTGACTGGTGGATCTGGCTTATAAGACCGCATGCATAGCTCGAACGGAGGTTATCATGCTACGTCGATTGTGAGAGACGAGTGGAAATGAGTAAAGATGGGTAGAACGAGAGAACGATGACATGTGGCTAGCAGGCCGAGGAGACGGAGGGCGATGGTGTTGTCAACGTCAATTTGATACCATTATTGATCGAGTTGACTCTAAACAATTCATATCCATTCAATCGTGCGAATTCATAGCTTTTGTTTACTTGTGGAAAGCAGCATCGACGAGCTTGGGGAAGTTCTGTAGGTAGAAGGTTAGCAAATTGCCTCAACCGCAGATGGTGGAAGTGTTTTGGAATACTTACAGGAGTACCCCAGCCGGTAACAGCGTCCCAGCCCTTCTGCGCAGGGAAGCCGGTGGTGTTGCAGCCGTAAGAAGAACCGATGGTGACATCGGTGAAAGTCTTGTAGGCCTTCTTGTAGAGCCACGGGTTCAGGAAACCGAGAGGCTTCTTGCCCTTAGCGATCAGAGCGTCGTTGACAAGAGCGATGATGGCAGCGAAGGTAGGGCTAGACGCGGATGTACCGCCGACAGTCCTCACGGTGCCAGCCCAGACAATAACATCGTGGTTGCCCTGAGCGGCGACATCGGGGTAGGCGCGGCCAGACTTGTTGTAAAGGCCGTCGTGGAGGCCGTTAAGGCTCTTGATGTAGTCGTTGACAGTCTTTTGCTGGTAGTCGGGGACGCCGAAGTAGTTGGAGAATCCAGCACCAGATGCGAAACGCTCGACGGCAGTCTCAGGGTTGAAGTTGGCGGTGCCACCGACAGAGGTGACCCAAGGGCAGCTAGTCGGGAAGGAAGGTCCGAATTGAGTGATATTCTTGCCATCGTTGGTCTTGCAGGTACCGTCAGCACCGACACCAGCATCACCAGAGGACACCAGGTAGGTGATACCTCGGGCACCGAGCTGAGCGAAAGCAGCACAGGCGCGCTTGGCGTAAGAATAAGGAACGGTCTGCTCATCATCACCGTACGAGCTGCTGATGACCCATGGAAGATCTTCCTGAGCGAGCGCGTAGTTGAGGAAGGTCAAGTAGGGCTCGTTGGTATCGGTAGGGGTGCTGAGACTGGGCTTGAAGGGAGGCATGCCACCGGTGTTGAATTCCTTCATTGGAGTAGGGTAGCTGATACCGAGCACAAGCTGAGTATCGAGGTTGCCCTCGATGTCAACGCCGTCCTCCTTCACCTTGGTGATGTTGTCACCCTGGTAGTTGGCACCATCGGCAATGATGTCGATCTCGAAGTCATAGGCGGCACCGGCAGCCTCGGGGCGGAAGCTGCTCAGAAACTGGTGAGCGTCGTCGCGACGACCAGTCTCGTTCAGGTAGTTGTTGACACCAATGCTGTTCTTGTCGCAAGCCTGGGTCTCGTAATCGATGGTACCGTACAAGGTGCGGAGACAGTCAAGGGTGGTGAAGCTGACATTGCAGAACGCAGGGTCGCTGACCGAGCCCTTGGGATGCTTGTCGCCATACTGGTGCTTGCCGGTGTGCTCCCACCAGGTCTGCTGCTCCTCTGTCGCCGCGTCAAGAACGGGACCAGAGCTCTTAACATCCAATTCAGCCTTGGGCTTGAAGAAAGAGGTAGTAGGCTGGACAACCTCAATGTGCTCGTGCAAGTGAGCAGGCAGGGACCACTCGGGTGCACGTGAGATTGAGTGACCGTCAAGGTGCTCAAACTTGGTGTACGAGGTCTGAAGAAGCTCCTCTGCCTTCTCAATGGGGATCACAATCGAGATCCAGTCCTTGGCTGGGGAGTAGTCGATGTCGCTGACACCGTGCTCAACAAGCCACTCGTGGACCTGGCTGACGCTGGCATCCTCTGGGCGGATGATGTCTGCAACCTCAGCAGCAGTGAGGTGTTGACCGTAGCGTTCGTGGGATGGGTCGGAGATCTCGATCAGGTGACGCTCAATGAGGCCCTCGTTGCGCTGTTTCAGACCGATCTGAAGGTTGATGGACTCTCTCTTGTTGGCAGGACCAGCTGCCTTCCAAGCGCTGGGAACGGCATGACGCTCCTTGACCTGGTAGTTGGTAGAGGAGACTGTAGGCAGGGCATCTGCGCCGATCAAGGCGCTGATGACGCTGAGGGAGATTGTAAGGGTACGGACTGCCATTGCTGCTTGACAATGCCTTAACCAAGGTGCGAAAGGATGTCGATGAACAATAATGGCTCGCAAGCAAGGGACCGCGGGCGCAGGCATTGTATATTTATTATTATTATTGACAGCGTGCCGAGCTCGCAGAATACGCGAAGCTCTCTGACAAGCTTCGCCAGGAACGAGCGGCAGGCTTGACTGGTCGCAAGCATCAGTTAGCCGCATGGTAGCGTTGCATCTTGAACAGACAGGGCCTCGGGCTGCCAGCCGTATAGGGAAGGTCAGCATAGATTGTTATCGCGTGATCCGCCGCACAGGCACCGCCAGGTCCATGGTAGCGACATGGATGGTGCGCATTGCGTCTGGGGGCTGGAAGCACCGGCTGCAGATTGATGGCAACAGAAACACAGTTATAGGTAATCAGCCGCAATGCTCGACACTGCGCGGATGCATTTTGTTCGGCATGCCGTCACGTTATAGCGAACACAAGGAGTAGGCAACGTTAACGGCCGGCAGATAAGCTTATGCCTGCAGGCTGCCAGCCCCCGAGCCCGCATCCTTGCATATCGTGTGGCGTTTTTAATGTGGAGCTGATGGGGATCGACATAAAATATGCTACCGAGGCTCGAGTAACACCTTCCCACAAAGGATAGACAAGATGGCGAGATATGCGACCTTCCTTTTTCACATCTGCCAAGTGATTCCGCTACATGATCGTGACGGGACCTCAAGCCTTGAGGCTTGATTGAAATTATCGTTCCTCTACGAAGCGAACAGAGTGGGCTAAGCCTCACGGCTTTGCTCTTGGTCAACTCTTGTCCTTGACCAAGAACAGAGCTTCTGCGACCAGCCGGGCGTACAGTCTGCACGACAGGAATGCACTGTCGTAACGTCAACATCTCCTCCCGTCTGCATTGGGCTCCACCACCTGAAATTTCTTCGTCAGCATACGCTCGACATACTGCTCGTCAGATGCAGTTTCCGCTGTGAAGCGATCCAGTTTATGCCGATGCCCGGGCACGGCGCCCAAGCACGCCAGATAACGACCGGCTTCGCTCCCGGCGACCGTCACAATCACTCGCTTAGAGACTTTGGCGATGTAGCGACCAAACCAAATGCCATCCACACACATATTAGCCGTGTGCAGGACGCTTGGCCACCTCTGGAATGCGGTCTCATTTACAGATGGGTAATAAACCGGCTTTCTGACCTGGGCTGTCGGTTGAGAGCCTGTTAGCTACGCCTTTTGGATAAACCAGCAACAAACAGAGGATCCTTGAGGAAGCGCTTCATTGAGCGAGGAGCAAAACCAATTTGTTTGAGCATGGTCACTAACCTCAATGGTCGAGACTGCGAAGAAATACGCAAGAGTACATGCCATTGATGCTGACAACCAGTAGCATTTTTAGTATCGATGGGCCGGCCGACTATTTATTCGGCATTTTGTGGCCTTTCCCGGTTCACAAAACAAGTCTAGTCTTGCCATGCATCAGAAGAAACGACCAATTTTCAGCACGTCGAGCAGGTCTATTCCAGGCGCTGGTGCGGCCGCACAATTTTGGAAGAGCTAGGTCGCGATCGCGCAGAAGCGTAACGAGGAACATGAGAACTTGGCACTGCGACCTTTCCGGATATCTGATTCGAATGTTGCATCGAACGTCGCACAACGCCCTCCTTTGGAATGAACTCCTTTGGAGCCAACATAGATGTATCCTGGGAGGTAGTGTCACAGCCACAAGTACCACAGATGGTCTCACCGCTTGTCACGCCGCAAGCCGACTGCAAGGCAATCTCCTTATCCATTGATGCATCATTTTTTTGGTGGCGCTCGCGACCGCGACACAATTTATGATCATGAATTATTAATAGGACAAAGCGTACGATTGTTGTGTTTGGCTAGGCAGCTATTGGCGCATGAAGAAGGATGTGAAACAAGGATGTGAAATTGAAGCACAACAAAACCGTTAAAAATATTTAACGAGCAGTGTCAAATGCAGAATATCCGAGGAGAGTTCCGTATCCATGAACAAGCAATCCATGGATACAAGATTTCAGCTGAATAACCTGGTCACTTCATCGAAATCCAAGATCCTGTCTCGCTGTTTGACTTCTCGGATGTCTCGGGAAGATCTGTATCTGTATCTGACTCGCTACGAGACCGTCAGCACGATCGGAAAGAATCTACCTCCTATGATTTGCAATAGGATGCAGTAGGCTACATGGCAACGTTGGAATGTAAGGGGTTGTGATGGATTACAGGAATCGAGGACGTCATTCGCCATCACACCCCAGAGAAAGCCGCACGACTGTGCCGCTTTGTCAACGCTCTGACGGCATCTCCACGGATCTACATGTAGGCATGTGCTATTGATTTCGTAGCCTACGTAATTGTCTCGACGCGCCGCGGATAGAAATGTCCATATACCGAACAATTCTCCATGCGATAATTCAGCGTCTCTTCTTTGTGCACACTTTTTGAAGCCTCCGCTTCGAGTCGATCGAACAATTCGGCCAACATGTCGACCAATTTCGCAAACAGGAAGCCAGAAAAGGACGCCGAGGGTGATAATGAGCGCGACTCTAATTCTCAGAATGGCGGAGCTCAAGATGGAAGCGACAACGAAAAGCAGAACAATGGGCCAGCAACGTGAGCATGGTTTGAGTACTCTGCGGTGATCTGGCTGACCATGGTAACAGCGTGGGATTCTTTGACTGGCGACTAAACCACGTACGGAAAGAGGCATTCACAAAGTGGACTTTGACCACGGCATTTCTGATGGCCTTTATCCTCGGCTGTCTTTCGATTTACTGGGGAGTCTTCTTGCACGTCGAATCAAATCTCAAAGTTCTGAATGTGTTCGTTGTGGACTTTGATGGTCAGACTGCTCCTTACAACACTTCTAATATCGACCCGATCGTTGGGCCAGCAATTGTGCAACTCGCACAGCAGATGGTGGCAAGCTCAACACCGAACCTAGGCTATACACCTATGCCACCCTCCGACTTCAACTACGACCCTCTGATGGTGCGAAAAGCGGTGTATGAATGGGACGCTTGGGCGGCGATCATCATCAACCCAAATGCCACTGCCATGTTGTACTCCGCTGTACAGAATGGCAATGCCAGCTACGATCCCTTGGGAGCCTGTCAACTAGTCTATCAACAAGCACGCGACGAAACGAACTGGTCAGACTACTTGTTCCCGCACATCTCAACGCTGTTGACCGAAGCGACCTCGATGGTCGGTCAGTCATGGGCAAGGCAAATTCTACAACAGGCAACATCCAACCAAACACTACAGAATAGCATGGCCCAGGCTCCTCAGGCCTTAAGTCCAGCTATCGGCTTCAGCATGTTCAACCTAAGGCCCTTTTATCCTTACACTGCAATTCCTGCTCAGTCCATTGGATTGATTTACCTGATCATTGTGTCATTCTTTTCGTTCTCGTTCTACTTGCCCATCCACTTCAAGGTCAGCACATTTATCTCGCACAAGCGTGTTCATGACTAATCGTTGCGCAGTACCTCAAACCCGAAGGACACCCACCACTTAAATTCTGGCAACTTGTGCTCTGGAGATGGTGTGCTACGATCTCCGCATATTTCATGCTGTCCCTAGCATACTCTCTCATTTCACTGGCTTTCCAAATAAACTTCTCTGGTGGTGTCCCACACACCGGAGACCCAACTCAGGTAACACCGACGATGTTTGGCAATGCCAACGCGTATGGACGCGGAGCGTTCCCTGTCTACTGGATGTTGAATTTCTTCGGTATGTCGCCTGAATCCATGCCATAATTATGGCCACTGACTTGAAACTCCTAGGCATGATTGCACTGGGTCTCGCTTGTGAAAATGTCGCCATGATCGTCGGCCAGCCATGGTAAGTACAAACCTCCTCACAGCATCAACATTTTGTCATCAAACTGACATCAAACAGGACTGGACTTTGGCTCATCTTCTGGGTCATCACCAACGTTTCCACGTCGTTCTACGACATCAGTTTAGGTAAGCGCGTGATTTTTGGCCCAAACAGATAAATGTTTTTTGCTAACGTCAAAACAGCACCGGGCTTCTACCACTTCGGCTATGCATGGCCTCTGCACTCCATCGTGGAAGGAAGTCGTCAGATATTGTTTGATCTTCATTCCCGCATTGGACTCGATTTTGGAATATTGATCGCTTGGGGTGCAGTTAACACTCTAATCTTCCCGTTCGCGTGTTACTTCATGCGCTGGAAGTCAAAGCACCACGTGCACGAGTATTACAAATAGACTGATAGACGACATACAGAGGTGGCACGGGCGAACCGCACGTGATAATCCATAATGCAATTCATTACAACAATTCTTTAACAGAACCAAGATGTCGCACGATGTCAGTCTCGGATCCAGGGTCACGCGACCATGCGCGGTCGCTGCCTGGCGCAACGAGTGGTTGTGAGGAAGGAGCGATGAGGAGTTGAAAGCCAACCTTTCGTCTTGAGCTGCACAACCTCCTCTCTCTCATCCACACACCAAAAGCCCTGCCTCTCATTCCCACCCAAACCGCCATCATCGTCGCAAATAATGGCTGGTGGCAAGAAAGCCAAACGCGGAGGCACCGCAAAGAAGAGACAGCTCGAGGCTGCCGCTTCGGCGATCGAACGCAACACGGCTTTCATCGAGACGTCTGACGGACCGGAGCGTGTCTTTCCACTCGAAGTACGCAAGGTATGTGCATATCTGCCCCCTCTAGCATGATGTCAGATGATGGCTCAACGGACGACAGGAAATCTACCGTTACTTACTGTTGGGCTGCAATGTCAAGAAACAGCGTGACAGCTCCCTCTGGAACACCAAAGGGTTTTCCGACTATTACGACTTCAAAGTCAACATCCTTCGCACGAACAAGGCCGTATATGCGGAAGGTGAGTACCGTCATGATGAGTGTCGCTGCCTCTTGAACGACTGGCTGACCTGCGATCTGTAGCGAGAGAAGTTCTCTACGGAGAGAATGTGTTCATAGTCTTGTCCACCAAGGAGCACGCCATCAGGCTTCGCCTCAGATTGCATGCTGTCCCGATCGTCTCCGAGGACTTCGCCGCAGTTGAGAGGTTCTCTGAACACAGTCTCCACATGAGATTCGAGGGACCTCTTCGTGGAAGTCCTGCTGGTGAGCATATGAATTGCAAATGTGCCGCTTGTCGGGCACCGGCACCCGAGAAACGTATGCTGCTTCTGTCGGACGACTTGCCGGCATTCATTTGCATCTGTCGTGTTCTCAACCATGTTGATCCTGACCCGACTTTTCCCATCGTGGACTCTCCGAGAGACGGCACCTTCAGCTATCGCCGCCTCTGCGAAGCTCGTCAGCCGTCGTCTGTGGTGATCAAGTTCCGCAACAACACTTATGGTCTGACAACGCCCAATTTCGTTGAGCAAACACTTGCTCAGCTTCGAAAGGTCGCCGGAGACCGCCACGTCGAGATCATTGCCCCAAGCCACCCGTGGCTGGCTGCAGAGTGCAAAGAAGCAATGATGCCCAAGGTGGTCTGGGGCTATGCGGTTGGTTGGGATCTGATCGAGGTCGCGCGTGAATTGAAGGTGGCAGCCAACGAGGCAAGTCAAGAGAGGTTCCTAGATTCGAGCCAAGGCATTGACTGATCGCTCGAGCAGATGGTCAAGCGCTGCTCTTCCGAGCGTGCACACGCAGACATACTCGCTCTGAAGCTTTATGACGAGATTTTCCTCCTGCTGGGAAACTCCATGATCTTCCGGCGGCTCGGAGCCGTTGGGGATGCCTTCACTTACGAATCCAGGTATTGCAAGCACGATGTTGAGGGATGTTGGTGCCTGGATTGGCTGGAGTCTTGGACACTCCTCAACCTTGATCTGGCGATCGCAGCGGTTGTCCTCAATCTTTTCTCGGGATCTGACGAGTCCGCTGCACTTCATGAACTGGACGTCTTCAAATTCAAAACACAGAGCTTCCGCGTGCCTGTTGAGACGGCAGCACATGCCTCCCATGTAATGGCTTTCGCTCATGCCAGGCGCGGCGTTTGCAGAGAAGCGCTCACTTCCCTCAAGGACGCTCAGACCAGAAGGCAGATTGCTGGTCTTGAAGCAGATGAAGGCTTGGAGCAAGACATCGAGAAACAAGTCAAGCACATGAAGCATTGCAATGCAGTACGTTATGGAACTGTACCAATGGCAATGCCAATAGCTGACACTCGGCCAGAAACACCGCGCAAAGGACGATCGGATCTGTCTTTGCTGCTCCCCCAGTTTTGCTGGGAAGTCCTGCGAGGCTAAAGAGTCTCCGTTTGACGGTGCAAAACCCGTTGGCATCTTCGCCTGGCAGGACTACGACCATCAGCTGACAGAGGACAACCTCAAAGCCATGGGACTCACCAAGAAAGACGTGCCGCCGCGTCTTCAGAGGGACCCGCAAGGTATGCCTTCAACCCATCCTTCGGACGAGATGGAGGCCATGGATCTGGGCTCTTGAACGAGCTGGGCATGACTGCCGCATCATCTGGAATGAAGCTCGTGGTTGAAGGGGTTTTGGCGATCAATTTCATTATGGCGAGAGCAGAAATTTTCAGATGACTGGCCGATGGCAATCTGTGTGCATTAATGATGAGACGCTGCTCGCAAGAAGCTGGCCAGGGAGCACGCAAACGGCAAATTTATCGCAGAAGAAGCTTCTTCAACGCAAGTGTGGCTTTAGATAACAGAATGTAGCCCTTCAACACAATATGTACATCTCCTCCGAGTCTCGCCATGACTCTTTCCACGTCGTACGATTGTCGCTCGCGAGTTGGAAGGTGATAGAGTACAAGAGGAGTCATCGATGCACGAAAAGTGTATGGCCATTACTGCTACTGCTGCTGAAATGCTACGCTTGCAAGAAAAAGGAAAAGAAATTAACAAAAAGTGTCCAACAAAAGGAAAGGACTTATCAAGAAGGGGGTATCTCTAACGCGCGCGCTCTATAAGCATCTTGTCCTGGTTTCGCTGTGTTTGTTATTGTAATCGGCCGTTGATCGTTTTCCTGTTGTCGCAGAATTCCTCCTCCTTCGGAGCATCCACCGTAAATCTAGCGATAGAAATGGCGCATGTTTTTTTTTTGAGAGCTGGGCGCTATTCGTGAGCGCCGTCACCCCTCATCGCCGCTGATGCCAATGTTCAATGTCCGGTGGCCGTCCGGAATCTGGAGGCGCCATCCTGTACCCGCCTAATGGCGCAGATGCATGTGATAGCTTGTCAACTTCGATGCCGCTATCTCTGTCACCTCCTTCGCTGCCTTCGAAGCTGCTTCCGCCGAGACCGGTCCACACATCTAGAAAGCCCTTGGCGTGATCGTGAGTCATGTCGGCTCCTTGAAGAGTCTCATCTTCGATCTCGATGTCCGGCACCGAGTCGTCGTGGTGTTCTTCTCCGTAGTCGTTGTCCTCGTCATGGTCTGTGAGGATACGGCCTCCCAGTCGGATGTCGCTGACACGGACATTGTATTGCAGTGCTTTCTTGCCCTCGTTGATCATTTCTTCGGTGGCGTACATGCATCGTTTCAGGCTTTGGTTCATCATTTGGCTCTGGACCAGCAGCTCCTTGTGTTTGTCGATATCGGCACGAAGTCTCTGTTCGTCTTTGGCCAGGCGAGCTTCTTCCTTGCTTTCTCGCGCGCCTGGCGATAGAGGTTCACCTCCGGAGGTGACGCTCTCGATTTCGTCGTCTTCGTCGCTGTAGTCATCTTCGACGCCACCAAGTGCAGACATGCCAAAATCGAAATCGTCGTTGTCTTCATCTTCTTCTCCTAGCGTAGACAAACCTTCTGACAACCTTGCTGAGCGCTCATGAGATGGGAAGCCAAATTTGCCGGCGCGCGACAACCGTCTGAAGCGCTTAAGCTCAGCTTTCTGTCTGCGAACCTCTCTTTCGAGACTTGAATTTATCGCAAGAAGAGAGCTGTTGGAGATTTCAAGGTCTAGGACTTTCCTTTCGCGTCGTGCATCGGCGGCTAGCTCTGAGACGCTCTTTGAAGGGCTCAAGGGCCCTTCTGAAAGAGCATGAGGTCCAGTGTCGTTGGCAGGCTCCAGAGAAGCTTCAATAGATGGCATCTCAACAGATTGCCTGGCATTCAAAAGCAGTTCCGATACGTTTGCCTCTTGAGACAATGGCGATGATGCATTGGCACTTGGATCCAGAGTAGTTGCGGAACGTCGGCGCGAGTGAACAGAATTTCCCGAGTCTATTGAGGAAAGACTTGTCGACTTGCGATGTGATGTCGGGAGCGGTTTGTGTTCCAGGCTTGTACGGCGATGCTCGTCGATGCTGTGCGGCTCAACGCTCGACCGCAGGGTAGATATCGGTGCTGGCCGAATTCCAAAGATTTGCGATGCGCCTCTTCTATAGGACAAATGAATGTTCTCTTTATTCGGTGATGGTGCCCTTGGCTCACTCGTCGGCGGCAGTGGGGCAAAGAAGGGCGACGAAGACAATGAGACTGAGCTTAACGTTGGCGATAATAGCGGTGGAGGACTTGTTAGTCGATCTTGATCAGAATCCTGCTGTGGCCAAGGATTTGAATGCCTCTTCAAGGGTGTAGCCATTGGCGCCGCTTTGGGCGCACCCACTTGTGGCTCGCGCGAACCATCCGCATGGAAGAAGACAGACGGCCTTTTGGGTTCCGGTTTTCTCACTGGTGGTTCCTGTTTTACAGCATCACTTGCATGAAAGAAGCGACTGTCGACACCATCGACCTGCGAATGGCCCGATTCGCTGTGACCAGGTGACCGCAACAGGGGCGCGTGCCCTCTCAATGAACCATTTTCACTCAATACGCTCCGTGCTTGTCCAACTCTCGGCCTGTTCTGAGTGCCAACGCCAATTCCCAACCCGACTCCATTGCCACTTCGTTCCTTTGCAGTGCCCGCAGTAGCCACAACCGGCCTTCCTCTGGTGCTATTTGGCGACACACCCCTTGGTTGTGATGGCGGTGCACTATGTGGGCTTTCTGTGCGGGCGGCGCGAACGAATGGGCGCTGTGTGATGTTTGCATTCCGATCTCCATCTTTGCTAGTGGTGTCTGCGACTTTCACTTGTGGCACCCGTGGACGCGGCACAGCAGTGGATGAGTTTGCCCTTATTGTTGGTGTTCGTGAAGCTGGTGTCGCAGGTGTTGAGCTGCCGGCCACACGAGGAGTGAGTGGTATTCCAGTCCGCCTGGCAGCGAGAGTAGGCTTGACCGGCTGTGGCCGCCCCTGGGTGTTGCGGTCTGATGACATTCCTGGCCTCCAAGGCTACCGTTGCGGATACATAGAGCGGTATTCGGGCAGATCGAGCGGAGCAGTGGCGATTATCGATAGGCGAATGTGTTGGTGTCGGCGGGAAGGCGGATGGGATTGTTTTGGCGGGCAAAAGCGAGGGGCAGTGTTGCTTTGAAGGTGTGAGGGAGACCCTGGGCGAGTCTAATTCGGGGTGCCAACCAGCGACGGGCCAAATGTGATCATGGCGATGGGGAAGTTGGAGTGGCGGATTCAATGTGCCGGTGCAGGGTGCTGGGCCGGGGGAGGATGGCGAAGGCGGTCGCGGTGTTGTCGAAGCGCACTCTGCTAGTCTGCCCTCGCAGGTCGACCCCGGCCAGTCTCAAACTCTCGGCGATGATGCAGAGCCCTGGCCCCCATACTCAATGCAGGGCTGTCCTGCCGCCCGCTAGTAAATTGGTGCGCCATTCCCGTGACTTTCGCGATCGTTTCACGTCCACCCAGAATCCTTCCGCCGTGCGTCATTCATCGTGTCAACCAAGCAGCTGGCTCGGTCCATACTGTCCAGCAGACGCTACGCATCACCGTGATGTGCTTATAAGACTAAAGGTATGGCTGCTATATCATCATGCCACGCCACAACGAAGATCTCGCTGCCGAAGCACAGGCAGCGAGAGACGATGCCACGGCAGCACCAGATGCTAGCCAGCACCACTCCTTGAAGTACCACCTGCTCGGGCCGTCGCTCACAAAGTCTGGACAAGATGGCGTGGACCAGAAGAAAGTGTCCGAGATCATCTACAACGCTTCAAAAGGAAGCAGATATTTTACCAACGAAGAGAACAAGGATAAGAATCTCACAATCAAGATCAACCGCATCCTGGCCAAGAAACGCGAAATCGAGCGGATCGAAGCGCAGGGTGGTTTGCAGAGGGATCTCAGGAGGGCGGACGAGTATATTGCAGAGCTCGAGCTCGGCCGGGATTTGAGCCAAGTGCTGGTACATGTGGACTGTGATGCATTCTACGCCGCTGTGGAGGAGCTTGATAGGCCAGAGCTCAAAGACGTCCCATTTGCTGTAGGCAAAGGAGTGCTGACAACGTGTAATTATCATGCGCGGAAGTTCGGTTGCCGCAGTGGGATGGCTGGTTTTATTGCCGACCAGCTCTGCCCAGGCCTAATTCATGTTCCACTCAACTTCGACAAATACACTGCCAAGGCGAAGCAAATCAGAGCTGTACTCGAAGTCTACGATCCGAGGTTTCAGGCTGCCAGTCTTGACGAGGCGTACTTGAACATCACAGAATATTGCAAAGAGCACAATCTGGAGCCAGACGAGGCAGTCAGCCAGCTGAGAGCACGAGTGGAGGAAGAAAGCAAAATTACAGTCTCTGCCGGAATTGCTGCAAATGCTAAACTCGCTAAGATTTGCAGCAACAAGAATAAACCGAATGGACAATACCGTCTTCCCTCGGACCGCGCGAGCATTCTCGCATTCATGAGAGACCTGCCAACCCGAAAAGTGAATGGTATTGGGCGAGTCTTTGAACGCGAGCTGGACGCTATAGGCGTAAAGACTTGCGGAGATATTTATGCGCATCGGCAGTCCCTTCGTGCACTGTTCGGTGACAAAGCCTTCGAGTTTCTCATGAGCGTACACCTAGGCCTTGGACGCACGGATGTCAGGCCAGCAGAGGAATTCGAACGCAAAAGTGTTGGTACGGAGAGCACATTCCACGATATGTCTGACCCGCAGGAACTACGCCAAAAGCTTCGCTGGATAGCAGAAGAGCTCGAGAAGGACCTCGAAAGGACGGAGTTCAAGGGCAGGACTTTAGTCTTGAAAGTCAAGTTGCACTCGTACGAAGTCTACACGCGACAGTTTCAGCCGCCAAAAGCTGTGCACAAGGCGGACGATCTTTATCACTTTGGCCTGCAAATGTTCGAAAAGATTGAGAAGGAGATCCCAGGACTAAAATTGAGGCTTATGGGCCTGAGATGCACACATCTTGTATCAACAAAGAAAGGCGATGTAGACTTCTTCGGTCGTCCGAGGCAACCAAACGGTGAGATACGGGATAAATCAGAGAGTCAGCTGCCTACGAAGATTGCACTGGATGAGGATGGCTGGCAAAAATGGCCGGACGAAGAATTCGAAAGTGCTGCGCAGCAGGAACGCCAGGACGAAATGGACGAGCTCGAGCGGCTGTCGCAACAACAAGAACAAGATGATGCCGCAGGTCTTGACCCTGGCAATGACGAGGAGCGCAGAGCCTTTGAAACAAGGAAACATGACAATGGCTTCGCATGGCGCCTGCTACTGGAGGAAGAACGCGCCAAAGCAGAAGCAGAAGAGCGGGCAACGAAGCCTCCCTTACAGCAATGGGATTGTCCAATATGTGGCCACCCTCAAACAGCAGAGGAGAAATCGTTCAACGAGCATATCGATGGGTGCCTATCAAGACGGACAATCAAAGAGATCGTCCAAACCGACGAACCATCACCAACCAGCAGGGTCAGCAGTCCCGCACCAGCCAGCGGAAGTAAGAAGAGAGGAAGACCACGGGGCGGAGGCGGCGGTCAAAGTTCAGTCGAACAGAAGCGGCCGAAGAAAGCGTTCTTCGCATGAGTTTACGATAGTCATGAAACACGAATTTGTACAAATATCATACACTACGTAATGCATAAGACTGGTGCGTCAGCTTGACCGCCCCTCACAACTTGGACACGAATCCACTCTTGTCGATCTTGGCAAGATACTCCTTTGTAATCTCCTTCACATCAACAACGCCCGCGAGACCCATGCATAGCCTGAACTCGTCGCTCAGTATCTGCAGCATCAACTTGACACCCTCTTCACCCTTGTACGCCAGACCCCATAGCACAGGCCTGCCAACCCACACAAAGTCGGCTCCCAGCGCAAGAGCTTTGAACACATCAGTCCCATGCCTGACGCCACCGTCCACGTGCACGGGGATCTTTCCCTGCACGGCTTCGACGACCTCTGGCAGCGCATCCAGCGTCGCCAACGCTCCGTTGAGCTGTCTTCCTCCGTGGTTAGAAACCACCACACCATCGACACCGTGGTGCACAGCCAGAATCGCGTCCTCGCCCGTCGCAATTCCCTTGACCCAGACCTCCATCTCCGGCCCGCAGACTTCCTTCAACCACTTAATGTCTTTTTCCCAGTTCAGTGTCGGGTTCGCGGCGTGCGAATGGAAAGTCACGGGGCCTGAAGGCTTGATCCATTTGCCATTTTCGATCCGGCCGGCTTGAGATTGCGATTTCACTGGACCGGGAGGGCGGCTGGGAGTGTTCTTCTCCCCATCGACAACCTCGTCTTGTAGTGCCGGTTCTTGGTCTTGGGCGAAATTAGCCACTTTGAAATGCGGCGGGAGCTTAAATTGGTTACGGAGCTCGAGATTGCGGCGGCCTAGGAAGGGAGTGTCGACTGTAAGGAAGACGGCTTTGAAGCCTGCTTTCTTCGCCCGGTTGATGAGCTTGATGCTATGGTTGCGGTCTTCGAATAGGTATAATTGTAGCACGTTCGGGTTCTCTTTGCTCGCTTCGGCCACTTCTTCCAGCGTTTTGGTAGCGAAAGACGACAGACCCATTGCGACGTTCATTTTACGGCAAGCGTTCGCAGTTCCGATCTCGCCGTCTGAGTGGGCGAGACATTGCATCGCTGTGGGCGCTACGCCGAAGGGCACGCTGTTTTGGTGGCCAAATATGGACACGCTGGGGTTGACTACTGAGACGTCGCGGAGGACGCGAGGGCGGATGCGGTATTTGGTGTAGGCAGAGAGGTTCTCGCGTAAAGTGCTGCCGGAGTCTGCGCCTTCGTTGTAGTAGTCTCTGGTCTGCTTGTCCATTTTGTCGTGAGCGATAGCCTCGAGCTCGGTGATCGTGAGGCAGTTCAGGTCATTGTTGGCGTTATTGGCGGAAGCCATGTTGGATGTTTCTTAGCCTAACGAAGAGGACCGAAAATTTGGCGTTCTGATATTCTGTATCGTGATTTTCTTCTTTGCTAACACGATCGCAATGCACTTCTTGATTGCCACCTCGTAAGATTCCTCGCGATGGCGTGATTAGCTGCGAGTGTGGATATTGCGCGTGAATGCTATTTGTGATTATGATGAGTTGAAGCTAGGAAAAGATGGTTCCCGAGTCGATGTCAAGGAGCGAAAAGATGTTGTGAAAGATAACATCTAGGTGATGCCCATCTGAGGATGATCAATGACGATATCGGAGGCTCCAAGCTTTCCTGGGGCTTGACCATATGTGTGGATTCACTTGCCCCCGTTGAAGTGACCATTTATGCTGCACTGCTGACAGAAAATGGTGTTGCCTAGTCTGATCTATATCATGAAACGAATTTGGGAAAGAAATCGTCGATATCTTACCGTCAGCACACTACGTAATCCACCACGAGAAGATCTGTATACAAATATATGGTCGTATGTCTCAGCAATGTTGCTGAACCTTGTCCCACGATTGTGGGGCGTACCACGGCTATGGATTCGGTACAAAGTGCCGGACCAACGGGGCTGGGAAAGTTTGAAGCACGCATCAACTTCAAGTTTGGATGACATTACCTACTATACATGGCCGTCTGCGTGGAGTTGTTCTGATAAGAGAGGACGAACAAATTAGGTGGGCCAGTGCAATTGGCGCATTACTGCCACTTTTCGTCTCTACCTGTGCAAGTCATGTATGCCCACATACAGCTTAATAATATCCTTGAACGAACTTGGCCGCGAAATGTCGTGATCCGTCTGAAATGACTCCAGCTCACGATTTCTGAGAATCGAGGCGAGCTCGAACTTCCGATCTCATCAAGAAAATATCGACGCCTTGTATCGAGAGTGGGGATCGTGCTTCTGGACTACGGCACTATCACCACAGTCTGTAGGTCTACACATGGCTTCGCTCACCGCTCGAAAGCCCGTCGCTAGATACAGTATTAGACTTGTCAATGATCAGACAGTCAAGGGTGTCCCTAAACTTTTGGCACAAGGTCCGGTGCTATATAACCCGACATCCTTTCTGGGCAATGCTACCGTCGGCGTTCACCGAACCGGTGTCAGCCGAACCGAACCGAATAGTGACCATCAAACCGATCACAGTCTTGGCGATTAATCTGTATAGTAGACAATGACTTCTAGGCGAATGCCAAGTAGATCTTTAGCGAGAATGTTCGCTAAACATGGGTCTTGTGGAGATTCCGCGGGGTGCATTGTACCATGCACCGACGAGAAATCGGTACGAGGAGATTACAAGTAGAACGGCCTTTGCGGCCATGATTTCTGTTCGTCTGCCGGGATTACTCAAGGCATCGAATCGCTGCACGACGTCTCAAAATGGTCTTACTCCGGTTACAACAAGCTGCGATATGCAGCACCCTACTTGGGCAACTGGTTTATGGCCGGGAGAACAACGTTACTGTCAATTCAGGACCACACAATCTGACGGCGCATCTGCCTTTCCGGGACGCCTCACTCTGCGTCGAAGATCGAGTTGATGACCTGCTGAGTCGAATGAGCATTGAGGAAAAAGCCGCTCAGATGTTTCACTTCATCAACTTTGCCGGACCGAATGGGACTTTGGCGCCAGAATCTGCCGAAATGAACAGTACAGACTTCATCGTCGGAACTCAACTGCTCTCCCACTTCAATTTTGCAAGCCAGATTGAAGACCCTGTCGAGGCTGCCGAGTACATGAATCGACTTCAGTCACGCGCATTGGAGACAAGGTTGGGAATCCCTATCACCATGTCGACAGATCCACGTCACGCCTTCACAGAAGATGTCCGTACAGGCTTCAGTGCCGGAGGATTCTCTCAATGGCCTGAGACCTTGGGTCTGGCGGCTCTCCGAGACGCCGACTTGGTCCAGACGTTTGCGGAGATCGCCCGTGAGGAATATTTAGCAGTTGGTCTTCGAGCTGCCTTGCACCCACAGGTCGATCTGGCAACAGAACCTCGTTGGCCTCGGAACCGCAACGGTCTTGGCGAGGACGCCAATCTCACAGCTGAGCTTTTGACGGCTTACATCGAGGGTTTCCAAGGAAAAGAATTTGGACGGACGTCTGTATCGACCGTCACGAAGCATTTTCCTGGCGCGGGACCGGCACAAGATGGCAGAGACGCCCACAATGCGATTGGAAAGAACACCACGTATCCTAGTAAGAATCTCGACTACCATCTGATTCCTTTCAAAGCAGCCATCAAAGCTGGGGCGAGGCAGATGATGCCCTACTACAGTAGGCCTGTGGGTCTAGATCAATACCAGCCTCTGGGATTCTCGTTCAACAAACCTATCGTCACAGGCCTCCTGAGGGAGACACTTGGCTTCGATGGCGTCGTTCTCACGGACTGGGGTCTAGTGACGGACACAACGGTGGCCGGAAAGCCTTGGATTGCTAAAGCATGGGGCGTGGAGCAGCTGAGCGAGGTCGAAAGGATGGCGAAGATCCTCGACGCAGGATGCGACCAGTTAGGCGGCGAGGCTCGTCCCGAGCTCATGGTGGAATTGGTCAAGACTGGCGTTGTAACAGAAGCAAGGCTAGACGTCTCGGTTCGCAAGCTTCTCCGAGAGAAGTTCCTCTTGGGTCTATTCGACAATCCTTTCGTGGTGCCCGAAGAAGCTGCAAAGACCGTGGGCAACGCCTACTTCCGTCGCTTAGGCTTGGAAGCACAAAAGCAGTCTCACACGCTTCTCAAGAATAGCGAAGGTGTCTTGCCTTTGCGTCGCGTACCGTCTGAAACAAAGTTCTACGTCGAAGGCTTCAACTCAACCTTTATCACCGATAGAGGGTACAAAGTTGTGGAAAGCCCTGCAGATGCAGACTATGCCCTACTACGCCTCAAAGCCCCCACCGCGCCTTCAGATCCAATCGAGGAGGGCACTGATCTTGAATCGGGCAGCTTGGAATATTCAGACGAAGAGAAGGAAAGGCAAGCAAAAATCTACGCCGCCGCGAAGAGCATAGTCGATATTGACTTTAACCGAGCCGCCGCGATTCCTGAAGTTGCGGAGGGAGCAGCTGCACTCTTCGCAACCTATGGAAGTAGTACAGACGCTTTCTTGGACGTTGTGTTTGGCAAGGATGGCGCAGAGCCGCTTGGAAAGTTGCCGTTTGACCTGCCGAGAAGTAACAAGGCCGTTGAAGACAGTTTGGAGGATCTGCCCTTTGACACGAAGGATCCTCTCTTCAAGTTCGGCGATGGTCTGAGATATGAGGAATGCTGCGATAGCTGAAGACGGTAGAGTGTAGCTAAGGTTAGACTCAACTCATGTGATCAATGTCAAGCTGCATGTAGACACTCTTCTCGGGTGACCAACTCATTGAATCTTGATAATCTCATCCGTGCTATGTGAGAAGCTGCTTGGCGACGATTCCGCTGTCAGGTACTGTAATCCATGACTGGCAGTGCACCGCCGATTGTGATCCATGCCATCGTATCTGCATCTGCAGAAGACAACCGAGGCAGAGTTTCTCATGTCTCGTATGCTCGTCGCTCGTCTAGCAATTCATACTGCAATCCTGTATCCCTTCACTCCACAGCTACTGCCCCTTTGGACGCAGCACGACCTCGTTCAGTCGGCTCACTGCTGCTTGCTGTCACCGAGCTGCTACTCCATAGGCTCCGGCTTTCTGCCTCCACGCCTCGCATTGCTTTAGCGACAACATCCAGTTTGCTTACTACATCTCCCACACTTTTCTCAACCATGCGGAAGTACTCCTCATTCTTGCCTCTCCTCTCGCTAGCCCGCCGAATGTCCTCTGCAGTCTCGTCCTCCATCTGTGCTCTGCTTTCTTTCGTGAGGTCGTCACTCCGTACACTCTCGTCAGAAAGTACTGTCGACATAGACGCCTGTGTGTCCGCTCGCGGCCGTGTTTGACGAGACTCTGCCTTCGAATCTGCAGCGCTTCGGCGTCGCCCGCCATCCATGCTGAATTGTGAGATCGTGTTGTCCAGCGACACGGAGTTCAGCATGCCGCTCTCCTCATTTCCACGACCCCAAGCGTACGCTAGAGCAATCTGTGCATCACGAAGCGCATCCAGGGCTTTGGCGTGACTCTCTCCAAATACGTGCGTGGAGCTCTGTGCCGTTAACTCCACTTCATTCAACGTGCTCTGCATTTCCCTCCATCGTGCTTCTGTCTCCTTTTCGCTGTCTTTGCGCAGGCGAGAGTCGGCTCCTTGTTTCTTGTCGGGTTCCTCGGCGGGGCTGTCGGCTGATTCAAATGGTCGAGATAGAGCGCTTCGTTGCCGTGTTACAGGCTCGCGGCTGGGTTTCCCGTTCGGTACATCAGGCGACAGCTGGCGCGAGACCGAGAGTTGTGAGGTATTGCGGGACGGAGGACCGACGAAGAGAGAGGGTGCAGGTAGACGGCCGGGTTTGGTGTTTGCTGTAGGAGATGGCTTGTTCGGTTTGGAAGCTTGCGTATTGGTCGACATGACTGTGGGTGAGAGCTTGATACGAGGGTATCGATTCGTGGCTCTCATTCGAGATATATGAATATGAAGACAGACGTCACTCAGAGGCGCCTATTCGCACTTCATATGTAGGGCATGAGCATGAGCATGAGCATAGCTTGTCGCAACCTTCCCGATCAAGCGCCTCCGCATCTCGAACGTGAAACACGGGGGCGATATTCGCGTCACGGAGCCCAACGGGGGGCATTGCGCAAGCCTCGATTTAGAAATAATACGAGAGCAGACATCACCCATCGACAGTTTGCTCGTTGGCTCGCAAACATCCGTCAATGACTCCGTGACGAAGGCAATGGCTTGTTGTGACACGCGAAATCGATCCGAACATCCGACGAGCTCATAAGCATACCGCAACCACCACCACGGGAGCAGAGTCGATAGCTAGACGGCCATGGTTCGCATCTTCCCAACTTTGACGGCGACACGCCTCCAGGCCTGCACCTATCTCTTCGGCATCGCCCTGTTCAGTATCGCCTTTCTGGTCTTCCTCAACAGCAGCATTTCCTTCGTGGTCACAGATGTGATAGGCCGCAAGAAACACGTCGGCTCTGCTGTTGGCACTCTCGGATTTGCAGACGAATTACTCGCACTGGTCGCGTGTCCACTATGGGGCTTGCTCAGCGACAGGATCGGTGTGCGAGCGGTTGCAGTGCTAGGGTACGTGATTGTGGGCATCAGTCTTGTGACACTGGTGCAGAGCAACACGGTATTCCCTGAGCTCTTGCTGGGCAGACTGGCCTTCAGTCTTGGCGGAGCCGCGTGCTCGACAATGGTCACGGCTGTGCTGCCTGCAATGGTGGCTAAGAAACAAGACGACAATGAGCAAGGTTCTGAGAATGAGCGGGAACAAAATTCAGAGCATGATCGCTTTAGTCCAACTGGCAGAGCGGGAAGATTGAGAGGGGAAGAACGACCGAGCAGGAATGGTAGCATATGTCATGGGCCGACACCCAGCGTAAGCAGCGAGATCACCATCACACCCGTCCGGTACAAATCGTTGTCTCGCACTCGACCAACGCCTGGGGAGACACCGGACCAACTTAACGGCGATACGACCAAGTCAGATGCAGGGACTTCACAGCTTGCTGGTCTTGTCGGAATGTTCACCGGTGTTGGAGCACTAATCGCACTGGCGGTGTTCCTCCCTCTTCCTGCCTACTTCCAGTCTCGCAATGCCACCCCAGCACACAGCGTACAATACAGCTTCTACATCGTAGCTGCAATCGCTTTCCTGGTTGCGATTGGCATTTTCTTCGGCCTGCGCAACCTCCCAGGCGAAAATGGTAAATCGATTTCAGCTCTTTTCCGAGCGTCGTCATCCAAGCTTGATACTGAGTCTAATAACACGACGCCTGGACCGAAGCATTCTTACGTCAACCTCCTTCTCACATCGCTGCGACTTGGTGTCACTGATCCTACCATCTCGCTTGCATATATGGGTGGCTTCGTAGCCCGCGCATCTTCCGTCGCCATCTCGCTCTTCATACCACTTTTTGTCAACGCATATTTCGTGCGGACTGGCCTATGCGCCTCCAATCCACACAACCTGCCAGACATCAAGCAGGAATGTGAACGCGCATACAGACTCGCAGCTGCATTGTCCGGCATTGCGGAAACAGCAGCGCTGATTTGTGCGCCCATCTTCGGATGGCTGGGCGGCAAAGTTGTCAGAGGCAAAGCTGAATGGCCGCTGCTTGGTGCTAGCGCAGTCGGTATCGTCGGATATGTTCTGTTCGGCTTCTTGAAAAGCCCAGATGCCTTCCATGGGCAGAACGATGGTGGCCAGTGGGCGATGTTGGCGGTCGTCTTGATCGGTGTTAGCCAGATCGGATCGATCGTCTGCTCGCTTAGTCTACTCGGAAGAGGTGTCAATAAAAGCAGCACAGAGACCAGGTCTGGCACATCCGGCGTGACGAGAGCGGCTGATGCTGTTGGCAACGAGACGGCTCCTCTTTTGCCCGGTTCAGACACAGCAAGAGAAAGCTCTGCGGAAGATCGCAGCCAGCTAAAAGGCAGCATTGCTGGAATCTACAGCTTGGCGGGTGGTGCAGGCATACTGCTTCTCACCAAGCTGGGTGGAGCGTTATTCGACAGCTGGACGCCAGGCGCGCCGTTCTTCATCATGGCGGTCTTCAATGCAATGCTATTAGTAGCAGTGCTGCTGGTCAGTGGTGGCAGTGCTTTGATGAAGCGCCGGCAACAAGATAATGTAAGGAATGAGATATGATATTGGGGGCCTGTAGAAGAGCTATAATGAAGTACAATGTGTATTTAATGCTATGAACACGCCGAGTAGTCTGTGTGCGTGCATCAAGAATATACATTTCTCCAACATAGAACGACACAGTCCCTGCTGCTACTCTCTTTGGGCGATCACATGCGATTGTTGATGCAATGACATCAAGTGCCTATGTTAAGCTATTCGATAACGCGGGGTCGGGTCGGCATGGTCCGCCAGAGAGATCCGGTACATCATCTCCCAAACCAACCACCGGCGCTTGGACCTTGATAGCTCGCTTGCTCGTCGAGGTCGCTACCTAACCACGTGCTTTTGAAGTGCCGCCTTGGTCTACACCTCACGACAACCTGCTATGCTGCTTCGATATCCTCGCTCTTAGCGCCCTCGAACTATCACTGCTACGCACGCCATGGCAGGCCTCAACTATGTCGCGTTCAACCAGGACCATAGCCTGCTAGCTGTTGGTACGTGAAGCGTTGTTTCATCCTGGCAAGGATGCGCACGGCAAGACTATGGCTGACTCGGCGCAGCCACCACTCGAGGATTGCGCATATTCAACACTGATCCGTTCGAACTGTCCAACTCCACCTCAGAAGACGACATCTCGCTGGTCGAGCAGCTCTTCTCCACGTCCCTGGTCGCCTTGATCCTCACACCGCGACTACTCCGGATCGTCAACACCAAGGTACGACTTTGCAAGAGGCAGACATGATCAGATCGCACGCATGCTCATGGGTATACAGAGACATTCAACAATATGCGAGCTCACATTCCACGGCATGGTCGTCGCCGTAAAGATGAACCGCAAGCGCTTGGTCGTCATACTGGAAGAGACTGTTTTCATATACGATATCAGTAACATGAAGATGTTGCACTCACAACTGACGCCCATAAACCCCGCCGGCATCTGTGCGATCAGCCCCAACTCGGAGAACAACTTCCTCGCTCTTCCTCACTACCAGAAGACACCACCAAACCCGCAGTCGCAGCCTTCACATGTGCCTAAATCGATCGTCAAGGAAGCGATCAGTGGCGATGTGTTGCTCTACGATCTGAACAAAATGGAGGAAGTCACTGTGATACCAGCACACCAGACGCCTGTATCATGCATAGCGATCAACAACGATGGCACTCTAATGGCCACGTCCTCAGAAAAAGGCACTGTCATCAGGATATTCTCAATACCAGACGGCAAGAAGCTCTTCCAGTTCCGCCGCGGCAGCATGCCCGCCCGGATCTACAGCATGAGCTTCAACGCTGCGTCGACACTACTGTGCGTCTCGTCGGCAACAGAGACAGTCCACATCTTCAAACTGTCCGCGCCTCAACATAATCCTAATCACAAAAACGGCTCCTCCTCCCTCTCGCCACCCGCATCACCAAACCAAACCACAACCCCAGCACCCTGGTCACGAGACCGCAGCGTCAGCCCTTCTACATCAGAAGACCAAAGCGAGAGCGCCAACCTCGAATCGTCCGATTATCCCACCAATATGAAACCCGCTGGACCTGGCCGACCGAATCTCATGTCATTTATGCGCCGCACCTCGCAAAACGTCAGCACATCCTTGGTTTCGCGAGCCGCAGGCTACCTGCCATCCTCAGTAACGGAGATGTGGGAACCTCAACGCGACTTCGCCTGGGTGCGTGTGCCTCGAGGCAGTGGAGGACAGCCGGTGAAGAGCGTTGTGGCGATGGGCAATCAGGCGCCGAGCGTCATGATCGCCACTAGCGAGGGTGGGTTCTTGGTTTATAGTATTGACTTGGAGAGAGGTGGGGAGGGTACACTGATCAGGCGATTCGAGTAAGTTGAACGTTTTCCCCGGCCATCTTTGTACGCGAGACGCTGACCCTTATTCTTAGTGATATACATGGCATGAAGCCTTCGAAGGGACAGGAATTTGATGACTGAGCAAGTATCCTGGTACGATTCTAGGAATTATGATTCAAGCGTTCTAGCGAAGGGAAGGATGGGGAAAGAAATCTGCCGAGTCTGAGCGATTCGTATCAAAGAGAGGCAAGAAAGGAGATCTCGCCTCTTGAACGACAAATGTTTCAATAAGTTTCATGCTTCTCATTTGCCTCATCTAGGTCCACCACTCAATTTGCCTCCGCCGTCCCGCGGCCTACTCACCCCACCATGCAACGCTAAAAAAAACACTATCACGGCTAGTCAAGGATATCTTTCGCTTTTCCTGCCTTACCAGTCCTTCTTGATATCGAAGGACCACTTGAACTTCAGGTACTCGTTCTTGTCGTCGTCGGTGAACATGGAGCTGGCTTCGTAGTGGCCGCGGCCGAGCATGCCGGAGGGAGCGGTTTCGGGCTCGACTGTGATTGGGATGTGAGATGGGAGGATACCCACTGTAGAATGGGTTGGGCGACTTACACTTCTTCTCGTATTCGGGCTTGTCGGTTGTGTTGGGAGAGTAGGAGCCCTGTTACATGTATCAGTCTGAATCCTTTTCGAGGAACAAAGTCCCACTGGGAAATGACAGCAAACGTACGATCATCTCCTGCATCTTCTGCTTGACGCCCATTCTCGACACGACCTGCACGTACTTCATGCCGCTGAGGATGTCGTGCTGGACGCGGAAGCGGGCCTTCATGCGGAAGCTAGCACCCTCCTTGATGGTAAAAGGCTTCTTGTTGAGGGACTCCAGGGCACCGGCCTGAGTGAGATCAATGATGATGTCAGGTCG